>BTPG01000002.1:24240898-24425650 GCA_036245525.1 Semisulcospira habei | reverse complement strand
GCAATGTGGTTTTCATATTTTGAATGAAGTTTTAATAGTTCGTCAGCGGTGAGAGATTCAATATCCTCTGTCATGTATTGTTTTCCGAGATAAGCCTTTGACTTGCCTGAGACAATCACAGACAAAAGACGCTGTTTCTTAGAGTCTAAATCTTTGTTTTCTACAGCGTTGATATCATTTAGAAGAAGTAATTCGTCTTGATTCATTTTATAATAAAAAATATTAATTTTAAATGACATTAATTTTGGAAACCTTTATTTTACTGAAAAAAATAAGCAGAAACCTAAAAAAACGGGGTGTGTGATTAGATGAGCGATTTGTGATCAAAAACATTGAAAAATTGACGTCGTCAAAAAAATCTGTTGTATTCTCCATCCTTATATCTCTCAGAGGTGCTGCACATAACAATTGTAACTTATTATTAAAAATAGATCCTAAGACATACAAGTTACCAATCTTTTTTCACAATCTCAAAGGATATGATTCACACATTATCATGCAAGCTGTAGATGAGTCGTACAAAAACATTAGTTGTATTGCCCAGACAACTGAGAAATACTTGACTTTTAGGTTAGACAAATTAGCATTTTATGACTCCATGCAACATTTGTCTTTAGGTCTTGCTAGTCTGGCAGAAGGACTGACTGAGTATCCAATAACAAGTAAATATTTTGAGCCAGACTTGATTAAGAAAGGTGTCTATCCGTATGAGTACATTGATCACTGGGTTGTGTTTGAGGAAACAAGACTGCCACCAAAAGAGAAATTTTATTCCACACTTAATGGCAAAGGTATTTCTGACTCTGAATACCAGCATGCACTTGATGCGTGGGGGAAGTTAGGATGTCAGACAATTGGTGACTACCATGACCAGTACTTGAAAGCAGACGTTTGTTTGCTAGCAGACGTATTTGAAAGTTACCGTGAAAAGGGTTTGTTACACTACAAGCTTGACCCTGCTTGTTACATAACTAGTCCTGGCATGACATGGGATGCATTTTTAAAATCCAGTAAGATATTTATTGACCTGTTGTCTGATCGTACGATGGGTGAAATCGTGGAACGTGGATTGAGGGGAGGCATTAGTATAGCTTCAAACAACTATGCCAGAGCCAACAATAAATATATGGACGCCCATGGTGACCTTGGGTTTGACCCCTCAAGGTCAAGGTCATTCATTACGTACTTGGACGCTAATAACCTTTATGGCTGGGCAATGTGTGAGTTATTGCCCTTGAAAAACTTTTGTCTGTATGATTTGTCACAGTATGATGTAACAGAGTCAGGGTTAACAAACTATATTATGACTCTTGACCGAAATGACGCGAAGGGTTGGATCTTTGAAGTCGACCTGGAGTACCCACATCATCTACACGATTACCATAATGATTATCCCTTAGCTGTTGAGAAAATGAGTATGACAGGGAAAAAAGAAGACACTAAACTTGTACCAAATTTGAATGACAAATTTAATTACGTTTGTCACTACCGCTTGTTACAGTTTTACATCAGACACGGGTTAGTACTAAAGAAAGTTCACAGAGGCATTCAATTTGATCAGAGTGCTTTCATGAAAGATTACATAATGAAGAACACAACCCTCCGTGCCAGGGATGGCAACACTGCATTTGACAAAGACTTCTTTAAGCTTATGAACAATGCCTGTTTTGGCAAGACAATGGAAAATCCTCATCACCGCAAAGATGTGAGACTGGTCACAACTGAATTGGGCGCAATTAAACTTACAGGTAAGCCACAGTACACGGGGTACAAAGAGTTTCATTCATCATTGTATGCAGTGTCACTCAAAAAAAAGATGTCAAACTGGACAAGCCAGTATTCATTGGTATGGCAATTCTTGAGTTGTCAAAACTGTTGATGCTTGAATTTTATTATGATTACTTCAAACCAAAGTATCCTGAGTGTCGATTGTTATACACTGACACTGACTCTATGATCATTGATGTGTGTACTGAAGACTTTTATGAAGACATGAAAACAGAGTTACACATGTATGACACATCTGACTACCCTAAAGACCATCCACTGTTCAGCACACAAAACAAGAAAGTGCCTGGGAAGTTTAAAGATGAACTAAATGGTGTGCCAATAGTTGAGTATGTTGGACTGAGATCAAAAATGTATTCTATACTGCACCAAAAGGGTAGTCAGTCCAAAGCCAAAGGAATTAAAAAAACAGCAATAAAAAATAAAGACATACGTCATGAACATTACAAGCAAGTGTTAGATGGTGCATTGATGCCTGATTATCCAAACAAGTCACTGAGATCAAATAAACATAATCTTGAAATGATTCAAACACACAAAAAGTCACTGGCAGTTGGAGACACGAAACGAGTGTTTCACAGTAAGGAAAAGGCTTATGCACCCGGACATTACAGGCTCAAATTATCTGAAGACATTTGTGATGAACTGGTTGATGAATTAATTGATGACTTAGTTACTGAAATGAGTAACGGTGTCTGGGGGAATAATCTGTAATTCTTCTCTGACAAATGCCCTCTGGGGTGCAGGGTCGAACAGGTAATATATTGTTGCGTCTGCGCCGGGAATTATTTTTTTTATATTATGAACGGATGTTGACCAGATGGGGTCTGTCGCCCTGCGCTTTATGTCATTTTCAGCCTCCCCTGGTTGATATAAATATCTCACCTGTTTAGTAAATAAACTTGTGTCTGGTGCGGGGGTTGGGGTTGGTCCTGTTTTTGGCTCTGTAATTGTTTTCAATTTAATAGCATCAGCAGGCTTAGGATGGCCTTCATTGTTCATTGCTTTTATCACATGTGGTAATCTCTTAACCCACTCAGTGTTATGGGTGTCATGCATGAGTTCCTTAGAATACTGGTAACTGAAAAGTCTTTCTGATAACTGTTTGTTAAAGTTCTCTACAATTGCCTGTGATCTGTGTACACCTGGAATACCGCGTCTGACCAGTACACCATGCTTAGCAAATAACTGATTAACTGCACCTTTGAATTCTGATCCATCATCAACTTGCACTAGTCTGGGGTATCTTAAAGGGCCTCTTTTATAGATACTAGATAAAGCAGTCGCAACAGTGTTAGCAGTTTTGTCAGATATGGGTTCAGCGTCTTTGTACCTTGAAGCAATGTCTACAACAGTCAGTGCATACTTGTATCGTTTCTTTCTTATTGTGTCATGTGGTAGGAACAGGAGGTCCATTTGGTGTGTGTCATTTGGGGTAGTGTTCTCAAAATGAGGTCTAGATATCTTTCTTGGAGCAGGGAGATATATCTGCCAAATTGCTTGTATCTGTAACCATTGTTTGACTTGATTGAGTGTTATATATCCGCCCACAGCGGCATGTAATTTTTCAATAGCTGTTGCTCCTTTCCAATAGCCTGATGGAGAGTAATATATTTTTGATAGTTTACTTTCGGCTGCCATTTTTTCTAGCAATGAAAACTCCAGTAAAATAAACAAATGTCATTCCCACTAAAACAAAAATTATCTCTCCATTTCTTTGTTGTGTGCTTGGTTTGTAATAGTCACTTAGTTTTGGTTTCGGGATAGACATGTCTTCACCTGTGACAAGAAAATATTCCCTGATTGCGTCGTCTGTATTTGAAAACGTATGTTGTGCGTGGCCTTCAAGCCTGAGTTTTTCATTGATGAAATCAAGTTTCTCAATTCTATTCTTTTCATAATCTTGCTGGGCTTGAGCAAGTTTTTCTGACGCTTCATTATGACGCTAAAATTCTTCTGCAGATTCCTCTCTACCCATTTTAGAAAAGAGATAATTAGAGCCACTGAACGCGAGGGCGTTAACAACTGCCCCACCAATCATAATAGCTATCGTCGCCATATTATTTTTATTTACATAGAAACATTTTCAGGAATAATTCCTTGCTTAACAAGAAAATGTTTTGTCGCAATCGACGCTGTTACAACTACAATTAGCTTAGCACTGTCTTCGAAATCGAGTCTACTGAGGTCTGCTGATTTCATTTTGAGTAGACTTTTCCCCAGCATAGAATAAGCTACTGCTAATCCACTGATTACGGCAGAGTGATACACAAGGTTCATTAAATTTTTTGAGTCGTTCATTTTCTAATACAAGAAAAATTAAAATAATATTTTTATTTACTGCATATAAAATGGGTCAACGGCTTTGGATATTGTTGGTAATGTGGCGACTTCTGGTTTTGTTTTTGGAGTGTCTGATTTTTTGGACACTGTACGAGTCTGCGGTTTGTATTTTTTGTATAATTGATAACCTACGTAGCCAAATCCGACAACAAATCCGGCAACTATATATTTTGTTGTTTGAGGTTCGGGGTCGGGGTCAGGGTCAGACTTAGTTGTTTGTCTCTCACTTTGATGAGGGTGTGACGGCCCTGACGGTACTGACACAGGTCCTGACGATCCTGATAGTGGATCAGTTACATGAGTCTTTTCTGTTTGTGCCTTAAGCTGTAATTTTTTTTGCCTATTATATTCAGCTAATCTTTTTCCAGCCTCAACCCTGCCTGGACTTTTAGTCTTCGTCACAGTTTGAACCTGTGTCAAAACAGGGTCGGGGTTCAGTTGTGGAGTCGTCTGGGTTTCGTCCATTTTCTTCTGCAGTAAAATTTATTTTCGAAAAATCAATATGACTCCCGGTAACAAGAAGGGTTACGACAGGTGCAAGGTAATTTCCAAACTTGTAAAACATGACACATGCTAATTTGCCAATTGAACTTGAAACAATAGGATTGCTTTCAAGGTCGTGTGAAAGACTGTCACTATCCACAGGTAGAAAGTGACTCACTGCTTTTGTGTATAGGCATACAAGAGATCGACTTAAATCACGAGTCATTAGTGAAGCAATGTGGTTTTCATATTTTGAATGAAGCTTGATTAGTTCGTCAGAGGTAAGAGATTCAATATCCTCTGTTGTGTATTGTTTCCCGAGATAAGTCTTTGATTTGCCTGAGACAATCACAGACAAAAGACGCTGTTTTTTTGAGTCTAAGTCTTTTTTCTCAACAGCATTGATATCATTCAATAGAAGGATTTCATCAGGGTTCATTTATATTGTTATTTTTAAAAAACAAAAATTAATTTACTAACCCATACCCTGTGGGCTGATCTGTCTTTAAAATGAGCTTTAGATGCTTAGTTGATTTCAGTTTATTTTTTACATCATCACGTTCATGTTTATTTGGTATGACATCATTCTCTCTGAGACAGTCTTCAAAGCTGTCACGATCCTTGCAGTAAAACAAACAGATAAACTTTAACTGTTCTCGAAAATTTTTCAGTACAGCATTATATTTCTGAGTGAGAATCCATACACTGACATTTGCATGTCTGCCATTGAAGGCAAGTTCTGCCAATGTGTTTCTCTTCTTGACAATGTCTTTCTCTGCAGAACAGTCATCAACAATAAACAACGTTGGCTGTCCTTCAAATTGCTTGTAAAAATATTGTAGGTAGTCATTCAGTTTTTTCTCAGGGTCAACTAAGTATATGTTGTTGTCAGTCCAAATAAATAAACGGTTGTGATAAGCTTTGTTGTGTTTGATTGTAGGACAAAATATTACAATGTTTTCAAAGTGGTGGATGTATCTTGTTTGTAATAAGTCAAGTACGAATTGAGTTTTCCCACACCCTGTGGCACCAACAAATAAGCCACAGTGTGGATCGAGTGACATTAAGCCCCGGTTCATTTTAATACACAATATAATTTTAATATATGTGTCCACTTAGTCTGCTTTCTGCAATATTGAGTTGTGCATCATATATCAGGTACAAATATATGTTTATGGCTGCAGCAGTTTCAACCTTCTTTTGTATCTGAATTGTTATTCCATCACTACCATTCTCGACAGTTCGTCCTGACCCATGAAGATAATCATCATCTGTACTACGAAGGTCTAGCCACAGTACATATTTGTTTGTAAGGTATTGACCAATCCTAACGTCATACAGATGTAGATCTTTACACACAATGTTTGCTGGTTTATCTCTAATCCTTCCACCCGCAAAATACTTTGTGATCTCATCGTAGTGTTGATAAGGTAACAAACCTGAAGCGTACACTTGATTAGGGCGGCCTTCAATTGTGCAGGACAAATGTGTAATCTTAGGATTGTAGAATTTTTCTGAATCCCGTTTATATGGATCTGCTGGTTCAACAAACAACATAAGAATACCTTTCAGTGACCTAGCTGGTGTGTTTAAGTTTATGTTCCACATTGGGTCACTCTTGTCTTTTTGCATTAAACTATGTCTAATCACCCTGTCATAATAAATTGGCAGTCTTGACTGATACTGATTTTGAATAAGTCTGGCTAGATCAGTGTGTGTGACAATTTCATATTCCAAGGAAATGTTAGAGATCTTGTATGTTGCATCTGTGGCAGATGATTTAATAACTTTGGAGTAGTCATTGAAGGTTAGTTCAAAACTCAGACGGTCATTCAGTGCCCCTTGATAATAAGGCAAATGTGCTGTGAGGATTTCAAACTCGAGTGGAATGTAAAATCTAGTTCCATATGTTTCTGCTATAATAACTTCCTTTGGTACCCCAGTAGTTGTTTTGTCTCCGGCATTGATTCGAAGTTTACCAACATTATCTTGCTGTATGCCTTGATAAATACGATCTTCTCGTTCTTCTCTTGTGAGCCAAAGGTCTTTGTAACAGTAAAATACATCTGAGTCATCAAGACTAAACACTTCCTGTCCTTCAAGTTTTACTTTAATAGTTCTAACAATTGCTCTGCCAAGATTGTCAACCAGTGTTCTGTTTACGTCTGCGTCTGATGTTAGTTCAATATTAAATGCTAGGCGTGCAGTGCCAGGAACAATAACGTCACTAGGACCTAGGTTTGGAAACTTGACTGTAAGTGTTTGATTCTGGTCTATGGTACTTGGATTGTTTGTGATGACGATTTATTGTCTTATGCCCTTAACACCCAGAGGCTCACGTAGTTTTCTGTATGGGTCTAACTTTGATCCGTAAGACTGTGTCATTTTTATTATGCACAATAAAAAAATAATAAATTAATAAAACAATGGCAGCGGGAGGATTTAATCATGAAGATTTTGAAATGGATGACATGAATGTCTCAGATACCAGTATCACAGATATGACTGGAATGGTAACTACTTCTAGTATGTATCACGAACTGCTAAAAGACAAAGTAAACTCATTTTATGACAGTGTTGGTGTCCACCCAGATGTAATAGATCCTAATCAGTTTGAATATGATAAAGGGCACTTATTTGTAAATACAGACAGAGGGAAAATATATCTAACACATAAAAATAATCCTTCTAAGTTTAGGGCTTTAAGTACAATTAAAGGTGAAGTCGGTGGGAACTCTGGGTTGGCAAGGTATCTTGAAATTGGTGGGTCTCCTGTCACGCCAAGACTGGCTAGTGTTCTTCACGACACGCAAACAAAGTTGCCAACAGGGCAACAAATTGAAATGGCACCAGTAACAAGCCTACCAGAAATAGCAAACACAGTGATACAAGAAACTTCATTTACTGAAGGACAAATAAATGATGCTATGAAAACAATAGATGACCCACCTTTGTCAATGAGGGAGATTATGGGATTGGATAAATCACTGCAGACAATAAGAGGTGAGATGGTTAATAATCTTGCCAAACTAGGTGAGCTTGATAAACACATAGAACGTGAAAAAGAGAAATTGGCTACAGCAGACAATGGAAATCTTGACACAGAAATGAAAGAAAGAATACAGCACAGATTAAATGATTTGCAGATAGAAAGATCTGGACGATTAGAAGTGATTAGTATTGGAAGACAAAAACTGAAATCACAGGTCAACAGAATTAGAGAAACTATTCAGAAAATACTTCACGAAGACACTACTCTGGCTGAGAGACTAAAAACACTTTTCAGAGAACAGGGTATCACAATTGCTAGTTTAATTACAGCTCTTGGATTTATTATTAGTACTGTAGTGTTAGCTGTCTCCGGTGCTGGTGGGGGTGCACCCCCGGCCCCGACACCACCAGCACCGGGTCCGCCAGCACCACCAACAGACCCAAAAGATTTACAGTCATGGGTAAAGAAACAACTGTCTCACATATCAGACTTGCTTAAAAAATTGGCTCTGAAAGCAGTGGATGCTTTGCCTGGCATAATTGGCACTGTTGTCAGTTGGCTAATTACTACTACAGCAAAGGTAGTTGGGTTTATGGCAGAACATGTGTGGGTCTTTTTGGTTACAGTAGGAGGGTTGATGGTGGGTTATTTAATGAAACAGATAAAGAAGTAATACTCCTAGTCCTGTTAGACCTATTACCAATGCTGTTCTTTCTGACTCATGTGTGTCAGGGGTTGGTGTAGGGGTTACCGCTTGTATGAGTGCCGGTGTTGGGGCCGGGGCCGGGGCCGGGGTCGGGGCTGGGGCCGGGGGTGTTACCATCTGTAATGATTTTAACGGCTGTACGTGTGTGGTTGTGGCCCCCAAGTTTACAGATTGATTGAGACCGAGTTTTTGACCAACACCTGCAACAATGATTTCATTATTATAATTTGTTATTGTACCCATTTGGAGTTGAAGGTCAGATGGTAACATGTATAACCCGATGCCAACTACAAAGTCAACTTTTGATCTGGCATATCTGAGTACGTCTTGGTAGCGTTGTATGCTAGATGGGAGATCTACTGTTGAATTAATTGAATCTTCAAGATTTGCAAGAAACTGTTTTTGTGCTTCAAATTTACCACTTCCATTCAAAATGTTTGATTTTGTTAGTGATTGTGCACCTAGTATACACCAGACATATGTTCTGATAGACTCATTGACGCGCTCGACTCCTGCTTGAGTAAACCCGTCAGATTTATCTAAAATAAATGTGGTCCAGGCGTTAGACTGTTTCTGCTCTATTGATCCTAACCAGACTTCAGATTTTGATGAGAATGAAGTGTAACCAGGGTAGTAATCTTGAGGGTATTGTCTGTGACTCATAGCATAATACAATGTGCCCATACCATTGTGATCATCAAGTTTTTGTGTAAAGTCATACCGGGGGCTTATGTTAAACTCATTACAGATGCGTTCAAATGCTTTCATATCCATGGGGTTGTTAAACCTGTTGAAACTAGATTCAGTGGGTAGAGGTGTATGCAGTTCTGACAGTATACGTCTAAGCTGGTAGTAAGTGTGAAAACGATATACTGACCTAATCAGTTTGTTTGAGTGATTCAAATGGTCTGTAAATGAAACACCACAGCCTGTAGTTGAACACAGTATGGCAAAGTTAAGTTGGTTTTGAAACATCTGTAGTGGACTTGAGGACCACTTTCTTGCAGTAGAGTTGTCTGTTATTGGAGGGTTTAGGTAATGGTCAAAACGGATTTGGTACTTTGACTTGAAATAGATCTTGTTCAGACACAGCAATATCAAGCTGATTTAACTGAATTATTTTCTGTTCATAAGTAGGTGCAACATTATATTTGGCATTCACATTGAATTGAAATGCGTTTGTAGTGGTAATGGTTGGTGATTTAAATTCCATCCTTTTTTATATGAGATAATAAAAATGTTTATTACCTTAACAAATCTTGACACAAGCAAACCAGTGTGGTTAACTAATGGGATTGATAATCGTGATGGTAACAAGGCTGTAGCTATCCATGAAATGTTCTATACTGTAAAATGGTTTAATGTAGAAGATGATATATATAATAAAGTAAATTTAGATGGTAAGACTGAAGCTTTACCGCCTGGGTATTATGACTTTTGTACTATAGCTGAATGGTTTCAAAGTAATTTTAAAATTAAAGCAACTTTAAATCCAGCTAACCTACTTGTTACATTAGAATTACCGACACAAAATTGGTTAAAAATTTCAGATAGATTTGCATATTTACTTGGATTTTATATTGATGAAGATTGGTTGAGATCAGATGATTTAGATGAAGCTATGTTTGGTATTATAACAATGAAGACAAAAAAACTTAAAATAACTGGAAAACGCCCTGTTTATTTGGCAGTACACACAGTATTTAATGTTTATTTGAAAGAACTAAACACTACTGAAAATGTACACAATGGAAAGCCTTCAACTTTGTTGAGATGTGTGCCAGCTGGAACTGCTCCCTATTGTGAAAGTGTAGTTGTTAGATTTCCTAATTTACAGTTTAAGAAATTAGGTTCTAGTTTCTTTGAGTCACTGTGTTTATCTGTAACTAATCAGGATGACAAACCAGTTGTTATGCATGATTTTAGTGTTGTGTTGGAAATTAAATAATTTTATTTTTGTTTATAAAAAATGAGTGGTGGTCCAAAGCCGAGAATCATACCAGTTGCGTGTCCGGTTACAGAGTTGAAAGATTTGGCTGATGTACAGGATTTTGAGAAGGAGGGGGATGTTGGAGAAATATATGGTTTTGAACTTGATTTAAATGGCATGTACAAGAGGAAAGTAATTGTTGACATGAAAGACGGTGAAAGACAGATTCCTAAACTTGGTCAGCTTCGTGATGTTACTGTACCTACTCCACCTGTAAATAATGTGCCCTACAACTTAATACATGTAGGTAGTAAGTGGGTGGTTTCACCTGTGCCTGTTCCACCACCCACAATTGACTGGGACATAAAGATTGAATTTATTAGTCCTTATGTATACACTGATGATGAAGGCGCCTTAGTGTTTAGGAAGGTTGTTAATTCTGGGCCGCTTATTGTAAGCCTTGTTCCAAGCTTTGCTTCAGACGACAATAGCAGAGAAAAACTGAAAGTTGAAAATTATGAGAGACGGAGATATCTTCTTACACATAGGAAGGGTAGGTCTGATGCGAAGGTCGTGTTTGCACCAATAAACTTTCCCATCGCAAGAGAAGCGACAATAGTATTTGAAATTATCATGAGATCAGTAACTACTGCTAAAGAGGCTCAAATTGCACAAGGAATTAAACTTACATGGAATGACACAGTAACAGAATCATCAAAGTTCTTTATTGCTATTACAAAAAATAATGATGTTATTAATGTTTCGAGCAGTGTTCCAGCTGTCAAGGTGGTGATTGACAAAACAACTTTTGTTCTTCTAACTTACATAAACCTTGAACACATTGATCTTGTTGCATTTTATTATGCCAGCAAATTGTATACTTTTGAAGAGTTGCAAAATGTAATTGCTGATTAAATAAAAAAAAATATTTGTGAATAAAAAAATGGTAAACTTCTATCCACAACTACCGACGCTTGAGCCGACTGAAACAAATGTGACGACTAAAACAACGCTTGCGCCTGATACACAGGTGACAGCTGTGCCAATTGCTTCAGATAAAACATTACAGGCAGACGCATTCAGATTAAATAATATTACAGAAGCTTTGAAATATTTGGAAAGTGAAGAGGCTAAGTACTCATGGTGCAAAAGACGGTATAAGACCGTTTTCAATTCTGTTCAAAACACTTCTATGGCTATTGGTGCAGTTTCAGCTTCATGTTCTGTAGGGGGTATCGTTCTGTTCGCCACAGGAATTGGGAGTTTGGCTGGAATAGCAGTTGAGGGTGTTAGCGTTGCTACATGCCTGGCTTGCTTTGGTTTGGAGGCCTTGAACAAGAGGTTTCACACGAAGTTACAGAAACATGAAGCATTGAGTACGCTTGCTGGTGCAAAGCTGAGCAGTATGAAACTTATTATCAGTAAGGCATTGAATGATAATTTTATTGATGATGAAGAATTTAAGCGGGTCCAGGATGATTTAAATAATTACAAAAAACAGAAGTCAGAAATACAGAATAAAATGCGTAGTCAATCTCCTGTGAATATTGAAGAACTTAAGGCCAGTTTTTTAGCAGAGGGAAAAAGGATAGGGGTACAGGAAACCACAGAAAAACTACACAATCTTTTAAACAAATAAAAATCAGATTTGGTAATCGTTTATTAATGTCATACACTTCACAGAAAAATGCCATGCCACTTACACCACTTGTGCCTGATTATTTAACCCCATCAGCACCACCACCTGAGTATTACTGAGAAAAAAAAGTTTTTTTATTGTCCTTGTGTCTTGATAAATCTGTCTCAGTGTCTTGGGACTTGAGTCAAGTTGTTGTAAGAACTTAGGGTAAGTACTTGTAAGAACTTAGGGTAAGTACTTGTAAGAACTTAGGGTAAGTAATTAATAAGTTCTTATGACAACACACTTAAAGGTTACCTCTGCGGGTTCCTAAAAGTTAGTTGCAACTTGTTAATAAGTATTAAGTTTCACTTGGCATCACTTGATCAGGTTCATGATTAGGTTTTTATAGAGACAATAGTTATAGAGAAAGATAATAGGAGACCCGTAAGATAATCAGATCAATAAGGCCGCATCCGTCATACTCATCACTTTTTTAAAATCAAAGGGTTGATTCAGAATTAACGAGGGTAAAATTGGGGTCAAAATTTTGATATTAAAAAATGATGTAAATTAATGAGTGATGCGGCTCTATTGAATTCATTGTCTTTCGGGTCTCCTATTATCTTTCTCTCCATGGGATCATGGATATTACATAATGCGGCTTGCTGGAATGCCAGCGGTATATTACATGCGTTCATAAATGTTTCAAGAGAACGCAGACTATCCGTGAAATGCCGCACAAGGCATGGAGTGCTACGTATAAAAATTTAAAAAAAGAAGAAAAAATAAAAGGAAAAATTAAGTTTTGTCTAGATGTTTCAGCAGCTTGGTCTTGTAAGTTTTAAGCGATGCCGCGGCTCTAACATCCACAGGAATCGAGTTCCATAACTTTGCACCAGAATAGGACAATGACGACCTATAAATGTCCAGTCGAGGCATCGGTACAACAAGATAGTTCCCTGGTGTTCGACTGGACCTCGTATGAGCAAAGTGGAACAACTATTGAGATAGGCTGGTGTTTCTAAGAGAATAATTTTGCGCATGAGCACCAACTTATTATACATCAACTGTTTTTTAAGTGGAAAAATGTCTAACAGCTTGAACTTATTGTCAGTACTAATGACTTCTGAGGGTCTGTCAACAAGGAGTTTAATGGCTCTTCTGTGGAGCGAGTTCAGACTTTTTAAATTAGCATCGCTACTACCGTCCCAAATAGATGAGGCATAGTCCAAATGTGACTGGATATGGGCATAGTAGAAGAGTTTCCTTGTTGTCTCAATTTCGACCCGAGGAATACATTTTTAGATACTATTTTTTACACTTTAGTAATGTGGCCTTGCCAGCACAACTTGTCGTCTAAGTTGATTCCAAGCACGCGTTGTTCCCTGACTTGCTCCACAGGCTGGCCGTTAAGTGTTAGTTAAAGGGGAGGGGGTTCAACTGATGCTTTTGACGTGTGATAATCAGCATGCATTTGGTTTTAGTGGGATTAGGTATCATGGCGTTATTTCTGCACCGTTCAGATACCTCATTTAAACTGTCTTGGAGAATCTTCACCATGCATGTTACGTCTGGTGACGAAACGTCCAGTGTTCCATCGTCTGCAAAAAGACTACAAGTTACACTAGAGTCAGATATATGTAATGGAAGGTCGTTTATGAAGACAGAGAACAATAATGGACCAAAAATCGATCCCTGTGGTACTCCGTGCTCTATCACCCCCTCAGGTGAGTTTTTACCATTTACGTAGACATGCTGCGTACGTCCATGCAGATATGACGTAAGGAAGGCAAGCGTGTTTGCGCTTAGTTGATAGACATTAAGTTTTTGAACTAAGTTTTATGATTGACGAGGTCAAATGCTTTTGAAAGGTCCAAAAATACTGCTCCAGTCATTTGACTGCTATTTATTGCAGTAAGCCATCTGTCAACTAGGTGTACCAATGCTGTGTGACTGGAGTGTTTCCGCCGAAAGCCAGATTGTAATGGATGTATGAGTTTGTGTTTTTCTAGAAAATGTTGTAAGTGTGTGTGAATGTGTCTTTCTATCGGTTTCGACAGTGTTGACAGTAGCAAAATGGGCCTGAACTTGTTAGGGTCGGCAAGGTCTTTCGTTTTAGGAAGTGGGATCACTTTGGCAGGTTTTAGAGAAGATGGAAATATCCCCTGCTTTATGCAAAGGTTGTATATAAAAGGGCCATTTTCAGAACTGAGCAACTAATACCATCATGGCCAGAAGTACGTTTGTTCTTCAAGTACGAGATGGATTTTCCCACGTCGTATATCGTTAACAGGGGAATGCTGAATGACGTATCAGGGTCTAGACGTTCTGCACAAAACGTCTTTAGCTTTTCTGACACAGCTGAAGACTGACCAGAATATGTATGTTTTAGCAACGTACTGGCAGCCGAGAGGAAATGCTGATTCAAGGTATCAGCTGATAACTGTGAACATTGTGCAGTATTTTTGGACCTCGTAAAAGCATTGATCGCTCGCCACACAGATACGACATCTTTCTTTTCTCACTAAATGTTTAACGTGATTTCTTTGCCTTCGAAAAGCTACAAAATCTTCTTTCTTTTATAGTCATCTCGGCATCATTGATTTCCTTACTTAACCAGGCGGGAAACTGGGGGTTCTTCACCCGTTTCTCTCTGAATGGCGCGTGTTTATCGAGAACACCAAGGAACAATCCGTACCACTGAGACAAAGCATCGTTGGGGTCATTATGGTAGTACACTGTATCAAAGGGTGCGCTACTTAAATCACAAAGAACTGTTTCCTTGTTGAAGTGTTTAATTGGTCTGTAACTAATAGTCGTGTGCTGATGTTTTCATGCGTGAAATATATTTGTACCGAGCACTCCGTATATCATAGTGTTGCTCTTCACTCCGTATATCATAGTGTTGCTCTTCTCTCCGTATATCATAGTGTTGCTCTTCACTCTGTATATCATAGTGTTGCTCTTCTCTCCGCATATCATAGCGTTGCTCTTCACTCCGTATATCATAGTGTTGCTCTTCACTCCGTATATCATAGTGTTGCTCTTCACTCCGTATATTATAGTGTTGGTCCTCACAAAATGCACCAAGCTTATCAGGTGCTACCATGAAATTATTCTTGCACAATTTAGTTGTTGACGAAAAGAAATTAAACATCTGTCGGGTGTCAGTTATGAGTTACTGTGCGCGTGTGTGTGTGTGTGTTGTGTGTGTGTGTGTGTGTGTGTGTGTGTGTGTGTGTGTGTGTGTGTGTGTGTGCGCGTGCGTGCGTTCGTGCGTGTGTGCGTGCATGCGTATTCATTTCATCTGCCAGGCGGATTCACGTTCTGATGAAATAACTGTAACTACTGTCTATTACACTCTATGTTTGCTGGTCTGTGATTAAGGACATAATGACCTGGAACCGTAAGGCCCACAATCACAGACCATCACACATAGAAATGCTTGATGTGCTATCGTGTTGTGTATTATCAACAAGTTGGCTTGACATTATGATGAAATGACTACAGTAGACGTCTGTTTGGGCACTCTCTTCACCATACTATCTGAAAACGCTATCTTTTGTGTCACGCGTTCCAACACTGTCTAAAACACTGAACGGGTTGCTAGGCAACTGAGCTATGACCTAACCTGCAACTGTGTCGGTAGTGCACATGCACTGAATGTCGTGTTTACAAGTCTGTCACAATCTTTTGAATCTCTCTAAACCAACCTCTCTTTGTTAGATTTGTGCTCTCTCTCTCTCTCTTTCTCCCGCGCGCGCGCGAAGCTCTTACTGTGTGTGCGCGCGCCCGTCTGTGTGTGTGTGTGTGTGTGTGTGTGTGTGTGTGTGTGTGTGTGTGTGTGCGTGCGTGCGTGCGTGCGTGTGTGTGTGTGTGTGTGTGTGTGTGTGTGTGTGTGTGTGTGTGTGTTCTTATCTTGGCTACCCAGGTTTAAAACACTCGTGATCTCAAGTACCGTCAGCTCCAGTCTTTTCTGTCTGCAAGAGACGTAGATATAAATCAGGATGCCGCCCAGTTGCAGAGGTTCATGATAGTCTGTGCCACTTGCTAACTCTGATCGTCTTTACTGTTCCTCAAAGCGAGGGTGTTATTGAGGGTGAGTGTGTACAGCTGAGAGGGGACGAGTGTTTTACAGCTCTGTGGTACAAAAACCTAGAGCGAGATCAGCCATGTGTAATATATCGTGCATACAGGTCGAGTGATCGTGTGATAAAATCAATATACGACTGAGAGGGGACAACTGATTTAAAAAACTGAAGCTCTCCTCAAAAGACATAGGTCATCATGAGCCCATGCAGTTTCAGGAGATCATTATTATTTATGCATATTGCTAACTGATGCCGGCTTTACTTTTTCCTCAAAATGACGGTGTTCTTCTGGGTTCTTGTGTGCGACTGAGAAGGGACAGCTATTGTATACAACCGTATCAAAACACCAGGGCGAGATCAGACATGTTTAATACATCGTGCATACTGCGCGTGAGGTTTGTGTGATACAATCAATATACGTCTAAGAGGGGACAACTATTTATTAACCCATTGCGTGTCTTTAGTGGTTTTTGTCGCGATGATTCCAACACGCAAAGGGTTAAACTGTAACAAAGCAGCAGCGCGAGATGATCATAAGACATGTGTAATATATCATGTCAACGGGTCATTTGGTCGTGTGATAAAATCAATATACGGCTGAGAGAGGAAAACAATTGTATGAAACTATAACAAAACACCAGCGCGAGATAAGCCATGTGTAATATTGCGTGCCTTCTGGTCGTGAACGAGGGTGATGAAATCAATACCAGGTACAAAGTGCAGGCAGATTTCTATTGATTTTGACTGATAGTTTACGGCGTGTATAGCTTGTATCTGAACTGTCACTGTTTCCACTGAGCGTAGGCCTGCCACCACTTGCGTAAAACTATACAAATGATCAAAACTTAAGGACCACCCCACTTTTTGTGTCATTGATTATCGTCGCAAGTACGCTAATAAAATACAATGTTGTTTCGATCCAAATGGGTTAAAAGTTGACCTTAGACAGTCCACTGTACAGGGAACAATAGACACCAATTCATCAATTTCCACGAACGTGTCAAATGCACGTGAAATATCGTCATTTTTTTTTTAAAGGCTGTGCGATATTGGCAAGCGTACCAAAGGCAGGCAGGTGGGAAAACTCGGTAAAGTCGTGATGCACGTGCTAAAGGAGTCAGTCGTGAATACTGAGCACTTCTGTTTCGCTACAAATACCGGTACAGAACGGGCATAATTGTCACTTTCCTAACCATGCCACCACGACGAAGAATAACGCCAGTAGATCAAGGCCGGGCGCTAGCATGGCTGCAGGATAGAATTTCCGGACGAGAAGTTGGGAGACGTCTTGGGGTGTCCCATTCAGTGATCCAGAGCCTGCTGGCACGATTCCAAGAAACTGGAAGGGCAGAACGATGACCCTGCTCAGGATGCCCGCGCTGCACCAGCAGGAGAGAGGACAGATACCTCTGTGTGGCGGCTCTGCGCGACCAAACTGTCACGTCAACCACTCTGCGACGTCAACTGATGCAAGCTGCAAACTTTAACATCAGCAGAAGCACAGTCTGCCGACATCTGCGCGATATTGGCATGGCTTCATGCAGAGCAGCAGTGAGAATACCCCTCACTCCAGCTCATCGCAGAGCCCGGGTTGCCTGGTGTCGACAACATGTGAGGTGGAACAGTCTCCAGTGGACTCAGGTTCTGTTTACTGATGAGTCACGGTTCACTGTGTGCTTCAACGACGGCAGGGTGAGGGTCTGGAGACGCCAGGGCGAGCGATTCAGGGATGGATGCGTCCAAGAGGTCGATCGCTACGGAGAAGGCTCAGCCATGGTATGGGCAGGGAAGGCAGGACCTCCCTCTATGACATCCGAGGTACCCTGACTGGACTGCGCTTTCGGGACGAGATTGTGCAGTCCCTCATCCAGCCAGCTCTCCAAGCCATAGGCGACAATGCTGTTCTGCAGGACGACAACGCTCGACCTCATCGCGCCCATGTGGTGGATGAGTACCTTGAGCAACGGGGCATCATGACGATGGCCAGCTCGTTCACCTGATCTGGCTCCCATCGAGCACCTCTGGGACGTGCTGGGGCAACGTGTAGTAAGCAACCACCCCCTACCTCAAGGCGACCCCCAGCTGACTCAGTTCCTGCATCAAGAGTGGGAAGCGATCCCACAACATGTCCTCTGAACCCTGGTGAACTCCATGCGTCAACGCGGCATTGAATGCTTGGGGGCAAACGGTGGGTTTCCTCGCTACTGACTGGACCAGTCTTGTGTGACTTTTCAAATGAGGTGTGGGTGAACATTCTAACGTACTGCTGTTATTACAATTGCTTGATTTACTCAAAACTTAAATGAAATTGTTACTGAATAAATTAGCAAAGTACTGACTCCAAGTATTGTTACATTATTTGTGTGGTGTTGTCGGTGCGTCTGCGATAAAAAGTGGCCCTTAAGTTTTGACCATTAGTATATGTCAGATGTGGAAAGTGATTAAAATGGCAGAGTGTGGGATGGAACGCGTATGGGCTTTCCGAGCGCAGGGATCCCATCTTGACTAAACTAAACTGAACTGACCTGACCTGAGCTGAACCGACCTTCAGTAAATTGACCTTAACTGAACTGAACTGACCTTAACTAAACTGAACTGAAATGAACTGACTGTCACGACACGGGTTTTGTTTTCCTCAATTTTTGTAGGGGAGTTAAATTTAGAAGGGTGACAGTGTTTAGGTAGTCACCTGACTTAAGCGTGGCATTGGTGAGTTATTTGGCCTTTACACGAGGAATAGCTGCCGTTATTTTGTATTGTTTTCCGGCCTTCCTCACTCTACCACTCTCACTCTTCAGTGCGTCCAGAACAATGCTGCCCGCCTCGTCCTCAGAAAGAAAAAATCCGACCACATCACTCCCTTGCTCAAGCTCCTTCACTGGCTCCCCACCCCCCAACGCATCCAATACAAGATTCTGTCTCTATGCTACAAATCCCTGAACAGCTATGCTCCTAACTATCTCTCCAACTTACTTCCCCCCTACACTCCTTCCCGCTCCCTCCGCTCCACCTCCGACCCTCTCCGCCTCCTCATCCCCCGCACCAAACTCAGCACTTTCGGCCCCCGCTCCTTCTCCATCTACGGTCCATCCACCTGGAACACCCTCCCACTCCCTCTCCGTCAGAAACACTCTCTCTCCTCCTTCCAGTCCGCCCTCAAAACGCACCTCTTTCAACAGTTCTAGCACTATATCACTACACTCCCCACCCCAAGCTGACCGTTGTAATGTATTTTCACTATTTGTGGTACGTGAGACATTGTCTAAAGCGTGCGCATGCGTGTGCGAGTTGTGAGTGCGCGCTTAGAGTTATAATTATTATAAGATAAGCGCATTATAAATACCGTAATTATTAATTAATTATTTATTATTGTGTATAAGGGATATTTGGGTTGGAGAGTTTGGACGTGTGTGTGTGTGAATGTGATGTGAAGTGTGAGTGCGTGGTTAGGTTTGAGTGAGGATATTTTGGATTATTGTTAGTTTTATATGTGTGATGGGGTGACGAATCTGAAATTTCTAATTGATGGAACGTTGGATGGTTGAATTTATTGGCACAAAGATGCGTTTAATGTTAGTTAAACTTTTATTGCTGCCAGAAAGCAGACAACAGAAAGTAGAAAGCAGAAAGCAGAAACAGAAACAGAAAGCAGTACCTGTGAATAAACAAACAGGTAATCAGTAATGGTGCCAAGAATACAATGAACAAGGCACATAACTAAACTAAGACATATATCATCATGCAGTGAACGTACATAAAGTGATTTTAAACACTCCGATAAACTCAAAGTGATGGTCGTGTAACATATAGAATGTATAGTAAAATACCCGACAACAAATAAAATGAAAAATAAGTAAGTCACAATACGAACTACAAAGTCATGCAAAGCACAAGTCAAAGAATAAAGCAGAACACCAACACATAAGTCCGCTATGCGAACACGCAAATGACTAACAAACTAGTAGTCACTCCGACGGGAGCCTCCCTAAAAGGTCAGACAATAAGTCCTAAAAGTAATATAGCAAAAGTAAATGACAAAATTAATGAGATGCCATGCCAGCAGTAAAGTAACTAAGTGAATACGTACTAATGAATAGTAAGTGATGTGTGAACATGAGACAAAATGAACTCACAATACAACCAACTTACCATCAAATGAATAAGGGCATACACACAACCTCATCATTCACTCGGTCTTTATTACATTCGCACCGCAGACACAAGCGTAAACATTGAACGTCAACGAAGAACGCAAACATCTAAACGCACTGCAGTCATTCATGACGAAGAGGAAGGACAGACAGAAAACATGTGTACGTGTAGGGGAATTATTTGCATATAACCTAAGATAGCCTAAAATGAAGCAGATCAATTAAAATGCAACCTAATGAATGTCACCATGAAATAAATAAATGCATGGTTCACTTAATATGACTACAAGGTACCTTTAAGTTTCAAAGGCTGCTTCTTACACCTAGTAGTGAATAATGACCCTTGAGGTCGCATGACAGATGTCCTGTATTTCTGGCCGTCACTCAAAGGCTACACTTATTACACATAGCAGTGAACAATGACCCTTGAGGTCGCATAACAGAGATGACCTGTATTGCTTGCCGTCAAACAGGCTCATGCTTGTCAGTGAGGTAAACCAAGCCTAAGTACTATGTCAAGTGAAATAGCTAACTATGTCAAGTGAAATAGCTAGTCATAAAATAGGAGGCAAATAATGACAAAAAGTCAAAAAAAAAAAAAAAAAAAAAAAAAAAAGCCAAACAAAGACCTATGAACAAATAACTAAATGAATGGAATGAGAGACTGAATGAATCAGTCAATCAATCCACCAACCAGTCACTCAATCGGTGGCTAGGCATGGCATACGGTAAGACATTGCAAAGTGTAAACAACTTAAGCGGAAGTTCAAAATCAAACCAAACATGGTGGCTGAGAGAGTCAGCTGTGAGTGGCGTCACCAGCGCGTGAGCATCACACAAAGGCCGCCCTCACTAGCTAAGGGCCACGGACCACAGTGCTGTTTCCGTACTGTCCAGTCTCTTAGCCTTAGTCCCAGTCATCCCCTAATTTTTCAATTCCCTAAAAAACACTACCGCCCACCAGCTGCACATTTGCCATGCACAAAATACAAAAAAAAAAAAAAAAAAAAAAAAAAAAAACCCCAAAAAAACCCAGCACATGACCCGTCTCATTTCTTGGCTATGAAACTGGTTCTTACCAACCCCACACCCAAGCACAGCTGAAATCAGCGTGCCTCTCAAATCACTACGTCAAAGGCAACTCAACATAGGCCCATAAATGTCCACTGGATAAGCTCAGAATGGTATGAATCAAAGCACCAAACATGTCTCCTCTCATCTAACTAGAAATTTCCATCAAATTTCAACATTTAGCCCTACTACAAATTTTCAAACAAGGCAAAAATTATTTTTAAAAACACGGGGCCTCTTACTGCCTGAACTTCCCAATTTAAATGTATACCGTGACCTAAGTGATAGGCAAGGGAAGAATCAACAGATAACTAAATAAAAGAAAAATCATGCTAGCCATGAAATAAATTTTAAATCCCTACCACATCAACAACAACTAAACAATCTACAAGTTATGAATAGCATTAAATGAACAAAAGAAAATGCGCGCATTATGGTGCATCCACAATGCAAATAATGTAATGGATTTTCATGGTTGATATTTAAATTTCAGCAAGACCATACTTAGCGAATGATTTAGTTAGAGGCATAAGAGCACTCCCTTGTACTCCCACGGTTATGCGCCAAAGCAAAACTATCGCCCAGTCACAACCGACCACATGCGGTTGTGCACGCTAAGCGCCGCGTCATTTTGACACGTTAAGTTTTCTAAGGCAAAAATACATACGTCATATCTTCCACATTAAGATTGTTACAAAAGTTTGTGTACAAATTTCCACACTGCAGCATTACATGGAGATTTACTACCGAGTAGATGATCGTCTAGCAGAAAACAAATGGAATCAAGCTAGCCTTTCAAAATGGCTAATGACGACCGGGCTGGCAATCATGTCAACCTCATGCTCAAGAAAATCATCAAAACATCCAGCATCGCAATATCCTCAAATTGTGCAAACAAATAACAATGTACAAAATACGATATAAAAACTCAGTACTTACAGGGTCTCCCAAACCCGCGCAGTTTAGGGGGAATTAGCAACCGTTTTCCTCCAAGGCAATGGTGCCAAACGTTAAGTCGGTCACTATAATGCTGGTACTGGGTCTGGCGTGTTTAGGCCCCGCCACACATGCCGGTTGTGCCCCGATTTTAAAGCCGATTCCGATCCGATTGCGATCGGATGACGTCATATATCCGATCCGATCCCAATCGGCTGGGAATCGGGTGTCTAGAACCTGCTATATTTTTTTCCGATCCGAATCGGCCCCGATTGTAAGCTTCAACCAATCAGAGCGCGTCGCGCAAAGCATGTCGTTTCAGTTTGAAAATGGCGGAAGATCAGTACCACCTCCGTTGCCGATGTTTCGCCCGCCTCTTCCCGATTATGATGCAAAACTGCTAATAATGCAAGCACATCATCATCACTGTCAAAACTAGCAGCCATTTCGCTGAACAGGTACGACCTTGATCTTCGATTCACACCGGTCGGCTAAAAAAAAAAGTCGGGGTTCTGTGTGGCAATGCATACGTTTTTGTTGTCCGGTCCGATCACACTCCGATTCGAAACTGCTCAAGAATCGGCCTCAAAATCGGGCATGTGTGGCGGGGCCTTTAGGTAAAGAAAAAAAAAAAAAAGCGGCTCGCCACGCGGGCAGCCTTATTTATAGAGGCATGCCTGCTCCCGCCGTACAGCATGATCGCGTCGGTGGTAAAGTCTCCGGGAGTCTGGGATAGTAAAAATGGCAAAGCTGTGTTTCTTGCCAGCCCTAAGAGCTAGAATAACTTCTGAACTACATAATGCAGAAATATAAACTTTGAATAGAAAAGTTAGGACATTTTACCAGCTATACTCTGGATTAAGTTGGGGTTACGGGCTGTTAACGAAAAAAATATATTCATTCTTAAAGCGGTCTCAGAAGGGCCACAGAAAATCGAAAAGGCTACTAAATCACAATTATCATCCTCATAGGTTACAATCAACCAAAATACATATACATCATTAAAAACTATTACCCGGGCCAAATCTAACCATGCTAAATACTAAGCAAATGGTGTTGTAGTTTGGCTACAATACACAGTCAACAATATACAAGAAACACAACACGTACTACACTGCGCTATCGCGTACACAACACCTGCGTTTGGCAAGGCACCGCGAACGGCACACGTTATCGCTAAACAGTCGACAAGAGTGAAATCCGAGAAGCAATGGTCATGAGTGCTATCGGCCTATGTACACAGAGGAACATCTAGTTCGCTCTGTTACATAAGTAATAAATGTTGTCGTCACTGTTCCTCTGATGTTTGTGTTAGCGAGTTTGGGTTGGTTGTTCTAGAGATAATAGAATAGAGAGAACAAGAGAATTTTTTTTGACTTCATTATTTCACTATTTTTGCTACAAAACTCATATGATCACACCGCCCATTTTTCCTGGATCCCGTTTATTTTTTTCTGTAAAATAGGTATATAAAGAGATATTTGAAGCTTCATTAACACAATGGCTGAGTTAACCCCCTTAATTATTACTTTTTGAACCTTCATCAGCCATGTTCCCTGCACAGAGTAAATACCGCCGGAATTTACCCCTAAACATTGTTATTTAAACATACACCATTTTATGCAGCAATGAACATGCCACTGAACTCAACTAGTCACTAACACTGTGCTGTAACACGTTGGCTCACGCGGTCGCTAACGTCACAGTATCACAGGAGCAACTTGTAAACAGACCGGCCGGTCGAATACACATTTCATTCATGGCTCTCTATGAGACGGGTGTGTTTTCAGTTACGGAACAAACTAACAGACTTAGTGTTGCCGCTAAATCTTGTAAAATATACCCCCCACCCGGGTCTGCCCTGGGGGACTTGGGTGGGGTTAGCTACTTTTTAGTTCCCAGGGTCACCCTGGTCAGCCCCACAGGGTGGGTTTTCCTCTCTTTTCTGGGGCATGTGTTTCTGTCTACCCTTTGTCCATTCACCTGTATTTGCCTTTTTAAAACTCTCCCTACTGTCTGCACTGCCTGTAGCTCTTGATATTGGATGTGTGTTGCTAAATGGTCTTAGCTTTATTTAGGCCCCATGTGTTAGGTTTATTTAACGTATTTGACCGGCTGGCGACATACATTCAATGTTCTGTTTAGTTCTTTTTCACAAGCAGTGCAGGCACGTCCTGAGAAAGCCTTGTTGCTGTCGGGACGTTAAGCAATGTACAATTCAATTCAATTCATTGTAAAATATACATTGAGATTGGTAAGTGACTGTTTAAATTTGTGATATACTGTTAGATCATTGCGGTCATTCTCTAGTGTAATTTGTCTGAGTCAACGCTGACTAATGTACGTTACAAATACTTAGTAGCTGTATACAGGACACTGACGGGTAGTTTGTCGGTAGTTTGTCTGTTAAATTCGTATTTAGAAACAAGAAAAAGGCCTCGTGGTTAGCCTGCAGTGCGCTGAGAAAGAAAATCTTACTGTTTAACTGTTAACCAGGCTGGTCTAGTATGCGTTAGAAAATATATTGGACTGAGGAGGCTCGATTGATCTTTCAATCTCACTTAGATTACCATAAAGAAATGACCATTTTTTTTTTAGAAACGGTATTAGCAAACCAACCTGCAAAATCGTTACCCCCCCCAAAAAAAAAAAAAAACCAATCGGTAATTTGACCGATGTACTTGAAGGAAGTACAAAACAAAAGGTGAGTGATCCAAAAGATCTTCATTTGTATTTAGTAAAAAATCTTACAGATGGATTGCCACCAGATGGTCAAACAGTAGCCGAATGTAATTTACCGGGACTTACATTAGCAACATTAAAACCGCATTTAGTTAATGGCTATGCAATAATACAACAAACAGAAAGAAAAAAGATGTCAGCTTCAATCTACTATGGAGAGTGGCTAATTGAGGGTGCTGAAATTCATAAAAGACAAAAAATACGAAAGGAAACTAAATTGAACTGGCCAGATTGGCTAAAATTGAACGTTAAAATTTCAAAGTCTTATGCTCATCAGTTGAGTGTGTTAGCCAGGTTGATACGAGGGTACCCAAAATTCCATTTGCTTTCACTGTCTTTCCGAAGGTGTTTAGTTTGCGAAAGCAAATTGAAGAAATGCTAAAAGAAAAAGAAATAGCCGATTTTTGGAAAACACCTAAAGCTGGTCCGTAACCTTGTTTTTTGTTTGTTTGTTTGTACAAAGGTTCTAATGTGTCTTAACGACCCTGTTTGAATCACATCTGAGACATTTTATCACTTTTGTTTTGATAACTGACTAAGTCCATGTGTGATCTATCACCGAGCAGGCCACAAACAAGGAAAATGAAAACGTGTAACTATAAGTCCATGTGTGATCTATCACAGAGCAGGCCACAAACAAGGAAAATGAAAACGTGTAACTGTAAGTCTGAGTAAAAAATCACTGAGCAGATCACAAACAAGACAAATGAAAATGTGTGATCTATCACCAAGCAGATCACAAACAAGACAAATGAAAATGTGTGACTGTAAGTCTTAGAGTGAGAAATCACAGAACATACCACAAAAAGAGGCTGTAAGTCTGAGAGTGAGAAAATCATCGGACAGGTTACACGTAAAAAGTGGCTTTAAGACTGAGAGTGAGAAAATCATCGGGCAGGTCATAAAATGGATGGAGTGAGATTTTGTCTGATGTGTGTCAATCACCATAATGTCCAAGTCGCACCAGAAGCTCATGTTTGTATGTTTGTTTGTATTGTCTTGTCTTAAATGTTATGGACCAAGTGTGAGGTGTTTTCGCTGCGCTCATGTAAGTAGCTTGCTCTTTGCAAGTGAATTCAAACAGACTTTTCATAGGTTTTAGCAACAGGGCTGATGGTGGGGTATACCTGTAGCACCCTGGCAAAGAAAGGTGATTATTGGTTTTGTATCTGAATAATTGATTGATTGATAACTCAGCACCCTCGACAAGCCCTCAAATCATGGTAGCCAATGTAAACAAATGACGTATGCCCTTAGCAAATCGTCTGACGCCGTCGGTCGCATATCCAATGTAAACAATGACATATGGTCTTAGCAACCACCCTGACTGAGCACCAGGGTGTAAACATAAGATTGAGCCTTCTCAAGAGAGCAGAGAGATGAAATATAGAGAGCTCACCGACACCTAAATCGATAATGCCATATCGATAGTTCTAAATCAGGGTAAATTACGTACGTAATTACGTTACGGTCGTTCCTCTCCCAACATTCCAATCTCCTTTAGTACTCTAGGTAAATAAAGATATACAATTATTTTCAGTGTAGGGTAGGTTTGCATGATTCACTTCAGGTAAAATTACACGTCAGCTAAGTACGCATAAAAGGGAACAGTATACCTGTAACCCTGTTATCTTCACCATTGAATTAAAACAGGGGCAGTCAGATTTCAGCACACGTATACTGTTCCCATTTTCTGTAGGACAAAAATTGCCTGCCTGCCACCTTCACCCACTTCCACTCCCCACCCCCACCTCTGCCCCCACCTCCACCCGCACACACACACACACACACACACACACACACACACACACACACACACACACACACACACACACACACACACACACACACACACACAAACACACACACACACACACACACACACACACACACACACACACACACACACCAGACACATACACGAAAAATAGATAGAGAATATTGGGCTCTGGAGAATCCTATCAAACAATTCCCGAGCCGTCACCTAAAAACACATGGTTTATAATTGAGAACCCCTCTTTACTCAAACAAAACCTACCAAGGCTTAGTCAACGCTTCTAATTATATTTTAGCGCATAGGCGGCGCAACCCAGACGTGAAAGAATTTGACCTCAGCCTGACAAATATGCATGGGCAAACAAGTCATGCAAACTTCTAGTCTCATTAACTTTATGCACAAATACAACGGTATTCACAAATTTCACAAACCATCAGTGTTTCGCAGTGAAGCGCTCAAGTGCACTCAAATATGTACCACCTGAGAATGGTAAACTCCACACATGTAAATTGCTTTTTAATAGGGGTAGGTCAACTTGTGACGCATTTAAAATTGAAAGAACAAAAACCATTACTTTACCCTCAGTGAGAGACCTGATTCAAAGTCAATATACACCCGCCCTGTTTTACAAGTGTTTTAACTCAACAACTCACACGAGGAGAAAATTGAGTATGCCTGAGTGGGTTTCCTATTTCTGAGGAATCCATGGTTTGTTTACAATATTACAGGCACACGATAACACACTTACAAAAAGGCTAGATAAGATACTGTTTCCCAGTGAACAGTATGATGGTGAAATCGGATGCCTGTATTCATTTGTGCTGTCTGAGTTTGCAACCTGATCAGAGCAGGGGTTAACACCTGCTGCCATGTGAGTGAGTTTATTATATTGCACCCCTTTCATGACCAGATAGGCATGCTTAGTTTTTGTACATGCAGTTTATATATTGTGTTTTAAAAAATGAAGCTGCTGACACTCAACCCTCATTGTGGCTTATTTTGTGGTTCAACAGGATCTGGGAAAACTGAATTTGTTCTTAACCTCTTACAAACAAGATCTATCCATCATTTTGAAAACATTGTGATATTTTGTCCTACTGTCAAACACAACAAAGCTTATCACAACTTAACATAAGTTCTTATAAGTTCTTGACTCCAGTCAACAACTTACTCGGACAGATTTCCCAAGTTACAAGGACAATAAAAAAACATTTTTATTCTTCTCAATAGTACTCTGGTGGTGGAGCTGATGGCGTCAAATGGGCAGGCACGAAAGGCATGACATCTCTTTGCGAAGAATATTTCAGAAATAATGAACGATTACCAAAACTGATCTTTACTTGTTTAAAAGTCCTTGAACACTTTTTATTGTTTCTTCCACCCCGATCTTTTTCCCTTCCTCTAAAAAAGATTTCTTTAGTTCTTCAACATTCACGGGTTGACTACGCATCTTATTCTGAATTTCAGACTTTTGTTGTTTGTAATTGGCCAAATCATCCTGCATTCTCTTAAATTCATGATCGTCAATTTTATTATCATATAAAGCCTTACTGATAATAAGTTTCATACTGCTCAGCTTAGCTCCTGTGAGCGTACTCAATGCTTCATGCTTCTGCAACTTTGTATGAAATCTGTTGTTAAGGGCTTCCATACCAAAGCATGCCAGAATTTAACATCAGCACCAGGTATGACTTTGCACAAAAAGATGATGATCACATTGTATTATGCTATGAGTCACAGACAATACCCTCAAGATTACTGGCCTCCCTACTCTTCATTCTCATCAAAATCTGAAGTCTGGTTAGGCTCAATTGAACAGAAACAGTCTAATGCCTGGACCACAATTGTCTTACACAGGAGTGACGGGTTTACACAAGCAGGAGTTGAATGCATTAACGAGTCTATCAGAACATATGTGTGGTGTATACTAGGAGCACAAGCTCAAACAAAATCAAATATCTTAAACGGGAGTTGACAATTTAAAGCACAAAAACAGTTTCTTGCAAACCTGGAAGACTCGATCAACTCAGTAGTAGATCTCCCATCAAGCATACAACACTACCAAGACGTTCTCAGATATGCCAGATCGAAAGTTGACTTTGTAGTTGGCATCAGGTTATACATGTTACCATCTGACATTCAACTCCAAATGGGGGCAATAACAAATTATAATAATGAAAATAATTGTTGCTGGGCATGATCAAAAATTAGGACACAATCAATCAGTAAACTTGGGTCCATCAACCACACATCGCTTAGGTCCAACAACCAAACATCGCTTGCGCCTAAAGTCACCGAGTGCAAAAAACCATTAGTAACATCATCACCTGTACAGACAGTAACAACCCCGACCCCATCACCAATACAGTCAGCTATAGCAAACACACATGAGTTAGAGAAAACAGCATTGGTAATACGCCTTACTGGATTAGGGATATTACTTCTTTACCTGTGTCATTAAATAACCAACTATTAATCCTCCTACTGTAACCAAAAAGACCCACACATGCTCTGCCATAAACCCTACTACCTTTGCCGCTGTACTGATCAACCAACTGACAACACTACCTATTATACCAGGCAAAGCTCCATCGCTTTCACAGCCAATTTCTTAAGCAAGTCTGATATGTGTGACAGTTGTTTTTTTACCCATGTCTGTAAATCTTTTTGGGTCTGATGGAACCGGAGGGGCTGATGGGGTCGGAGCTGGACCGCTACCTCCGCCACCCATTACAGCTAATACTACAGTACTGATAATAAATCCAAGAGCAGTAATTAAACTTGCAATAGTGATACCATGCTCTCTGAAAAGTGTTTTCAATCTCTCAGCGAATGTTGTGTCTTTGTGAAGTATATTTTAAATAGTTTCTCTAATTCTGTTGACCTGTGTTTTCAGTTTTTCTTTCTCAATTTCAATCACTTCTAGTCGCGCTGATCTTTCTATCTGCAAATCATTTAATCTGTGTTGTATTCTTTCTTTTATTTCAATGGCATCATTCTCATCATCAGCTTTACCTAGTTTTTCTTTTTCTCTTTCTATGTGATTATCAAGCTCACCTAGTTTGGCTACATTATTCACAAGCTCACCTCTTATTGACTGCAGTGTTTTATCCAACCCTGCTAACTCTCACATGGTTAAAGGAGAGTCACTCGTTGTATTTATGGCCCCATTTATTTGTCCCTCTGTAAATGAGGTTTTGTGTAATAGCTTGTTTGCTATTTCTGGCAGCCTTTTTTTTCTGTCATTTCAATTTCTTGTCCCGTTGGCAACTGTGTTTGCATGTCGTGGAGAGCGCTAAAAATTTGTGGTGGCAATTTTTTATCTCCAATACCAAGTTGACGCAAGGCCTCAACACCACCTTCACCTTTAATTGTACTTAAAACTCTAAACTTACCAGGGTCTCTTTTGTTAGTCAATTGTACTTTTTCTCTGTCAACAGTATTTAAATATAAATGACCTTTGCCATCAAGTTCAAACTGATTAGGATCTATGTTGTCTGGAGGGTCACCAACATGATCGTAAAACGAGTTCACTTTGCTTTCTAAAAGTTCGTGGTGTAAACTGTAAGTATTCCTTGTACCAGTCATATCTGTCATATCTGTTGCACTAGTATCATAGTCATGCAAGTCATCCATTTCAAAATCTTCATGACCAAATCCTCCCACTGCCATTGTTTTTATTAATTTAATTCTTTTGATTTTTGCATAATAAAATGACATCGGCCTATGGATCAAAGTTAGACCCATACAGAAAAATACGTGAACCTCTTGGTGTTAAGGGCATTAGGCAATCAATTGTCATCACAAACAATCCTAGCACTATAGATCAAAACCAAACTCTTACTGTCTATTTTCCAAACCTAGGTCCCAGTGACGTTATTGTTCCTGGCACTGCACACCTTGCTTTTAATATTGAACTTTCATCAGACGACGCAAGCAGAACACTAGTTAACAACCTAGGTAGAGAAATTATTAAGACTATTAAAGTTAAACTTGAAGGACAGGAAGTGTTTAGCCTGGATGACGCTGATGTGTTCTACTGTTACAAAGATCTTTGGCTCACAAGTGAAGAACAAGAGGATCGTATTTATCAAGGCATACAGTCTGCTAACGTTGTCAAACTGAGTATTGATTTAGGTGATAAATCAACAACAGAAGTCAAAGACGTTATTGTGGCAGAAACATATGGAAATAGATTTTGCATTCCACTTGAATTTGAAATCCTAACGGCGCATTTCCCTTATTATCAAGGAGCACTGAATGACCGTCTGAGTTTTGAACTAATTTTCATTGACTACTCCAAAGTTATTAAGTCAACTGACACAGACGCAACATATAAGATCTCTAACATCTCTTTGGAATATGAAATTGTCACACATGCTTATCTAGCTACTTTAATTCAAAATCAGTACCAGTCAAGACTTCCGATTTATTATGATCATGTTATGAGGCACAGTTTAATTAATAAAGATAAAAGCGACCAGATTTGGAACATCAACCTAAACATGCCTGCTAGTTCACTGAAAGGCATTCTTATGTTGTTTGTTGAACCGGTAAGCCAATACAAACGGGATTCAGAAAAATTCTACAATCCAAATATTACACATTTGTCTTGTACAATCGAAGGTCGTTCTAATCAAGTGTATGCTTCTGGAATCCTACCTTATCAGCACTATGACGAGATCACAAAGTATTTTGCAGGCGGAAGACTTAGAGAAAAACTGGCAAACATAACTTGTAAAGATCTACATCTGTATGTCATTAGGATTGGACAATACCTGACAAACAAATATGCACTGTGGCTAGACCTGCGTAGTACAGACGACGACTACCTACACGGGTCAGGCTGTACTGTCGAAAACAGCAGTGACGGGATCATAATGCAAATACAAAAAAAGGCTGAAACAGTAGGTGTCATAAATATATATCTTAATCTGATTTATGATGCACAGTTAAACACACAAGAGTGCTGACTAAGTGGACACATGTATTAAAAGTATTTACTTACCTTTTTTATAATTTATTTATTTATTTATTTATTTATTTATTTATTTATTTTATTTTATTTATTTATTTATTTTGTTTTGGAGGGGGTGGGGGGTGGGGGTGGGGGGGTTGTTTCGGCTTGCTAAGCCTCATCAGAAGGGTCTTTAACCCTTGACAACCCTTTTTTGGATGAACAATTTCCATGGTCTTCTCATCATCATCATCATCATCATCAGTCCCTTGCCCGAACTGGGCGTTGGGGGGACTGAAAGGCAGCAGCAACAGACAGTGCTCTCCACTGAGTTCTATTTTGGGCGGTGGCAAGCAAGTCTGACATCTCGAGTTCGGTCCATTCTTTTATGTTTGCGACCCAACTCTTTCTCTGACGACCTCGCCGACGACTTCCTTCGAGAGTGCCTTGGAGGATAGTCTTGGACAACGTGTTGTGTCGGGTCACGTGGCCAAACCAAGCAAGCTTGCGCCGTTTCACGGTTGCCAGAAGGGGTTCATGTGGGCCCACCAGGGAAGTGACGATGCTCCGTACATATTCGTTGGTCTTGTGCTCGCGGTATGAGATGCGGAGCAACTTCCTCAGGCACTTGTTCTCAAAGGCCTGGATTTTCTTTTCTGAGTCTGCAAGCAGTGTCCAAGTCTCACAGCCGTAGAGTAGAATAGACACTATGAGGGACTTGTAAAGCCTGTACTTGATGGTGAAGCTGATGGAGTTACTTCGCCATATCCTGTCCAGCCTGGCCATTGCGGATGTTGCTGTACCTATCCTGATACGGATCTCTGCTATGCAACTACCGTCTTTGGACAGGGTGGCTCCCAAGTACTTGAAGCTATTGACCTCTTCTAGCTTTTGGCCATTCATGTGAATGTTGCTGCTGCTGTCGCTTGTGGTGTTGATCATCACTTTGCTTTTATCCGTACTGATCTCCATGCCATAAGACCCTGCGCTACTTGAAAGTTTGTCTGTCAGGTTTTGGAGCTCACTATTGCTGCCTGCCATGAGGTCAATGTCGTCTGCGAATCGAAGATTGCACAGGGATCTGCCACCAATAGAGATTGAAGTATGGTGGTCGTGGAGGGTTTCCTGCATGATCTTCTCCAGGAATATGTTGAAAAGGACAGGAGAGAGCAGGCATCCTTGACGGACACCGATCGTCGTCCTGAAGAACTCGCCTGACTGATTGTTAAGTAGAACCGCGCTGCAGGCGTTCTTGTAAAGCGCTTCTATCATTTGGATCAGTCCCTCCTCTATGTTGAACGATCTCATGACTTGCCAGAGTCTGTCGTGCCAGACGCGATCAAATGCTTTCCTGAAATCAATGAAGTTGTGGTAGAGTTCGCGCTGATGCTGCAGATGTTTCTCGATCAGGACGCGGCAGTTGAAAATCTGCTCTACAGTGCTTCTTCCAACTCTGAAGCCAGCCTGTTCTTCTGCCAGCAGTTCCTCGGCGAAAGTTTTGAGGCGGTTGAGAATGATTCTAAGCATTACTTTGCTAGGGTGACTTATCAGACTGATAGTTCTGTAGTTCTGGCACTGTTTCAGGTTTCCTTTCTTGGGGAGCGGGATCACTAGAGACTGTGTCCATTCTACTGGCCATTTCTTTTGCTCCCAGATCTTTTGACAGAGTGTAGTGAGGACCTTCGTTGTTACTTCTCCTCCATGTTTCAACAGTTCAGCAGGTACGTTGTCTACACCTGGAGACTTTCCTCCCTTCAGGCCGCGTACGGCTGCATGGTCTTCTACACTGCACCAAACCACATATCAAAATCCAAACGTGTTAGCTCTCAGGTGTAATTTGTGTTTGTGTGTATGCTGGCTGCAGGTGCATCCTAGAGAAAAAAACACATACATACAGCACTCCCAGGCTAAGTTCAAAACTTATACTGTGTGTATGTGTTTTCCCAACACATCACTTCTAAGTTAAAAAGAGTATGATGTATCAAATTTGTTCGTATGTACATATCCTGAGAGCTTGCAAAACACTTACAATTTGGTTTTCAGTAAGCGGTTTATCACTGTGGAACTATTATTACATGGTATTTATAATATAACTCAATGCACTGAATGTAGCCGCAAACTGAACCCAACAAGCATGATAACATGAATCACGTGCATTCACTCACACACTAGACATAGAACATTCACGTGGTGCTAAGGGCAGACTCAAGTGACTACTCTGTTATATCCATATCTTCCACTTGCTGTAGCTTTTCTTTTTTTCTCTCTGCAATAGCTGCATCCAATCTTTGATTAAAAGGCTATTTTCACGTAATTGTTGTATTTGTTCAAAGAGATCTTTTGCAACCCTTTTATTCATCTGTATTTCCTTCTCTTTAAATCTCATCTTTTGCTCATCACTTTTGATATGACTTTTAATTTTTTCTTTTTTCTCCTCAAGTATACCATATTCTTTTTCTTTCTCAATGCTTTCAAAGGTCTCAAGGTTGTCATCATACATCACCAGTGTATCAACAATATTTGCGATCTCTTGTTCAATAATATTTAAGTTTGTTTTTAACTCCTGTACATTATCATTTAGTTTTTCTAATTGTAGTTCTAAAAGATTCACTTTTATCTCACGAGCTAACAAGCGCTTGCAGAAAATGTAATCTCGCTTGATAGCAAATTTTCCAGAATATTGAGGCATGTTTGGCTGTGATCCCTTGGAGTTCGGTTTTTATTCTAGAAATATCTTGATGCACATTGGATAAAATCTTGGTGGCCAATGAAATCAGTTAGCATGCACGCTACCAGTTCATGTTGAAGATGGTATGGACAGGTTGTTTTTAAAGCACATAAAAATTAAAAGTCAAGTCGCGACAGTCTAACTCGCAGATAAGGGTCTGACTTAAAAGCTTTCCCTGCTGCCAACAGGACGGAAACTCATTCATGTTCTCTTTCTGTCAAGGCTTCCTGAATTTGTCTAACGTGTTAAAAGGCTTTATACACTATCATCTGTGTATAAATACAAGCATCCGATTTTTACCACATAATGTTCACCATAAAAAAAGTTAGTATCATATTCAGCCTTTTGGTAAGTGTGTTATCATGTGCCTGTAATATTGTAGAGCCGATTCCTCAGGAATAGGTTTTGCAAAAAACAAACACTCACACCTACCCCATTTCTCTTCGAGTGAGTTGTTGAGTTAAAACACTTGTAAAACAGGGTGGGTGTATATTGACTGAATCAGGTCTCTTACTGGGGGTAGAGTAATGGTTTTTGTCTTTCAATTTTAAATGCATCACAAGTTGACCTACCCCTATTAAAAAGCAATTTACATGTGTGGAGTTCACCATTCTCAGGTGGAACATATTTGAGTGCGCTTGAGTGCTTCACTGCGAAACACTGACGGTTTGTGAAATGTGTGAATACCGTTGTATTTGTGCATAAAGTTAATGAGACTAGAAGTTTGCATGACTTGTTTGCCCGTGCATATTTGTCAGGCTGAGGTCAAATTCTTTCATGTCCGGGTCGCGCCGCCTATGCGCTAAAATAGAATTAGAAGCGTTGACTAAGTCTTGGTAGGTTTTGTTTGAGTAAGGGGGGGGGGGTGTTCTCATTTATAAACCATGTGTTTTTAGGTGACGGCTCGGGCATTGTTTGATAGGATTCTCCGGAGCCCAATATTCTCAATCTATTTTTCATGTATGTGTCTGGTGTGTGTGTGTGTGTGTGTGTGTGTGTGTGTGTGGGTGGAGGTGGGGGGCAGAGGTGGGGGTGGGGAGTGGAGGTGGGTGAAGGTGGCAGGCAGGCAATTTTTGTCCTACAGAAAACGGGAATAGTATACGTGTGCTGAAATCTGACTGCCCCTGTTTTAATTCAATGGCGCAGTTAACAGGGATACAGGTATACTGTTCCCTTTTATGTGTACTTAGCTGACGTGTAATTTTACCTGAAGTGAATCATGCAAACCTAACCTACACTGAAAATAATTGTATATCTTTATTTACCTAGAGTACTAAAGGAGATTGGAATTTTGGGAGAGGAACGACTGTAATGTAATTACATACGTAATTTACCCCGATTTAGAACTATCGATATGGCATTATCGATTTAGGTGTCGGTGAGCTCTCTATATTTCATCTCTCTAGAGCCATTTGCTACAACTTTTGTGTCACAACCAACTAAGAAATGAGAGGCAGCAAGACAGAATGCAGAGTTAAAATGTGTCTTAACAGAAAGTCTTCAGTCTTCTGTTAACACCAAGCCGTTACGCCGGCACCAAGGTTTCTAAGATAAACAAATGATGTATGGCCTTAGCAAATCGTCTGACACCATCAGACGAGTATCCAATGTAAACAATGATGTATGATCTTAACAACGGGACTAAGTGAGCAGTGCCAATTTGCATACACAGCTATGTATCATATACGATAAAAAAACTCAACATACTTGTGTCATACAACGGTGTATATTGAAGTCTTCTGCTGACTGGAGTCTACAATATTCAAGCATGCTGAATAAAATTTTTGTGTCTGTCTGTGTGTGTTTGCGTGTGTGTGCTTGTTTGTCTGTGTATGTATGCGTGTTGTATGTGTGTTTCTCTATGTGTATGTGTATGTATGTGTATGCGTGTGTGTGTATGTATGCATATGTATATGTATGCATGTGTGTATGTATGCGTGTTGTATGTGTGTTGTATGTGTGTTTGTGCATGTATGCATGTTGTATGTGTGTTTGTGCATGTGTCCGTATGTATGTGTATGTTTGTGTATGTATGTCTATGCATGTTGCATGTATGTTTGTGTATGTATGTGTATGCGTGTTGTATGTGCATATGCCTGCTTCTGTCTGTGAGTGCATGTGTGTGTGTGCATGTGCGTATGTGTGTTGTCTGTTTGTGTGCATGTGTGTTTGTATGTGTGTGCACATGTGTGTGTGCCTGTATAAGTGTGTGCATGTGTGTGTGTGTTTGTCTGTTTGTCTGTGTTTGTCTGTTTGTGTTTGTCTGTGTGCATGTGTGCTTGTGTGTGTGTGTATATATATATATATATATATATATATATATATATATATATATATATATATATATATATATATATATATATATATATATATATATATATATATATATATATATATATTTGGATCAGTGTTAGAGATAGGAAAAAAGGCATTTCAAGACCATTTTTAACATTACCTCGAGTCAATACCCAAAAACACAGTTATTTTAATAATAACCACACACACACACACACACACACACACACACACACACACACACACACACACACACACACACACACACACACTCACACACACGCGCACACACACACACACACACACACACACACACACACAAAATGTTATATGCACTTGATAACAAATTTTCAAAGTCATCTACAGATACTTGATAACAAATTTCCAAGTCACCTACAACTGCAAAATAATTTTACAGGTAACTTTTTAATTTCTTATAAATTAGTTGACATAAGTTCTTATAAATTAGTTGACATAAGAATTCATAAGTGTCTTAAAATAAGAACTTACACTTCGTTATAAGAACCTAAACATAACAAATTGTAAGTTCTTGACTGAAGTCAACAATAATCGGACAATTTATTTTCAACTTACAAGGGCAACAAAAGTACTTGATGGAATTACAACCCAGATACCAAAACGTTGAAGAAGCCAAAGCAATAAACATATATTTGTATCTGATTTATGATGCACAACTGAATATACAAGAGTGCAGACTAAGTGGTCATGTGTATTACAATTATATTCTGTATTAAAATGAACTCGATGACACTCGACCCACACTGTGGTTTGTTTTGCAGTGCCACAGGGTGTGGAAAAACTGAATTTGTTCTTGATCTCTTACAAACAAGATACATCCATCATTTTGAAAACTTAGTGATATTTTTCCTACAATCAAACACAACAAAGCTTATCACAACCATTTATTCATTTGGACTGACAGCAACATTTCTTTAGTTGACCCTGAGAGAAAACTGAATAACTACCTGCAGTATTTTTAGCAGCAATTTGAAGGACAGCCAACCCTGTTCATAGTTGATGATTGTTCTGTAGAGAAAGACATTGTCAAAAAGAGAAACACCTTAGCAGAACTTGCCTTCAGTGGCAGACACGCAAATGTCAGTGTATGGATTCTCACTCAAAAATATAATGCTATACTGAAAGATTTTTTTAGAACAGTTAAAGTTTATCTGTTTGTTTTAGTGTAAAGACCATGACAGCTTTGAAGAACTGTCTCAGAGAGAACGACGCCATTCCAAATAAACAAGAACGAGACTGTATAAAAAATAAACTGACATCAACTAAGCATCTAAAGCTTATCTTAAAGACAGATCAGCCCACATGGTATGGGTTAGTGAATTAATTTAGTCTTTTGTTTTGTCCATAAGAATGACAAGAGGACAAACTATGCAAGCGGTCGATGTTACAGACTGCTTCAATGATGTTGAACGCTTTACTGATTTAAAAACACAAGTGTTTGAACCCAGCTTAAAACTCTCAATGCCAGCAAAGATATATATGAGATATAATGTAACTTTGTAACTTTGGAATATTCTGATAATCCACCACATTATGAGTATGAGGCTGTTGATCTTATGACATATGCTTTTAAAGTTTATGATACTAACTGTGACTGGTTTGAGTCAATGTGTAAACAAATATTTTATCAACTAAAAAAAAATACATTATTATATTGAAAGTGTTACATTCAATAAAGTGATATTACACCTGCAGCATGATCACAAGACTTTAAGACACTCACCAGGGAAGTGGTTAATTTGTTTTGGTGAGTGAAATGTATTTGTTTATTGTATTACAGCTAATAAAGTGGTATTACATAAAGTGTAATTTTTTCCCCCCATTTATTATTTTGTCGGACAAATAAAAATGACGGACAATGCTCAATGCCTTCCAAGCCAATCAAGCTTAAGAAAAGTGTTTCACACAACAGACTTGCCTATATCTAATAGTAACAATGTTTATGAATCAATAGAAAACTCTTTTTCTGTAATACAAGATAATCTTCTTACAGGAAGTGTAAAGATTCAGTTTGTTGCTAAAATAGAATTTACTAGAGTAGACGGTGAAGTGATTGTATCATATATCTTGACAAGACAACACACAGTTAATTCAAGAAGGGAACTAGAGAATGTGTTTAGAGAAATATTGTTGCCTGACTTCCTCAAAGCAATTGACAGTGCAAAAATGAAGAGGTCTGGTTGGCATGAAGGCCTTGTGCATGAACTACAATTGAAGCAGTCAAGGTATCATCCTATATTAGGTAAATCATGGTTGCCACTGCCAACAGAGGTTGCAAACAGAAAGGCTGTTGTTAATATACAGAACAAAGACCACTATTGTTTCATGTCGTGTGTGCTTGCTAAACTACACTTTGTAAAAATAAGACCTGATCGCATATCTAACTACACTAAAAATGTAAACGAACTCAACTTCAGTGGTATAGATTTCCCTGTTAATGTAGAGGACATAGACTTGTTTGAAAAACTAAATCCTGGTATATCTGTGAATGTGTATATATGGGATAATGACTCTGATAACAAATTAGAGCCAATTAGAGTATCACCAATTGCTCAAATCCTATGGTCAGTCAGAAGATAAACATGTTGACATGTTATTATTAAGTTCTGGAGATAACTTTCACTACACAATTATCAGGAGTATGTCATGTCTAATTCATGGGCATACAACAAAACACAACGGTAAACAGAAAGTGTGTAAAAGATGTTTACAAAGATTTTCTTCCATAAAAGTTGCACATAAACATGTCCAGCACTGTAGGTCAGCTGATGACATACACACTGTACTTAAGTATCCAGATCCTGGTAGTCAGGTATATTTTAAGAACAATGGGAATCAGCAAAAGCTGCCATTTGTAGTGTATGCTGATTTTGAATCACTGGTAGTTCCGTATGATGGTCCTGTTCCAGAATCATTGCCAAAGACTATAAAACTAAGTGACCAAGTGGTGTGTTCTTTCGGATACATTATTGTTAGGTCAGACAGACAGCATTCAGAACCTGTTATCTACAGGGGGGGGGGGGGGGGGGGGGAATGCAGCATATCTGTTTTTAACAGAAATGAGACATCTGTATAGTCAGGTAGTACAGTATCTCACAACATGTCAGATGCCTTTGGTGATGACAGAAGAAGACAAATTAAATTTTAATACAGCTGTGACGTGTTGGATTGTGAACAACTTCTGGGAGATGATAAAGTTTGTGACCATGACGACATAACTGGCCGTTACAGAGGTGCTGCACATTACAGTTGTAACTTATTATTAAAAACAGATCCTAAGACATATAAGTTACCAATCTTTTTTCACAATCTCAAAGGATATGATTCACACATTATCATGCAGGCTGTGAATGAATCTTACAAAAATATTAGTTGTATTGCGCAGACAACTGAAAAGTACTTGACTTTTAGATTGGACAACAAATTAGCATTTTATGACTCCATGCAACATTTGTCTTTAGGTCTTGCTAGTCTGGCAGAAGGACTGACATCGTTTCCAATAATAAGTAAATATTTTGAGCCAGACTTGATCAAGAAAGGTGTGTATCCGTACAAGTACATTGATCACTGGGTTATGTTTGAAGAAAGGAGACTACCACCAAAAGAAAAATTTTATTCTACACTAAATGGCAAAGGTATTTCTGACTCTGAATACCAGCATGCTCTTGATGCATGGGGTAAATTAGGGTGTCAAACGATTGGTGACTACCATGACCAGTACTTGAAAGCTGACGTTTGTTTGCTAGCAGACGTATTTGAAAGTTACCTTGAAAAAGGTTTGTTACACTACAGTCTTGACCCTGCTTGCTACATAACTAGTCCTGGCATGACATGGGATGCTTTTTTAAAATCCAGTAAGATTTTTATAGACCTGTTGTCTGATCGCACGATGGGTGAAATGGTGGAACGTGGTTTGAGGGGAGGTATTAGTATAGCCGCAAACAACTATGCCAAAGCCAACAACAAATATCTTGACGACCTTGACTTTGACCCCTCAAGGTCAAGGTCATTTATTACGTACGTAGATGCTAACAATTTGTATGGCTGGGCCATGTGTGAGTTATTGCCCTTGAAAAACTTTTGTCTGCATGATTTGTCACTGTATGACATAACACAGGTAACAAACTATATTATGAATCATGACCGAAACGACGCGAAGGGTTGGATCTTTGAAGTCGACCTGGAGTACCCACACCATCTACATGATTACCACAATGACTATCCATTGGCTGTTGAGAAAATGAGTTTGACAGGGAAAAAAGAGGACACTAAACTTGTGCCAAATCTGACTGACAAATTCAATTATGTGTGTCACTATCACTTACTGCAGTTTTACATCAGACATGGGTTAGTACTAAAGAAAGTTCACAGAGGCATTCAATTTGATCAAAGTGCTTTCATGAAAGATTACATAATGAAAAACACAACATTGCATGCAAGGGATGGCAACACTGCATTTGACAAAGACTTCTTTAAGCTTATGAACAATGCCTGTTTTGGCAAGACGATGGAAAATCCTCATCACCGCAAAGATGTAAGACTAGTTACAACTGAATCCGGTGCAATTAAACTTACAGGTAAGCCACAGTACACAGGGTATAATGAGTTTCATTCATCATTGTATGCAGTGTCACTAAAAAAAAAGATTGTTAAACTGGACAAACCAGTATTTATTGGTATGGCAATTTTTGAGTTATCAAAACTGTTAATGCTTGAATTTTATTATGATTACTTCAAACCAAAGTATCCTGAGTGTCGTCTGCTATACACTGACACTGACTCTATGATCATTGATGTGCCTACTGAAGACTTTTATGAAGACATGAAAACAGAACTACACATGTATGACACGTCAGATTATCCTAAAGATCACCCGCTGCACAGCACACAAAACAAGAAAGTGCTTGGGAAGTTTAAAGATGAACTGAATGGTGTGCCAATAGTTGAGTACGTTGGACTGAGATCAAAAATGTATTCTACACTGCACCAGAAGGGAAGTCAGTCAAAAGCAAAAGGAATTTTTAAAAAATCAGCAATAAAAAATATAAAGACATCCGTCATGAGCATTACAAGCAAGTATTAGATGGAACATTAATGCCTGATTATCCAAACAAGTCACTGAGATCAAACAAACATAATCTAGAAATAATTCAAACACATAAGAAGTCACTTGCAGTAGGGGACACAAAACATGTGTTTCACAATAAGGAAACAGCTTATGAACCTGGGCATTACAGGCTCAAGTTATCTGAAGAAATAGCCGATGAACTGGTCGATTAATTAATCCATTAGTTAGTTATTGAAATGAGTAACAGTGTCTGGGGGAATAATCTGTAATTCTTCTCTGACAAATGCTGTGTCACTCAAAAAAAAAAAAAAAAAAAAAATTGTTCAACTGGACAAACCAGTATTTATTGGTATGGCAATTTTTGAGTTATCAAAACTGTTAATGCTTGAGTTTTATTATGATTACTTCAAACCAAAGTATCCTGAGTGTCGTCTGCTATACACTGACACTGACTCTATGATCATTGATGTGCCTACCGAAGACTTTTATGAAGACATGAAAACAAAACTACACATGTATGACACAACAGATTATCCTAAAGATCACCCGCTGTACAGCACACAAAACAAGAAAGTGCTTGGTAAGTTTAAAGATGAACTGAATGGTGTGCCAATAGTTGAGTACGTTGGACTGAGATCAAAAATGTATTCTATACTGCACCAGAAGGGAAGTCATTCAAAAGCAAAAGGAATTACAAAAAAAAACAGCAATATAAAATAAAGACATCTGTCATGAGCATTACAAGCAAGTATTAGATGGAGCATTATTGCCTGATTATCCAAACAAGTCACTGAGATCAAACAAACATAATCTAGAAATAATTCAAACACATAAGAAGTCACTTGCAGTAGGGGACACAAGACGTGTGTTTCACAATAAGGAAAAAGCTTATGCACCTGGGCATTACAGGCTCAAGTTATCTGAAGAAATAGCCAATGAACTGGTCGATGAATTAATCCATGAGTTAGTTGTTGAAATGAGTAACAGTGTCTGGGGGAATAATCTGTAATTCTTCTCTGACAAATGCCCTCTGGGGGGCAGGCTCATACAGATAATAAATCGATGCATCAGCACCAGGAATTATTTTTTTTTATATTGTGTACAGACGTAGACCAAATGGGATCGGTTGCCCTGCGTCTGACGCCATTCTTAGACTCACCGGGCTGATATAAATATCTCACCTGCTTTGTAAACAATCTTGTGTCTGGCGCCAGCAGCGGTCCTGATAGTGACATTGTTTTTGGCTCTGTAATTGTTTTCAATTTAATAGCATCAACAGGCTTAGGCTGTCCTTCGTTATTCATTGCTTTTATCACAGACGGTAATCTTTTTACCCATTCAGTGTTATGTGCATCATGCATGAGTTCCTTAGAATACTGGTAACTGAAAAGTCTCTCTGATAACTGTTTGTTAAAGTTCTCAACTATGGCCTGAGATCTGTGAACACCTGGAATGCCTTGTCTAACCAGTACCCCATGCTTTGCAAATAATTGATTAACAGCGCCTTTAAATTCAGATCCGTCATCGACTTGCACACACCTGGGGAATTTTAAATTGCCTCGACTATATATTTTTGTTAATGCAGTCGTAACCGTACTAGCGTTCTTGTCAGTTATAGGTTCAGCTTCTTTATACCTTGAAGCAATGTTAACGATAGTTAGTGCATACTTGTAATGCTTTTTTTCTTATTGTATCATGTGGTAAGAACAGGAGGTCCATTTGATGGGTGTCATTCGGTGTAGTGTTCACAAAATGAGGTCTTGTTATTTTTCTTGGCGCAGGTAAATATATTTGCCAAATTGCCTGTCTGTGTAACCATTGTTTTATTTGATTGAGTGTTACATCAACACCCAAGGCTGCGTGTAATTTTTGAATCACGGTGTTTCCCTTCCAATATCCAATTGGAGAGTAATATATTTTCGATAGTTTAGCGTCTGTCATTTTTTCTAGCAATATAAAGTCCAGTAAAATATACAAATGTCATTCCCACTAGAACAAAGATTATCTCCCCGTTTCTTTGTTGTGTGCTTGGTTGGTAATAGTTGCTAAGTTTTGGTTTTGGGGTAGACATGTCTTTACCAGTGACAAGATAGTATTCTCTGATTGCGTCATCGACATTAGAAAATGTATGCTGCGCATGACCTTTAAGTCTGAGTTTTTCATTGATGAAATCAAGTTTCTCTATTCGTTGCTTCTCATAATCCTGCTGGGCTTGTGCCAGTTTTTCAGATGCTTCATTGTGATGCTTCATTTCTTCTGCTACCCCCACCCGGGTCTGCCCTGGGGGACTTGGGTGGGGTTAGGTACTTTTTAGTTCTCAGGGTCACCCTGGTCAGCCCCACAGGGTGAGTTTTTCTCTCTATTCTGGGGCATGTGTTTCTGTCTACCCTTGGTCCATTCACCTGTATTTGCCTTTTTAAAACTCTCCCTACTGTCTGCACTGCCTGTAGCTCTTGATATTGGATGTGTGTTGCTAAATGGTCTTAGCTTTATTTAGGCCCCATGTGTTAGGTTTATTTAATGTATTTGACCGGCTGGCGACATACATTCAATGTTCTGTTTATTTTTTTTTTCACAAGCAGTGCAGGCACGTCCTGAGAAAGCCTTGTTGCTGTCGGGACGTTAAGCAATGTACAATCAATCAATCAATCAATCATTTCTTCTGCTGATTCCTCTCCACCCATTTTTGAAAAAAGATAGTTTGATTTACTAATGCCAATGCATTAACAACTGCACCACCAATCATAATAGCTATAGTTGCCATATTTTTTTTATTTACATAGAAACATTTTCTGGAATAATTCCTTGCTTGATGAGAAAGTCTTTTTTAGCAATTGATGCTGTTACAACTACAACTAGCTTAGCACTGTCTTGGAAGTCTAATCTACTCAGGACTGCCGATTTCATTTTGAGTAGACTTTTTCCCAGCATAGAGTAAGCTACTGCTAGTCTGCTTATTACAGCAGAGTGATAGACAAGGTTCATTAAGTTCTTTGAGTCACTCATTTTCTTAGGCAATAAAAATTAAAATTATATTTTTATTCACTGCATATGAAATGGGTCAACGGCTTTGGGTGTTAGTGGTAATGTGGCGACTTCTGGTTTTGTTTTTGGAGTGTCTGATATTTTTAACATTGTTTGAGTCTGTGGTTTGTATTTTTTGTATAATTGGTAACCTACGTAACCAAATCCAACAACAAATCTAGCAACTATATATTTTGTTGTTTCGAGTTTAGACTCCGTTGTTAGTCTCTCACTTTGATGAGGGTGTGACGGGGGTGAGGGTGTAGGTCCTAACAGTCCTGAAGGTAGTCTCACTGGTGTTGTTGATGGTCCTGACGGTGGGTCAGTTACATGGGCCTTCTCTGTTAATGCCTGAAGCTGCAATTTTTTATTATTTGTTCCATTTGGCTACTCTTTTTCCAGCCTCAACCCTTCCTGGACTTTTTGGTTTAGTGATCGTTTGAACCTGCATCAAAACAGGGTTCTGTTGTGGGGTCGTCTGGTTCTCGTCCGTTTGGTCCATTCGGTCCATCCTTTTCTTTTTCTAGAAAATTTATTTTTGAAAAATCAATATGGCTCCCAGTAACAAGCAAGGTTACCACATGTGCAAGGTAATTGCCAAACTTGTAAAACATGACGCATGCTAATTTACCAATTAAACTTAAAACAATAGGGTTGCTTTCAAGGTCGTGTGATAGACTGTCAGTCTCTACAGGTAGAAAGTGACTCACTGCTTTTGTGTATAAACAGACAAGAGGTCGACTTAAATCACGAGTCATTAGTGAAGCGCTATGATTTTCATATTTGGAGTGTAGTTTAATTAACTCCTCAGCCGTGAGAGATTCTATATCTTCTGTCATGTATTGTTTTCCAAGATAAGCTTTTGATTTGCCTGAAACAACTACAGAGAGAAGATGCTGTTTTTTTAGAGTCTAAGTCTTTGTTTTCTACAGCGCTGATATAATTTAGAAGAAGTAATTCATCTTGGTTCATTTTATAATAAAAAATATTAATTTTTGAAACTATAATTAAACATATTAAATACACATTTTAGTGTGTACACACTAACATAATTAATAGATTAATTAACTCAGGTGTTAACCCCCTGTTGGTATTACTATGTGGGGAGGTACATAAAATGGGGGCTGTTTAAATAACAATGTTTAGGGGTAAATTCCGGCGGTATTTACTCTGTGTGGGGAACATGGCTGATAAAGGTTCAAAAAGTAATAATTAAGGGGGTTAACTCAGCCATTGTGTTAATGAAGCTTCAAATCTCTCTTTATATATCTATTTTACAGGAAAAAAATAAAGGGGATCCAGGGAAATGGGCGGTGTAATCTTATGAGTTTTGTTAGCAAAAATAGTGAAATAATGAAGTAAAAAAAAAAAAATTCTCTTGTTCTCTCTATTCTATTATCTCTGTTCTCGAGTGGTAGCGCTCATAGTTCATTCCCCGAAAGCGGGGGGTCGTGACACTGACAGTAAATAAACTGAACTGACAGTCACTGAACTGAACTGACCTGACATAACGGAACTCAACTGCCTTTAACTGAAGTGAACTGAATTTAACTGAACTTAACTGAACTGAACTGAACTGACAGTAATTGAACTGAACTGACCTGACAATAACTGAATTTAACTGACTTTAAATAAACTGAACTGAACTGACCTTAACTAGATTGAACTGAACTGGATGGGCTTGTCGTCTTTTTCCATCTCGACTGTCATTTTAAAGACAGTGGCACCGAACAGTTTCTGAACACATTTTTGCCCCATCTGGGTCCGAACTCGCGATGTTTCGGGTGACAGTCAATCGACTTTACCACCTGAGCTTAGTACCCCCCCCCCCTCTCCTCACCCCTGCAAACCCATCCCCCCTCCCCCTTCCCCCCACACACACCTTCCCCCCCCCCCCACCCCGAAAAAAAAAGAAAAAAAAGTGGGGGGAGGTTGGGGGGGGGGGGGAGAAAAGGATAATAAGAATTATCTTGTAAATAGATAATAGCACATGAGCGACTACAAACGCAGGGGGTTCATGAGGATCTAGACTTCTCTCTGGCTCCATTTATATTCATGTTTCTCATCAGGACGGAGTTAGGGGGGTGTCAGTGACGCTGCCATGAATTCACAAACAACCCACGGGCCCCGGTAGCTAGGACGAGTACGTGTGTACACGCCCAGTCCGCAAAAGATTGTCGGGCCGAAGTCGGCCGCAGTGGGCCCGCGCACGAATGTGTACTACACTAACACGAATGTGCGCGGGCCCACTGCGGCTGACTTCGGCCCGATAGACTTTGCGTCGAGTACTGGACGAAACAAGAGACCATTTTGTCGGCTGATATATCAACAGTGTCTTTCTCCATGTTATAGGACTCTCTAGTCTGTCTGTCAACACAGCTATTTACCACGTGTTTTCCTCATGAAAATAGAGTGTCAAGCCTTTCTGAACACTATCCTGATGACGCTGCACACGTGTTCCCTTTGACTGACGGGACTGACCCAGAACAGATGGTCAGTTGTGCAGTGTATTTGAAACAATGCTGACAAATGTTTATTTATGCTTTTAGTGTTACACTTACTTGTAGTATAGCAATAATAATTATATACTGAGGAGCAAAAGGAATGCGACTTGTTTGCAATCATCGGAAACACTTATGTGTTTCTGATGATTCCAAAATTGTCACATTTCGTTTTTCTCATCAGGATATAAACAGAATGAGTTTTATTTTTCTCCCACAGGAGCTGCCATCTCTAGTGAAGTGATGTCCTGTGAAGAATGTGAGTACAATTTCGAGTCGTGATTGTTTGTGGCATTTTGATTTTGTTTCTCTCTGACACACGTAAAACCAAAATATTAAAAAATGTAAAAATAAACCTAGGTAAGTCGGGTGGCGCTACACTGTGGCGACGCAGCTTCCCCGGGCACAGCGCACATTTTCCATCGTAGGGCAATTCAGTCATTTTGTTGTCGTTGTTGTGTTTTTTTGCGCACACACAAAGCAGAAACATGCACAGGAATAATGTAGACATGCGCAGTACATCGTGATTATTCTTATAATTCATTTTCCTGTTGTTATGCTTATTATTATTATTATCCACTTTGGTATCAGTTTCAGTCCACTTAATCAAATTTCAAATACAAACGATTTTGAATTTCCAAAAACTACAGTAGCTCGCTTGAGCGTGCCCTTAGCACCACGTGAAAGTTCTGTGTTTACGTTCAGTGTGTGAGTGAATGCGCGTGATTCACGTGAGCGTGCTTGTTGGGTTCAGTTCGCGGCGGCGCTTTGAGCCGATTTTCAATTGGGATAAAGCGCCTATTTAATGCGCTTATTATTATCCATATTCTCGTTGATATTCATAAATTAAACTTTTATTCGTTTCTTTCCTTAAGTTTTGTTAATAAGGAAACAGGTAACGAAATGCTGTATTTCAGGTGGCAAAACGATTGTAGAACAAGACATTCCGGCGGTGGGGAGAGGTGTTGTGCGGTGCAACTCAAATGTAAATTGCTATTTTTGTACTCTCAATGTGTAACTGTGCAATCCGCTCACAGAGAGATCTTACTTATTACATGCATGTCCCATGCTGCCTACAAGTAAATCTGAACTTATACAAGAATCACGCCATGTACTTTTCAGTTCTGCCTAGGATTGATTGATTGTTGGTGACTGGCGTAACGCCGTGCAAACAACGAGGACTGACTAGAACCGTGCACTGATCATTTAGATTGGGACGTTTAAGGAAATAAATCTTATAATGTTGCTGATATTTTTTCTGAATACGCAAAGTCTTGTTCACTGTTACATGTACTTGGTCATGTAGACATTGCTTTGATTCAAACAAGGAAGTTCATTCGTTCACTATTTTGTGATGACAAGTTTTTTTGTTTTCATTTTATCTCACCCTTAACCCTTTACTGGCAGTGAGAACGTGAACACAATCCAACTGCAAGAGACATAGATCCTCACGAGCCCCCGTACCTAAGGGGCTCGTGAAGATCTCTGCCTCTTGCTGACATCACATTGTACCCATAATCTTTGGACAGCTGGGGCTCTGCCATTAAACTGACGCATATTTCAGACACACAGTCAGCCACAAATGGCATTAAACTGACGCATATTTTAGAAACAGAGTCACCCACCACTGGCAGTAAACTGACACATATTTCACAAACACAGTCAGCGACCACCGGCAGTAAACTGACGTATATTTCACAAACAGAGTCAGCGACCACTGGCCGTAAACTGACGCATATTTCACAAACAATGTCAGCGACCACTGGCAGTAAACTGATGCATATTTCACAAACAGAGTCAGCGACCACTGGCCGTAAATGACGCATATTTCACAAACAAAGTCAGCGACCACTGGCAGTAAACTGATGCATATTTCAGACACACAGTCAGCGACGACTGGCGGTAAACTGACGCATATTTAAGACACACAGTCAGCGGTCACTGGCAGTAAACTGACGCATATTTTGCAAACATAGTCAGCGACCACTGGCAGTAAACTGACGCATTTTTCACAAACACAGTCAGCGACAACTGGCAGTACACTGACGGATATTTCAGAAACACAGTCAGAGACGTCTAGGATTAAACTGACGCATATTTCGCAACACAATCAGCGACTACTGGCATTAAACTGCCCGCATGTTTTACAAACACAGTCACTGACTACTGGCAGTCAAATGACGCATATATCACCAACTCAGTCAGCGACCACTGGCAGTTCACTGACGCATATTGCACAAACACAGTCAGCGACCACTGGCATTAAACTAATGCATATGTCACAAACACAGTCAGTGACCACTGGCATTAAACTGACGCATATTTCACAAACACAGTCTGCGACCATGGGCAGTAAACTAAAGCATATGTCACAAACACAGTCAGTGGGCACTGGCAGTACCTTTACGCATATTTCAGAAACACAAACAAAGACCACTGGCAGTAAACTGACGCATATTTCAGAAACACAGACAGCGACCACTGGCATTAAACTGACGCATATTTCAGACACACAGTCAGCGATCACTGGAGGTACACTGACGCATATTTCAGAAACAAGGGCAGCGACCACTGACATTAAAGTGACGCATATTTCACAAACACAGTCAGCAACCACTGGCCGTAAACTGATGCATATTTCACACACACACACAGTCAGCGACCACAGGCAGTAAACTGACGCATATTTCACAAACACAGTCAGTGACCACTGGCAGTACATTGACGGATATTTCAGAAACACAATCAGCGACCACTGGCATTAAACTGACGCATATTTCACAAACACAGTCAGTGACCTCTGGCATTAAACTGACACATATTTCACAAACACAGTCAGCGACGACGGGCAGTAAACTGACGCATATTTCACAAACACAGTCAGTGAAAACTGGCAGTACATTGACGCATATTTCACAAACACAATCAGCAACCTCTGGCATTAAACTGACGCATATTTTAGAAAAACGGTTAGTGACCACCGGCATTAAACTGTCGCATATTTTACAAACAGTTAACCACCACTGGCAGTAAACTGACGCATATTTCAAAAACACAGTCAGCGACCACTGGAAGTAAACTGACGCATATTTCAGAAACACAGTCAGCGACAGCTGGCAGTAAACAGACGCATATTTCACAAACACAACCAGAGACCACTGGCAGCAAAGGGTTAAATTAACCTCTTGTTGTTTTTTTGACATTTGGTTTGAGTTCTTACAATATCACAACACGGCACAGCCGTTGGTCACAATGCTAAGAAAACTCGCGTGTGTGCTGGTCTGTGATTTGGACCTTACTGCTGAAAGCTGAAAAGCGTAAAGTCCAAAATTACACACCAGCACACATGTCTTGTCTAAACAGGATATTTTCCACACGTTTGTTGACTTTCTCTCACCCTTGATGATGGTCATGACTCTGTACACAGGGGTTGCTACGCGGGCAGATAATAAAAGTTGGGGACGGTTTCGGACAGAACGGCACTGGCTGGGTGAAGGTGAAATGGGATGGTGATAGCAAAGGCTGGTGCAAGATGGGGGCTGATGATGTGTACGAAGTCCATTTGGACTGAACTTCCTCACGCTACATAATCCGAGGTGTACGATGTATTTTATCAATAGAGTACACACGGCCGGTACATCGTACATCTCACTGTATCAATAGAGCGCACACGGCCGGTACATTGTACATCTCACTGTGGTGAAAACCACACACCTGTTTAACCCCTTCACTGCCAGTGGACGCAAACTATGTTTTTGACATCAATGTTCATTCAACGTCAAAGATCCCCGGCGTCAAAGGAACATTGATGCAGAGTGGTTTAGCAAAAGGCAACTGCGGGGGCTCATGAGGATCTAGGCCTCTTGCATTCGGGTTCTGCTCCTCATGTTCAGGCAGTGACAGGGTTAAAATATTACGCTTTAAAACTGTATTCTTTTTATGTTTGTGCCTGTCTTTGTATATATTTGTTAAATTGCTTTTTCTTGTTCGTTATACAATCTTTTTGGAATTTTGCTCGTCTTCTAGAAAATGATATTTGCTGATTTAAACTTGATACAGTAAACTTTAGATAACAAAGCACCAGGAAAACCACACTTATTCTGGATACATCCGGAGTTTCTTATAAATAGAAAATATCTTCCAGTGACCTCTGGAAAAGTGTTGTTATATCCAACATTGTTGTAAGCCAAGTTTACTGTCAACCCTTTTGAAACTTTGAAATCTTTTTGAAACTATGTAATTGGAGTATTTTTAAACTGTGTACATCTTTTAAAACTGCGTATATTCTGTAAGGTGCTCAGCTTTATTAATTTGTCACTGAATTAGTCGGCCATGGCTGGGTGCTTGTGAGGTGCCGTGATAATGGAAACCTGTACTGTAACAAAATAGGAGCTCGTATTGGTTTATACGACGTTTTCCCGCTGACTCTGTTACCAACCAACCAAGACAGTGGTGGCCATGGCTGGATGCTAGGGAGGTGGGGTGATAATGGAAACTTATGCTGTAACTGAATGCGTCAAGATTGTCTAAACCTCTCAGGAAAAACGTTGTCTTCGGTCTTGCAACCTATCACATGCTTTCCAAGAGATAGGAAATATGAGAGAAATTGAGCAATTTATTTTGACTCCATAATTTTACGATTTTTGCTAACAAATTTCGTAATGATCACGCCGCCCCATATTTCAAGAAATGTTAGTATTAAAATAGCGCCCCGGCAAGCTTGCCTAACATACCGACCGCTACTGCATTATTATTTTAACAATGTACCTCTCAGCAGAGTAATACCAACAGGGGGTTAACACCTGAGTTAATTAATCCATCTGTTATGTAAGCCAGTTTATTCAGAAATGTTCATATTAAAACAGCGCCCCGAGCTTGCCTAGCCGTTCCTGTTATTGATTAATGCTAACATGGCTATCTGAACACACACGCACGCACGCACTGCTGACGAATCGTTGTTGGCAGGTGACATTTCGTAAACACCAAGCCGGTCATGTTCTTTTTGTTACGCGGCTTTGTAGGATTTGGACGTGTTTTGAGGACTGACTTGACTTCTCAGAGGTGATATTCAGTGATCACTAAATCTTGTGAATGTATACTATGGTAAGATCGATAATTTACCTGTTAAATTTGTGATTTTTAGAAACAAGAAAAGGCCTTGCGGCTAGTCTGCAGTGCGCTGAGTGCTTAATGATCGGCATTTGCAACCAGGACTGTGATTGAGAGAGACCGCAGTTTCTTCCTAGTCTGCAGTGCGCTGAGTGCTTAACGATCGGCATTTGCGACCAGGACTGTGATTGAGAGAGACTGCAGTTTCTTCCTGGTACCGTATGAAAAAACATGCCAGTTTCTATACAGTAAGCACAGTTATTTTTGTCAGTTGTTTAATTTAGTTAAGAATAAGAATAAGAATAAGAGTACTTTATTATCTCGAAAAGAGAAATTCGGTTGTGGTACATTTATAACAAATAGTACAAACAAGACATAAAAACATTATAGCATAATTATGAAGTTAAGTAGTGTGTTAGACATTTTAAACTGCTTAGTACCTGAGACAAGTCTTTAATTCTGTCGAGTCACTCAGTGTCAGCGTGCTATTACAAAGTTAGCGCAACCTAATGTGATTTGTTTACACTAACATTGAGCTATCTTAAAACCAGTGGTTGGCCACAGTTTAATACAGGATACCGAACGAAAAATCACGTCAGCCTCTATCTAATATGGACAATATTGTGTGAATTTAGCCTGGCTAGATTGTGTTGCGCCTAGGCTGTGTCGCGCCCAGGCTGCTAAGCGTATCGATCTAGCTTAATGGCAGGATGTGTTGAGCCTTCTCAAACAGAGTCATATGCTATCAGTTCCATGCCGTAGACAACTAAGAAATGAGAGACAGACCACAGAGTTAAATGTCAACGACCAGACTGGTAACCAATGTAAACAAATGACGTATGTCCTTAGCAAATCGTCTGACGGTGTCGGATGATTCGCTAAGGTAAACAACAGAGACTGTTTGTAGCAACCACGCTGACTGAGCGCCAGGGTGTAAACATAAGATTGAGCCTTCTCAAGAGAGTCATTTGCTACCACTTTTGTGTCACAAACAACTAAGAAATGAGAGGCAGCGAGACAGAACGCAGAGTTAAAATGACTCTTAACATAAAGTCTTCAGTCTTCTGTTAACACCAAGCGGCTACGCCGGCACCGCGGTTTCTAAGATAAACAAATAATGTAGAGCCTTAGAAACAAGTCCCCCACTGGGGGACCGGTATCCAATGTAAACTAATGACGTAGAGCCTTAGAAACGCGTCCCCCACTGGGGGACAGGTATCCAATGTAAACTAATGACGTAGAGCCTTAACAACGGGACTAAGTGTGCCAATTTGTGTACACAGCCGCTGTGTATCGCGTGTCATACAATGGTGTGGTGAAGTGTTCTGCAGACGAGACTACAATATTCATGCATGCTGAATAAAGATTTTGTGTCTGTCTGTCTGTGTGTGTGCATGTGTGTCAGTGCATGTGTGTGAGTGCGTAGGTGTGTGAGTGCATGTGTGTGAGTACGTACATGTATGTGTGCTTGTCTGTGTTAGTGCATGCGTGTATGCATATGTATGTGTGTGTGTTTGTCTGTGTGCATGCGCATATGTATGCGTGTATGCGTGTATGTATGTGCGTATGTGAGTTTGTCTGTGTGTGTGTGTGTGCGTATGTGTGTTTGTCTGTGCGTGTGTTTATGTGCCTATGTGTGTATATAAGGATTAGTGTTAGAGATATGAAAAAGGATATTTCAAAAACATTTATACCATTGTCTCTGTGTCAATACACCAGAACACAGTTATTTAATAATAACCACATGCACACACACACAACGAAAACAAAAAACAAACAAACAAAAAAAAAGCATTGTTATATGCACTTGATAACAAATTTTTTTAAGTTACCTACAGATACTTGATAACAAATTTCTAAAGTCACCTATAACTACTAAATAACATTACAGGTAACTTTTTAAGTTCCTATAAATTAGTTGGCATAAGTTGTTATAAATTAGTTGACATAAGAATTTATGTGTCTTAAAATAAGAACTTATAACTTTTTATAAGAACCAAAACATAACAAATTGTAAGTTCTTGACTTAAGTCACAACTTACTCGGACATTTTTTTCAACTTACAAGGGCAACAAAAAAACTTTTTTCTCAATAGTAGTCTGGAGGCGGCGCAGATGGGGAAGAATATACAGGCATAAGCGATGTAAGTGGTGTGTCATCTCTCTGTAAAGTGTATGTCATTATTAAACAATTACCAAATCTGAATTTTATTTGTTTAAAAGATTTTGTAATTTTACTGTGGTTTCCTTTACACCAATCTGTTTTCCCCTCTCTAAAAAACTGGCCTTCAGTTCTTCAACATTCACAGGTGATTGACTATGCATTTTATTTTGGATTTCTGACTTCTGTTTTTTGTAATTATTCAAATCATCCTGCACTCTCTTAAATTCTTCGTTGCTAATAAAATTATCTTCCAATGCCTTACTAATAATCAGTTTCAAACTGCTCAGTTTTGCACCAGCCAGCGTACTCAATGCTTTCTGTTTCTGTAATTTCATATGAAATCTTTTGTTAATGCCTTCCAAACCAATGCATGCCAGTCCTGTGGCAATGCCAACTCCTTCAAGTCCAATTCCAATTAAACTGCCAATTCCAGTAGCAATCAGTGCAATACCTCCTACAGATAATCCAGCTGAAACCATACCAACAGCCATAGATGTGTTTTGAACAGAATTGAAAACTGTTTTATATCGTCTTTTACATCTAGAGTATCTCGTCTCCTCTCCCTCCAAATATTTAATTGCTTCTGTAATATTATTTAATCAGAATGCGTCTTTTATCTGATGCAATTGGCACATGCGGATTAGACGTTACAAGTGTCTCAGTCGATAGTTGTGGATACAAGTTTACCATTTTTTATGTCAAATATTTTTTTTATTATTTAATCAGTGATTACATTTTGTAACTCGTCAAGAGTATATAATTTGCTAGCATAATAAAATGAAACAAAACAAGATCAATGTGTTCTAGTTTTATGAAATTTAGAAAAACGAAAGTTAGTTTGTCGACCAATATCTTGACAGCTGGAATACTGCTCGAAACTTCCAAAACATCAACATTTTCTTAATAGCAATACAAACTTTTGTTGCCTCTGCCAATGTGTCATCCCACGTAAGTTTGATTCCCTGTGCGATATCTGTTTCTTTGACAGAAGATACAGATCTCATGATCATTTCAAATACTATTGTCGCTTCTCTTGCAATGGTAAAGTTTGCTGGTGCAAACACAACTTTTGCATTTGATCTGCCCTTCCTATGCGTAAGAAGATACCGTCTTTTTTCATACTCCTGTACTTTCAGTTTTTCTCTGCTATTGTTGTCTGGGGCAATGCTTGGAACAAGGCTTACAATCAGCGGCCCAGAGTTAACAACTTTTCTAAACACTAAGGCACCTTTGTCATCAGTGTATACATTACTTACTTACTTACTTACACCTGTCACCCCTACCCGGGTATAGGCCGTCGACGAGAGACCTCCAGCAACTCCTGTCCTGTGCTTCTCCTTCGATTCTACTCCAGGTGGTTCCCAGTCTCTTGATGTCTGCTTGGAGGTCTCGACACCAGGAGTTTCTCGGCCTACCTCTTTTCCTCTTTCCCTGGGGGTTCCATGACAATGCCTGCCTAGTGATACTGGAAGCTGGCTTTCTCAGACTGTGACCGATCCATCCCCATCTTCTTCGCCCAATTTCATTCTCTGCTGTTATCTGCTCTGTTCTCTCCCAGAGTCTGACGTTGCTGATCTTCTCTGGCCAGTGGATTTTCAAAATTCTTCTAAGGCAACTGTTCATGAAGGTCTGTACTCTGTTGACTGTGGTTTTTGTCAATCTCCATGTCTCTGCTCCATATAGGAGAACTGCTTTTACATTGGAGTTGAAAATCCGGACTTTGGTGTGTTGTGACAGCTCTCTGGAACTCCACACTTTTTTCAACTGGAGAAAGGCTGCTCTGGCTTTACCGATTCGTGCTCTGACATCTGCATCAGTGCCGCCTTTTTTGTCTATGATGCTCCCGAGATAGGTGAAGGACTCCACCTCCTCCAACGGGGTGCCAGCAAGCAAGACTGGTTCTTCCCTGGTTGCGTTCAGCCTCATTGTCTTTGTTTTCTGTTTGTGAATGGTGAGGCCCACTTGGGACGAGATGTCAGCAAGCCTCGTGGTCTTGTCCTGCATTTGTTGATGAGTGTGGGACAGTAATGCCAAGTCGTCTGCAAAATCGAGGTCGTCAAGCTGTGTCCACAGTGTCCACTGTATTCCACTTCGTCTGTGCTCTGTGGTCATCTTCATGACCCAGTCTATGGCCAGTAGGAAGAGGAACGGAGACAGCAGACACCCCTGCCTGACACCAGTTCTGATCTGGAGCTCTCTGGTGAACTGCCCTTCGTGGATCACGCGACATGTCATGCCATCATAGCTGCTCTTGATCAGGCGGACGAGCTTTGTGGGTACACCGTAGTGTCGTAGGAGTTTCCACAGAGTCTCTCGGTCCACGCTGTCAAATGCTTTCTCATAATCCACAAAGTTGACGTACAGCGGGGAGCTCCACTCCAGAGACTGTTCCACGATGATGCGGAGAGTGGCAATCTGGTCTGTACATGATCGGTTCTTCCTGAATCCTGCTTGCTGGTCTCTCAGCTGGGGGTCAACGGAGCTCTTCATTCTCTCTAGGATGATCCTGTTGAAGACCTTTCCTGGTACTGACAGCAAGGTGATTCCTCTGTAGTTGGAACACTTGCTGAGGTCGCCTTTCTTGGGAAGCTTGATTAGGTACCCCTCCTTCCAGTCAGCTGGCATCACCTCCTCTTCCCAGATCTTTCCAAACAGTGGGTACAGCATCTCAACTGTTGTCTCTAGGTCTGCTTTCAGAGACTCTGCTGGGATGCCATCTGGCCCTGCTGCTTTGCCATTCTTCAAAAATGCCACTGCTTTTCTGATCTCTTCCCGGCTGGGTCTGTCACAGCTGATGGGTAGGTCAGTCTCTGCCGGCTGGATGTCGGGGGGGGGGGGGGGTCGGGTGGGCTAGGTCTGTTCAGTAACTCTTCAAAATACTCAGCCCATCTGTCGAGTTGGTCTGCTCTGTCTGCAATAGGCTTGCCTTCTTTGTCTTTTACTGGTCTTTCTGTATGGCCATACTTGCCCGACAATCTTCTGGTAATGTCGTAGAGCTGTTTCATGTTGCCGCTGCCTGCTGCCTTTTCTGCCTCTGCTGCCAGTCTGTCTGTGTAGGCCCTCTTGTCCGCCCTGATACTCCTCTTCACCTCGCGGTTGGCTTCCAAGTATTCCCCCTGTGCCCTCACTTTGGCTGCTCTCGTGCGACTGTTGTTGACCGCTGCTTTCTTCTGCTTCCTCGCTTCTATCTTCTTCAAGGTCTGTGCCGACAGCCAGTCCTTGTGGTGGTGTTTCCTGAACCCTACAGTGTCTTTGCAGGTTGAGTTCAGCGCCTCTCTAACTGCCTTCCACTGCTGCTCTGTGGTGACCGCCTCCTCTTCATTTACTAGCTCCTGTAGCGCTTGAAACCGGTTGGACAGCACCAGTTTGAACTCTTCTCTAACTCCAGTTTCTCTCAGGAGGCCTACATTATAGCGCTGTCTTCTTGTTGTCTCTGTGCGGCTTTATCAGTGTATACATAAGGACTAATAAATTCCAACTTTATATCCCAGTCAATTGTTGGTGGCAGTGCAGGCACGAGCGGCACAGGCGGCACAGGTGAAACTACCCACTTATTACCCACATGTATGAAGTTGTAGGGCGCATTATTTACAGGCGGAGTAGGTACAGTAACTTCACCCAGCTGACCAAGTTTAGGAATCTGTCTTTCACCGTCTTTCATGTCATCGATTACTTTCCGTTTGTACATACCAGTTGAATCAAGTTCAAAACCATATATTTTTCCAATTTTTCCCTCTTTCTCAAAATCCTGTACATCAGCCAAATCTTTCAACTCTGTTACCGGACATGCAACTGGTATGATTCTCGGCTTTGGACCAAAACTAATTTTTATAAACAAAAATAAAATTATTTAACTTCTAACACAACACTAAAATCATGCATCACAACTAGTTTGTCATCTTGATTAGTTACAGATAAACACAGTGACTCAAAGAAACTGGAACCTAATTTCTTAAACTGCAAATTAGGAAATCTAGCAACCACGCTATCACAGTAGGGAGCAGTTCCAGTTGGCAAGCATCTCAACAAAGTTGAAGGCTTTCCATTGTGAACATTCTCAGTTGTGTTTAGTTCTTTCAAATGAACATTTAGTATTTTATGTACTGCCAAATTTACAGGATATTTTCCAGTTACTTTAAGATTTCTTGTCCTCAATGTCATACTATTAGAAAAAACATCATCACCATCAGATATATACCAATCTTCATCCAAATAATAACCAGTAAATATGCAAATTTAATTGACATTTTTAACCAATCTTGTTTTGGAGATTCTAATGTAACAAGTAGGTTAGCTGGATTTAAAGTTGCTTTAATATTAAATTTACTTTGAAACCATTTAGGTATGGTACAAAAGTCATAATACCCAGGTGGTATAGCTTCAGTCTCACCACCAAAAATTACTTTATAATTTATATCATCTTCTACATTAAACCACTTTACAGTGTAAAACATTTCATGGATAGCTACAGTCTTGCTACCATCACGATTGTCAATCCCATTAGTTAACCACACTGGTTTGCTTGTGTCAAGATTTGTTAAGGTAATAAACATTTTTATTATCTTATAAAAATGAAGGATAGAATTTAAATCACCAAGAAGCATCACTACAAACACATTTCAATTTAATGTGAATGTGAAGTACAATGTCGCACCTATTTATGAACAGAAAATAATTCAACTAAATCAGCTCGATATAGCTGTGTCTGAACAAGATTTATTTCAAGTGAAAGTACCCAACCCTTTTGACCATTACCTCAACCCTCCAATAACAGACGATTTAACTGCAAGAAAGTGGTCTTCAAACCCACTACAGATGTTTGAAAACAATGCTATACCATACTATGTTCAACTACAGGCTGTGGTGTTTCTTTTACAGACCACTTGAATCACTCAAACAAACTGATTAGGTCTGTCTATCGTTTCCACATGTATTACCAGCTTAGAAGAATACTGTCAGAACTCCATACACCACTACCAACCGAATCCAGTTTCAACAGGTATAACAACCCCATGGATATGAAAGCATTTGAACGCATTTGTAACGAATTTAACATCAGTACCGGGTATGACTTTACACAAAAACTTGATGACCACAGACAATACCCACAAGATTACTACCCAGGTTACACTTCATTCTCTTTAAAATCGCAAGTATGGTTAGGCTCAATAGAACAGAAACAGTCTAATGCATGGACCACATTTATTTTAGACAGGAGTGACGGGTTTACTCAAGCAGGAGTCGAGCGCGTAAATGAGTCTATCAGAACATATGTGTGGTGTATACTAGGAGCACAATCATTAACAAAATCAAATATTTTAAACGGGAGTGGTAAATTTGAAGCACAAAAACAGTTTCTTGCAAACTTAGAAGACTCAATTAATTCAGTGGTTGATCTCCCATCTAGCATACAACGCTACCAAGACGTACTTAGATATGCCAGATCGAAAGTTGACTTTGTAGTTGGCATCGGATTATAGTTGTTACCATCTGACCTTCAATTAAAAATGGGGACAATAACAAATTATAATAATGAAATAATTGTTGCAGGTGTTGGTCAGACATTAGGACTCAATCAATCTGTAAACTTAGGCCTAACAACTACACATGTACAGAAAGTAAAACCACTAATAACACCAGCCCCAGTAACATCATCACTGGTACAGACAGTAACAGCCCGGCTCTGACCCCGGCACCCATACAGACTGTAACAACTCTGGATCCAACGCCATCACCGAACACACATGAGTCAGAGAGAACTGCATTGGTAATAGGCCTTACTGGATTAGGGTTATTTCTTCTTTACCTGTTTAATTAAATACCCAGTTATTACTCCTCCTACTGTTATCAGAAAGACCCACACATGCTCCGCCATAAACCCCACTACCTTTGCTGATGTACTGATAAGCCAACTGACAACACTTCCAATTATACCAGGTAACGCATCCATTGCTTTCACAGCCAATTTCTTAATTAAGCAAGTCAACTATGAGACAACTGTTTTTTTTACCCACGACTGTAAATCTTTTGGGTCAGTTGGGGCCGGTGGACCTGGTAGTGCTGGAGGTGCTGGACTGCTACCACCGCTTGCGCCACCACCACCACCAGAGACAGCCAACACTACAGTACTGATAATAAATCCAAGAGCAGTAATTAAACTCGCAATAGTGATACCCTGTTCTCTGAAAAGTGTTTTCAATCTCTCAGCCAAGGTTGTGTCTTCGTGAAGTATTTTCTGAATAGTTTCCCTAATCCTGTTGACCTGTGTTTTCAGTTTTTCTCTTCCATTACTAATCGCTTCTAACCTTCCTGATCTTTCTATCTGCAAATCATTTAATCTGTGTTGGATTCTTTCTTTCATTTCTGTGTCAAGATTCCCATTGCCAGTTTCTCTTTTTCACGTTCTATGTGTTTATCAAGCTCACCTAGTTTGGCTACATTGTTTACCATCTCACCTCTTATTGACTGCAGTGATTTATCCAAGCACATTATCTCCTGCATTGACAAAGGTGGGTCGTCTATTGTTTTCATAGCGTCATTTATTTGTCCTTCTGTAAATGAGGTTTCTTGTATCACTGTGTTTGCTATTTCTGGCAGTCTTGTTACTGCTGTCATTTCAATTTCTTGTCCTGTTGGTTACCTTGTTTGCATGTCATGGAGGGTACTAACCAGTCTAGGCGCAAGCAGGGGTAACTTTTTACTAATACCAATACCAAGGTAACGCTGCAGTGATGCCTCACCACCTAATCAGTTTTGATTGTACTTAAAGCTCTAAACTTAGCAGGACTATTTGTATGTGTTAGATACACTTTACCTCTATCTGTATTTACAAATAAGTGTCCTTTATCATATTCAAACTGATTAGGATCTATTACATCTGGGCAGACACCAACACTGTTATAAAATTAGTTTACTTTGTCTTTTAACAGTTTGTGATAATACTACTAGTTACCATTCCAGTCATATCTGTCATATCTGTGATACTAGTATCTGAGACATTTATGTCATCCATTTCAAAATCTTCATGATTAAATCCTCCCGCTGCCATTGTTTTTATTAATTTAATATTTTGTTATTTTTGCATAATAAAATGACACAGTCTTACGGATCAAAGTTAGACCCATATAGAAAACTATGTGAGCCTCTTGGTGTCAAGGGCATTAGACAATCAATCGTCATAACAAATAATCCAAGTACCATAGACCAGAACCAAACCTTAACAGTCAAGTTTCCAAACCTAGGGCCCAGTGATGTTATTGTTCCTGGCACTGCATGCCTAGCATTTAATATTGAACTTTCATCAGACACAGACGTGAACAGAACACTAGTTAACAACCTAGGTAGAGCAATTATTAGAACTATTAAAGTAAAACTTGAAGGTCAGGAAGTGTTTAGTCTTGACGATGCTGATGTGTTCTATTGTTACAAAGATCTTTGGCTCACAAGAGAAGAGAGAGAAGATCGTATTTATCAAGGCATACAGTCAGATAACATTGGTAAACTTTGAATCGATGCCGGTGACAAAGTAACTACTACAGCCAAAGACGTTATTATGGCAGAAACATATGGAACCAGGTTTTTCATTCCACTTGAATTTGAAATCCTGACAGCGCATTTGTCTTATTACCAAGGAGCACTGAATGACCGTCTGAGTTTTGAACTAACTTTCAATGACTACTCCAAAGTTATTAAATCATCTGATCTCAATGCAACATATAAGATCTCTAACATCTCTTTGGAATATGAAATTGTCACACATACTGAATTAGCTAGACTCATACAAAATCAGTACCAGTCAAGACTGCCAATTTATTATGACCGGGTGATTAGACATAGTTTAATGCATAAAGACAAAAGCGACCCAATGTGGAACATAAACTTGAACACACCTGCTAGGTCACTGAAAGGCATACTTATGTTGTTCATTGAACCAGCGAGCCCATACAAACGGGATTCAGAAAAATTCTACAATCCAAAGATTACACATTTGTCTTGTACAATCGAAGGCCGTCCAAATCAAGTGCACGCTTCTGGTTTGTTACCATATCAACACTATGACGAGATCACAAAATACTTTGCAGGTGGAAAGATTAGAGATAAACCAGCAAACATTGCGTGTAAAGATTTACATCTGTATGACGTTAGGATAGGACAATACCTTACGAATAAGTATGCACTTTGGCTAGACCTGCGTAGTACAGATGACGACTACCTACATGGGTCAGGTTGTACTGTTGAAAACGGCAGTGACGGGATTACAATCCAAATACAAAAAAAAAAGGTTGAAACAGCTTCAGCAATAAATGTATACCTATATCTGATTTATGATGCACAACTGAACATACAAGAGTGCCGACTAAGTGGACAGAAATATTAAAATTATATTGTGTATTAAAATGAACTTGATGACACTCGACCCACACTGTGGCTTATTTTGTGGTGCCACAGGGTGTGGAAAAACTGAATTTGTACTTAATTTATTACAAACAAGATACATCCATCATTTTGAAAATATTGTAATATTTTGTCCTACTATCAAACACAACAAAGCTTATCACAACCGTTTATTCATTTGGACTGACAGCAACATCTTCTTAGTCGACCCTGAGAAAAAACTGAATGACTACCTACAATATTTTTACAAGCAATTTGAAGAACAACCAACTTTGTTTATTGTTGATGACTGCTCTGCAGAGAAAGACATTGTCAGAAAGAAACACTTTAGCAGAACTTGCCTTCAGTGGCAGACACGCAAACATAAGTGTATGGATTCTCACTCAAAAATATAATGCTGTACTCAAAGATTTTCGAGAACAGTTAAAGTTTTTCTGTTTGTTTTACTGTAAGTATCATGACAGCTTTGAAGACTGTCTCAGAGAAAACGATGTGATACCAAATAAGCATGAACGCAACAGTGTAAAAAATAAACTGAAATCAATTAAGCATCTAAAACTTATTTTAAAGACAGTTCAGCCCACAGGGTATGGGTTAGTAAATTAATTTAGTCTTTTGTTTTGTCCATAAAAAAGGGATGGACAGACAAACCCACACAGTTGATGTTACAGACTGCTTCAAATAATGTTAAGTGTTTTTATGACTTAAAATCATGTGTGTTTGAACCCAGCTTTAAACTCTCAATACCGCCAATGAAGATATACATGTCATATAATGTTACTTTGGAATATTCTGATGGATCACCATGTTATGATTACGAGACTGTTGATCTTAAGACAAATGCTTTTAAAATTTATGATGCTAACAGTGGCTGGTTTGAGGCACTGTGTAAAGACATATTTGATCAGCTAAGAAAACTACATTGTTATATTGAAAGTGTTACATTCAATAAAGTGATATTACACCTGCAGGACAAGACTTCAAGACACACACACCAGGGAAGTGGTTGATTTGTTTATCATAGGGGTTACAGCTAATATAGTATTACAGAAGGTCTGCCAGCGGTAATTATTTTTTCCCATTTATTATTTTGTCGGACAAATAAAAATGATGGACAATGCTCAAAGCCCATCAGGCTCGACAAGCCAACCAAGCTTAAGAAACGTGTTTCACACAACAGACTTGCCTATATCTAATAGTAACAATGTCTATGAATCGATAGAAAACTCTTTTTTCTGTAATACAAGATAATCTTCTTACAGGTAGTGTAAATATTCAGGTTGTTGCTAAAATAGAATTTACTAGGGTAGATGGTGATGTGATTGTATCGTATATATTGACAAGACAACACACAGTTAACACAAGAAGAGAATTCGAAAATGTGTTTAGAGAAAGACTGTTACCAGACTTTCTTGAAGCAATTGACAAAGCAAAAATGAAGGGGTCTGGTTGGCAGGAAGGCCGTGTACATGAACTTCAATTAAAACAGTCAAGGTATCATCCTACACTAGGTAAATCATGGATACCACTGCCAACAGAGGTTGCAAACAAAAAGGCTGTAGTTAATATTCAAAACAATGGTCACTATTGTTTCATGTGGTGTGTGCTTGCTAAACTACACTTTGTAAAAACAAGACCTGATCGCGTATCTAACTACACTAAATTTATAAATGAACTCAACTTCAGTGGTATAGATTTTCCTGTTAAAATAGAGGACATAGACTTGTTTGAAAAACTAAATCCGGGTATATCTGTAAATGTGTATGTGTGGGATAATGAGTCTGTTGACAAGTTACAACCCATTAGAGTATCACCACTTGCTCCAACCTACGGACAGCCAGAAGATAAACATGTTGACATGTTTTTAATAGGAGATAATGATAACTTTCACTACACAATTAGCAGAAGTATGTCACGTCTAATTCATGGGCATACAACAAAACACAATGGCAAACAGGAAGTGCTTAAAAGATGTTTACAAAGGTTCTCCTCTATAGAAGTTGCGCATAAACATGTTTTACATTGTAGGTCAGCTGATGACATACAAACTGTACTTAAGTATCCAGAACCTGGTAGTCAAGTGTGTTTCAAGAACTATGGAAATCAACAAAAGCTGCCGTTTGTAGTGTATGCTGATTTTGAATCACTGGTTGTACCATATGAAGGTCCTGTTCCAGAATCATTACCAAAGACTATAAAGTTGAGTGACCAAGTGGTGTGTTCTTTCGGATACAGTATTGTTAGGTCAGACGGACAGCATTCAGAATCTGTTATCTACAGGGGTGAAAATGCAGCATGTCTGCTTTTAACAGAAATGAGATATCTGTATAGTCAGGTAGTATATTATCTCACAACATGTCAGATGCCTTTGGTGATGAAAGAAGAAGACAAAATGAATTTTGATACAGCTGTGACGTGTTGGATTTGTGAACAAGCCCTCCAGGGTGATAAAGTTCATGACCATGATCACATAACTGGACGGTATAGAGTTGTTGCACATAACAATTGTAACTTGCTATTAAAAACAGATCCTAAGACATATAAGTTACCAATCTTTTTTTACAATCTCAAAGGTTATGATTCACACATTATCATGCGTGCTGTAGACAAGTCTTACAAAAACATTAGTTGTATTGCGCAGACAACTGAGAAATACTTGACCTTTAGGCTGGGCAACAAATTAGTGTTTTATGACTCTATGCAACATTTGTCTTTAGGGTTGGCTAGTCTGGCAGAAGGACTTACATCGTTTCCAATAACAAGTAAATATTTTGAGCCAGACTTGATTAAGAAAGGTGTGTATCCGTACGAATACATTGATCACTGGGTTGTGTTTGAGGAAAGGAGACTACCTCCAAAAGAGAAATTTTATTCTACACTAAATGGAAAAGGTATTTCTGACTCTAATTATCAACACGCTCTCGATGCATGGGATAAACTAGGGTGTCAGACAATTGGTGACTACCACGATCAGTACTTGAAAGCTGACGTTCGCTTGCTAGCAGACATATTTGAAAGTTACCTTGAAAAGGGTATGTTACACTACAGTCTTGACCCAGCTTGCTACATAATTGGTCCTGGCATGACATGGGATGCATTTTTGAAATCCAGCAATATATTTATAGACCTGCTGTCTGATCGTACGATGGGTGAAATGGTGGAACGTGGATTGAGGGGTGGCATTAGTATAGCCGCAAACAACTATGCCAAAGCAAATAATAAATATCTGGATGACCTTGACTTTGACCCCTCAAGGTCAAGGTCATTCATTTCGTACGTAGATGCTAATAATTTGTATGGCTGGGCGATGTGTGAATTATTGCCCTTGAAAAACTTTTGACTGTATGATTTGTCACAGTGTGACATAACACAGTTAACAAACAATATTATGAATCTTGACCAAAACAATGTGAATGGTTGGATCTTTGAATTCGACCTAGAGTACCCACACCATCTACATGATTATCACAATGATTATCCCTTAGCTGTTGAAAAAATGAGTATGACGGGGAAAAAAGAAGACACTAAACTTGTGCCAAATCTGAATGACAAATTCAATTATGTTTGTCATTATCGCTTGTTGCAGTTTTACTACAGACATGGGTTAGTACTAAAGAAAGTTCACAGAGGCATTCAATTTGATCAGAGTGCTTTTATGAAAGATTACATAATGAAGAACACAACATTGCATGCAAGGGATGGCAACACTGCATTTGACAAAGACTTCTTTAAGCTTCTGAACAATGCCTGTTTTGGAAAGACAATGGAAAATCCTCATCACCGCAAAGACGTGAGACTTGTCACAACTGAATTGGGTGCAATTAAACTTACAGGTAAGCCACAGTACACAGGGTATAAAGAGTTTCCTTCATCATTGTATGCAGTGTCACTCAAAAAAAAGATTGTCAAACTGGACAAACCAGTATTCATTGGTATGGCAATACTTGAGTTATCAAAACTGTTAATGCTTGAATTTTATTATGATTACTTCAAACCAAAATATCCTGAGTGTTGTCTGCTATACACTGACACTGACTCTATGATCATTGACGTGCCTACTGAAGACTTTGATGAAGACATGAAAACAGAGTTACACATGTATGACACGTCTGACTACCCTAAAGACTATCCATTATATAGCACACAAAACAAGAAAGTGCCTGGAAAGTTTAAGGATGAACTGAATGGTGTGCCGATAGTTGAGTACGTTGGACTGAGATAAAAAATGTATTCTATACTGCACCAAAAAGGTAGTCGGTCAAAAGACAAAGGTATAAAAAAAAAAAAAAACAGCAATAAAAAATAAAGACATTCGTTGTGAACATTACAAGCAAGTATTAGATGGGGCATTAATGCCTGATTATCCAAACAAGTCACTGAGATCAAACAAACATAATCTAGAAATGATCCAAACACATAAAAAGTCACTGGCAGTTGGGGATACGAAATGTGTGTTTTCCCAGTAAGGAGAAGGCTTATGCACCTGGACATTACAGGCTTAAGTTATCAGAAGATATTTGTGACGAGCTCATTGATGAACTGATTGACGAATTTGTCAAAAGTGAGTAACAGTGTGTGTGGGAATAATCTGTAATTCATCTCTAACAAATGCCCTTTGTGGGGCTGGTTCGTACAGGTAATATATTGACGTGTCAGCACCTGGAATTATTATTTTTATATTATGAACAGTCGTAGACCAGATGGGGTCAGTTGCTATGCGTCTGACGTCATTCTCAGACTCACCAGGCTGAAGTAGATATCTCACTTGTTTTGTAAATAAACTTGTGTCTGGCGCCAGCGGTTGTGGGGCCTGGACTGTTGTTTTTGGCTCTGTCATTGTTTTCAATTTAAAAGGGTCAGCAGGCTTTACATGGCCTTCATTATTATTGCTTTTATCACAGCTGGTAATCTCTTTACCCTGTGTGTGCAATTTTTGCACACACAGAGAGAGCCTTGCAGCGCATTACGTCCTGCTTCGCAGATGCCCCCCAGCTCTTTGGACTTGAGGTCAGTCTGAAAAAGACAGAGGTCCTTCATCAGCCGGCACCCAAGGAAGAGCATCGCCCTCCCCACATCACCATCGGCTAGTCTGAACTGAAGTCTGTACACCAGTTTACCTACCTTGGCTGCATCATCACGTCAGATGCCAAGCTAGACAAGGAGCTGGACAACAGGCTGGCAAAAGCGAACAGTGCTTTCGGGTGACTATTCAAGCGGGTGTGGCACAATCAACAGCTGAAAAAAGGCACCAAGATCAGCGTGTACAGAGCTGTCGTCCTCACCACCCTGCTGTACGGTTCCGAGTCCTGGGCTCTCTACCGCAGCCAACTACGACTCCTCGAACGCTTTCACCAGCGCTGCCTGCGTACCATCCTCAGCATTCACTGGAGTGACTATGTCACCAACGTCGAGGTCCTTGAACAGACGGAAACTTTGAGCATCGAGGCTTTGCTGCTGTGGACACAGCTTCGCTGGGCGGGGCACGTCTCCAGGATGGAGGATCATCGCCTACCCACGATCACTCTGTTCGGCGAGCTCGCCACTGGACACCGAGACAGAGGGGCACCAAAGAAGAGATACAAAGATGGTCTCAAGAAGTCACTTAGTGCCTGCCAAATCGACCACCGCCAGTGGTCTTCACTTGCTGCGGACCGTGACACCTGGCACTCCACCATTCACAAGGCAGCCGTCTCCTTTGAGGACTCTCGCAGAGCTAACCTTAAGGACAAGCGGCTCAGAAGAAAAAACAGAGTTGTCGTAACTCAGAACCCTGAACAGACCTTCCCCTGCAGCCACTGCGGTCGAACCTGCCTGTCCCGGATTGGCCTCCGCAGCCACGAAAATGCCTGCAGACGACGTGGGCAAGCCCTATAGAATCTTCATTCGCGAAGTCAAGCCAAGAGGAATCTCTTTACCCACTCTGTGTTACGCGTGTCATGCATGAGTTCCTTAGAATACTGGTAGCTGAAAAGTCTTTCTGATAACTGTTTGTTAAAGTTCTCTACAATTGCTTGTGATCTGTGTACACCTGGAATGCCGCGTCTAACCAGTACGCTGTGCTTCGCAAATAACTGATTAACAGCACCTTTGATTTCACTTTCGTCATTGACCTGAACAAGTCTAGGAAATTTTAAAGGGCCTCGACTATATATTTTTGTTAACGCTGTCGCAACTGTGGTAGCAGTTTTGTCAGATATGGGTTTGGCGTTCTTATACCTAGAAGCTATGTCAACGACAGTCAGTGCGTATTTGTAACGCTTTTTTCTTATTGTGTCATGTGGAAGAAACAATAAATCAATTTAATGTGTGTCATTTGGGATAGTGTTTTGAAAATGAGGACGTGTTATTCTTCTTGACGCAGGGAGGTATATCTGCCAAATTGCCTGTTTTTGTAACCATAGTTTTATCTCATTGAGTGATATATCTCCGCCCATGGCCGCGTGTAATTTCTGAATAGCTGTGTTTCCCTTCCAATATCCAATTGGGGAGTAATATATTTTCGATAGTTTAGCGTCTGTCATTTTTTTCTAGCAATATAAAGTCCCGTAAAAAATACAAATGTCATTCCCACTAGAACAAAAATTATTTCTTCGTTTCTTTGTTGTGGACTTGGTTGATAATAGTCGCTAAGTTTCGGCTTTGGGATAGACATGTCATTACCCGTGATGAGAAAATATTGATGGATTGCATCATCAGTATTTGAAAACGTATGCTGTGCGTGACCTTCTAGATGGAGTTTTTCATTGATAAAATCAAGTTTCTCAATTCGTTGCTTTTCATAATCTTGTTGAGCTTGTGCTAGTTTTTCAGATGTCTCATTGTGTCACTTTAATTCTTCTGCTGATTCCTCTCTACCTACTTTTGAAAAGAAATAATTTGATCCACTGAAACCAAGTGCATTAACAACTGCACCACCAATCATAATAGCTATATTTGCCATACTTTTTTATTTACATAGAAACATTTTCTGGAATAATTCCTTGCTTGACAAGAAAGTCTTTTGTAGCAATTGATGCTGTTACAACAGCAATTAGCTTAGCGCAGTCTTCAAAGTCTAATCTACTCAAGTCTGCCTATTTCATTTTGAGAAGACTTTTCCCAAGCATAGAGTAAGCTACTGCTAGTCCGCTAATTACGGCAGAATGATAAACAATGTTTATTATGTTTTTTGTATCACTCATTTTCTAATACAATAAAAATTAAAATAAAAAATTATTTATTGCATAACAAATGGGTCAACGACTTTGGATGTTACTGGTAATGTGGCGACTTCTGGTTTTCTTTTTGGAGTGTCTGATTTTTTTGACACTGTATGAGTCTGTGGTTTGTATTTTTTGTATAATTGGTAACCTACATAACCAAATCTGACAACAAATCCAGCAACTATATATTTTGTTGTTTCAGTTTTAGATTCAGTTGTTTGTCTCTTACTTTGATGAGAGGGTGATGGTCCTGACGGTGTTGGTCCTGACGGTAGTGACATTGGTGCTGGGGCTGGTGCTGTTGATGATGGGTCAGATATATGAACCTTTTCCGTTAATGCTTGAAGCTGTAATTGTTTTTGCCTGTTCCATTCAGCTAATTTTTTCCCAGCCTCAACCCAGGGGCCTGGACTTTTAGTCTTAGTCACCATTTGAACCTGTGTCAAGACAGCACTTGGTTGTGGAGTCATCTGGGTTTCGTCCATTTTCTTCTGCAGTAAAATTTATTTTCGAAAAATCAATATGGCTCCCAGTAAAAAGCAAAGTTACCACAGGTGCAAGGTAATTCCCATGCTTGTAAAACATGATGCATGCTAATTTACCAATTGAACTTGAAACAATAGGGTTGCTTTCAAGGTCGTGTGATAGACTGTCAGTGTCTAGAGGTAGAAAGTGACTCGCTGCTTTTGTGTATAGACAAACAAGAGATCGACTTAGGTCACGAGTCATTAGTGAAGCGATGTGATTTTCATATTTAGAATGTAGTTTAATTAACTCCTCAGTCATGAGAGATTCTATATCTTCTGTCATGTATTGTTCTCCGAGATAAGCTTTTGATTTGCCTGAAACAACTACAGAGTGAAGCCGCTGTTTTTTTAGAGTCTAAGTCTTTGTTTTCTACAGCGCTGATTTCATTTAGAAGAAGTAATTCGTCTTGATTCATTTTATAATAAAAAATATTATTTTTTTTAAACTATAATTAAACTCATAAAATACACATTCATGAATGTACGCACTTACATAATCAATAGATTAATTAACTCAGGGTGTTAATTTTGCTTCAGTCATGAATGGCATTGATTTTGGAAATCTTTATTTTACCGAAAAAAATAAAGGGATCCGGGAAAAATGAGTGGTGTGGCCATATGAATGTTTTGTTAGCAAAAATCGTAAACTTATGGAGTGAAAATAAATTGCTCAATTTCTCTCATATTCTCTCTCTTTCCGCGGTCAATAGTTTAAGAGTGGTCACACATTGAGCCATACAGGGGTTTGCCTGGCTTGATGCACGACCATTTTCAATCCATTCACCATCTAATGACTGTATGTAACCTCTGAAGACCTGTAATCATGGTGATGCAAGTGAACGAGAAAAGTGCAAATTTAGACTGTTACAGAATAGGGGCTGGTGGTGCCTACGACGTGAAGTTAGACTGAACCTTTCTGGCAGAATTTGTCTTCCGTCTTCACACTTATGGAAACTATACTTTTTAGGTAGCTTACCAATTACTCGACCAGCTTACTAATCATTTCACACTGGATAAGAAGTTTTCACAAATGTATGTTTTCTGCACTTCTCTTGATAAATGTGCTTTGAATTATTAGTTTACCCTGGTATTGTTGTTGCTGTTGTTGGCAATGTTTCTGATGATGATGATGATTATTATGGTAGCACATTGGTATTACACCATTGCCATATTTACATTAAGTACCGGTCGTGTCCTTGTATAATCAAAAATGAGAAAGGAATGAGTGTATTGCCCATTCTTCTGATTTATTGTCCACGTGTAGCATACTTGCTTCTTAAATGTGTGTTTTACTTAATCATAACCACATATAGATTATTGTTCTATATAAATCCTTATAAATGTTCCGGTTTAAAGTTATAGATGCCTGATTTATCTTGTTTGTCCGATGTCATATTATATTTTGTTTTCCTCCCTACGTCACAAGACCAGTGGCTTTAGCGCAAACCGTACCATGTGACCGTGATACAAAAACCCTTGTACCGACAAATGGCGGACTTTTTGTAGCCCTCTTTGTGACGCATCTTGGATGTGAGTTTTGTTCTATAAAAGATGTCCAAAAGGTTCTAAAGTAAAAAGTTACTTAATGTTGTTCGAAACAACAAGCACACTCAATACTTGAGACGGCAACGTTGCGAAATATTTTAAATTACGTCATAAGTCTATTATGTATAAATGTATATTCTTTTGACGTCAGTCATGTTTGGCGTGATCCATGTCGCAAGATGTCTTTTTGATTTTTTTTACGAAAATAGTAGAGGAATGAAAACAAATACGTTATTGGTAGCAGGGGCTTGCTGCACGGACCCTTGTAGGCCTTCGGGAGGTCAAAGGAACCATTGTATCCCTCAGGCCTTCGGGGTACAATGGTTCCTTTGATCTCCCTCAGGCCTACAAGGGGCCGTGTAGCGAACCCCTGCGACCAATAACTTATAATATTGAGCAGCATTTTGCTTGATATAGCGCGATAACAGGCAGTTGTGATTACGCGACTCGGATCCAAATGTCCGAGTCGAAGACGAGGACATTACTTGATTCGAGTCAAGTAATCACATCTGTCTGTTTATCGGCACTATGTCAAGCAAAATATTGCTCAATATAATGTATGTACCCAGTCCAAAACAAAACTTTACCAGAGTCCTTCCATTACCGCCATTCGTGCATTCGCGCTGAAGTGGTCAATTTCGCTATATTTGGACATAAAACTTCCCAGCTTGACATTACTAACCAAAATGTACTCAGCGCAAATCCACCAAGACGAACATCTAACAGTGCAAATGTGTGCCTCTGATTTTCCACTTATTTTTAGAACTAAATAAACTCAACGTGAATCTTCACAACATAATTCCACCCAACATAAATCGACAAAGGCGTGAATTTACTCAAATAAAAAATATCTCAATGGAATAGCGACAGCACACATTCATACTGGGTAGATTTACACCCAGGTTCTTTCAGGCTGTGTAGACTTTCGCTTGATATTTTTACGTTTTTTTAGATTTGCGCTAAAACATACCGAAACCTTGAGCGCCACTGATACTGGCACTGTGTGTACTACACATACTAGAACAATCACGTCACCACAAAACTCTTTAAGGTCACAATCTAGGGCCCGCATAGTCTGGAGTTCACGTCAGACTTTTCTGAAATGTGCAAAGAAGGTGATATGACGTAAAGTTTACACACACATAGGCTAAAGGCAACTTCACTGTCTATAACCAAATGTATGCTTCAAACATACAGAACCCAACACATCTGACAATGCTGAACATGTTTCATCGTGCAAACTCCCTCTCGCACGCCTCCGATGTTGAATAAAAGAAGCTGATAAGCTGCCTTAGGTGCGACCAGAGACATTAATAACTATGTCAATTTATGAACATGGGTGGGATACTTCCGATGTGTGTTTGTTCAAATGGTGACCCTGTTGTGTGCCACGTTTTGGACTGTTGACTGACAGCGCGGAGATTGGGTTTGACTGTGTAGACATCAGTGCTTTCTATAATCGTCCGTGTTGTTGAGTGAAGTCTACTTGTAATTAGAACACGGATAATGGCGGAAAATGCCAGCAGGTTTGTTTATTTAGTCCTTTTCTAAGGTTGTCACTATCGCTAGCGGACATCAGTGTCGTCAATAATGTGGTGATTCGATTCGTATGTTTGCTGCTGTTTATTCTCCGTTTATGTTTGTGTATGTGAAAGAAATTTCGAGCGCGCGTACACATTAAGAAGTATTTCAGCACTAGTGTGCATAAGGAGCTTGCTAATGTGACAGTATGCGAATATTTAGCATTTTTGCATTGCGGACAGGCAAGCATCACGATTGAGTCTTTCTGGTCTGCAAGGGATTATGGGAAGGAAAGCATATCGATATACATCAGTACATGTGTCAAAGAAGGAGAAATTTCATGGAGTGGGTGCATATGCATATGCTTTCTCTTGTTAGTCTGGTGTAATATATATGCCTATGTTTTCTCTTGTTAGTCCCATGTTCTATATGCTTATGTTTCTCTTGTTAGTCCGATGTTCTATATGCCTATGTTTTCATTTGTTAGTCCCATGTTCTATATGCCTATGTTTCTCTTGTAGTCCCATGTTCTATATGCCTGTTTTCTCTTGTTAGTCCAATGTTCTATATGCCTGTTTTCTCTTGTTTGTCTCCGCCGTAAGATGGCATTGGTTGCCTGCTCGGCGTTAAACCCAAATAACCAATCTTGGTAGTCCAATGTTCTACAAATGTCTATGTTTTCTCTTGTTAGTTTCATGTTTTATATGCCTGTTTTTGTCCTAGGCCCATTCACATCGGTGTTCTTCACGTGAATGTGGGTCAATGTGCAGTCGTTTCAGACGCGTGATTGATGCTCACGGGCAGCGAAGGGGTTAAATGATATCGCTGCTTTTTATCACAATTCCCCCACCCGGGTCTGCCCGGGGGGACTTGGGTGGGGTTAACTACATTTTAGTTCCCAGGGTCACCCTGGTCAGCCCCACAAGGTGGGTTTTCCCCTCTATTCTGGGGCATGTGTTTCTGTCTACCCTTGGTCCATTCACCTGTATTTTTCTTTTTTTAACTCTTACCAGTTCGCTCCCTTGGCCATCGTATGTATACATACGAAGCCACGCCCATGGAAAATTCCATCGTGTTTACTGAATTAAAACCAATTAATTTTTACTCTCAGTATTATTGTAATAACTTATTGACATTAGAAAGTCACTTTCATATGATAGAATGAAAAAAATATTAATTTTGAGTTTGTTCGTGACCTTTGTTATCGATCGAGTCACTACGTCCACCATCTTGCTTTCCCTACTGCGTTATTTTCACTGCTTGCGATTTCTCTCTGAGAATATTCCGTCAAAATGAGTTCATCTGAGTCCGAAAGTGAAGAGTATCTCACTGAAGGGGAATCTTCCAGCAACCAGGCCACTGAACATGATTCCAGCACCAGCGATGTGGAAAAAACGAAAGAAAACCATCGCAGGTCATTGTGACACTTTCTATTTTGGTTTGACCATGTGCTATCCATGTGAGTCTTTGTTTACCTATTGTCTGGTTCAGAATCGTGAAACTTTATGAAGTACATAAACAAGTTTTATTACTTGCTGTGTATTGCCTCCGTGATATTTTCAGCAAGTCAGAGATTTTCAGAGAAGCACATGTTTGTTGTCTCAGTCATGCCAGGTGTTGACACGCCCACTTTTTCCTGCCCTTGACCGGTGTAGATTATGTTGCGTAACTCTTAGAAATTCAAACACATTTTCTTGACACTTCACAAAAATGTGTAGAAATGATTTGTCCACACACTGGATTCACATTTTAAACAAAGGGGCAAGAAACAAAAAAATTTTCTTCTTAGTGACTTTCGTGAAAACTGTTTTTGGAAACCGGACACCATTTTTTCTTCGTCGCTAAATAAACAACAACTTCTAAACTACGTTAAGTACAGACTTTTTACTTATCCTGACTGAAAGCTGACTCAATGCACTTTAATATGATGTATAATAAGCCAACTTTTGACCACTAGAAGAGCTTTCAGCAGCATTTATGCTTGGTCATGTGTGAGGGTAAAAGTCATTTTGTTCACTGGCCTCAAATAGAGCGAACTGGTAAGAGTTTTAAACTCTCCCTACTGTCTGCGCTGCCTGCAGCTCTTGATATTGGATGTGTGTTGCTAAATGGTATTTAGCTTTATTTAGACCCCATGTCGTAGGTTTATTTAACGTATTGGACCGGCTGGCGACATACACTCAATATTCTGTTTAGTTTTTTTAGTTTTTTTCACAAGCAGTTCAGGCACGTCCTGAGAAAGTCTTGTTGCTGTCGGGACATTAAGCAATGTACAATCAATCAATCTTTATCACAATTATCCCTGACTTTAACCCCCTAGTGCATGCTTCCACAGATACTGTACACAGTGCCGGTAGCTGCATGGACAACGGGGTTAACTTGACTTAAAAATAACTTGTATACAACTCGTGCTCTTTTCCCGCCTATGAAATAAAGAAGATCATTGTTCACGTGTTGTGATAAAGCCTGTTCTGTCTCCGACACACAATTCCCCGTTTCATTGCACTGCGCCAAAATGATGCCACTGTGCCGGAGCCTAAAAAGGAAGCTGCTAAGTCACGTCATTTTTAAGGCATGAGGTACCACACCATTTCGAAACGCAAAACAAATCGGGTTCCACCCTTAAAACTATCGAGGTCGATCCTTACCCTGCTGTAGTGGATGGGGGCTGAAAAGAGTCAAACCCCACATGTTCCGTGAAGTTTTGCAGTCCGAAGTTTTCTTTCCATAGCGGCTGGGGGAGGGGAGGAGAGGGGGGGGGGGGTGTCTGAGAGTCTATGAGTATGTCTGCCTATGTGAACAGTGTTGTCAATTGTTGTTATTGTTTTCATTTATAATTTGAACTACTTAGTTGTGTGTGTGTGTGTGTGTGTGTGTGTGTGTGTGTGTGTGTGGAGAGGGGGGAGGGCGAGGCGGGGAGGGGGGGGGGGGGGCCGGGGGGGGGGGGGGTAAGTGTCTGAGAATATATGAGTATGTCTACTTATGTGAACAGTGTTGTCAATTGTCTGCAAGTATTATGTTTTACTTATATGTATGTGCATGTGTATATAGTTTTGTAGTTGTTAGCAACGGCAGGTTTGTAAAATGGTTGCGTCAATGACGATGTCAATGCCTTAACCGTTGTAAAATAAAGTTTAATTTATTCATTGATTCATTGGTTCTCTCTCTCTCTCTCTCTCTCTCTCTCTCTCTCTCTCTCTCTCTCTCTCTCTCTCTCTCTCTCTACGAGTACGAAGAATACAAAAAAAAACAACGCAATCGTGTCAAATATTTAGTTAGAGCGTCTAAGAAGTCTTTTTTCCAACAAATGATTCGAGACAAAAAGGACACGGCATCTGTTTGGAAAGCTCTGAACGTCATAACAAAGGGTAAATCAGCACCCGAAATCCCATCTCATATGTCAGCTGATATATTAAATAACCATTTCTTAACGACAGCCGAAATATTGGCATTGTCAGCTGCAAATAACAGTAAACCGTATGAAGTGCCGAGTCCTCTCAGAGAACACTTAAAAAAAACAACTATATCAAATACTTTCACCATCCCTGATATTACAGTTGCGGAAGTCGGCAGATATATTTCTAGCATGCCCAACAAAAAGTCTGCTGGCATTGATGGTATTGATAATGAAACCCTAAAAATCTCATTACCGTATACAGTAGAATCACTAACATATATTTTCAACCTCTGCATAAAGCAAAGTACATTTCCAACCATTCTTAAAGAAGCAAAGGTAATCCCAATCCCTAAATCAAAAGATCTTGAAGATATTAATAACTATCGTCCAATCTCCCTTCTGTCAGCTTTGTCAAAACCCCTTGAAAAGCACATTCAAAAACATCTCCTTGATTTTCTCGAAAAAGGTAAATTACTTAATATTCACCAGTCTGGTTTTAGACCGAAACATTCTTGTCAGTCAGCACTGACACATATTGTAGACAGCTGGCTGGAATCAATCAATAAAAGCCTGATGTCAGGAGCAGTTTTCTTAGACCTTAAAAAGGCGTTTGACCTTGTGGACCATGACATTCTCCTAAATAAGCTAACAGTTTATCACTTGGACGCAACCGCTATAGCATTCTTCCGATCATATCTCGAAGACAGAAAACAAATGGTGTACGCCCATGGAAGATACTCTAAGCAAGGAAATGTAAAATACGGCGTCCCCCAGGGATCTATTTTGGGCCCTCTTCTATTCATACTATTTATTAATGATCTACCGTTGCATATCACTAATTCTGACGTTAATTGTAATCTATTTGCTGACGATACGAGTCTTCATGTTTCTGGCAAAAAAACGACGGACATTAGCCATAGTTTACAATGCATTCTCAATGAGGTATCTGACTGGTGTAGACAGAACCATATGGTTCTTCACCCAGCAAAAACAAAGAGTATCTTAATCGCCACGCGGCAAAAACATCAACGCCGACTACAGCCATTACAATTACAATTAAACGCTGAACCTGTTGAACAAGTCACTGAGCGTAAATTCTTAGGAATACATGTTGATGATCAACTGTGCTGGGAGACCCATATAAATGCTGTTTGTAAGACCATTGCTAAAAACACTTTCTTATTGTCCCAGCTTAGACATGTAACGGATACAAATACCCGTAAATTGTTTTTTCATGCTCATATAAAGTCCCATGTTGATTATATCTCCACAGTGTGGGACGGCTGCAGTGATGTCCACATGAAGAGATTAAACTCCATATACAAAAGAGCTGTAAAAATGATAGATAGACGCCCCATCCCTACCACAGACAAATTTAGATATTTAAACATTCTCGGTCTGCGTCAGCAACTTACGTTAATCAAATGCGTCTATATGCATAAGATACTGAATAATATGACACCCCAGTATCTAACCACTAAATTTATATCTCACCAAGAACGTGAACGGACCTCAAGAAACAATACCTTACCCCTACCACTGCCAAGAATTGACCTTTTTAAAACTAGTATGTCATTCCCTGGTCCGTTTGCTTGGAATTCCATCCCTGCACATTTGAAAACTATTACCTCACCAGGAAGTTTTAAAACAAAACTTTTTGATTACCTGATGAGTCAGACTTAGTACGTTTCTCAGGTACTGTAATATTTCCTGTACCTCACGTATTTCATACAGATGTTTTTTTATATGTGTGTGCGTGTGTGTGTGTGTGTGCTCGTGTTTGTTTGTGCGTGTGGGTGTATGTGTGAGCGGCGCGCGTGCGTGCGTGTGTGCATGTGTGTGTGATGAGTATTATTATTTTTTCTGTATATAATGATGCTATTGGGTTTTGTATGTACATATATATTTTATAGTTTCCCTTCTTTTTTATCCTGTAGATGTTAGCAACGGCAAGTTTGTAAAATGACGATTTGTTTTCTGTCAAAACTTTTTACCGTTGAAAAATAAAGTTTCATCATCATCATCATCATCTCTCCCTCCCTCCCTCTCCCTCTCTCTCTCTCTCTCTCTCTCTCTCTCTCTCTCTCTCTCTCTCTCTCTCTCTCTCTGTTGGTGTTTTTATTAATTATATATATCAAAGTGTTTACACTGAATGTATTCATGTATCCTACAGGTGTTTGTAATAGAATTGTCTTGGTAGTCATTTTACTTTATACATGTAGTAATTGAATAGGTGTTAGTGGGTTTGTGGTTGTGTTATTTTTTTGAGAGCATGTGTGTGTTGATCACAGGAAAGATCCGATCTTCATTTGAGTTATTAAGGATAAGAATTACTTACCTTTTTAGAAGGATTCATTTTCTTTTGCACGGAGAATTGCAATCGATTTTTGTTCTGACGTGTATTTTCGCTACAATGTTAAAACGTTTAACCTACATTACACTGGAAGGTTCGGGAAAGGTCGCGGCCGTTCTAGTGACCTCAGATATGACGTCAAACTTGTGTAGTACTCGTTGGCTATCTATCTATCTATCTATTTATCTATCTATCTATCTATATCCCGTAGTCTTGCCGACCGTTGGGGCACCACTGATGACTTGGCAACCAGCTCCCACCATTCCTCTCTGTTCTCTGCCATTCTTAGCGTATCGCCCAGCCTCAGTCCTGTCCACTCGGAGATATTGTCCTCCCATCTTTTCCTCTGTCTTCCTCTCCTTCATCCTCCTTGCACAGTGCCTTGCAGGATTGTTTTGGCAAGCCCTGCTGAACGTGTGACATGCCCATACCACTTCAGTTTGCGTTTTTTCATAATGGCTAATAGGTCTTCATAGGGCCCGATGGCTTGCCTGATTCTGTTTCCCACTTCCTCGTTCGTGATGTGATCTCTGTATGAAATGCCAAGCAGCCTTCGAAAACATCTCATTTCAGTGGCTTGTATCCTCCTTTCAAGGTCTGCTGTGAGGGTCCATGACTCACAGGCATACAAGAACACTGAGATGACTAAGGAGCGCATCAGTCTGATCTTGGAAAAGAGTGTGATGTTTCTGTCCTTCCATATGGTCTTCAGTCTTATCAGTGCTGTTGTTGTCTGCGCAATCATGCACAGTATTTCTGGTTTTGATCCCTCATCTGTCACAATGGCTCCTAAGTATTTGAATTTATTAACTGTTTCCAGTTTTTTGCTTCCAATCATGACGTCAGTGCCAATGCCACTGGTGTTATTTGTCATCAGTTTGGTCTTCTCTGCACTGATTTCCATCCCATACTCAATGGCTGTACTGTCCAGCTTTTCCACCAGCTGAGCTAGCTCCTTCTCTGTTCCTGCAAGGCCATCAATGTTGTCCGCAAAGCGCAAGTTCGTGATTGTTCTGCCTCCAATACTGACAGTTCATTGATGATCTTCCAGAGCGTCTGTCATGATTCTTTCCCGGAAGATGTTGAAAAGAGTAGGTGAGAGCAAGCAGCCATGTCTGACTCCGACTGTAGTCCTAAACCAGTTTCCTATTTTGCCGTTGAAGCAGACTGCGCTAGTGGCCTTGTTGTAAAGGTTTGCTATGACTTTGATCAGGTTGGCATTGATGGTGTATAGCTTTATGGTGGACCAAAGGGCTGCATGCCACACCCTGTCAAACGCTTTCTTAAAATCCACAAAGACATGATAGAGGTCTTGCTGGACCAGCAAGACCATCAGCACCAGCAAGACCAGCAAGACTCGTTGGCTACATTTAGCAACAATTATGGGATGTGTCTAGATGGCAGTGTAAATTTGTAGGCGGATCTAGAGTGTTATTTTTCATGAATATTAATGAGTTTTGGTTACGTTTTCTTTTCTGATTGTTTGAGTTGTGTAGTTTGCGGGATTGTGTGTGCATTGTATGAGAGACGCTGTATGTCAAAAGTGTTGATGCATTGTAGAGGAGGCAGTGTATCAGTGTGGATGCTTTTGTGGATGCAGTGCATCGTGAGAATAATGTATTGTTGAAAGTGTTACTCCAGTGTCGTCTACAACCTTGTGCCACGTGTGCCGAGTTGCAGCTGAGTGAAGTTTCTTTACAAGAACCCTACGTGCGTGCGTCTGGTGCGATTGTATCATACTACGACTACGACTACCACGTAACAGTTTGTATTGTATCATTTCACTTTATACACGTAGTAATTGAATAGGTCTTAGAATTGTATCGTTTCACCTTATGAATTTAGAAATTAATTAGGTCTTGCTGCAGTATCATTTCACTGTATACATGGAGTAATGGAATAGATCTTGGTAGTGCATCATTTCACTGTATACATGGAGTAATGAAATAGTTCTTGACAGTGTATCATGTTTCATTTATTCATGGAGTAATGGAATAGGTCTTGGAAGTGTAGCATTTCATTGTATACATGGAGTAATGGAATAGGTCTTGGTAGTGTATCGTGTTGCACTGTATACATGGAGTAATGGAATAGGTCTTGATAGTGTATCATTTCCCTGTATGCATGGCGTAATGGAATAGGTCTTGCTGCAGTATCATTTCCTTGTAGGCATGGAGTAATGGAATAGGTATCATTTCACTGTATACATGGAGTAATGGAGTAAGTCTTGGTAGTGCAACATTTCACTGTATACATGGAGTAATGGAATAGATCTTGGTAGTGCAACACTTTACTCTACATGTAGTTTATTTCATTCTCCAGCTCCTCGTGCGATAATGTTGGTTGCAGTGTATCGCTTTCTGTCGCTTGCAGTTTACCGTCTTTTTCCACATGAGTGATTCTCGGAGCAGCCGACATGCCTGGCCATGCTTTAACCCTTTGGCTGTCGGTAGCGGGTTTTCTTCTGCGGGAATCATTGCGACAAAAACCGCTACCGAGAGGTCTGCGCCAGCTGATCGCGTTCCACGCAACACGTCTAGAGTGGGAACTGGAATTTGGAAGGATGATGAGCCTCAAAAATTGCAGCGGTCTTGGATCGTCTCAGCTCCCCGTTGGGGCATCTGTTCGACGTTCGGTTTTGCGGCTGGTGGGTGCTCTCGCTTCCTCTTGCCCGATGGGCAAGAGGAAGCGAGAACACCCACCAGCCGAAGCAGATGACCCGACGGGCAAGAGGAAGCGAGAAGACCCACCAGCCGAAGCAGATAACCCGACGGGGAGCTAAGACAAGGCAAGGTTGCTGCAATTGTTGCGACTGGAGACGGGATCGGAAGGCCCGCATTTCATGCTTCTCATGCATTGCATGGGTTATGCAAGGAGCGCAGCTCTCTGGTGTGCCCGGACTGCAAGGCTTCTCTCAACTCGAGCATCGTCATCGTTGAGGTCCAGCAGTAGCTTTTTTGGTCCATCGACAAAAGATGACAATGGCAAAGTTAACTTTGAGCTGGTTTTCTTTTTTCATCGCCGTGCCCAGTGTATGTGTAAATGTGCTGGAATCAGTGTGAAGCTTGAACTGCTGAATACATTCACGCATGAGTTACTTAATGCTTGGCAGATTTTTGCTGGGTGGGTTCATGTAGCTAGTTAGAATTTTGCCTAAATTTAGCGAAGTTGACCCCTTCAGTCTTAGACAGTCTGCAAAAATGTCACTGCTTATAGTTGTTCTTATATTTCCTAAATTGAATGAACCGTAAAATGACTAACTCAACTGATATGGTCGAGTTTTTTTTTTTTTACTAGAAAATAAAACACGTGTGGACTCAATGCTTGCTGTAGGCTCGTTTGTTACAGCAAATAAATGAATCCACTTGTGTTGTTTATTACAACCCTCTGTCATGTCTATATGTTCTCGTGTGCACGTCCGCATGTGTGTGTGTGTGTGTGGTTAGTCCATGTTTATTTTGTGTGTGTGTGTGTGTGTGTGTGTGTGTGTGGTTAGTCCATGTTTATTCGTGTGAGTGTGTGTGTGTGTGTGTGTGTGTGTGTGTGTGTGCGTGTGTGTATGTGATTGCGTGCATGTTTACGTGTAGTCCATATTTGCACTTTTGTGCGTGTTTGTGTGTGTGTGTGTGTGTGTGTGTGTGTGTGTTGTTAGACAATGTTTGCGCGTTGTGTGTGTGTGTGTGTGTGTGTTGTATGTGTGTATTTGCGCGCGCATGAGCCCGGAAACCCATTTAACCACATTTAGCCAATCTAATCCTGCACTTCACTTGAATTATCACGGTCGATCCATCCCCTGCTGTAGGGCGTCTTTGGAAAATGGTTTAACTCATTCGAGACAGCCTAAAAAGCTTTAAAAAAAGTACCTGCCAAATGGGTTTACCCATGCGGCAGGTAAATTCTTTTAAAGCTCTATACCAGCCTAGTGTTATTGATCATATCTAGAAGAACTCACGTCGAACGCCGATGCCGCAAAAGAACGCAATACGTCACTGACGACATCATGTTTCCATGTGCCACACTGTATGCCTACTTTGTTCGCTTTGAAATGAACCCTGCCATTTCTCCGCTCATTAAAAGATAAATGGCGTCGTTGGAAATTAACCTTTCATATGACCCCGAAGTCAATGTTCATCATTCTATTAAAAAAAATATTTAAAAAATCATGCCCTTAAAGGTATTTAAAGTGAACGTCATAGATATAATTACAAAAATAATGAACCTATCATATGAACAAAATAAATAGATTGTAAAGAGGAAAACTTTGACCTGACGGAATTCCCGCCAGGTCTGCTGTTGCCTACGTTGTTCGCTTCCAAATAAGCGCGCCATTTCTCCTTTTCAGAGACACACTTGGAGTTTGGCTCTCAAAATGAAATCTGTGGTCTTCTGTAGCACCTCCACAGGCCCGTACAGTTTTTCTTGTAGAGTGGCGGGCTTCTGCCATATCTCCTCCCTCAGCAGCTGGTGGTTCCCACAGACCTGGAGGATGTGCTCTGTGGTCTGCTCCGCTTCTCCACAAGGGCACAAGGGAGATGGCACGAGGTGAAAGCGTCTGTGCAGGTGGAAATTGAGTCGGTTGTGGCAGGTCCTCTCTGGCAAGTCATTTGAGATGTGTTTCAAAGTTTTACAGACCTCGACAAGCCTTCATGGAGACTATCACACTGCTTGACCAATGCCTATACCAAATTGGTAAAACAGTGTGACACAGTCATAGAAAACATATCACCCGGCTCAAGGGTAGTACCAGATGAGCTTGGCGCCTGAAGGCGTTTGAGATGGACTGACTATGATAATTCAAGTGTAGTGCCAGATGAGGGCGCCTGAAGGAGTCAAGCTCGTGTGGCACTACCCTTGAATTATCATGGTCAATCCATCTCCTGCAACTGGTACATAGTCGTTAAGTAACACCAGGATTTGGCAAATGCGGCTATGGGACTAAAAGGTTTAGCAAAGACCACAGCCTTGTTTTGACCGCACCGGTCAGCGGCATTTTCATTCAAATATGTACAGTACAAATATGGTCTAGTCACACATTCAGAATGTGCACCGTGACCCACTGTCACAAAATAGCCTGCTGACGAAAAGAAAAAAAAACTTGACATTAAAAGTGCAGTCTATAGGTAAACTATTTTCCCTTGCCATAAGTAGGGCAGAGGCTTGTTGTCCATCAGGTTATTCTGATCATCTCAATTTTACTTTTTTCCGATCATTTCAGGCCTAATCATCATCATCATCAGTCCCTTGCCCGAACTGGGCGTTGGGGGGACTGAAAGGCAGCAGCAACAGACAGTGCTCTCCACTGAGTTCTATTTTGGGCGGTGGCAAGCAAGTCTGGCATCTCGAGTTCGGTCCATTCTTTTATGTTTGCGACCCAACTCTTTCTCTGACGACCTCGCCGACGACTTCCTTCGAGAGTGCCTTGGAGGATAGTCTTGGACAAGGTGTTGTGTCGGGTCACGTGGCCAAACCAAGCAAGCTTGCGCCGTTTCACGGTTGCCAGAAGGGGTTCATGTGGGCCCACCAGGGAAGTGACGATGCTCCGTACATATTCGTTGGTCTTGTGCTCGCGGTACGAGATGCGGAGCAACTTCCTCAGGCACTTGTTCTCAAAGGCCTGGATTTTCTTTTCTGAGTCTGCAAGCAGTGTCCAAGTCTCACAGCCGTAGAGTAGAATAGACACTACGAGGGACTTGTAAAGCCTGTACTTGATGGTGAAGCTGATGGAGTTACTTCGCCATATCCTGTCCAGCCTGGCCATTGCGGATGTTGCTGTACCTATCCTGATACGGATCTCTGCTATGCAACTACCGTCTTTGGACAGGGTGGCTCCCAAATACTTGAAGCTATTGACCTCTTCTAGCTTCTGGCCGTTCATGTGAATGTTGCTGCTGCTGTCGCTTGTGGTGTTGATCATCACTTTGCTTTTATCCGTACTGATCTCCATGCCATAAGACCCTGCGCTACTTGAAAGTTTGTCTGTCAGGTTTTGGAGCTCACTATTGCTGCCTGCCATGAGGTCAATGTCGTCTGCGAATCGAAGATTGCACAGGGATCTGCCACCAATAGAGATTGAAGTATGGTGGTCGTGGAGGGTTTCCTGCATGATCTTCTCCAGGAATATGTTGAAAAGGACAGGAGAGAGCAGGCATCCTTGACGGACACCGATCGTCGTCCTGAAGAACTCGCCTGACTGATTGTTAAGTAGAACCGCGCTGCAGGCGTTCTTGTAAAGCGCTTCTATCATTTGGATCAGTCCCTCCTCTATGTTGAACGATCTCATGACTTGCCAGAGTCCGTCGTGCCAGACGCGATCAAATGCTTTCCTGAAATCAATGAAGTTGTGGTAGAGTTCGCGCTGATGCTGCAGATGTTTCTCGATCAGGCCTAAATTGATCGTATAGTCCGTTTGACATCGGAGCGCACAACGTTTTTACCAAATATCTCCACAAAGAATCACTTTTCTGTACCACTTTAAGAACAAATATCACTAAGTGCCATTATGTGACCTAATATGGTATATGTTTCTTTAACTCCTATGATTTTTTTTGATTTTGCTGTACAGTCGTAAAATATTGGTGAAATAACAAGAACAACGACATGATTTCAACATCGAGGTCAAATATGCAGACTTCATGTATGCCTGCGCTGATTTACGTTTGAAAAATTGGTCAGCTTACTCATTCGCGTAAAATGGATCCCCCCCCCCCCCCCTATACTGGGCTGATTATACCTGGGGCAAGTTTAGGGATGTAAAATCAGTCTTTTTGTGGATAAAATTCCAAAATTCTTGGACTACACAGCGAAACTGACAGAGTTTCTTGAAAGTAAATCGTATTAGGTCAACTGGCACTGAATGATATTTGTTCTACGACTGTTACAGAAAAGTGTTTTTTTGCAAAGATATTGGCGAAAATCGTTGTGCGATTCGATGTCAAACGACCTATATCACATCAATCACATGCATATTATCACCATTTTTCACTTTCACTAAAAAGTTTAAATCTGTAGGCAAATGTCTTAATAGGAATATAGGCGCCAAGCTATTCTGGCACTACCCTTCAACTGTTTTAGTCCAACTTATTTCACTCACTGCTGTACTCCGAATGATAAGGGCTAAACACACACGCTCACGCACGCGCGCACACATACATGTATATACTGTACAAATGTGCAAACACACATGTATATACTGTACAAATGTGGTCTTAGGCACACTTTCAAAATGTAGATTATTCAGATTTGCAGATTATTCTCTCTTTTCAATTTCAACTATTCTAAAAATATTGCACACACCAAGCGGAATTACTCAGCGTTGGACAGACAAACAGTTAGATCCCCTTTTCTGTCCAGCGCTGAGTAATTCCCCTTGGTATGTGTACAGTTCAACCAGCGCTAGCCTCACCTATCTGGTTTGTGAGTAAGAATATTACAATAGCAAAATTGTTTTAGTTTCTACAATATAATCATATTTTTAGATATCATCAGTTATCACGTTATGCCCCAGGACCGAAATCCCCAAATTTTGAAGTCGCCCTCTGAAGGACTGTACTACAATTCTAGAGACACCTCGAGCATGATAGTTCAAGGGTGGTGCCAGAATAGCTTGGCGCCTATGGGCGCCAAGCTATTCTGGCACCACCCTTGAACTATCATGCCCGATCCATGTCTTGCTGTGGTGTGTCGGGGGCTGAATGAATTAAAGAATTCAAACGATATGAAATAACCTCACCCAGTCCAGGTTTTGATCGTCTGCGCAGCCAAGATGATCAGAAAAACGCAGAGCAGTCCTTTGCTCGTCATGTCTAGGATAACAAATAAGCAAGTTCTGAGGCAGCTGGCTGTAGTCACCCCCGGAAGACACAGTTGAAAAACAGCTTGGCGCCGCGAGTAGAGCTGCCTGGATTGTCGCTTCGAACGTTCTGATAAAGCTGACTGATTCCTTTCTAGGTCCTCCTACCGCAAAGTAAGATCTGACGGAGCTCACTGTCCTTTGTTGCCCGACTTTTAAAACAGATTTCTCCTTACCTTAACCCATCTCATCCCGAGACTGATTAAAAATGAAAAATAAAAAATAAGAACTTAATAGACCTATGAAGGTTAGAAGATAAATCAACTATTTTAGTTCAAGGTTGTGCCAAAATACCTTGGCGCATGAGGCGCCAAGCTATTCTGGCGCCAGCCTTGAACTATCATAGTCAAATTTATTTTAAGCACTGTCAATCTGATTTTTAATAAAAATCTACTTATTAGCCTATGAAGGCTACTTTACAGATCAGGAGATAGATCAACCGTTTTAGTTCACGGGTAGCGCCAGAACAGCCTGGCGTCTTGAACTATCATAGTCAAATTCATATCAAGCAATAATGTATCAGGATGAAAATGGTAAAACACGTTCCGAGCATAGAAATATTGTAAACCACCCAACTACAAGAGGTACAGATTCTCATGAGCCTCCCGCGGCTGCCAGTGTAGTCAGATGTTTGTAGTTTAACAATGTGTGCATCCACATTGCAGCAAAACGCATGATACAGGATCAAACAGCCAACAGCCACGCGGTGTCACACGACAGTCAAACCGAGAACACTTCTGGCATATATGTATATATATATATACATGTGTGTGTGTGTGTGTGTGTGTGTGTGTGTGTGTGTGTGTGTGTGTGTGTGTGTGTGTGTGTGTGTGTACATGTATATTTTACAAATTGCTTGACGTTTATCACGGTTTGGTAAGTAAGCAAGAACGTCGCTGGGAGGATTAATGGCCTTTGATAAACATCGTGCGGCTTTCAAAGAACGGTAATCCCTTCACTGATGAACAGAAATGAACACGATCCAGTTGAAAGAAGACATAGATCCTCGTGAGGATTTATGCCAATTGCTAAGACCATTTTTTTAAGTCCCTTCAATTTATAGATGGAAATTTTTAGGACGGGTCGCGGTGGGGCGAAATTATTAGCATGTCCATAATGTCAAAGGCGGACAGGCCTAACCCTCCGACAACTGAAATAACAGATAAAAATTACGTCATGTCTAGTTACGCCAACCTCGCTGCTGAATTTAGGGCGAAGCGCCGTGTGTGCGTATGTATCTATTATGTATGTATGTATGTATGTATGTATGTATGTATGTATTTATGCATGTATGTATGTATGTATGTATGTGTGTGTGTGTGTGTGCGTATGTATGTAAACACGAGAATCTCCGATATTGCTGTACTCACGAGCTCGAAACTTGGCGAAATATTTTCTCTAATGGGTGGCTAAGAGAGCCTCCGAGCATTATGTAACATAATGTCTCCTTGAAGACATAAAAGACAGTTTATATAGAGTCAGTTGACCAAGATTATAGTCCGTAATTTTTGTCATATTTAATTGAAATTTTGGATCTAGCTAGTTTGGAGAAAAAACATTGGATGAGTTCTTTAGCCAGCTTTGTATCTTTTCAGCCTCTTCAGAACAAATTAATTCTTTTCAGAAAAAATTAAAACAGTATAAAACCTTTACTTCTGAAGGAAGTCAGACGGTGGCGGTGACGTAAAGGAAGCAACTCCGAGAGGCATAGATCCTCATGAGCCCGGAGAGCACATGAGGATCTATGCCTCTTGGAGATGTTTGGAGCGTGCGCTCACGCACGCACACACACACACACACACACACACACACACACACACACATACACACACACACACACACCGACGCGCTTTCAGAAGAGCATACAGGTATACTTAGTGTATCATGTAGCTAGATAAAGTCAACCTGATTTCAAATAAATTAAATAGCAAGACTGAAATCGTACTGTGAAATTCTAGTTTTGTCACCATTTTCTCAAGTCTTGAAGCGAAAGTGAAACAAATATCACGCTAAATATAAAATTACGTAAGAACCAAAATTACGTCATGACAAATCACGTTTGACGAACCAATGACGCGTATGCATTGTGCCTCTTTTAGAATTCACTGTTACTCATTGGCAGATCTGCTAGGCTTTTTTAAAATGAGATATTTCAACATCATAATTGGGTCAATAACGGAAGGAAGAGACCCTTGACGGCGAGGGCAGCTTGCATATAAAAAGGACTTTGCGGGTTATGGTTCATCCCATCTTGTTTTTAAATCCACGTTTCTTAAACGGTTGTTTTTTGTTTTTTGTTTTTTTTGTCGTTGAATGAGCAAGGATTTCATAAACAAAAATATACGTACAGTGGCAGGGTAAGGGTTAATGGCGTTAGAAAGCAAAACGTAGTGTCAATAGTTTGATCGTCAGCTGGTACCGGTTCTTTGATACCCGACTAGGCCGAATGCCTGTGACCACTAGACCATGGATGCTCTGATCAAATGGAATGCAGCTGTACTTGATCTGACTAACATGATCAAAGCAGCCTTTAGTCGTATAGAACGAAGGTTTGCCGGACCGAAAATTGAGTGTACATTCGCGCACGTGCCGCATAGCACAATCTGTGTGTGTGACTATGTATGCGTGCATGTGTGTGTGTATGTGTGTGTGTGTTTGTGCGTGCGTGCGTGTTTGCGTGCGTGCGTGCGTGTGAAAATTGTGCGTACATTTGCGTAGCACAATCCGTGTGTGTGAATATGTATGCGTGCATGTGTGTGTGTGTGTGTGTGTGTGTGTGTGTGCGTGCGTGCGTGCGTGCGTGTGTGTGTGTGTGTGTATATATGTGTGTGTGTGTGTGTGTGTGTGTGTGTGTGTGTGTGTGTGTGTGTGTGTGTGTGTGTGTGTGTGTGTGTGTGTATTTGGTCTGCAGTAAGTCTTGAATGGAGCCACAGAGTTTCTCTACCAGCGTCGCTCCATGTGGCCAATGTCTGCATGGTGACGGAGTTGCTTCTTTTACGTCACCGACACTGTCTGACTTTTTCCATAAGTCAAGGTTTTTTACTCACAAACCAGATAGGTGAGGCCAGCGCTGGCAGAACTGTACACATACCAAGGGGAATTACTCAGCGCTGGATAGACAAACAGTTAGATCCTCGGCCCCGCCTATCAGGCACCCAATCGCCATCGCACAGGAAAATACGCAGGTATAGAACAAGACGATCATCTACATCCCCTAAAAGATGCATCAGGTCGAGCATATAGCCCATGTCTTTTTCTGGAACATAGGAAGTAGGCAGGAGAAACACACATACACAAACAAAAAGGTGCACTACTAAAATCTGGTCGAGTAAATACCCTGATTTCTATATCTGTGTATTTTTCTGTGGGCTGGCGATTGGGTGCCTGATAGAGTAGAGGCAAGACACCATTGAGAATCTAGGAAAGCGATCAAAGCCCACCTTAGAGCAAACCGCTTTAATGTCGCCATTTCGTTATACTTCTTGTGTTTTTTAAATTTTTCATTAGTATTGTTTTATGTTTACAGCCAAACACATGACAATTGTAAGGAACTGAGCAGAATAACACAAAATAACACGGTCCGTGTAATGTGTATTCTCTCTGTTCTTTGTTGATCATACTGATGGCAGAGAAATAAGAAGTGTACTGATCTCTGTAATATCAATCCAAACAAAAAACGGCCTATCGGCATAAAACAATTGCCAAAACTGCATTTCCTCATACGCGCGATGAAATCCCACTAAGGGATTCCAAACCGAACATCAACGTATCAAGATTTACTCATTCCGAAATAGATATGTCACTCATTCATCTATTCATCAACGGCAGGTACGAAAAATGACATAGTCACTGACTGTGTTAATATCTTCACCGTTGTAAAATAAAGATTCATTGATTCATTGATTCATTTAATTTTTTGATGTGTTTTGCGGTTGTTTCAGAACCTATGAATGGCGGATAAGTAGAAAGGAAAAAATAAATGCCCCTGCAGGTTGGACTTACGCGTCTTAGACGTATATCCATTTATTAACCCCGTCACTGCCGAGAAAAAAGTGAACATGATCCAACTGCAAGAGACATATATCCTCATGAGCCCCCGCGACTGCGGGGGCTCATGAGGATCTATGCCTCTTGCCGAGACCTGTTTGTATCCATGTTTCTTGGACGGTTGAAAGAACAAAGATTTCAGAAACAACAAGATGGGATGAACCATAACCCACAATGTCTCCTCTATATGAGAGCCATAACCCACAAAGTCCTTTTATATGCGAACTGTCCTCGCTGTCAAGGGTCTCTACCTGGTGTCTGACCTGATTCTGATGTTAACATATATCCTATTGAAAAAGCCTAGCAATGCGCCAATGAGCTCGACCAAAAAGGGGCACGCGTCATTGGTTTGGAAAACGTTATTTTTCATGACGTAATTTAAGTTTTGACGTAATTTTACATTTTACATTATATAAGTTTAACTTTAGAAGGAACTATCAAGTAAGTAGGAAAGATCTGTCAAGGGAGAGAATTGTGCATTATCGACCAATGAGCATAGATCTAATTTGGGCAAGCACAAAACAAATAAATAAATAAATAAGTAAATAAATAAATAAAATAAATACATAAATAATAAATCTTCTTTTTAAAAAAAGAGGAAAGAGGAATGTGCTATGTAAGTGACTGGAAGCAATGCATATGGGAGCACCCTCCCCCCTCTCCCCCATCTCCCCTCCCCCCATAATATGTATGAAGGGAGGTTGACTTTACCTAGAAACATGATATTCTACTGTACACGCACATGCTCTTTTGACAGCGCGTCGATGTGAGTGCGTGTGCGCGCGTTAAATACGTCATCTAGAGTAATGCGTCGATATCTTTGTGATGACAAAATTTATGTTTTTACGTCAACGTCACTGTCTGACCTCCTCCAGAAGTCGAGACTTTTACTGTTTAAAACATTTCTTCATAGAATTAATTTTTACTGAAAACGTTCAAAAGATTCACAGCTGGCTAAGGACCTCATCCATTGTCTTTTTCCAATCCGGCTATATCCAAAACCGCGAGTTAATATCATGAAAATAACGGACTCTAATGTGGGTCAACCGACTTCCAATAAACTGTCATTTCAATCTTCAATGAGGCATCCAATTTCAAAATGCTCAGAGGGGCTCCTAGACACTCAATGAGTGAAGCAACTCTCCTAATTTCAAGCTTGTATGTACACAAACCTGGAAGAATTTACATACATACGCACACACGCACACACACACACAAACACACACACATACACACACATACATACACACACACACACATACACACACGCACACACACACACACACACACACGCACACACACACATACACACACACACATACACACATTTACACATACACACACACACACAAACACACTCACTCACACACACTCACACAAAAACAAACACACACACATGGAGGTAAAATCACCCGAACACAAAGTCAGTCAGTCCTTCTGTTTGATCCGCTTTACATTTCATCAAGCTCTAACCTATTCAGTCACAGCCCTTGAGTAGTCACAGCCCATCCATCTCCCGCAGTTTGCACGCGTACGGAGCCTAGAGGACTATTTAGTGTGCACGGCATTGTGAAGGCAAATGACAATAAGTCCATTTTTGTGTGAAAAGTGAGATTGTCATTGTATTACAATGAAAATCGCGCTTTTCACAAACTAGACTTACCGCCTTGTGCCTTCACAAGGCCGCCAAGCTGATGTTCATTTCGGGATGGAAACAATATAATTCATTGTCCTGATAACTCATTCAGCCCAGACACACCAGAGCAAGACATGGATCGAGCATGATACTTCAAGGGTGGTGACAGACTAGCTTGGGGCCCATAGGCGCCAAGCTATTCTGGCACCACCCTTGAACTATCATGCTCGATATGTCTCTAAAATTGTAATGCAGTCCTTTAGAGGGCGACTTAAACATTTGGGGATTCTGAGTAGAATGTGATAAACAAAAACAGAGAGAAAGCCATCAGCACTACCCTTGAATTATCACGGTCGATGCATCATCCAACGGTGGCTCACGGAAACGATTTTAACCCATTCGCGACTAACGCAAGTAAATTAAAAGTGTAAAGCGACAGGCTGCGCCAAAACAGGGTTAAATAGTTCGCAATGTTTACTTTATGAAAATTCTTAGCCAGCGCATTTTGTGCTCATGATATTGCTGTGTGCCAGAGCAAAATTCACCAATCTGATGTTCCTGTCTTTAAAAGGGTACTACTCGTTCATTTCTTGTCCCGTCTGCTTGAAATTTCACAGGATGAATATTGATACCATGTACTTTAAACGGAATAAACTCTGGCATGATCTGACTGTTCAAACAGTTAAGAAAGTGACTGAAAGCAATGCATATGGAAGCCCCCCCGAAGGGGGGCGTATCACATATCCACTGTTCCAGCCACTCAGTGCATGGAAATTTAAATCTAGGTCCCCCCAAGGGGGGTCCAGATATTTAGCCGGTGTGGACAGCTGTTTCGGTCTTGGCGACCTCTTCAGCACACCATCGGCAATACTGGAGGAGGCAGGAAATTCTGCCTACAATGACTGCCTCCTCCAGTATTGCCGATGGTGTGCTGAAGAGGTCGCCAAGACCGAAACAGCTGTCCACACCGGCTAAATATCTGGACCCCTCTTGGGGGGACCTAGATTTAAATTTCCATGCACTGAGTGGCTGGAACAGTGGATATGTGATACGCCCCCCTTCGGGGGGGCTTCCATATGCATTGCTTTCAGTCACTTTCTTAGCGCCCCCTCTCTTTCCTATCTCTTTTTTTTGTGCTTTGGCCACAGTAGATCTACGATCACTGGTCGATCATGCACATTTCTCTCCCCTGACAGTGCTATAACTTACTTTACTTTGTAACCTTCCTAAAATATTAGCACTGGCAGTCTCCCCTTTTCTTTTCATTTATTTGTTCAAACAGTGTTTATGTGTGTGTTATTTTGGAAATAAAGAACAATCAAAAAAAAAAAAGACAACCGCGACACAATGCAAACACTCAAGGTACACACAAATGACAAACCTCTGACAAATCTTGACAGAATTTAGAGAGCAAAACATTTACAGACCACAGCTGAACTCTTCCTCTGCGCTATCATCGTCGTTCATGGTCTCCTGTGCCACCTTAAATGCTGTGAAACACTCAAAAGATGAACTTGACGTTTCTCCAACTTCAAGTGCTCGCTGCCATTGTTCCACACTAGAAAGTAAACTCAGTCCGTTTCGGTCACATTACATATTTAAATGAGTTAGGTGAGGACCGGTGGTTTTTTTTAATTTTTTTTTTAAATCTTCTGACTTCTTGGCATTTTTGTGCAAAGGCAGTATGCTAGAATTTGCTTGAAATCTCTTGATACATGAGAAGAGACATGTTTGGTGCTTTGATTAATAATAATAATAATAAATAATAACGGTATTTATAATGCGCTTATCTTATAATAATTATAACTCTAAGCGCGCACTCACAACTCGCGCACGCATGCGCACGCTTTAGACAACGATTCACGAACCACAAAATAGTGAAATACATTACGACAGTCTGGTTAGGGTGGGGAGTGTGGTATAGTGCTAGAACTGTTGAAAGAGGTGAGTTTTGAGGGCGGACTGGAACGAGGAGAGAGATTGTTTCTGACGGAGAGAGAGTGGGAGAGTGTTCCAGATGGATGGACCGTAAACTGAGAAGGAGCGAGGGCCGAAAGTGCTGAGTTTGGTGCGGGGGATGTGGAGGCGGAGAGGGTCGGAGGCGGAGCGGAGGGAGCGGGGAGGAGTGTAGGGGTGAAGTAAGTTTGAGAGATAGGCGGGAGCGCAGTTGTTCAGGGATTTGTAGGCGGCAGAGAGACAGAATCTTGTATTGGATGCGTTGGGAGATGAGAAGCCAATGAAGCAGCTTGAGCATCGGAGTGATGTGGTCGGATTTTTTCTTTCTGAGGACGAGGCGGGCAGCATTGTTCTGGACGCGCTGGAGAGTGAAAGTGGTGGAGTGAGGGAGGCCGGAAAGGAGAGAGTTGCAGTAGTCGATGCGAGATAGGGTGAGAGAGACAGCATTCCTTCTGTGAACAGAGAGAGACAGCAAGTTTGGTGGCAGCTTCGGTAGTGAGGTATTTTCTGATCTGACCGATGCGGCGGAGGTGGAAGTAGCATGCCTGGGCCGTGGCGGAAACAAAGCTGGTCATGGAAAGAGAGGAATCGAGGATAACGCCGAGGTTTTTGGCCGAGTCAGAGAGGAAGATGGGGGTGCTGTCGAGTTGAAGGTGGAGGGAGGGAGGGAGCTGGGAAAGTTTCTGGCGAGTGCCTACCATCATGGCTTCCGTTTTGTCGTCATTCAGTTTAAGCTTGTTTGCTGTCATCCAGTTTTTCACGTCTTCGTAGCAATCGGCCGTGCGAGTCAGTAGTAACTGAGTGTTGTCGAGTTTGTCTTTGTCTAGTAGTTGTGAGTCGTTAGCGTAGAGGTGGTGGTGTATGTGGTGAGACTGGATGATGTTGGACAGGGGAGACGTGTAGAGTGTGAAAAGGACCGGGCCCAGGACGGACCCCTGTGGAACTCCGCAGGAGAGCGTGACTAGGTTGGAGGAGACGCCGTCGATGGTGATAGACTGCTGTCTGTCGGAGAGGTAGGAGAGAAACCAGGAGTGAGCAGAGTCAGTGATGCCAAAGGAATGGTGAAGGCGGTGGAGGAGGATAGTGTGGTCTACAGTGTCGAAGGCGGCAGAGAGGTCGAGTAGCGCAAGAAGGGAGATGTTGCCCGAGTCGGTGGAGAGAAGCAGGTCGTTTAAGATATGTAGAAGGGATGTTTCAGTGCTGTGATGTTTGCGATAGGCAGACTGGAAGGGACTGAGGAGGTTGTTGTCGACGAGGTGGAGGTTGATTCATACCAGGCTTACCGGAAGAACATTTGGGCAAACGCTGGGGCGCGGCACACCCTGGGGCGCAACAGTACAGAATCATGTTGATAGCCAGGAAGTGAGACGGCTGATTTTCTTATTTTATTTATTTATTTATTTATTTATGTATTTGCTTATTTTTGATTTTGATGGCAAATGCGCAGCAAGTGGGCGGTAGTGTTGTTTAGGGGATTGAAAGAATAGGGGATGATTGGGACACACTAAGGCTAAGGCATTTTAACAGATGGGACTGCAAGGGAGGCCGACTGTGTACTTTGACCTTTAGCGATTCTGCACCAAAAAGGAGAAATATGGCCAGAAACTGGTATAAGGGAAGTAGCCCATGCATTTCTGAATCGACTGACAATAGCCAGCAGTGAATGCCCTTAGTTAGTTGCGCACATTTATATTTTACGCATTCGACCTTTGACTCATTCGCAAAGTGCCGCCTCCGGATACGCAGCATAAGCCGCGTATCCGGATGCGGCACGTCTCGAATGAGTTTACGCACTCACGTGCATAGGCACCAGGCAGAGCCAAAATCGCGACGTACGTCATACGGGGGCGGCAGTCAAGGGGCTGTGTCTTACAATAACACCACTGAGATAGACACAGGGCTAGCATCGTTGTCAAAACTTAAGTCTTTAATTTTACGAAATTCAGACTTGCAAGAGATCGGTATACTAAGTCTTTAATTTTACGAAATTCAGACTTGCAAGAGATCGGTATACTAAGTCTTTAATTTTACGAAATTCAGACTTGCAAGAGATCGGTATACTAAGTCTTTAATTTTACGACATTCAGACTTGCAAGAGATCGGTATACTAAGTCTTTAATTTTACGAAATTCAGACTTGCAAGAGATCGGTATACTAAGTCGTTAATTTTACGAAATTCAGACTTGCAAGAGATCGGTATACTAAGTCTTTAATTTTACGACATTCAGACTTGCAAGAGATCGGTATACTAAGTCTTTAATTTTACGAAATTCAGACTTGCAAGAGATCAGTATACTAAGTCTTTAATTTTACGAAATTCAGACTTGCAAGAGATCGGTATACTAAGTCTTTAATTTTACAACATAGTTCAGACTTGCAAGAGATCGGTATACTAAGTCTTTAATTTTACGACATTCAGACTTGCAAGAGATCGGTATACTAAGTCTTTAATTTTACGAAATTCAGACTTGCAAGAGATCGGTATACTAAGTCTTTAATTTTACAACATTCAGACTTGCAAGAGATCGGTATACTAAGTCTTTAATTTTACAACATTCAGACTTGCAAGAGATCGGTATACTAAGTCTTTAATTTTACGAAATTCAGACTTGTAAGACACGTATACTTAGTCTTTCGTTTATGGCATTCAAACTTCAGGTTTGTGTGTCGTACAAAGAAACACTTTTTTTCTGCTTATGCTCCTTCTTCTTTGTACTGACGAGAGTTCTACCGACGGCCACGCAGAAGGGGGAGTAGAAAACCCAGACACACAGGAAGTTAAGGATCGATCATGATAGTTCAAGGGTGATGCCAGAATAGCTTGGCGCCTATGGGCGCCAAGCTATTCTGGCATCACCCTTGAACTATCATGGTCGATCTGTGTCGTGAACTGCAATGCAGTCTTCAAAGGACAACGGCAAAATTTCAAAGATTTCGGTGTTGGGGTAGAATGAGTTAAGTGTGCATGCCTGCTCACATAGATTGTGAAAAGAAGGGAATAGCAGTCCTAGCTAAGCCTAGACAACTGGGGAATTTTAGCATTCAAAGCCCGCCATAGAGCAGATCTCTCTAAATGCACCAGATTCTGAAAACATATCTGCTTTGCCTGAGGAACAGGCATAAAAATAATGTGACCGCACCGGCCCCAAATTGACATAAAATTAGTGTCATGGGTTCCTTACTCTGCAGTTTCTTCAATTTAATTCCATTTCAATTCACTGCTCACATTTTTCATCTTACCGTTTGTGTGTAACGCCCCACAACCCACTCCACCCCCACCCCAGCCCCACACTACCCCCCCCCCCCAATCCCTATCCGCCCTCCACACCTCACTTTCCCATCTCATATAATCTAAGAGAGTCGAGAGTTTCAAAAACGTCTCTCAAAAGATGGGCTGGGGGCTCATGAGGATTTATGTCTCTTGTTAGCTCATTAAACCCCGACACACCACAGCAAGACATGGATCGAGCATGATAGTTCAAGGGTGGTGCCAGAATAGCTTCGTGCCCATAGGCGCCAAGCTATTCTGGCTCCGCCCTTGAACTGTCCTGCTCGATCTGGCTCTAAAAGTGTAATACAGTCCTTTAGAGAGCAGCTTCAAAATTTGGTGATTTCGGTCCTGGCGAAGAATATGTTAATCGTGTGTTAGCTCAGTCTCTGTTCTGCGTACCATCCTACTGACCTACTCGACCTCTGTCTCTGTCTCTGTCTGTCTCCGTCTCTGTCTCTGTCTGTCTGTCTTTCTGTCTGTCTCTCTCTCTGTCTCTCTGTCTCTCTGTCTGTCTCTCTGTCTGTCTCTCTATCTCTCTGTCTCTGTCTCTCTCTGCCTCTGTCTCTGTCTGTCTGTCTGTCTGTCTGTATCTCTCTCTCTCTCTCTCTCTCTCTCTCTCTCTCTCTCTCTCTCTCTCTCTCTCTCTCTCTCTCTCTTTCTCTGTCTCTCTGCCTCTGTATGGTGCAGTAGCAATATAATGATAGTCAATCCAACTAAAACAAAAAGCATGCTAGTCACAACACGTCAGAAATATCAGCTCATGCAACCCGCGCCTCTAAACCTCTTATTTGAAGCTATCCGCATAGAGCTAAGGTTAATTGTAGATAACCAACTCAGTTGGCAGCCTCACCTTATACACATCGGAAAGACAAATTGAAAGAAATTATTTTTACTGTCTAAACTGAAAGTGGTCATTAATCTGACCACGCGTAAACTATTTTTCAATGGATTCATCAAGCCCCACATTGATTATGCCTCAACAGTTTTGGGATGGCTGCAGCGAGGTCCAGTTCAAGAAAATAAATTCGCTATACAGGAGAGCAGTCAAACTAATTATTCCTAGTTCATCTCTACCCACTGAGGAGAGGCTCGAGGCAACTGGACTCCTTCCTCTTGGCACTTAGTATTTAACAAGTGCGTACTAGTGCACATAGCGCTTAGCGGTAAGGCCCCCGGCTACATATCGGAACTCTTTACTCTTACTGAGAAGAGATACAGCACCTCTCGGAGCAGCCTGAGCATAAAACGGCCCCGCATTGATTTGTATAAATCCAGTTTGTCATTCTCAGGTGGTTTCCTGTGGAATTCCTTTCCTCCGCATCTACAACAAGTTAATTCCCTAGCCGCTGCGTTTAAAGCAAAACTGTACAAGCTCTTATTCAAGGCAACGTAAATTTAATTATCTTGTGTTTTCTAAACATAATATTCCCTTTTTTATTATTTTAAATTTCCTTGTATGCAACTGTTATTTTTGTCGTTTGTGGGGGTGCTTCCCGTATGGGCCCGGTCGGGGCGGGATGCAGTGCGAGTGCACCGTTTATTCAAGCGATGTGCTTAGCATGTCATTAGAATGAAGGAATCCCTGTTGCGTGCCCCCCCCCCCCCCCCCCCCCCCCTCGGGTGGGATTATCAGGGCACCGCAAACGGTGATTATGACACGTGCACACATCTTCGTATAGGTACTTGTGTGTTTTGTTAAATCATTGTTGCTGTTTGTATTGTTGTTGTAATTCGCATTACTTTCGATGTTGTTTGTGAGAGTAATGTATTTTTGCCTGTTAGGCCTGCTCTAGCACCAAAACCTTGTTCAGTGTGTCCGATGAACTCCTTGGAGTACGCAAGGACATTTCCTTACCCTCCACCGTACCAGCTTCGGATCTCGCAGACGCTTTCTGTCAGTCCTTTGACAAAAAGATTGAGGACATCCGGCGTGAACTGGATGTTTCTGACGATACTCCTGAGATCACCAGCTATCACGGTCCACAACTTGCAGAATTTCAGCATGTGTCCGAGGACTTTGTTCGTGACATTATTGCACATGCTTCTCTCAAGTGTTGCTCTCTGGATCCTCTTCCAGCTAGCCTTTTCAAATCATGTAAAGCTGACCTGATTCCAGTCATCACCAGAATCATGAATGTGTCACTACAGACTGGTGTAGTGCCTGAATATTTCAAACAAGCAGTTGTGACACCTTTGCTGAAGAAACCTGGTCTCAACAAAGAATGTTTTAATAACTATCGGCCCATCTCCAATCTCCCTTTCTTATCAAAGCTATTAGAACGCATTGTTCTGTCTCAGCTCCAAAACCATCTCATTTCCAACAACCTCCTACAAACGTTTCAGTCAGCTTACAGAAAACAGCACAGTACAGAAACTGCTCTCCTGCATGTTACAAACAGCCTTCTGTGCAATGCTGACAACAAGCTGGTTTCCATTCTTTGCCTCCTTGACCTCTCGGCGGCATTTGATACGATTGACCATACTGTACTCCTAGAGAGACTTAACACAGCCTATGGCATCTCTGGCAAAACACTTAGCTGGTTTTCCTCGTATCTGCGTGGGCGTACTCAGAAGGTTGTTGTCAATCAATCAGAGTCGCAGCCCCTCATGCCGAGATTCGGTGTCCCCCAAGGCCCGTCCTTTTCAGCCTTTACACCCAATCCCTGTCTGACATCATCACCCGACATGCCTGTGAATTTCACAAGTATGCCGACGACACCCAGCTCCACAAAGGTGCTTCTCCATCTAATTTTCCTGCTCTTGTGAAAGAGATTGAACTTTGTATTTCCTCTGTGAAAAAATGGATGCTGTGCAACAAATTGAAGCTGAACGACGGCAAGACTGAATCACTTTGCGCTGGTTCTGACCACTCCCTTAGTCAGGTCCCACCAGGGGCCTCCCTCGTGGTTGGCGACAGTTAAATAACCTTTAGCCAGTCTGGGGGTAAGGGGCTCTGGATAGAGGTAGCACCTTTGCTGTTCGGCAGCTGCGTCCTACATAGGACGGACGGGCATCACTGGTCCTCATCCATCTCCTTAATCTCTCACGTGCTGGCTCCAAGCGCCACACCCGGGCAAACCACCTCAGCTGGTGGGCTAAACCACGTGAGGGGGTGGTGTTCACATTGCACCACTAGGCGGATGAGCTGTTTCTGACAGCCAACGGCTAGAGGACGGAGGAGATCAGGTTGGATCCAACGGCCAAATGTGGGGGAGTAAACCCTTCAAATCAGGAGTGGAGCCCCGAAGGCAGACAGCTGCCTGTATTCACGCACTGTTCTGGCAGCTCCTGCAGCCAAACTGGTGCCAAACGTACTGCTTTGCATTCCTTTGGATACATCAGCGAGGCCGAGAGGGGGATCTTGACGACTGGGCACCCAAGGATCTCCATACACTTCGCCCAGGCTTGCGCCCTGGAGAGGTCACTCCAGTGACTGACCCAGCAAGCGCATATACTCCATTGTCTTCCGAGACAGGATGCCAAAAAAAAAGCCAGTCTGTACGTAATCTGGGAGTTCAGTTCAACTGCAGTATGTCCATGCACCATCACAATACTAATGTGTGCAGGACGGCGAACTTCCAGCTGCGAAGAATCAGCTCCATTAGACCATTCATCACCCGGTCCGCTACTGTTCAACTTATTTGCTCCCTTGTTCTTAGCCGCTTAGACTATTGTAACTCCCTCCTGGCAGGTGTCCCCCAGAAAGAACTCTCTCGTCTGCAGACAGTCCTCAACAATGCTGCCAGACTTGCTTTTGGCAAATCTAAAATGGACCATGTAACCCCCCTACTTCAGGAATTGCACTGGCTACCCATTCAGTTTAGAGTCGAGTACAAGATTGCGGTCCTGGCTTTTCGCTGCTTTGATGGATCCCTACCGCCATACCTCTCATCCCTCCTCAACATCTATCAGCCCTCCCGTTCCCTTCGTTCCTGCTCTGAGAAGCGTTTCCGTGTCCCCAGCTTTTCCTCTAAGCGGTTTGGCTGCCGGACATTCCAGTATCAAGCCCCTGTTGTCTGGAACTCACTTCCCCTACACCTCCGGAATGCTGAAAACATTGACGTCTTTAAGACCCAACTTAAAACCTACTTCTTTCAGCTTGCGTACCATTAATCCACAGATTGTGTGTGCGTGTGTGTGATGATGGTTTGGTCTGCATACATATGGTTTTGTTATGTGTGTTTTAGTTGTATGTGCGTGCGTAGATTAGAAGTGCATAGATTAGACTTTTTTAAAGGTAGTGAGATTCTGCATATATACATTTTTTGTAACGCGCTTAGAGCCCACTGCTCCTGGGGATTCAGCGCGATATAAATGCTCTTTATTATTATTATTATTATTATTATTGTATGTCAGTATATGTAGCAAGGACAGTTTGGAAGAAAGGCCTGTGCGCCTAATATCTCAATCCTTGATAAATAAAGTTTAAGTTAGTAAATCAATCTCTGTCTCTGTCTGTCTGTCTGTCTGTCTGGTCTGTATGTCTGTCTGTCTGTCTGTCTGTCTCTCTCTCTCTCTCCATTTGTTGTTGTTTTTGTTATTTATTGTTATTATTCATTTACTTATTTATTTCTTATTTTATTTTTTATTTTATATTATTTTTAGAGTAGCAACGGCAAGAATGAGAAATTGAATATATGCTAATTACTTCATCCGTTGAGAAAAAAAGTTTCATTTATTTCATTTAATTTCTCTCTCTCTCTCTCTCTCTCTCTCTCTCTCTCTCTCTCTCTCTCTCTCTCTCTCTCTCTCTCTCTCTCTCTCTCTCTCTCTCTCTCTCTCTCTCTCTCTCTCTCTCTCTCTCTCTCTCTCTCTCTCTCACTCTCTCTCTCTCTCTCTCTCTCTCTCTCTCTCTCTCTCTCTCTCTCTCTGACTTCACAGTTTGCCATATAAGAATAATACTGCCGATAACACGTAAACGTCAAATATTTTTCTCTTTCTCCTTACATTTGCTACCTGATCATCTATTGTCTTGTCGGTATCACTATACACTATTGATGCTGCTGATTCTATGACACTGTCTTAGATGAGTATAATATTAATGCTGTGCACGCGTTTCGTTCTATCGGAGGCAGTTACAAATTCTCCATTGTCATTTTTTCCCTCCTTTCGATGATTCCCCTATTGTGTTTTTTCCCCCCGCAGTTTTGCTTCCTCATCTTATTATTATTATTATTATTATTATTATTATTGTGGGTTTTTTTTCGTAGTTTTTCTTCTTCTTCTTCTTCTTCTTCTTCTTCTTCTTATTATTATTATTAATGTTATTATTTGCATGCTATGTTTATTTTCCTGTTATATTGTTTGTTTACAGGACAGCTTGTAAGACAGGCATTGCGTTGCCTAATAGCTTTATCCTGAATAAATAAAGATTCATCATCATCATCATCATCATCATCATCATCTCTCTCTCTCTCTCTCTCTCTCTCTCTCTCTCTCTCTCTCTCTCTCTCTCTCTCTCTCTTTGTGTGTGCGCGTGTGTGTGTGTTGTGTATGTTTGTGTGTGTGTGTTTGTGTGTGTGTGTGTGTGTGTGTGTGTGTGTAGTGTACGTGTGTGTGTGTATGTGTGTGTGTGTGTGTGTGCGTGCATGCGGCAGGGCCGGATCTAGCCCCCCCCCCAGCCCAAATTTGATAAAATGCTATAACAAAGTCCCTTTTTCGAGGTATTTGGCCCCCCCCCCCCCCCCGTTTTTCGAGGTATTTGGCCCCCCTCCCCCCACCACTGTTTGAGTTTTTGGCGCTTGCCTACCCCGCCCCTCCCCCCCCCACTACTGTGTGATTATTTTTGGGCGCTCGCCCCTCCCCCCCCCCCCCACTGTTTCATTTTTTGGCGCTCGCCTACCCCCCCCCTTCCCCCCCCTCCCCGACTGTTTTATTTTTTTGGCGCTCGCCCCTCCCCCACCCCCCACTGTTTGATTTTTGGGCGCACGCCTACCCCCCTCCCCTCCCCCCACTGTTTGATTTCTTGGCGCTCGCCTACCTCTCCCCCCCCCCCTACCCTCATTGTTTGATTTTTCAGCCCATGCGGAAACAAGATCTAGCGTGGTGGAGGCTTATGTTTCAGGTTCAAGGTTCCAAACAAGAAGTTTGCCCCCCGCCCCCGCCCCCCCCCCCCCCCCCGGAGGTAAGTGATCCGGGCCTGATGCGTGTGTGTTTGTGCGCGCGAGCGTGCGTGAATGCGCATGTTCATGCGAGCGGGTGTGTAATTACATGCCTGTGTGTGTTCGACAAGAGACCCGGACACAGCTGCAGCAAAAATATTATCACACGTACGCGTGGACGCACGCGCCTACTCCTTCACTCATGCCGCATCCACACACACTCGTCTTATCCACAGACACTCGTCATGCTATGCTATGCTATTATTGAAGGGACAAGGACTTCCAGCTGGCGCTGATTTCGTCCGATGGGGGTGGGCCATGGGGTTGGGGGGGGGGGGTCACTCTGGCTGTCTGTCGCTGATGCCCGCGCATCGCTATTTAAAACAAAAAAATCTAGTATCATGGCCGCCCGAGTCATACACACACACACTGCTTATATCTCTGACTTACTCCATCTGTATACTCCATCTCGCACCCTCCACTCCTCCGGCTCTGACACACGTAAATTTCGCCTTCCCATTTTCAAATGTAAAACACGTGGCGGTCGTGCATTCTCCCATCTTGGCCCCGCCACTTAAATCACTTTTCAAAACCCACCAATCTACAACGCTGCCTTTCACTAGTTTATTTCCCCAGCCATGCACAATTCATCACCACGGTCACGTATGTGTGTGTGTGTGTGTGTGTGTGTGTGTGTGTGTGTGTGTGTGTGTGTGTGTGTGTGTGTGTGTATGTGCGTGTTAGCTGTTAGCCTTTTCATTGTATCAGCGCTTAGAGCTACTTTTAGAATAAGCGCTTAACAAATCTCCGTTATTATTATTATTATTATAAAATGCCTGCAGACGACGTGGGCAAGCCCTATAGAATCTTCGTTCGCGAAGTCAAGCCAAGAGAGAGATTATTATTATTATTATTATTATTATTATTATTATTATTATTATTATTATTATTATTATTATTATTATTATTATTATTATTATTATTATTATTATTACTATTACTATTATTATTATTATTATATTATATCCTCCACACGCCACCCTCACCCCTCCGCCACCCTCATCTCGCCGTCTCGTCGTCAGACAAAGCTGAACCAAACACAAGTTCACACAGAATACTGAGGGCAAAGCCGCCTGGGGCGGTCTTTTCAATATTAAATGACGTGTGCCGGTCTGTAATTTTAAACCTTACGGCTCCTATCGAAGCCGTAAGGTTCAAAATCACAGACCAGCTAACACATTTCTGACGCTCCGAAGGGGCGTATTTATTTTGTACGTCAATTAAATTTGACACCAAAGACCTCTTTTCTTTATTGTGGTAATGACTCCGAGGCCTAGGCGCCAGTGTCTTGACACAGTAGGTCGGTCATGCAACACGCAATCCCTCTGAGATTGTGGCAAAGAAATAACAAGATCAGAATGACGTCAGGTCTAGCTTCTCTAACTTAGCTGTTCAGCGTACCTTTGGCTCGAAGCGCCGTATGTTTGTGTGTGTGTGTGTGTGTGTGTGTGTGTATGTGTGTGTGTGTGTGTGTGTGTGTGTGTGTTTGTGTGTGTGCCTGTGTATGTATGTGTGTGAACACGAAAATCTATGTTTGCGCACGTCCGGCGTTTAACTTGGGAATATTTTTGTTATTTGCGTTTCAGTTGTATGTGTGTGCGTAGATTAAACTTTTTAAAGGTAGTGAGATTCTGCATACATATATTTTTGGGGGTAACCCGCTTTGAGCCCACTGCCCCTGGGGATTCAGCGCGATATAAATGCTTCTTTTAAATAATAATAATAATAATAATAATAATAATAATAATAATAATAATATTATTATTATTATTATTATTATTATTATTATTATTATTATTATTATTATTATTATTATTATTACGTACAAGCTTGAAAAAAAGTAATTGCTTCATTCAAGGGGTGTCTAGGAGCTTTTTCGAGCATATTGAAATTAGATGTCTCATTGAAAGGTTACATGACCGTTTATAAAAGAAGTCGGTTGACCCACATTAGAGTCCGTAATTTTAATTATCTGCACTTACAATTTTGGATTTAGCTAGTTTGCAGAATGACATTGGATGAGTTCATTAGCCAGCTTTGTTCCTCTTGAATGATTTGGAAAAAAAATTCAGTGCAGAAAAAAATTATAAAAGTAAAAAATCCTCGACTTTAGTCATTGACGGTAAAATCACCAAACGCGCCAGTGTTATACAATGTTTCTATTGACACAAGGCACCCGCATGTCAGTGTTTTAGGCCTACATGTGTATGAGCTGATACAGTTCTCTATCTCTCTGATTTGATTGAGGAAGACTGTCTATTTTTGCTGTGATGTTTGCGAACGTGTTATGGAAAATAGGTGGACAATGAATGCAAGCGCATAAGATGCTTTGTGGGCATGGGTCATCCAATCTTGTTCTTTAGTCTTCGGAATGGCTGTAGCTACGCCAGCCCACAGAAGGTATAACTGTTACGAAGTGTGTCTGTCAGTGTTTGTGTGTGCCATTGCCGTGCGGATCGGGGATTAGGGTGAGTTAAAGTGGAGAGAGATGAATCAGGATGAAGCTTAAAAACAGGAACAACTCTGAATGCCTACAAGAAAAACATGTGAGTTCAAAACAATACCGTAGACTTTAAGATGAAATTCTCATCTTCGCAATGCCCACAAGGTCATCGGGCCGACGTCGGCCGCCATTGTCCTGCGCACGTCCGCGAGCGGGCCCACGGCAGCCGACGTCGGTTCGATGACCTTGTGCGCATTGGGTTGTTTTTAGTGTGATAGTGAAAGGATTCTCAGTTCATTAGACCGACGCGCCAACGTCATGACCCAGTGACCCAGTAGGTCGTTCATGCATTAGAAGCAAAAGTGCGAGCGGGTCACCTGTCACAGCTACAATATGATACGTGGCATACCTACACTGAACGGACGTTGCCATAACATGTGTCAACATGTGTTTTTTTTCAGTGAGAGATGGAAGTATAGTCCCATTCAACGAAACTTGCCTCGTGCTTTTTCCGATTAACTTTTTGAACGACAGAATTCATAAGAGCGCTAAGAACAGCAAGATGGGATAAACTATAACCCACAAAGTCCCTTCTATATGAAAGCTGTCCTCGGTGTCAATGGTCCCTACCTTTTGTCTTTGACCTCATTCTGATGTTGAATTATCTCCTATTGAAAAAGTCTCACAGATCTGCCAATGCGTCAGTGAGTTCTATAAGGGGCGCAGGACATACGCGTCATAGATTTGTCAAACGTCATTAATGTCATGGCGTAAGTTTTAGTTTTTACGTAATTTTATATTTTACGTGACACGAGTTTAACTTTCGCTTCATAGGCTTGAGAAAATGGTGACAAAACTAGAACTTCACTGTACAATTTTAGTCTTGCTATAATTTCAGTGTGTGAAAGCAGGTTGAATTTACCTAGCTACATGATTTACTAAGTACACGGGTCACCTGCATGCTCTTCTGAAAGCGCGTCGATGTGTGTGTGCGTGTTAGTGCGTGCATGCGCGCGCTCCAAACATCTCCAAGAGTCATAGATCCTCATGAGCCACCTACTTAAGAAAGTATTTCGCAAAGTTTCAAGCTTGTGTGTACAAAAATAACGGAGATTCTCTTGTTTACATACATACGCACACACATACATACGCACATACATACGCACATACGGCGCTTCGCGCCAAATGTACGTTCAGCAGCGAGGTTAGCGTAATTAGGCAAGACGTAATTTTTATCTTGTCACTTTCATTGTTAGAGGTTTAGCCTGCCCGCCTTTGACATCATGGACATGCTATTAATCCACCCCACCGCGACCGGTCCTAAATAGAAGGGACTTAAAAAGTGATCAGCAAACTTGGTCCAAGTCTATTTTAAAGTCTAGCCGACGCTAAATCGAACGGTTTAGCCACTGCCCTCGGGAGAGCACGGAGATGACGTACATAAAAGCTGAAATTTGTTCTCTTTTCATGCCTTAGTCACCACTGACCGGAATCATTAACGCTGAAAGTGTGACAAGTCATGCGCGGATCAGGCGGCTTTCAAGACCAAGCTATCCAAACCAAACCAAGCTACCTATTTTGTATTTAAAATCTGCATACCACCGCCATGCAAATTTTGTAAATATAACCGAGTGTCCAGATCATCCTATAAGCCTGTGGCTTGTTTTGATCTGATGTTAATTGATGTATATTCTTTTATATGTTTTGCAAAGTAATAAACTATTTAAACCAAGCTATCCAAACAATATCCCAACAATAAAACGGCCTAACGGCGTTAATACATTCTGCTTCAGGACCGAAATCCGGAAATTTTGAAGTTGCCTCCTGAAGAATGTATTACACTTCTGGAAACAGATCGAGCGTGATAGTTCAAGGGTTGTGCCAGAATAGCTTGGCGCCTATGGGCGCCAAGCTATTCTGGCACAACCCTTGAACTATCACGCTCGATCCATGTCTTGCCGTGGCGTGTCGGAGTTGAATGAGTTAAACAAAAGCCAGAACTGCATGTCCTCATACACACGATGTAATCCCACTGAGGATTCCAGAACAAACATCAATGTGACAAGATTCACTCATTCCGAAAAAAATCTCTCTCATCGTTCAACTCTTTAATTTCCTTATTAATATGTGTTTGGAGATTGTTTCATAAGTTCTGACCAGTGTTGACATGAGGAAAATTAGAATTAATTAGGACCAAACTTGGTCATCTTTTCTTCTTAGAGTTGTACACAAACCAAGGGGAATCATTCAGCGCTGGACAGACAAACAGTTAGATCCCCTGCCCCCGACTATCAGGCACCCAATCGCCAGCCCACAGAGAAATACGCAGGTATAGAACAAGACGATCATTTCCATCCTCGAAAAGAATGGATCAGGTCTCTTATATAACCCATGTCTTTCTCCGGAACTTAGGAAGTAGGCAGGAGAAACATACATACACAAACATGAAGGTGCGCTACTATATGTGGTCGGGTAAATACCCTGATTTCCCACAGTAGACGCACAGAACATGACACAACAATGTAACGATACAAATTTGCCTCCAGTTATAGATACTCACAAACCAGATAGGTGAGGCTACCGCTGGCAGAATTGTACACAAACCAAGGGGAATCACTCAGCGCTGGACAGACAAACAGTTAGATCCCCTGCCCCCGCCTATCAGGCACCCAATCGCCAGCCCACAGAGAAATACGCAGGTATAGAGTTGTCTTGAAATCATTTGCGTTCAAAGGTTATTTGCACACAAAACAAAACAAAACAAAACAAAACAAAACAAAACAAAACGAAATGAAACGAAACGAAACGAAACGAAACGAAACGAAACGAAACGAAACGAAACGAAACGAAACGAAACGAAACGAAACAAAACAAAACAAAAACAAACAACAACAAAACCGCTAGGCAAGCTTTGCCTAATGGACTACATGCGTTACAACCATCATTTATTTGAGTGTATTTATTTATGTATGTAGAGTGGTGTTCATTTTGTTTGTTTTTATTCATGCAAAAATTTGACATGTGTGAGGTATTTATCTCATTCAGCCCGGCGCACGTATTTCCTAAATTTTGGAGGCGTCATCTAATGACTGTGCACCAGTTGCAGGAGATGGATCGACCATGATAATTCAAGGGCAGTGCCAGATTAGCTTGAATCTGGCACTACCCATGAATTATCATGGTCGACCTATCTCCTGCTGTAGTGCGTCAGGGCTGAATGGGTTAATGTGTTGCTGGCTTTTTTTCTGGCGTTCGGTAGATAGGGGGGTGGGGGGTGGAGGGAGGGTGGGGAGGGAGTGGGGGGTGGGGGTGGGGGTGCAGGGTAGTGCACTCTCTGCACAAATTACGACATAGTACAGGAAGAATATAAGCAAGCGGCAAACCGACCAACCAACCCACCAACCTATCTATTAACCAACCGTGATCGAGCAAACAGACACACAAACAAGCCAACGAACAAACAAAGAATAAGCGAACAAAGGAACAAACCAACAAATAAACAACAACAAAATGATTAAACGACAGAGGAAAATCTGAACCAAACTGTGACCGTTAAGCGTGAAAACTGCGGAGAATATCCTAGTGAAAAAGAAACACGCTTAGAAAAGACAGTTACCTCACAAAATGTGCTGTAGTTGTCTTTTCAAAGCGTGTTTCGTTGGAATGTTCTTGACAACTGTACTGCACAGTACTTGGCAGATCGGTTGTAAAGTAAAACAGATCGGTTGTAAAGTAAAACAGATCGGTTGTAAAGTAAAACAGATCGGTTGTAAAGTAAAACAGATCGGTTGTAAAGTAAAACAGATCGGTTGTAAAGTAAAACAGTTTCCCCAGCAGCTAAACGTCTTCGGGCCCACGGCGGCCATGCGCGGGCACACTGCAACCGTCGTGAGCCCGAGAACCTTTGCACTGGTTTTGAGTGGGCAAGATACTGGCACTCGTTAGGGAGGCATGATAGACACTTCTTATTGTTGCTAGATTTTTTTTCCCGTCAAGCAAGAACACATAGTGGTAGGGGGGGGGGGGTGGGGTGGCGGGGAGGGGAGGGGGGGGGAAGAGGGCTAGCTTAACTTTGTGACACGTGAATGACTTGTTTTTAGATCTTGTGAATATGATTTGTGACTGAACACCGTGATCCGTGATTCTTGACAAACAAACATTTTGTGCTCTCAAAACAGATAGGTGAGGCTAGCGCTGATAGAATAGTGCACTTACCATGGGGAATTACTCAGCGATGGACATACAAACAGTTAGATCCCCTGCCCCCTGTTAGGCGACGGCAGGGGATCTAACTGTTTGTATGTCCAGCGCTGAGTAATTCCCCTTGGTATGTGCACTATTCTACCAGCTTGGTATGTGCACAAACATTTTGTGAAAAGTCATCTATGGTTAAAAAGAGAACCCGACGGAGAAAGAAACAAACTTAAAAAAGACAGTTACAACACAATAATTGTAGTGTTGTAACTAGTCTTTTCTTAGCGTGTTTCTTTGTCCGCTGCATTTGATACGCTTGGCAGTCACCTATTTGGTGTGATTTAAGTATGGTTAAAATCTTACTCCGTTCTTTTAATTCGCGATATTCACCACACACACAATTCAAAAGCAAGTCCTTTATAACTGGTTCTGTTGAATCAAAGCGGCACAGTTGTAGTTTCCTGAATTTATCAGTGTTCAGGTCGTACTTCACAGGCAATATCTGTTTCCATAACGCGCCGGCTAGGGCTGTCTATTGAGGAGGTTTTGTTTGCAACGGACCACTCCCAGCAACGAGCGAGATCACGGCATACAAAAGCCCGTACCATAAACGTAGATAAAACTCCAAATATCTCCAAGGGGCATAGATCCTCTTGAGCACGGAGGGATCAAGAGGATCTGTGCCTCTTGGAGATGTTTAGCTCATTCTACCCCAGACACACCACAACAAGATAAGGATCGACCATGATAGTTCAAGGGTGATGCCAGAATAGCTTGGCGCCTATAAGGCGCCAAGCTATTCTGGCATCACCCTTGAACTATCATGGTCGATCTGTGTCCTGCAACTCAATGCAGTCTTCAGAGGACAACGGGAAAACTTGCAGATTTCGGTGTTGGGGTAGAATGAGTTAAACTTAGAGTGGTGTCTACACTTACCTGGCTTATGAGGATCTAAGCTTCTTGGAGATGTCTAAAGTGCTCCCTATTATTGTACAAGCTGCAATGGCTTCGCACTCGTTCGTTGTTATGATTCGTTCGTGCGTGACCTTTCTTTCCACTGACAAACTCACTATTCACTCAGGTGCAGCGGGCGGTAACCCCCGAACTAATCGGGTTTTTTAAAAAAAAAAGTATGTCGAGGATGCTTCGTCTGGTTTGGCCAGAAATGCATTATCTAACTTTCTTACACACCTCTCACACCTCATTCTTCGTGCCAACAAGGATATAGGTCTTTTGACATCGGAGCTCTCAACGTGTTTCGCAAATATCTTCACAAAGAGCTACTTTTCTGTGCACAATCTTAGAGCAAATATCATTCAGTGCCGGTTGACCAAATACGATTTACTAACAAGAATCTCGAACACTGTGTCAGTTTTTGTCCGTACAGTCGTAAAAGATTTGTTTAATGAAATAACTGATTTTACAACCCTAAATGTGCCCCGGAAAATTTCAGCCCAGTTTAAAAAAAGCGCCATATTCACGAGCATGAGTAATTTGACAAAAAAAAAAGTGTTCAAACCTGAAACAGCGCAGACATACATGAAGTCTGCATGCTTGACCTCGATATTGATATCTGCATGTTTACTAGGGCATTGGAACTGGCTTGTCCTTGTCTTGTAGATTGCTTACAAATTGTTACGACTGTACAGCAAAATCAACACATCATAGCAGTTAAGTAAAAAAAAAAAAAAAAAACATCCCATACTAGGTCTATTGACTCTAAATGAGATTTGTTCTTAAAGCCGTCGGCCGGCCTTTATCAGCGCGCGCGGCACAGTCACGTTGAGGTCATTTTAATTCTAGCCGTCAACGCAAAAGCACAGCGTCGCTCGCTTTGCGGCTTAACCGATGGTGCACTTTCGGGACCCGACCCTTTAACTTATTCAGTCCCGACACACCACAGCAAGATATGGCTAGGCCATGATAGTTCAAGTGTGGCGCCAAGCTATTCTGGCACCACCCTTGAACTATCATGTTCGATCTGTCTGCTAAATTGTAATGCAGTCCTCAAAGGACAACTCCAAAATGCGATATTTTGTACCTGGGACACAATAAGAGTGGCACAGAAAACTGTTTCTTTGCGGAAATAACACAAATTTGTTCACTCCGATTTGAAACGGCCTATACAAGTTCTTCCACACGTGCGATCACAGGGGAAGACAATCGAAGTTATAGCAAGAGTTTCGTGCTCCTGACTCGGAGCGACAATAGCATCCTATTGTCCTCGCGAGTCAGGGGCACGCAACTCATTCCATAACTTCGATCCACTCAGGTGTGACACGCTTAGAAAAAATTACACGTGTGTGATACACACTTTGACGGCGACTTGTGCACGAAAGCGTCTTCCCAAAAAGTTACTACACCCGAGACAAAGAAAAGTGCGGCGTGCACACTCAAAACTGATCTTGGCATACTTTTTTTTTTTTGAGGGGGGTGGGGGGTGGGGTGGGGTATTTTTAATGCTATTTTATTTTTCTTGTTTTCGTTTCATATTAGATAGGGGAATACTTAACAAAATCTGTCGTTTCTCGAAACGACATGAATTTATCATGTAAGGTATCCATCTTTTCAACTCATTTATGGTGTCCCGCATCAGTAGCTGCGGAAGTGTCGTACAGCATTGCCGCAGGCAACGCTGTACGGCACTTTTGCAGCTACTGATGCGGGACGCTTGAATGAATTAAGACACGAGAGATCTAACGCAATTTGAAGGAAACATTTCCAGGCCAGTAACTACACAACCAACTGTCCCTCTGCGTTGCAGCCGAAATTTCTGCGTGGAGCTAAAAATAGCTCAAAACAAATTAAGCCGTTAGGAATATAAAAGGTGGAGGTACCAGGCTATTGGAAATTACGTGACATTCGACCTTCAGTTCCAGCCCCCAGACGCAGGAACGTTTTACAGGCCAGCAAATGCCAACCAGCCTTCCCCCCCCCCCCCCCCCCCAAAAAAAAAAAAAAAAAAAAAAAAAAAAACCAAAAACAAAAAAAAAAAAAACAACAAAAAAGCCGCTAGGACCATGCATGCCAGTTACTGGCTGTTGGAAATTACGTGACATTCGTGACCTCCAGTCACACCGACCTCGATGAAGATGATCCTAAAAATCCTAAATAAAGACCCGACAGACCGTCGGGCCATCGTCGGCCGCCGGTGGCCCGCGCACGGCCTTTATGGGCCCGATGACCTTTTGCGGCGCAGTGGGGAGCTGATGATGAAACAGGTCAGCTCTTGCACTCGAGTTTGGGATCAACCACTTCCTTGTGAATCTGACGCTTGTGCTGTGCCGTGTACTTGTGGCCGTTGATTACTCTACGGTGAGTGCACCCGTCCAGCTTTAGGCGGCCGTAGTTGAACCCATATTGACGGAGCACAGTGACGTTTGCTTTACGCGCGCACATTCCAGTAATGTACACGTCCTCTAGCCAGAAAAGTTTGAGTGTCATGGCTGCTTCGTAAAGCAGCATGGCTGCTTTCATGGACATGGAGTAAGCTGCCCCTGCGACGTAAGCAGGATAATGTTTGTCAGGGTACTCTTCTTTTGGTGTGTACCATTTGGAGCTTTTAACCTGGACCGGTCTTGAATGCGGGTACAAAAATCCCATGACGAAAACGTCATTTTTCTGTCGCCGTAAAGCTTGTATCAGATTTGGTACATTGACGTAAGAATCGTCGTCAGCTTTCAACACAAACTTGGCGCTCTTACAAAACAACGTCACCCACCTGAGAAGAACCACAGACTTGATAGTCAGATTTCGATATGTGTCCACAAACCCGCCTTGAATGATGTCCTCAAACTCCTCACTCTCCTTGACCACCTTGGCTTGCAGCTCCGCCGAGCTAGTTGTCCCCAAGAGAAAGACGAGAGATACATTGCGGTCAGGATCTGCGGCGTAGGTTCCCCATGTCTCTCTCACAGCCATGCGGTCCTCTGTGTTGTTCACAGCACTCGGCACAATTATCACCAGCTCTGTATTGCCCTTGCACGAGTCGGGTCTGTTGATGAGGAGGGGGTACGGCTCTGGCGCGTGCTCGGGTACAGAAGGACCGGGCGGGGCGGGTCCTAGGATTTGGCAAGAAGCAGAAAGACAGTTTTTCAATATCTCATTCAGCTTGACGGTCGTATTTCCCAAATTTTGGAGGTGTCATATAATGACTATGCACCAGTTGCAGGAGTAGGATCGACCATGATAATTCAAGGGCAGTGCCAGATTAGCTTGGCGCCGACAAGCGCCAAGCTAATCTGGCACTACCCTTGAATTATCATGGTCGATCCATCTCCTTCTGTAGTGCGTGAGGACTGAGTGGGTTAAAGGCGGCGACCTATAAAACACGAATCCGATACGAACACAATCCGAACCCGAAGCGGGTGCGAAACAGAAAGGTTCGTGCGAGTCCTTTTCATGTTTGTGTGTTTCCATATGCCCGATGCGGACACAAATTCGCATCCAGCTTCAAACGAAAATGACGCAATTGTTTAAGGAAAATTGCATCACCGCATCGGGTTCGGATCGTTTTCGTATCGAAGTCGCGCTTATGGAAACGTAGCTTAAAGCTACGGTCTCATAAGCACGAATCCGACACGAATACTATGGCGCGACCCGCTGATACAATATAGTATTGTGGATTACATTTTTGCCGTACCAAACGAGCCTAAAGGTACGCTTCCATAAGCACGAATCCGATACGGACACGATCCAAACCCGATGCTGTGATGCAATTTCCCATCCAAAATTAGGTCTTTTTGTTCGAAGCCGGTTGCAAATAGGTTTCCGCATAGGGCATATGGAAACGCACAAACATGAAAAGGACTTGCACGAACTTTTTTGTTTCGGAGCCGCTTCGGATTCGGATCGAGTGTGTATCGGATTCGTGTTATGGATGCGTAGCTTAACTCATTCGCGGCCAGCCGCATCCGGATGAGGGGTTGAATTTTGTCGTCAATACTAACGGAGGGAATCTGTGTTTGTGTTTTCTCTCCTTTTCTTCACTTGTATTAACGTTTCCCTTGGGATTACCGTTATTTCAACTGATAATTCAGCGAGTTTTGTTTGTTTAGTTTTACATCCATCAAAATGCGTGCCATTAGTAGGTCACTGCACGATGGAGACGGGACTTGCCCCATGGCGCAGCCGATAACTTGTTTATAGTGAACATCGTTTAATACAAACAGATTTCTGACAGCATTAGCGCTAGGGATGTAACAATCACGTCTCTATTTATTTTTGGAAGACGGGGTAAGTTCACGACTTCTAGCAAGACTTCTTTTGTGGCCTGCAGGAGCGCGTCTTGGTTTAGGACTGTGTACATGTTTGATACGTCATACACAACAATTTTGACTTCCCTGTGGAATGATACCTCTTCCAACAATCTAATCAAGGCTAGAGTGGCTTTTAGCTAAGTTGGAAGCTTTTCCACAAAAGGCAGTAAAAAGAAATCCACAAGGTGCCCAATGTAATAATATGTGTTATATCTATCTATTCAATCTAGCTATATCCCGTAGTCTTGACGACCGTTTGGGCATCAATGGCGATTTGGCAACCAGCTCCCTCCATTCCTCTCTTTTCTCTGCCATTCTTAGCGTATCACCCAGCATCAGTCCTGTCCACTGAGATATTGTCCTCCCATCTTTTCCCCTGTCTTCCCCTCCTTCGTCCTCCTTGCACAGTGCCTTGCAGGATTGTTTTGGCAAGCCCTGCTGAACGTGTGACATGCCCATAGCACTTCAGTTTGCGTTTTTTTCACAATGGCTAATAGGTCGTCATAGGGCCCGATGGCTTGCCTGATTCTGCTTCCCACTTCCTTGTGATCTCTGTATGAAATGCCAAGCAGCCTTCGAAAACATCTCATTTCAGTGGCTTGTATCCTCCTTTCAAAATCTGCTGTGACGGTCCACGACTCGCAGGCATACAAGAACACTGAGATGACTAAGGAGCGCATCAGTTTGATTTTGGAGCAGAGCGTGATGTTTCTGTCCTTCCATATGGTCTTCAATATTGTCGGTGCTATTGTTGTCTGCGCAATCACGGACAGTATTTTTCGTTTTGATCCCTCATCTGTCACAATGGCTCCTAAGTATTTGAATTTCTTAACTGGTTCTAGTTTTTGGCTTCCAATCATGACGTCAGTGCCAATGCCACTGGTGTTATTTGTCATCAGTCAGTTTGTTCTTCTCTGCATTGATTTCCATCCCATACGCAATGGCTGTACTGTGCAGCTTTTCCACCAGCCGATCTAGCTCCTTCTCTGTTCCTGCAAGGTCATCAATATCGCCCGCAAAGCGCAAGTTCGTGATTGTTCCTTCATGATCTTTCAGAGCGTCTGTCATGATTCTTTCCAGCAAGATGTTGAAAAGAGTAGGTGAGAGCAAGCAGCCTTGTCTGACTCCGATTGTGGTCCTAAACCAGTTTCCTATAATTTTGCCGTTGAAGCAGACTGCGCTAGTGGCCTTGTTGTAAAGGTTTGCAATGACTTTGACCAGGTTGGCATTTATGTTGTATAGCTTCATGGTGAACCAAAGGGCTGCATGCCACACCCTGTTACACGTTTTCTTAAAATACACAAATACATGATAGAGGTCTTGCTGGTGCTGGAGGTAGGGGAGGAGACCCATTTATGAAACACTTAAGCAAAAGCGTCTCGCGCGACCGTCCAAAGAAAGGTAGAATCAATCTGAAACCAGGGTTTGATAGAGATTATATTGATGCATCTTAGGACAAAGCCAAATTTCAAAACTCGAATCGTTGCAGAAGCAGTTCCAGTTTGAAAAAAGTGACACATTGTTTCATATTAGGCACCATTTGCCTAATATGAAACACTAGGTCTCCTATTATGAAACAGTGTGATTATGTCCTTTTTACAAGTTTCCCTTGCATTTTGTTGGAAAATTAAGGCATGAGAGATGGTTGGCAGACATTATAGGTTCATCTAATATTAAAAGTGAGTTAAATATAATGAGTCATCCGCCACTGGTCCACTTTTCTTCTATCCATCCATTATCCTGTGTATATCCAATTGTGACAGATGTTATCATTTTGAATTTCTGAGTGACCATCAGAGCCACAGACTTCTAATTTGGCACAGTCATCATATTTGACAATAGCTTTGATTGTCACTTGCGCTGACCTCCACGAAAGGTCAAGGTTACAAGGTCAATAAGGGGCGATTTTTTAAAGAAAATAGTTGTAATCTTATTTTAAAACTTGCCAAAGAGAAAACTGATGATACAACTTTTGTCTGCAGCTCTACTAAGTTAACCTCTCATTAAGGTAAAAGGTCTCGAAAAGTAAGAAGGCTTTTATTTTAGGTTGTTGCTATTACAGGTAGTTTGTATGTGAACTTTGCAATAAGACCCCAGTGGAAATGTTTTGCTAGGGGTTAAACTGTCTATGCATATTAAGTTTATTGGCTCCTTCCAAAGGTCAAAGGGCAGGCATGTCAGCAAGTGTGTTGAAAATGTTCTATGTATGGGGAAATAAGCTACTGTATTTAGTTTTTCCACCTCAGAAGTAAAACTTGATACAAGCTAGCATTATCGACACAGAAAAGAAAAGGCGAGACTGCCAGTGCTAATATTTTAGGAAGTTTACAAAGTAAAATAGGTAAAAGCACTGTCAGGGGAGAGAATTGTGCTGTATCGACCAATGATCATAGATCTAGTTTGATCGAAACACCCAAAAAACAACAACCAAAAAAAAATAGGAAAGAGGGGGTGCGCTAAGTAAGTGACTGGAAGCAATGCATATGGAAGCCCCCCCTCCCCCCTCCCGAACGTGGGTGTATCACATATCCCACTGTTCCAGCCCCTTGGTGCATGGAAATTTAAATCTAGGTCTCCCAAGGGTGGGGGGTGGGGGGCTGAAACAGTGGGATATATGATACGTCTCCCTTCGTGGGGGCTTCCATATGCATTGCTTCCAGTCACTTACTTAGCGCAGGTTTAAAGAGGTTTCAGTTGCACTCGAAAGGGTACAGAGACGAGCAACAAAGCTGGTCAAATAATGTAGAAATATGACTTATTTAGTCATACTCATATACTTTGGACTACACTCCTTACGTGGATGTAGAATACGTGGAGACTTAATCCAAGTTTTTAAAATTTATAATGGCATCAACGACCGAAATTGGAACGACTTTTTTTGCAGCACCATTTTGTGACACAACCCTAAACTCTGAAGGGAAAATCTTTGTACAACACTGCAACACTAACCTGCGGAAGTTTTGTTTTTTTAACATAGTTGCCATTGTTTGGAATGAGTTACCAGTTTCATTAAAAAAGCACCTAACATAAATTCTTTTAAAAACCTGCTGGACGAATTACCACAATTTAAAGAGATTTTCTATTCCTATGATGAATGATTTATAGGAAATTTTGCATGCATAGCAGACCCATAAAGTAATTAAAGAAAGAAAGGACATTTGCAAAATTCTCTCCCCTGACAGTGCTTTTACCGACTTTACTTTGTAAACTTCCTAAAATATTTGCACTGGTAGTCTCCCCTTTTCTTTTCATTTATTACGACAATATCGACTGCAACCCCTTCCCCCCTTTTAGTAGGTTTTCTCTTAAGGTGCATGGAGATTTAGCTCTATGTGGAGGCATGGAATGTATGCCCCTGCAGACACCACAGTAAAATGTTTCCATATGCATTGCTTTCAGTCACTTACTTAGAGCACCCACTCTTTCCTATCGTTTTACTTTTGTGCTTCGATCAAACAAAATCTATGATCATTGGTCGATACAGCACAATTCTATCCCTTGACAGTGCTTTTACCTATTTTACTTTGTAAACTTCCTAAAATTATCGACACAGGTTTATGTACATATTTAAAAAAGCAAATTCAGGGGGAGAGGGGTGTTTCAAGGTACACGGCTCCCAGGATATTTTTTAATGTGTAATTTTTCCATTTTGGGGAGTTTGAACCTGTCCCCCCCCCCCCCCCCCCACACACACACCCTCCAGCGCCTCTTCTTGGAAATTGTAAACGGTCCGTCGTGTGATTTTTCGCCCATTGGTTAAAATGCCTCCAGACCACTCACCACCTTCCCGCGACCTCCCACCCGCACTAACACCAGCACCACCCGCCTCTCGTTTTGATAGTCAACAAGTGGCGCATTGTAGGTCCTCACCCTCTTTGCGAAGTGACATAATCATGGTGTGGGATACTCTGTTTTAAGGAAAAGTATCAACATCTGAAATTTGGATCAAACTGGCTTGATGGTTTCCGATATATACGCCAGACAAACACTGCTCCTTATATGAAACACTGTTTTAATTATGAAACACGTTTCATATTAGGAGCTCTTTGTGTTTCATAATAGGAACAAGATAACTCTCCAGGAAAATGCGTGCCTCCAAAAACAACAAAAAGAGAACCAAAACGATTGCTGCTGGTTATCTGATGTCCGACGATTGCTCTTCGTGACAAGAGTGGGTATTTAAAAAAAAAAATCACAAAACTGAATGCTGATGTAGGTGTTTCAAAATGGCGACAAAATAGATGCAGAAGGGTCAAAAATCACATTTTCTCGGCCTGTTTTCGTTTTCATCAGGCCTGAAATTCTTGTACCGGAAATAAGGCTCACTGACGTAGCTCTATATTACTGCACAGGCGGAATTTAGAAAAGTTATTCCGTTTCGCCGGGAGCAAGGTGTTTCATAATAAGCACTGTTTCATAATAGGGGCTCCTCCCCTACCTCTCACATAAATCTCTCAGGTTGAAGATCTGAACAGTTGTGCTGTGCTTTGGTCTGAAGCCTGCCTGTTCCTCAGCTATGATTTCCTCTGCCTGTGGCTTCAGCCTGTTCAGTAGGATCTTTAACGTGACTTTGCTTGGGTGGCATATAAGACTGATCGTGCGATAATTCTGGCATTGATGTAAGTTGCCTTTTTTGGGGAGAGTTATTATAAGTGATTGGGTCCATGGTGTGGGCCAATCCCCTGACTGCCAGATCTTATAGGCAGATTGTTCGTAAGGCGCTTATCATGTCTTCTCCCCCTTCTTGGACTAGTTCTGCAGGGATGTTGTCTGCTCCTGCTGCCTTCCCTTTTTACAGCGACTTCACTGCAGCCTCTACTTCTTCTCGGAGGATGAGATAGTTGTCATTGTTGGTCAGGTGTGGGTTGACAAAAAGCCTGGGTGCCCAATAGCTCGGTGGTTGTACAAATCTGAGCTGTACTCTGTCCATCTCTTCAGTATGTCTTGGTCTTCCGTAAGACAGTTCCCTTCACTATCTTGAATGATCAAGGAGCGTCCTTGTTTTACACTGGTCAGGTCTTTCACCAGCTTGTATGCATTTTTGGTATTATTTTTGTTCAGACTTTCTTCTACGTGTTTACACTGATCTTCAATCCACTTATTCTTTGCCTTTTTCATGCTTTCTTGATATCCTGGTTAATTTCCCTGTATTGTTTAGCTCCTTCTACCTCTGATTTCTTTTTCTTTAATCTCGACACTTGTCGCATGCATAGAACAAAGATGTCAGCTGTAACGGTTTCTTTGCTTGTTGGTGTTTGCCAAGGATCGCATTGGCTGTTTGGGCTACAGCAGTGTTAAATGTGTCGATCAATGTGTCCACATCCGTGTCTTCTGCACCTAGAAGTAGCAGTGGCGCGAATTTTCCTCCTATCTTTGCCTGGAAGGCTTACGCCACCTCTGTGTCTTTCAATTTCTCGAGGTCAAACTTGATTCTGTTGGGGACCCTGCTTGTTGACCTTCTTTAGGTGGAGTCGGAAGGTTATCATCACCAAGTCATGGTCGCTTCGAATTTCTGCTCCTGGAAAACTTCTTGTCTTGGCAATGTTCACACTGGTTTGGAAGCGTCTCTTCACCATAATGTAGTCAATTTGGTTATGGTGCTATCCGTTCGGGCTGTGCCATGTCCACCTTCTGGATGCTTTGTGTGGGCCAAACGTGTTCATCAGCTTTAGATCATTTGAGCTGGCAAATTCCAGGAGCCTTAAGCCTCTGTCGTTCGGTCTCTGCATTGCAGTAAAAACATATATATGTAATATATAATTTATCCGAGTCTTTTATATGATTGTGTGTTTTGCGCGGAACCGAATTTGGCATTCGACTGTGAAACGAGCACGACACGATTTTTGTTGGCTCAGTGGAACGATTTTTAAGTCTCTTCTATTTTTAGGAGAGACATTTGAGGATGGGTCGCGGTGGAGCGAATTCAAAAGAATGCCCACAACAACAAAGGCAGGCAGATCTGAAAATATGACACCTAAAGTAACCAGATAAAAAAATAATTACGTCATGTCTAGTTACGCTGACTTCGGGCAAATTGACGGCCTTTACACGGGAAACGCGCGCGTGTGTGTGTGTGTGTGTGTGTGTGTGCGTGCGTGCGTGCGTGTGTGTGTGCGTGTGTGTATGATGGTGTATGTGTGTGTGTGTGCGTGCGTGCGTGCGTGCGTGTGTGTGTACGTGTGTGTATGATGGTGTGTGTGTGTGTGTGTGTGTGTGTGTGTGTGTGTGTGTGTGTGTGTGTGTGTGTGTGAATGAATACAAAAATCTCAGATGTTTGTGTACCTACAAGTTTGAAACTTGGGGAACGGTTTGTTCAACGGTTTCCTAGGACAGCCTCCGAGCATATTACAATTGGGTATCTCATTGAAGAATTAACCCATTCAGCCCTGACGCACTACAGCAGGAGATGGGTCGACCTTGATAATTCAAGGATAGCGCCAGATTAGCTTGGCACCTGTCGGCGCCAAGCTAATCTGGCACTGCCCATGAATTATCATGGTCGACCCATCTCCTGCAACAGATGCATACTCGTTAGATGACGCCTCAATAATTTGGGAAACACGGCCGTCGGACCGAATGAGTTAAAAGAATGTTTAAAGAAAATCGGTTGTACCACATTAGAGTCCGTAATTTATGTCATATTCTCTTCACATTTTGGATGTAGCTAGATTGCAGAAAGACATTGGGTGAGTTCGTTAGCCAGCTTTGTCTTTTGAACTTTTTCAGGAAAAATTAAATCTATGCAGAACATTTTTAAAGTAAAATTCCTCGACTCCTTCAGAAAATTAGACAGGTCGATGACGTAACAGCAGCAAAAATCGACGCAATACCCAAGACAGAGAGACGTCAGTCTCTCTCTCTCCCTCTCTCTCTCTCTCTCTCTCTCTCTCTCTCTCTCACACACACACACACACACACACACACACACACACATACAGACGCATGTACGCACGCATGCACGCGCACGCACGCACGTACGCACGCACGCACGCACACACACACACACACACACACACACACACACAGACATCGACGCGCTGTCAGAAGAGCGTGCGCGTGTACAGTAGAATATCATGTATCTAGGTAAAGTCAACCTCAATTGACATAAATTATAGTAAGACTGACATTGTTACGTCACATTCTAGTGAAATTCACTTTTCTCAAGTCTAGAAGTCAAAATTACGTAAAAACTAAAATTACGTCATGAAAATTGACGTTTTTTCAAACCAATGACAAGTATGTTCTGTGCACCTTTGTGATGAATCTCTATGCTCATGCATAGTGTTCACACAGTAGGGTAAATACGTTACGGTTTTTGTTAACGGTTTGTTTTGTGCCGATAATCCGTGAGGCCGTGGACCACGTGAAACCTTTGTGATACGGGGAGTTTAGTGAGTTGTAGGCAAAAGTTCAGTCTGGCAGAGATGTAGAAACACATTAGTACGGGGCTTTACCGTCAGAGGGTGCAGACATGTTTGAGATACCTTAGCCCGTATTCCAAGACTCTGAAACCTAGAATTCAGAGTGCTTGTTGGAGAGAGAGAGAAAGAGAGACGGACGCAGAGACGCCAGTCACCAGGACCTAACGCGAGGTCATATCTCCAATTCTTCACTCGGGAAGTGAGCGGCCGGTGCCAAGACACTTGGGTCACAGCGAAGATACAGTACGAGGAACGAGGACGTCCACAATACGAGAGACAGGACATCTCGAGGAGCGTACGAGAAAGGACTTGCACGCCTAGACGTGAAGGGACCGAGCGTAACCAGGCGTGAACACCAGGCAGGTTGAATAGTGAGAAACTAATACCTAGCCTGGCAGTGATATTGTGTATGTGTATGTGATGTTTGGATGTAGTGGGGAAGGTGTAGTGTGAATAGTTGATAATCTTTTTAAGCGTTTGCTCTATTTATTGTGTATAAAAGTTCCGTTAGAAACGAAGCCCGTGAGTTGTGTTTTACCGCATGAATGCGCCCGTCTGAGTCAGTGGCGGTGTATGCGTCTGTTGTGCGAGAGTCTGTGCGTACGACTGGGGGCAAGTCTGCGTGCTTGTTACAACCTTATAGAGCTCACTGACGCTTTGGCACATCTGTGATGCTTTTTCAATAGGGTATCTTATTTCAACATCGTAATCAGGTCGAAGACAACAAATAGAAACCCTTGACAGCGAGGACAGCTCGCATATAAAAGGGACTTTGTGGGTTTTGTCTCTCCTCATATATGAGATGAACCATAACCCACAAAGTCTCTTCCATATATGGAAGAGACTTTGTGGGTTATGATGGAAGAGACCTTGTGGGTTATGGCTCATCCCACCTTTTTTCGTATGTTGGATGTGTTTTAAAAGAAAATACGACGTAAATTTTTTCATCTGTCAAACGTTCTCGCGCCATTCTAGTCTTTGCATCATATCAGTGGTTTCCACGATGACAGAATTTGGATGCCGCACGCTTTATATGGAAACATGCGCTCCACGAATATTAAACGAACATTGCATTGTCCTATCGGATTCGAAAAGTATTTTTTTTTATCGGATTCGTGCTTATTGAAACCTAGCTTTAGAGCTTCCAAAGAAATAAAGAAACATCTTAGACAAAATAGTTACAACTGTGTTATAGCTGTCCTGTAAGCGTGTTTCTTTCTTCGTTGGGGACGGATGTAACTGTTTTCACAAAAAGTATTTCAACATTCCAACGAACAAGAAAACACACTTAAAACAGACGATTACCACACGGTTGTAAATGTCTTTTCGAATCGTGTTTCTTTGGTCGTTGGGGACAGTTGTAACAGTCTTTACTGAGCGTATTTCAACCTCTAATGAAGGAAGAAACACGCTTAGAAAGGACAGTTACAGCTGTGTTGTAACTGTCTTTTCTAAGCGTGTTTCTTTCTTTGTTGAGGACAGTTGTAACCGCTGAGCTTGTTTCCAGTGAAGGAAGAAACACGCTTAGAAAAGACACTTACACCTCTGTTGTCACTGTCTTTTCTAAGCGTGCTTCTTTCTTCGTTGGGGACAGTTGTAACTGTCTTTACTAAGCTTGTTTCCGGTGAAGGAAGAAACACGCTTAGAAAAGACAGTTACAGCTGTGTTGTAACTGTCGTTTCTAATCGTGTTTCATTTTTCGTTGGGAACTTCTTTGCATTAATATCACACGCGTGGCAGTCACCTTTCTGGTCTGTATTTCGAGTTTACTTGATATTCATCGAATTAATACTTGAACTCTCTCTTTTCACAAAACTGACTTACTGACTTTGTCAAAATTAATTATAAACACAACTTTCAAACCAAACCAGTCGTATAAAATGCAAAGAAACCCAAAACGCAGAAAGAAGCATGCTTAGAAAAGATAGTCACAACACAATTTATTAGTATTTAAAGAGGTCGCTTAGAAAGCTGGCGTTTTTAAAACTCATGCAGAACCTCTAAAATGACTTTTATTTCTCTATGGCCCAAGCCCTTCAGTAGACTAAATACAAGACAACCAGCTCAAATAAACCCCAAGCATATCTATTACAATGAAAAATCAAAACAAGACTGCAAACGACTTTCACAAAAAATAACTTGCATGTGACTTTGGCTAGGTGGTTCCGTGACCCGCACAACAAAACATCTGCTGTGAGAATGTAAGGATGTTGCGTGGTGCGTCGATGACATTACCCATCATATAACTTGCATGTGACTTTGGCTAGGTGGCTCCGTGACCCGCACAACAAAACATCTGCTGTGAGAATGTAAGGGTGTTGCGTGGTGCGTCGATGACATTACCCATCACATTACCGGATTTTTTAACATTTGTAACCCTTTTGTCTGTCAGTAACATGTTTGATCGAGTTGATTCCTACAGGAATCAACTCGACCAAACGCACTACAAACAGCCAAAGGGTTAACTCATTCAGCCCGGCGCACGTATTTCCCAAATTTTGAAGGCGTCATCTAACGAATATGCAACTGCTGCAGTAGATAATTTAAGGGTAGTGCCAGATTAGCTTGGCGCCGACAGGCTGTAGTGCAGTGTAGTGTAGTGTATCCTGCTGTAGTGCGTCAGGGCTAAATGAGTTAACAATTCCGGCTGAAATGTTAGTATCCCCTACTTTTTGCGAACAGTATATATCAAAACGTATATATCAGACTTACTTTCTTCTGCCAAATGGCGGTAGATACACTGCTGATTGCGGACGTGGAGGACGCTGTGGACGAGCATGCCCACCAGGACCCATCCCAGCAACACTTTCACAAGCCACCTTACAGAGCACCATGATCTCCGCGCAGGCACGGGCAAAATCCTCCCCAAAACACCGTGAACCAGCACTACAGCCATGCTGCAAAAGTCCAGTCAGTCCATTTTGTGGCAAACGAGAATTTCATTGAATTGCATTAAAATTCTCGTTTGTCACAAAACTGGGCTTTCCGCACTTTGCAGTGCAAATCTGGATTTTCAAACGCACTGAAAATAGACGGTCCAGTAAGTCTTTCTCTAAAAAGTCAGATTTTCATTGTTTTACCTCGACGACCGCTCTTTCCACAAAAATGGACGGCCCAATCTCGATGTTCTCACAAAAATGGGCGATCACGTAAAGTCTATTTTGTTCTGAAAAGTCAGATGTTCATTGTTTTACCACGAAATCCTTGCTTTTTACATCGAAAAAATAAAAAAATAAAAAATAATGGAGGGCTTAATATCGCTGTTCACAAAAATGGAAGTCCATTTTCCTTTTCAGAAAAGCACCATTTTCATTGTATTAAATCTTGCTTTTCACACAAACAGACTGCCCAGTCTCGCTGGTCACAAAAGTTATGGACGATCCGTAGCATTACAACGACAATCTTTACTGTTACGAAATTGGACTGACTGCTTTTTGCCACATTAACACAGACATTGCACATCTGCTAGAATCATAGATCCTCATGAGCCGCCGCAGTCGTGGGGGCTCATGAGGACCTATGCCTCTTGCTGACGTCACTCTCAGGCATCACACCTCTTGCTGGGGTCACTTTGTGTCCACGGTCTTTAGGCGCCTGGGGTTGTTTGACGTTATATTAAAGACAGGTTTCACCTGCGTCCTCTGCTAGTGGAATGGGTACCGCAGACTATGCAGTCCACTCCGTGGAGATATTACTTGTATGTGGCATACGCGCCCATTCTTGTCAATTTATTCTGCACACTTGTCATTCGAATTATTAGAGCATTAATGATTTCTTTTTTGTATTCACCCGACCGCGACGAGGTTTAGATATACCCCCCTCCAACATGAAAATCATTCCTTTAAAGGTCTGCACTGTTCAGTTTGACATCAAACCCTGAGAAGGGTAAAAATATTTATTTATTTTATTTATTTATTTATTTATTTATTATTATTCGTTCGTTCCTTTGTTACTTTGTTCCTTCGTCCATTCATTCGCTCGCTCACCCACTCACTCACTCACTCACTCACTCACTCACTCACTCACTCACTCACTCACTCACTCACTCACTCACTCACTCACTCACTCACTCACTCACTCACTCACTCAACCACTTACCTCAACCACTCACCGCCACCCCCCACCCACCGACTGTCCGACCCAGTGAGTCAGTGCGAGAATGCATGAGTGAGCAATACATGAATATACATGTCAGGAATCCTCTCAAGTATTTAGGTAATTAGGTATTTATCTATTCACGTTTAACATATCTCAGGACTTTAAGCTGTTAAACATGCGCACTTTTAAGTGTCACGTTTGTAACCTCAATGCGCACTTTAAGCGATGCTGACATGCAGCAAAATCCGGTTGAATTTCCTTTTTGCGGGCCATCCCGTGTGTTGTCCCTCGTCCTTTTACCCCTTCAAGGTACTCCGCCAAACACTTCACAGCTGAGGAAAAGACAACATTGCACATCTGCACGAGGCATAGATCCTCATGAGCCCCCGCAACGCGGGGGCTCATGAGGATCTATGCCTCGTGCTGACGTCACTTTCAGGCATCACACCTCTTGCTGTCTACGATCTTTAGGTGTCTGGGGTTCTCTGGCGGTGAATTATAGACAGATTTCATCTGCTTCCTCTGCCAGTCAAACGGTTAACTCAGTACTAATAAGTGTGCTTTTTACAGGATGCTGTACAGAAAAGAGTAGGGGGTAGGCGTGTGGGTGAAGGGCGGGGCGGGGGGGGGTGGGGTGGGGGGGGGATTGGAGGTGGGAAGGAAGAGGGGGGTGGGGGGCGGCAAAGGATTTACATGATAACATTGTGTTTTGTGTTGAATACAGAGCTGCTCCCGGCGTCATTTTGGTGAGGTTGTGAGAGATCAAGATAGCTTAGATTACCCAGAAGTTTCTGGTTGTAATTTACAAATTTACCACCACCACCACCCCTCACTTTCACACACACACACACACACACACACACACACACACACACACACACACACACACACACACACACACACACACACAAACACAAACACACACACACACACACACACACAAACAAACAAACAAACACACACTTTCTTAACTCATTGTGCCCGAGGTACGAAATACCCACATTTTGGAATTATCATCTGAGGACCGCATGACAATTTAGGAGACAGATCGACCAAGCTATTATGGGACCATCCTTGAACTATCATGGTCGATCCATATCTTGCTGTGGTGTGTGGCGGGCAGAATGAGTTAGCCCTCCCCCTCTCCAGCAAAGTGTTACTAAAATCTGTAACGACCTATCCCACGAAGGTTTAGTGACGCTAATCAGGGCACTGCCTCCTTTGCAACTTCGTTTGTCACAAAAGCTGTTCGCATTTAATAATAATAATAATAATAATAATAATAATAATAATAATAATAATAATAATAATAATAATAATAATAATAATAATAATAATGTATATTTTTAAGGCGCCGTACAAATGACACACGTACCTTGCATCCTACAAGACATATTGTATTCTCTAAAATACACAATCACGCTACAAGATAGTACAAGAAAAATAAGAATAACAAAAAGAACACAACCAGCAAAACATTCTCACACACAAAAAGATATACGTGTATCATAAACTAATAACAGATACACTAGTCAGCTCTCACTGACAACGAAATGTTGACCCAAAACAAAAAGAAAAAAAAAGAAAAGAAAGAATTATAACGGTGAATGCACGTTTAAAGGAATAAATGCGTCTTTAAAGACTGCCGGAAACTATTGGCTGATTCAACATATCTGAGGGCCTGTGGAAATTTATTTCAAAGAAATGGTTCTTGGTATGAGAAAGACCTCTCGCCAAAAGACTTAGTTTTCACAGTCGGAAAGCGTAATAGTTTAATGGCTGCTGAGGAACGGAGCTGTCTTGAAGGTGTCTACAAATGAAGAAGCTCAGAAAGATAGACAGGGCCAATAGGAGACAGGCAAGAATGACAGATGCACAGAACTTTGTATTGTACTCTAGATGTGATAGGCAACCAATGGAGTGCACGCAGGATTGCTGTGATGTGGTCTGACTTTTTTTTGCCTTGACAACAAGCCGTGCTGCTGAGATCTGCACCCTCTGGAGCCGATCCAGAAGGTACTGAGGACAGCCCACACAGGAGTGCATTGCCGTAATCGAGAGCAGACCAGTGTTTTAGTGGCTTATGGTGTGAGTTGATGCCTGATGGAGCTATTGCGACGCAGTTTAATAAATGCATAATTTAAAAAACAAAATAGGGTGAAAGACCCTAAAAAATGCCAGTGATGTTCCCTCGCTAGACCATGAACATTAATACCATTTCAGTCGTCCATCTCGCAAGCGCAACGGGGATCTTGCTGAGGCGGGACGTCTGTCAGGGCCCCCAGAACGAAAGAAGTCAGCTAAACCAATATTGTTACATTCTCGACAGGAACACTGGAAGGACGTCTGAAAAGTGGGGTGGAGCGCGTATGATGTTTTGTTGTTGTTGTTGTTTTTGTTGAGATCTCATCGTGTCAGAACTGAACTGAAATGAACTGAACTGAACTGCCTGAACCAACGTGTTGTAACAGGGCGTTTAAGTATTCTATGATGAACAGAGAGAGTCGGAGCATTAGCGAGTGACATCTTTAGAATATGTTGTTTCTCAAGAGTTTAACCGTAGTCTGCATACATCAGAGTTGCCCAGCCATGACGGAGCAAGGGCGGCCTGCCCTCTGTTTCAGGGGTGGGTTGCATATGCTTGCTTAGCGCGCAAATTTCTTGCTTAGCGCTAAGTTCACAAGCTTAGCTGAAAATGTGCGTTGCATGAGCGTGCTTATCTGCTGGAGCGAGCTTAGTGGCGTGCTTAATTCTAAGGACGGTCCCCCCCGTGCGTAGCGGCGTGCTTAGCTGAGGACGAGTTCTTAGCTGCCGTGTTAACGAGAGAACGGAAATGTGAATTCACTCTCTTAAACCTTGTGGCAGAAACAGCCTTCCATCTAGAATAGAGAAGGAAGAACACGATAATTACGTGGGAACGCACGGACCCCCACCCAGCCTCGTCTCACGGACATCTGGGAATTATCGGTGAGGAGTCTGCATAACTGATTTCAACTGACCCTGCACACCGATGGGTATAACCCAACACCAGCCGTTGTCAGAGAAACAAAAATCCTCATACTATGGGAGCCTACTACACGGTACTCCTTAACTAATGCACATCTACATTAGACTTGAGACATAGATCCTCATACCATGGGAGCCTACACGGTACTCCTTAACTAATGTACGTCTACATTAGACTGACAAGCAGGGTTGCCTGCACGAAAAATTTGCTATTCTTTCTCTCTTGACTTCTTGTTTTCCATCGCCGCCATTTCACCAGCGTTTTGTCTACTTCGTTTCCGTTAGGTCAGAAAAAGCGAAAACCGTGCGTTTTTATTGGCCGATTTCTACAATCTATGATGACGTAGGGGAGAACCCCACCATAAGCTATAAATAACCTATCCCCGCTCGCTAAGAACTCGTTCGGAGCTACGCACATCGCTAAGTCGCTCCATGCAACAGAAAACACTCGCGCACTAAGCAAGAGCTTTACTAAGCAAGAAAGACCTTAAGTCAGCGAGCTTAACACACTATATTTAAGCACGCTACATGCAACTCACTCCAGGCGCTCCAGTATCATATCGCGGTATCGGATTATAACGCAACACAGGTCTCTGGCTCCTTGAGGAGATGCCCCGGTGAGCCAAAGGTCCTCGGGCCTACGTCAGCCTTAGCTGGCCCGCGCACGGACGTGCGCAGGCCAGCTAAGGCTGACGTAGGCCCGAGGACCTTTTATTTGTCTAGGCAATTTTTCAGCAGCGGTCTAATGAGTGACCCCGGCATAACGACGTCTGACTTTCAGGTACTTGCAAACCGCGAGACATGTAATACTACTACTACTACTACTACTACTACTACTACTACTACTACTACTACTACTACTACTACTACTAATAATAATAATAATAATAACGACTGGTATTTATATGGCTCTAAGCGCGTTACCATCTGGTACAATTCAATAAAATTACAGTGATATTTGCACAAGTCAAGCAAAACACAATATACAAACACACCATTTTTACAACTAACTAAACAACAATACATACATAATATGTTACATGCAACAGTCAGCCTAAGCGATGAGGATTACAGTACTTCAGCTACTTAAGGCATTAGCACTGGCGCTGTGTTTGCAATTATCAGATTATGCCGAATGCCTCCCCCCGCCCCACTCCCCCACACACTCCTTCCACCCCCCACACCCCCTCGCCGGTAGTAGGCGGCAAACCTTAATCTACACAATAGCAGGTCCAATGTCTATTGTGAGTATATTCATACCCTCCCCGGGAGTGGGGAGGCCCGGATATAGCCGTGGGCGGCTGGGCGCCTGGGGGTAGTCCCTGTTGCTTTTTGCAATAGGCGTTTCAGTGGAAGGCTCAAAATGATAGGTCTGTTATTCCTTCTCTCCCATCCCTTTCTTTTCTAGATCTAATGAGCCTTGCACTCACAAAAAAGGGCAGATGAAGGCTTGATGAGGCAACGCAGGCTCACCAGCCTGGAATTTCATGGTATTAGCGCTGCAGAGCAATCTCATAATTAAAATATAAAATGACGTCCCTTGGATCTTCTCTGATTGAGTGCACTTTTGGCTTTGGGTGACGCCTTTGTTTGAAATTATATATCTCTGAATATCCCCCACCACCAACCACCCCCCTACCCACCCTCCCACCACCACCACCACCACCGCCACCACCACTCTCACCCCTTAAGCGCCGTCCCTCCGTTCCTCTGGTCGCACACCGCACTTCTTTGAGAGCTCTGTAAAAAGTCCCCTCAACTCGGAGCAACGCCTCAGTGACACGCTTGACAAAACCTGAAACGAAAAATGTCTGCGGGGCGATGATCTGTGATTTTTGACCTTACGGCTTTCAGCCGTAAGGTCCGAAATCACAGACCATCACACACAACTCTGACAACGAACGGCGACAAAACGTAAGTGCACTGGTGTGAAAAAGCGACATGATCGTTGTGTTACAGTGATAATCTCGCTGTTCACAAAAATGGATTTTCCTCCCAGTTAGTTGCTAACATTCCAGTTAGTAAAACGTCGTCGGGCACAGCCGTGCGCGGGCCCACTGCGGCCGTGGTGCACCCGAAGACCTTTGCTTACTGGGCCAATATCTGTTGCGTTCCAATTCAAGAGCAAGGGTCTGCACTGTCCCCAGCGCGGCTCGGGACATTGAGCCCTTTCAGCAATCACACTGTTCTCTGTTTGACAGGTCAGCTTAGCGCATGACTCAATGCGTTGTGAAAATGAGGTCAGTGGTGCGTGTGTGTGTGTGTGTGTGTGTGTGTGTGTGTGTGTGTGTGTGTGTGTGTGTGTGTGTGTGTGTGTGTGTGTGTGTGTGTAATAACCCAGCCAACTATAGAGGGGTGTCTCTGCTCAGTGTGATCAGTAAAGCTTTTACTTCCATTCTAAACAGTAGACTCTACAAGTGGGCAGAAAAAGAGAAAAAAATAAACGAAGAGCAAGCCGGGTTTAGGCAGGGATACTCAACTGTTGATCATATATTCACTTTGATATCAATTATACCAAGATCCCTTGCTCGAAATAAGAAACTATACGTGGCCTTCATCGATTACAAGCGTGCTTTCGAGTCTGTAGACAGGGAAATGTTGTGGTCTGTTCTTACTCATGTACTGGTCTTTACAAAAATGGTTCAGATGCTGAAAGCCATGTATGCTGTTCAGGCGTGTGTAAGAGGGGGCTTCCAATACTCGGATTTCTTCGACTGCACCGCCGGGGTCAGGCAGGGTTGTTTAGCAAGCCCTGTAATTTTCTCTTTGTTAATTAATAAAGTTGCAAACTACGTAAATGAAAATGGTCGACACGGAGTACAACTACTGCCTGGTCTGGGAGAACTTTTTTTCATTACTTTTTGCGGACGATGAAGCTTTATTATCCACAAGCGCTGTGGGGCTGCAGAACCAGATAACTAACCTCAAGCGCTCTTCTGATAGACTTGGTTTAGAGGTTAGTCTCGAGAAAACCAAGGTAATGGTTTTTAGAAAAGGCGGGCGACTGCCAGCGAAAGACAAATGGTATATTGGTGCAACCGAAATGGAAGTGGTTAACAGTTATAAATACCTTGGTTTCACACTGACCACAAAACTATCGTTTACTGTGGCGCTCTCCGACTATGCTGTAAAGGCGAAGACGAAAGTTTCTCAGTTATTGAGGACTATGTGGAAACTTGGCAACCTTAACCCATGTATTTTCTTTAAGCTTTTTGATACCCATGTGGCGCCGATGCTCCTTTACTCGTCTGAAGTATGGGGTCTAAAGCAGTTTGAAACAATAGAAAAGGTGCACACTTTCGCCTGCAAGAGACTACTGAGTGTGGATGTCAGAACCCCAAATCAGACAGATTATGGTGAAACGGGTAGGCATCCACTGCACATTAATAGCATAATAAGAGCTACAAAGTATTGGATGAAACTGATTAAAATGTCTGATACAAGACTTCCTAAGCAGGCGTACAAGATGCAGTTGAACTGTACCGTAGCATATTGTTTTTGGGCGAACCAAACTGAAAGCACCCTACACAGTACAAGTATGGCTTTGGCCAGGTTTGGCAAAACTCGTTAGTGTGGGTGATGAAAGGGCTTTTTTGTTGTTGTACAGGCAAAGACTGAAAGAGTCATTTGTAGAGTCATGGGAAACGAAGGTTCAGTCAAGCGACAGGTTTGCAACTTACAAGCAGTTCAAAAAGGTATTCGAACCAGAAAGATATCTATCCCAGATTACGATAAAGAAATTCAGGGACAGCCTTATACGTTTCAGACTGGGAATAGTAGAACTGAATGTGAATAATAGGTATTCAAATATACATGTGAAGGACTGTCATTTCTGTATTGGGACTGTGGAGAATGAAGAACACTTCCTCTTGTATTGTAATAGATACTCAGCACTGAGGAAAAGGTACTTGGCTAGCCTATTGAATGACACTAAGAATGAGGACATAAGCATGTTGCTTGCAAACCTGGACCGTGACTCGATCAGAAAAGTTGCAATGTTCATATTCTATGCACTTAAATTACGCAATGAACAACTATCTGTGCAATCGTACATTATCTATGGGCCGATGGCCGCAAAACATCTGTTCAGTCTGCCCCATAGTGGGGTAGACCCCTTGATGCAGCGCGTCTGTGCGCGCTGCGGTGCGGCGTGTGTGTATGTGTGTGTGTGTGTGTGTGGATGTGTGTGTGTGTGTGTGTGTGTGTGTGTGTGTGTGTGTGTGTGTGTGTGTGTGTGTGTGTGATCATTATATTATGAGTAACAATTCCAAGAAGAATTTTTTTTAAAATTCATATCTTGTCTGTTTCTTTTCTCGTGTTGTCATTGGTTTTTCCAATCTCACCCCAATTCGAATGGGTCGTTGACCTACCGAATAAAGTGTTCTGAGTTCTGAGTTCTGAATTCTGAGTTCTGAGTGTGTGTGTGTGTGTGTGTGTGTGTGTGTGTGTGTGTGTGTGTGTGTGTGTGTGTCCGTGCTTGCGTGTGTGCGCGGCGAGTGCGTGCGTGCGCGCGTGCGTGCGTATGTGTGTGTGTATATGTGTGCGTGTGTGTGCGTGTGTTGGTGACGGGATGGGGACAGATGGGACTTTGTCAGGGTAGCAGCCCAAACCTGTGCTAACATCCTATATGTACACCCAGAAAACACAAACCTCGATCTTGGGGAACTTGGCTGATGAGTAATGAACTGTAAATCATGACGAATCTATTATTATTATTATTATTATTATTACATTTTCGCGCTTTGTTACGTCGCGATCCCCGATATATCGCGGGATGGACCTTGGCAGGGGCGGATCTAAAAGGGGTTACGGACCCCCCCTCCTCCCCCCCCCCCGCACCCCCACCCCGAAGCAAATTATATTAAATTATCATAACAAAGTCCTTTTATTTGGGTGTTTGGAACCCCACCCCCTCCCCTTCCTTCTCCCTGTTTGATTTTTGGCGAGTTTTCATACACGCACACAAGCTACCCCCCCCCCCCCCCAGTTGTTTGAGTTTTTGGAGTCTTGACATACACACGCCTTCTCCCTGTACCCCCCCCCCCCCGCCCTCCCCCTCCCTCCTCCCGTTGTTTGATTTTTCACTAACTGGAAGGTCTGGCGTCCGGGAAGGCCTTTTGCGTCAAGGCATATCTATCTATCTATCTATCTATCTATCTAACAACCCTTTGTGTCAAGGTCTATCTATCTATCTATCTATCTATCTATCTATCTATCTATCTATCTATCTATCTATCTATCTATCTATCTATCTATCTATCTATCTATCTATCTATCTATCTATCTATCTATCTATCCCGTAGTCTTGCCGACCGTTGGGGCACCACTGATGACTTGGCAACCAGCTCCCTCCATTCCTCTCTGTTCTCTGCCATTCATAGCGTATCACCCGGCCTCAGTCCTGTCCACTATGAGATATTGTCCTCCCATCTTTTCCTCTGTCTTCCTCTCCTTCGTCCTCCTTGCACAGTGCCTTGCAGGATTGTTTTGGCAAGCCCTGCTGAACGCGTGACATGTCCATACCACTTCAGTTGGCTAATAGGTCTTCATAGGGCCCAATGGCTTGCCTGATTCTGCTTCCCACTTCCTCGTTCGTCGATGTGATCTCTGTATGAAATGCCAAGCAGCCTTCGAAACATCTCATTTCAGTGGCTTGTATCCTCATTTCAAGGTCTGCTGTGAGGTATAAGTCCCAAACAAAAAGTTGGAACCTTCCCACCCTACCCGGAGGTAACTGATCCGCTCCTGCCTTGGATCCAGGAAAAAATCGGACCGACCGCGGACGCCAGTGAACCGCGATCTATTTTTGTCAACTGCCCAAACCCCCACCTGACACCTGTCCTCCTTACCGCGCGCACACCTCGCTACCCACTTAACTGCGAATAACCTCCTCCAGATTTAAACCACACATGCAAATGTGTACAGCTCAGATCATGGGTACCTTGGGATCATTAAGTATAGGAAAGTATATTTCTGCATAACAAATCAACCTAACAAAGATTTGCCAGTGCAAAAAAATGTACACAAAAGATGTAAGAAGCAAACTGATGCAAATATAAAACAATCACCGAGTTGTTTAATGGTTTTGTGAGCACCTAAATTCAGAAAACGCACGAAAACTTGCAACCATTTTGTTACTTGGCCACATGTCTCTGCTTTCTATGAGCAACTGTCTTTCCTGATTCATCATAATGTGTTGTTTGGTGCTTCTAATCTACAGACCATAGACTCTTTTGTATATGTGTACCTCCATTTAGGCTATCCATTTACTTACAATGCAATAGTAACGTAATTAATTTTCCCGTCTGCTCATAACGCGTCGTGTCACTGACATCCATTAGCAGACGACGGGCTGCAGTCTCATCAACAAAGCACTAACAACGTGCTTTGTACTGACAGAAGAGGATATTTTCTACATAATTATTGCGTTTTTGAAAATACATATGTTTGATTATGGTTGGCTAAGAGACATTTTTCCGCCAACCGAGTTTAGCGCACCGTGAGTGATGCCCGGGTCTGCCCGGGGGAACTTGGGTGGGGTTAACTACCTTTTAGTTCCCAGGGTCACCCTGGTCAGCCCCACAGGGTGGGTTTTTTCCTCTATTCTGGGGCATGTGTTTCTGTCTATCCTTGGTTCATTCACCTGTATATTCCTTTTTAAACTCTGCCTACTGTCTGCGCTGACTGTTGCTCTTGATGTGTTGCTAAATGGACTTAAGGTTCATTTAGAGTATTAGACCGGCTGGCGACATACATTCAATTTTTTTTTTTTTTCACAAGCAGTGCAGGCACGTCATGAAAAAGTCGTGTTGCTGTCGGCACGTTAAGCAATGCACAACCAACCAACCAACCGTGCGTGATGAGCGGAAGACCGATCTTTTCTGACTTCAATTGTTCACGCGTGACGGTGAAAATGCGCCACAGGGGATCCAACAAACAAACACAACTTTGACGTCGACAGTTAATGTACGAAAAGTCACGTGATAGGCAAAATTCGACCACGAGGTTTCTTGTGTCCCCACTTTGACGGCCCGCCGTGAGATGGCCTTAGTCGCCTGCTCGGCGTTAAACCCCAATAACTAACTAACTAACTTCGACGGCGTGCGTGATGAGCGGAAGATGTTACGCCCCAGGCTGTGCCACGCCCCAGCTTGTACACAAATGGTCTTCCGGTCTCAAATTAATCAGGTGACCAATAAAACACCTTGGGGTGTCCGGTGTGCAGACTTACAATGGCCGACGGCGAAACGAGCCGGAAAGTATGATGAAACTGATAATACCAAAAATAATGAAATCTAGTTGTGTTCTGTTATTAATTCATCGAAACGCTGAAAATGTTTTTTTTTTTTAATTCATTCTGATTACTTGTATTTTTTAACAACGTCTTCTATCAACTTATGATTCTCATTTGGTAAACTTTGCTTGTGTACATAGCTGTTGGGTCCCCACTATAACCGCTAGATGTTGAAGTTTTTACGTATGTGAGGTGAATGTCTTTATGCAAATTGAATTTGTCTGACATTTTGTGTATGTTGTTTGTTTGCACACTTTCACTGTATCACACTTTTTTCCATTGCTTATGTTTAATTACCGTGAATTACCGAGAATAACACAAAACACACACACACTTAAATCGTCTTTTAGTAGCGGCATAGATTCAAATTTAAACGTAACAGCTGTTAAAAAAAAAATAGCAGCAATTTTCTGCACGTTTTGCTTTCGCAAAAATATGGCGTCGCGCCAAATGATCCACTAATCACCAAGGGGCAAGCCACCATTACGATTAATTGATTGTTCATTGCTTAACGTCCCGACAGCAAGAACACTTTCTGAGGACGTGCCTGCACTGCTTGTGAAAAAAACTAAACAGAATATTGAATGTATGTCGCCAGTCGGCCCAATACGTTAAATAAACCTATGACATGGGGCATACATAAAGCTAAGACCATTTAGCAACACACATCCAGTATCAAGAGCTACAGGCAGCGCAGACAGTAGGGAGAGTTTAAAAAAGGAAAATACAGGTGAATGGACCAAGGGTAGACAGAAACACATGCCCCAGATTAGAAAGGAAAACCCACCCTGTGGGGCTGACCAGGGTGACCCTGGGAACTAAAACGTAGTTAACCCCACCCAAGTCTCCCAGGGCAGACCAGAGTGGGGGTACCATTACAAGACTATTCGCGACGGGAAAGGTTTTTGTGCACAGGCTGGGGCGAGGCACAACCTGGGATGTTGCAGAAGAAATCGCAGAGCGACCAAGAATTCTTCAAATTTCGTCTCTACTCATCATCGATAGCCGTAGCAGATATTTCTTTCCACAATAAAATGACAGTTCTGAACTTTTCGATAGCCGTGACAGACATTTCTTTCTACAATTAAATGACAGTTCTGAGCTTTTTGATAGCCGTGGCAGACATTTCTTTCCACAATAAAATAAATAATAATAAAATAATAAAGGAGAGTTGTTAAGCGCTTATTTTAAAAATAGCTCTAAGCGTTGATGCAGTGAAAAAGCTAACAGCTAACACGCACACACACTACATACGCACACACACACACACACACACACACACACACACACACACACACACACACACACACACACACACACACACGCACGCACGCACGCACGCACACACACACACACACACACACACACACACACACACACACACATACATGGAGACAAAGGCCTCAGAGTGGGTTACCTACCATTTTATGTGAAAATGGGTTCCCATATTTCTATTTATTCTAGGGTTCTGGAGTTGATGCGAATGTTTAGAACTCACCTTATAACTAAGCTCTACAACTTAAAATAAAAAAAGACATTTTCTAGAAACAGAGCCACTGGATGGAGAAAAAAATGTGTTTTTACCAATAAAGTGGGTGCCTCTCACACAACATTACAGTGAAAATGGGTGTCCTCTTCAAATCATTCATTTTAGCATGGACTATCTCAAGAAAATTAGTCGTCTGTAATAAAGTAAAGTTCAAGGAATATTTGATGCTTCCTTTCCACATTTATTTGATTGTTGTCATTCCTTTTTCAACTTAATGTGTATTCCTTCTTTTTCCCTCATTAAAAATGTCAAGCACAATGGCACAACACACAATAAACACCTCTAGTTGATTTTATTATGATTGTTTGGGTGGGGTTGTTGGGGGGGGGGGGGGAGAGGGGTGGGGAGGGTGGGGAGGGGGGCGGGTGGTGGGTTGGGGGGGGGGGGTCATCACTTTTGGTTTTTAGAGCTGCTGAATGCTCCCTTATAAATGAAAGACTTTTATTATCAGTGGAATCAGTAGGTCATTTCAGAGGCGCGCACCGAGTTGCACGTCGAACCACTCACAACTACACATTTGGAGTGCACCAGATGGATCCAGTTGGCCAAGTCTCACATTCCACACTATAGGACAGCTAAGACTAAGAAGCAATCGCGGCGTTTATGGCGCGGTATAAGGTTTAAAACTAAGCAACTGTTGTTTTTAGAAGCGGGTCGGGCAACAGTTTTTATTAAAACTGTTTTAAAACCTCTTTTAACTCAACTTTCGTTAATGTTAAAAGTGTTTTAATTTACACGCATATTGTAACTGTTATGCATCTATTCCAACGTATAGTGCTGGATATGTTTCCCATTGTCCCCTTCTCTCTTCGCTCAGCGCTCGACTTTCCAGTTCCCTCAAACAGGCAGCATTCACACACACAATACTTTACTATTACACCTTTTGGCAACATTAGGTTTCTTTCTCTGACCTAGTATTACATCCGAAAATTGCCCATCCAAGCCTGCACTCTTTCTAATGCACTAAACGACCGACTGCAGCAGACGACGCACGTAACGACGCCGACTGTGTGACGTCATTTGCATTCAATCAATTTGTGCATACAATCCAAGAGGAGATGCAGCCAAAAAGAAAGCATTCATAACACCGACAAACCTACAAACAAAGCAACAGGATGAACCAAAAGGTCGGGCAGGACATAAGACAGCAGCAGCGTCCCCTGAAGTGTACATCCTATCTCACACTGCGCACTCATACGATCACTTCACTTCATAGCAAGTTGCTGGTGCACACAAATGCATTGCCAAAGTCACTGGCGCACAGATACATTGCTCTCACATTTGCCAATAGACATCACCTCCCACCACACCACCCCAGAAGCACAACACAACTCAACACTTATTTTTACAAAACAACCACACCCTCAAATAACAAACCTTATTTTGCAGCAACATAAACAATTTACTCCCTCACACAACTACATTACCCCCTCCCCCCCCCCCCCCCCCCCCACCCGTACCTTTTGTATCTCTCCGTTTCACTTCGGCTCACCGACCCAATCAGGTATTAAGTTATTTATAGCTGTGAAGGGTGATGTCACACACACACACACACACACATTTTAGGGGTATTGTGCACACACATACACACACACACACACCGTCACACACACACACAAACACACACACACACACACACACACACACACACACACACACACACACACACACACTGCTGGGACAAGTTCAAACACACTAAAGTGCATGTAAAAACCCCGAAATGGGAGAAACTGATTTTTTAAATTTTTTATACCTTCTTACCCCAAGACAATGCAGAAACAACCCTCAGAAAGAAATGGTTGTCAGACTTGGGCACCCAGAATTTTACACACACCCATTTTCCATAAGGATGGTAAAGACTGTCACCCATTTTAGGGCTTTTGTACACACACACACACACACACACACACACACACACACACACACACACACACACACACACACACACACACACACACACACACACACACACACACACACACACACACACACACTCACACACACACCCACACACACACACACACACACCGCACACGTTACAGTGGTGATGAATTGTGCATGGCTGGGGAAATGAACTATTAAAAGGCAGTGCTGCAGAGGTGGGTTTTGAGAAGTGATTTGAATGATGAGAGCGTCTGGCAGTTACGGACAGGGGCGGGGAGTCTGTTCCAAGTGGCGGGGCCAAGATGGGAGAAGCGGGCACGACCGCCACATGTTGTACATTTGAAATTGGGAAGGCGAAATTTACGCCCGTGTCAGAGGAAGAGCGGAGGGTACAAGATGGAGTATACAGATGGCGTAAGTCAGAGATTAGGCAGTATAAGTCAGGCTGAGAGAGTTAAAGCACATGCAGGACAATTTATACAGAATGCGTTCTTGTACGGGCAGCCAGTGGCCGGACTGAGTTTCGTAAGGGCGGGGAGGATATGGTCACGCTTACTCACGCGCAGAAATAATCGGGCAGCACTGTTTTGCATTCTCTGCGATTTATCTAGCTGCGTTTTAGTCAGGCCGGAAAGGAGGGAGTTAACTCATTCTATCCCAACATCGAAATCCCCAAATTTTGCCGTTGTCCTCTGAAGACTGTACTCTAGTGCAGGACACAGATCGACCATGATAGTTCAAGGGTGATGCCAGAATAGCTTGGCGCCCATAGGCGCCAAGCTATTCTGGCATCACCCTTGAACTATCATGGTCGATCCTTATCTTGCTGTGGTGTGTCTGGGGTAGGATGAGTTAAAGTAGTCTAACCGTGATAAAACAAAGGAGGAGACAAGGGTGGCAGTTGCTACGGGCGTCAGATACTGTCTTACACTGCTAATGCGCCGAAGTTCAATAAAAGCTTATCTGCACATAAGACTAACATATTTATGACAGTTCTGCGCTGTGCGATAGCCGTGGCAGACACTTCTTTCCACAATAAAATGACAGTTGTGAACTTTGATCTGAGTTGTCTCATTATTGTGTTTCTCGTGTCTTGGTTATGCGCAGAAGATGGTACACCTTTTAACACTTTTTGTGTGCTTCCACCCATCAGATGACGATAAAATAATAACTGTAAAAGTATTATTATAGGCCTTGAAGTATCATGTATGAATTACATTTTATTGCCCCTGAAGTGATTACTTTGCAAACTTCAAAACTACTATCTTCTATCACTATAACGGTGTCCCTTATTTTGTTTTTAATGTTTTAAACCCACCTTTTCCGCTCATATGTCTGGAATTGCTTCATAACAGGTAGAAACAGTATTTCTGATGAATCTTTAGTGGTTTTGGGTCTGTACATCAAATTTTGTGATCTTGATATAACCACCCAAGGATACCAAGTTATGTGCAGAAGATACCCAACACCTGTTCTCATTCACGTCATTTAAAGTAATTTTTGTAAGTTCTTGATCCTTAACTCTTTCGAGACGTGCCGCATCCGGATTCGCGGCTTTACGTAAAGCGAATCTGGATGCGGCACGTCTCGAAAGAGTTAATGCAAATTTTATGAAAGCACAGACACTAAATTATATATTTCTATCTTCAAAATGTCTGTCAGTCAAATCTGATTTTGGCATGGCAGTGTAAGACAGATGGCACCCATGATCACACTAAATAAGCACACTAAATGATTAGGGCTGTAACTAGTGTAAGCGCAGATTCGATATGAAATGAAAGTCTATTGTCACATGTCATTTCAGCGGTTAAACTGCTTGGCGTGGCGGATGAGACTAGATTGACACACAACCCTGAAGGACGTCCCCCACATAAAGAACACACATGCACGAAGGACCCTGTGACAGTACAATGAATGTTGAGAGTCCAGATTTGTCTCTGGTGGAAGTTGTTCACTGTTGAGATGCAGGGTGGCCACGGATCTCTGCTCCAACCCTGTCTGCTTTCAAATCACTGCTCAAGACCTATCTGATTTCTTATGCGTATAGTTAGATGCATTTTCAGTGCGTTCGCAATCTTTGGCAGTAACTGTTCTTGTAACGGTGTGTGTATGTGTGAGTGTGAGCTTTTGATAATTGTCACTTTAGTTTTTGTAGCATTTATTGTGGCGTTTTCTTTCTTGTACTTTTTGTTCTGTGATTTTTTATCTTGTAAAGCGCTTAGGGCACCATTCATTTGGAGGTTAAGCGCTATATAAATGTACATTATTATTATTATTATTATTATTACTGGCCTTGGTGGCGACTTCAAACACAGCACTATAGCAAGTGTTTAAATAAAGCTGATGCATGGAGAAGATGTCATTAGTGTTTTCACAGCAAAACAAAAGCGACGTGCTGTGCCAGTGTCACAACTGTAGTCAACGGTTTCCAGGACTATTCAAAACATCACTGAACACGTGATCATCGCTTTCATGCAATAACACAGATGTAGATGTACTCGCTGACAAAAGTCATAACTTGTGTTGGTCCTTTAGGCATGCAGTGCCACATGGAGATCTGTATCGTGAAGACAGTAGAATGGGCACCACTAGTGTGCGGGGGAAGGCCTCATGCGACATCTTTCACCTCCAGTGGCAACTGCAGCCAAAAGGATCGTTTATGGTGGCTCATGTTTAGTGGCCCAGTGGCTTTGAGCTTGAAATGTTGCCAGGGTGATCAGTCACTGCTGTCCTTGAGCTGTTATGGTCAGTTTTTGTGCTGGAATGAGCGTACAGTGTTTTGAAAACTGTTGCATTAATTAGTCTGGACGGGTTTTCATGGTAGACTAGACAGGCCTATAACCGCCACTTGGCAGGCGTTATTAAAGGGGCACACCCGACCTTTTTTAAGGCTTCAGTTTGCAAAAAAAGCTTTTACTGGGCTTCAGAATACATATCCACTTAGACAGTGACCACCCTATTGTCCCACCAAATGCTTTCTTTCGTCCATTCAAAGCGAAAAGAGGCCCACCGGAATCTTCTGACGGGACACGTAACAGAATTGCTTCTGATAGGCGATGGTAGCTGACGTCATATCTATTCTATGCGACCTTAGGTTATCTGCATAATTATAACAAATCAGAGACAAGATGGCGGACGAACCAGCAAAGAAAAAAAGAAAGTCACATTATCATCGAGTCGCGCCAAAATTGACAGGCCACGGAACGCAGTGCCGTTTCCGTACTGTCCAGTCTCTTAGCCTTAGTCAGTCCCAGTCATCCTCTAATATTTCAATCAACTAAAAAACACTACCGCCTACCAGCTGCACATTTGCCATGCACAAAATACCAAAAATGCCAGCACATTGACTGTCTCATTTCTTGGCTATGAACCTGATTCCTTACCAACCCCACACCCAAGCACAGCTGAAATCAGCGTGCCCCTCAAATCACTACGTCAACGGCAACTCAACATAGGCCCACAATTGTCCACTGGATATGCTCAGGATGGTATGAATCAAAGCACCAAACATGTCTCCTCTTCTCTAACTAGAAATTTCCAGCAGATTCCAGCATTAAGCCCTACTACAAATTTTCAAACAAGGCAAAAAGTTATTTTTAAAAACACCGGTCCTCTTTCTCCCTGAACTGTCCAATTTGAATATGTAACATGACCAGTCAGAGAAACTGTACCACCTGAAAACCATTCAATCTGCCATCAGTGCAATCCTTAGTCACTAGCTAAGTCAAACCCAAAGTGACACCATTGAATGTTGCTGCATCTTTATGTTATGGCCGATTATGTGAAGCGCGTTGTTGTGGCGTTCACTATGCTGTTGATGTTTTGGGTCATGTATATCTGATGCCATGATAAACACACTAGATATAGCCAGAATGCCTCCAAAATTGGCATGTACATCAAGTAATATATCTGATTTTCAGAAATGTTGCATTTGAGACACAGGCACATGAACGTTTTTTTTAAAATATTTTTCCATTACCCACCCCCCTACATTTGCTGTTTTTCAAGTTTACACGCACATGCAATACAGCCAAACTGACTTCTGGTGGGCTGGACAACTAAAATAAAGTTACCATGACACTGACATTGATGAAAAATGAGCTTTCAGACCCAAGACCATTTCCTTCTGTATCTCAGGACAGCCAAAAAGGCAAAGCCCAGGCATCGTCATTGACCCTGTTGTCTGTTGACAACAAGCAGGAAGAGGCCTGTAACCAGCTGCCATGCTCCATATGCTGCTTGCAATCTTTCCTCAGGCAAAAGGGGTCATGAAACAGCTCTGTAATTTAAACATTGTCTACTGACCTAACCCACAAACAAACGACTGCACAAAACAGCCAAAACTATGCAACGCGGGACACACCGCATACTCAAACAAGTGTCTGGAGTGCTTGTTTAGGAGGTAGCAGAGACAATGGTTATGTACAGTTCATGTTTATATTAAACACTTTTGTCAGAGTCTCAAAACACCTCAACTCATGTTGCAAATGCAGCAGGCATGTGTGTGTGCCAAACCTGTGAACACTCATGTAAACGCGTGTACTGGTGGCCGCAACTGCTGGTCCCATAACAATGCACTCAAATGAGCTTTACACAGTGTAAAAGTGCTTGTGTTTGGCTCAGAATGGACACCAGAGACATCCCTCATGACCATTACAGCAGAATGACACCTCAGATGCAGCCAGTGTAGCTGGATCATGCAAAATAACACTTCTGCATGTCACACTATTTTGGCGGCTTATTTCAGTCTGAGGTCAGCTGTCTGATGAAATGAACATGCTGACGCTGTTTCATTGTAGTTTTATCTTAACCTTTCACCTTAAGCCCGTCCCCCCCTCCCCCAGCCCTCAAAAACCTTTGACCTTAAGCCGGTCCCCCCCCCTCCCCCTCTCCAACCCAACCCCCCACACCACCCTACCCCACCTCACCCCACAACTTCAATAACTGAAAGTAATTTTTTTTTATCGCATTTATCAAACTGAACGCCCCGAACCCCACCCAAGGTCAAGGTCAAAGGTCACAGCTCAAGATCGAAGGTCAGACTCATGACTACCTATAAGACAAAAAATAAATGAAGAAACACACTAAACATAGCTCACCGTGCAGGTAAACAGGGTGTTGCGGACAAAACATGCAAAAACGCCTATAAAACTGCAAGCGCAGCGATTATTTTTGCAAAATTTCAAATTGTTCATGATTTTCTCAGTTTTCCAACAGCAAAAGTACAAATTCAATGACATCGTTACATTAAACCAGTTTCCGGTCTATGTCACATTATGGCATGTGGTGCCTCTGACAGGCCACGGAACACAGTGCCGTTTTCGTACTGTCTAGTCTCTTAGCCTTAGTCAGTCCCAGTCATCCCCTAATATTTCAGTCCCCTAAACATCACTACCGCCTACCAGATGCACATTTGCCATGCACAAAATACCAAAAAAACCAGCACATTGATTGTCTCATTTCTTGTCTATGAACCTGATTCCTTACCAACCCCACACTCAAGCACAGCAGAAATCAGCGTGCCCCTCAAATCTCCACGTCAACGGCAACTCAATATAGGCCCACAATTGTCCACTGGATAAGCTCATGATGATATGGATCAAAGCACTAAACATGTCTCGTCTTATCTAACCACAAATGTCCAGCAAATTCCAACATTCAGCCCTACTACCAATTTTCAAACAAGGCAAAAAGTTATTTTTAAAAACACCGGTCCTCTTACTGCCTGAACTGCCCAATTTGAATAATTTTTATGTAACATGACCGACAGACTCGGTAATTGCGGAAGAGAAGAAAGGAAGAGAGACAAGATACCCCTAAGTAGAACTGACATCGGACAAGGGAATACGGACATGTGGCAAAGTGTAAAGCAAGAGCTTGGCTTGACAACCCATTTTGGATTTGTCACTTTCCTACTGAATCAGTAAGTAATCTACGGTCTTTGTCGATCTTCCTATAGTTCCGCGAACGCTAGTGATTTTCAGATTTCATGATCTTCAGTAGAATTTATCTCTTATTGACTTCGCAAGATTTTAAACCCGTTTTATCCTATAGTTACGAGCTGGGGCTCACGAGGGTTTATATCTCTTGCAGCTGGGTAGCGCTCGCCTTGCCCCGGCCGTGAAGGTGTTATAATGTAACTGGGTATAGGTCGGTTGATATCGAAAGGAACAACTTTTTTTCGCAAATATCTTCGCAAAGAACGACATGTCTATAGTAATCTTACAACAAATATCAGTCAGTGACAGTTGACATAATATGATTTACTTTCAAGACACTAGAACGATGTGTCAGTTTTGCTGTACAGTCGTAGAAATTCGGGACGTCTTCATGAAATGGCTGATTTTGCCTCCTTCGGTGTGCCCCGGATATATTCAGTCTGGTAAGTGACGTGGCCAAGGTTGCAAAGCGGAAACTGCGCAGGCATGCATGAAGCCTGCATCTCGATACTGCTGCGGCCTAAATTAGGGCAGGGGCGGTTCGTAGGGGAGGGGGGGGGGGGGGTTCCAGGGGTTCCGGACCCTTCACCCCCCTAAAGGCCCCGCCACACATGCCCGATTGTGCCCCGATTCAGTAGCTGATTCCGATCCGATTGCGATCGGATGACGTCATATATCCGATCCGATCCCAATCGGCTGGGAATCGTGTGTTTAGAACCTGCTTACTTTTTCCGACACGAATCGGCCCCGATTGTAGCTTCAATCAATCAGAGCGCGTCTCGCAAAGCCCGTCGTTTCAGTGTGAAAATGGCGGAAGATCAGTACCACCTTCGTTGCCGATGTTTCGACCGCCTCGCGAATATGATGCAAAACTACTGATAATGCAAGCACATCATCATCACTAAGCCATTTTTGCAGAACAGGTACGACCTTGATCTTCGGTTCAAACCGGTCGGCTAAAAAACGTCGGGGAATGTGTGGCAGTGCACACGTTTTTGTAGTCCGGCCCGATCACACTCCGATTCGAAACTGCTGGAGAATCGGCCTGAAAATCAGCATGTGTGGCGGGACCTTAGACCCAAAAACCCCTTTCGCAGATGCTTGGACCCCTATCCCTCTCATTCCACGTTAAATATCATCCCCCTCCCTCCCCCCCGTTTGATATTTGGGCGAATGATGAGAGTTTTAACACGCACGCGCCTTCGCCTTTCGATTTTTCGGCCACTGGAAGCAAGGTCTAGGGTCTGGAAGGCCTTTTGTATCGGGTTGAAGTCCCAAACAAAAAGTATTAGTCAGTAATTCGTAAAAAAATAATGATAAAAAAAAAATTAAAAAAAAACATCTGGATGAAAATCGTGATGGATGAAATGTGAAGATTCCCCAGGGTGCAAAGACTATGGTGCCGACATCAGCTCCATGGCGTTTGCTCACTAGGGAACCTTCAGATTTCAACCATCACGATTTTGGGCCTTACACGGGCCAACTGCGGCCGACGTCGGCCAGATGGCTTTTGAGCATTGGGTCATGATTCGTGGATAAGAAAACGACATATTAAAAAATCCGTAAAATCCCTACCCATCCCCCCCCCCCCCTTTAAGGTTACACCTCCCCAGCCCCTTTCCACCCACAACGATAATCCCCAACGCAACCCGGAATTGCATTCAATCTGCACAACGTCAATAGACGTGACCATGTTGCCTCAATTACTCCTCCTACTCAACGACTGACCTGAATCCTTGAGGGTGCATAGGCCGTTGGACATCGGAGCGAACATAAACATCCGTTTATAGGAATTCGGTTGACCCAGATTAGAGACCGTAATTTTTTGTCATATTTACTTGAACCTTCACATATATCTATTTTGGAGAAAGACATTGGATGAGTTTGTTATCCAACTTTGTATCCTTTCAACTTTTTGAGTAAAAATTCATTATTTTTAGAAAAGAATTAAAACAATAAAAAAAACCTTTACTTCTAGAGAAAGTCAGACAGTGGCGGTGACGTAAAAGAGGCAACCCAGTCACCATGTAGGCACTTCTTCTTCTTCAGCGTTCCCGAATTTCTGCCTCAGATGTCACGATTAATATCCACCTGAGGCATAATCCATGAGGGTTGCGTGTGTGCTCGTTTCCCTGACGGGTTTCCACACTATACCATATAGCATAGTCAGCGACACTCCGACTTTGTTGGTCCGGCATTGGTTGGTTTTCTGTCGGGGTTTGCTCCCCTAGCCTTTGCCTCTCCCGAGGCACCCACATAGCTGAGGAACAGGCAGGCTTCAGACCAGGGCGCAGCACAACTGAGCAGATCTTCAACCTGAGAGTTCTATGTGAGAGATACCTCCAGCACCAGCAGGACCTCTATCATGTCTTTGTGGATGTTAAGAAAGCGTTTGACAGGGTGTGGCATGCAGCCCTTTGGTCCACCATGAAGTTATACAACATCAATGTCAACCTGATCAAATTCATAGCAAACCTTTACAACAAGGCCACTAGCGCAGTCTGCTTCAATGGCAAAATAGGAAACTGGTTTAGGACTACAGTTGGAGTCAGACTGGGCTGCTTGCTCTCACCTACTCTTTTCAACATCTTCCTGGAAAGAATCATGACGGACGCTCTGAAAGATCATGAAGGAACTGTCAGTATTGGAGGCAGAACTATAACGAACTTGCGCTTTGCGGACGACATTGATGGCCTTGCAGGAACAGAGAAGGAGCTAGCTCAGCTGGTGGAAATGCTGGATAGTACAGCCATTGCACATGGGATGGAAATCAGTGCAGAAAAGACCAAACTGATGACCAATAACGCCAGTGGCATTGGCACTGAAATCATGGTGGGAGGCCAAAAACTGGAAACAGTTAAGAAATTCAAATACTTAGGAGCCATTGTGACAGATGAGGGATCAAAACCAGAAATACTGTCCAGGATTGCGCAGACAACAACAGCACTGACAAGATTGAAGACCATATGGAAGGACAGAAACATCACACTCTGCTCCAAGATCAGACTGATGCGCTCCTTAGTCATCTCAGTGTTCTTGTATGCCTGCGAGTCATGGACCCTCACAGCAGACCTTTAAAGGAGGATACAAGCCACTGAAATGAGATGTTTTCGAAGGCTGCTTGGCATTTCATACAGAGATCACATGACAAACGAGGAAGTGGGAAGCAGAATCAGGCAAGCAATGAAGACTTATTAGCCATTGTGAGAAAACGCAAACTGAAGTGGTATGGGCATGTCATGCGTTCAGCAGGGCTTGCCAAAACAATCCTGCAAGGCACTGTGCAAGGAGGACGAAGGAGAGGAAGACAGAGGAAAAGATGGGAGGACAATATCTCAGAGTGGACAGGACTGAAGCTGGGCGATACGCTGAGAATGGCAGAGAACAGAGAGGAATGGAGGGAGCTGGTTGTCAAGTCATCAGTGGTGCTCCAACCGTCGGCAAGACTACGGGATATAGATAGATAGATAGATAGATAGATAGATAGATAGATAGATAGATAGATAGATAGATAGATAGATAGATAGATAGATAGATAGATAGATAGATAGATAGATAGATAGGCACCCACAAGGCAGTGGGGCTATTTACCCATAGTTGGGAATCAGGTTCACGGGCATAAGGGCCTATCCACACACCTGTTGGGCCTGCATGCCGCGTGTCTGGAAGCCAGACCTCCTCCGAGTCCCCTGTAGTTTCTGCCTGAGTCCGTGAGGTGATCAGTTACCGTGTGTCGCCACGAGGAGACACTACATGAGGCTTGTTGTTGGAAAGGCTATGTACTGGCAGAGAGAGAGAGAGAGACTGACGCATTCTGCCTTCCTTTTCGCAATACTGCTAGCCAGCGGTGGAAGCTGAGCCGGAGAAATGACAAGCACTACCACTGCGCTACCACACTAGACGCATCACAACAACCATATTGACACACCATGCAGACACTGATATAAATAAATACTCTAAATATGACGTCTCTCTCTCTCTCTCTCTCTCTCTCTCTCTCTCTCTCTCTCTCTCTCTCTCTCATCTCTCTCTCTCTCTCTCTCTCTCTCTCTCTCTCTCTCTCTCTCACACACACACACACACACACACACACACACACACACACAAACATGCGCGCATCTCCAGGAGGATTAAATCCTCATGCGCCCTCCAGGCGCATGAGGATCTATGCCTCTTGGAGATGTCGTTTGGAGCGCGCCCGCATGCACGCACATACACATCGACGCGCTTCCAGAAGAGCATGCATGTGACCCGTGTACTTAGTATATCATGTTAGCTATCATAAAGTCAACCTGCTTTCACACAAATTATAGCAAGACTGATGTAACAGAACGAACCAGATGTTCTTCTGTGTACAAAGTCCGATAGCACTTATGACCATTGCTTCTCGGATTTCACTCGTGTCGACTGCTAGCTATGACGTGCGCCGCTCGCGGTGCCTTGCCAAACGCAGCGTTAGAAAATGTGTGCGCAATAGAGCAGTGTACGTGTTGTCAGTAGTGTTTCTTTGATATTTTTGACCGTGTATTGTAGCCAAACTGCAACACCATTTGCTTAGTATTTAGCATGGTTAGATTTGGCCCGGGTAATAGTTTTTAATGATGTATATGTCTTTTGGTTGACTGTAACCTATCAGGGTGATAATTGTGATTTAGTAACCTTTTCGATTTTCTGCGGCCCTTTTGTGAACGCTTTAAGAATGAATATATTTTTTGGGGTTAATAGTCCGTAATCCCAAATTTAATCCAGAGTAAAGCTGGTAAAATGTCCTAACTTTTCTTTTCAAAGTTTATATTTCTGCATTATGTAGTTTAGGATTTATTCTAGCTCTTAGGGCTGGCAAGAAACACAGATTTGCCATTTTTAATATTTCAGACCCGCGGGGGTTTTAGCACCGACGCGGATACGGCGGGAGCCGGCATGCGTCTATAAATAGGACCGCCCCCGCGGCGCGCTTTCTTTTCTTTACCTAACACGCGAGACCCAGAACCGGCATTATAGTGACCGACTTAATTTCTGGCACGGGTGCCTTCGAGAAAACGTTTTCTAATTTACCCTAAACTGCGCGGGTTATGGAGACACTGTAAGTACTCAGTTTTCATATTGTATTATGCGCATTATAATTTTTTTTGCACTATTTGATGATATTGCAATGCTGGATGTTTTGATGATTTTCTTGATCATGAGGTTGACATGATTGCCAGACCGGTCGGCATTAGCCATTTTGTGAGGCTAACTTGATTCCATTTGTTTCCTGCTAGACGATTATCTAATAGGTAGTAAATTTCCTTAATAACTTTTAAAGAAATATAACACCAGAAAAAGTAACAAGACAAATACAATTAATTTATAATAATAATAATAATAATAATAATAATAATAATAATAATAATAATAATAATACAGCTCAGACTCGACATATCGTGAAGCATTACATCGCGAACTCGGATAAAGCGCGGGGGGTACCTTGGATCCCGAAAAAAATCGGACTGACCGCGGACGGCGGTGAAGCGCGAAATAATTTGTCACCGGCCTTGGCTGCCACGGTATCGCGCTCCACGGGGTGCTGCACACACGCCTCACACGACAGCTGGGAGGGCGTCCACACACTGAACACCCACAAACCTTCTACAGATGAAGAACACAAACATACATGTATGTACATAAAGAGGTTAGAGGACAGAGCCAGTGCATAATGAGGGCCTAGGCTTCTGGCATATGACAGATTTCTCCCCACTTGACTGGCTGCTGGGCGCGTGGGAGCAGCTTCACACAGACTAAAACGTGACTCTTCCAAAATATAACTACACACGTAAATGCTTTAATAGGAAACACTGATTCGATGCGCATCAAGGTCTCGTGTCAAGTTTCGCCACGTTCGGCAGCCGGCAGTTATGACCTGGAGAGCGGGAAAAATGACGCTGAACCCTCGTTCGCCTCTAACGAAGAACACAGGCAATGATAGGAAAACCTTAGGCACATCTGCGAGGGATAATGCATGTCTATGCTTGCCGCAGAGTTAGGTGGTCCGTTGTTGACGTTAAAGAGAGGTGTCCTACCCTACTACGTACTGGTGCTCACCGGTCATTGTAATCGGATTTTCTCACCGTGCGCGACGACTTCAAACAAAACACACTAGCGAGTTGATCAACCTATCCATTGAAAAATAATATAATAATAATAATAATAATAATAATAATAATAATAATAATAATAATGGGTAGACCATCGAAAACCGATGATGTCGACATTGTGCATGACTTCTATTTGTGGGTGCGGATGTGACTGGCCAATCCAATCCTGGAGCCACACCTGCGAGGGCAATGGGGGCACTGGAACGTAGCTGTGGGGAGAGTCGACGCTGTCTTTCTGCGAGCTCTGGCACTGGTGATCCGTTCGCGCCGATTGTGTTCAAAGAGCGTGCAGGCTTTACTGGTATGGCACGCCAGCCAGATCTGTCTTGTGCTTGTGCTTCAAGTTCCTTTACCGGGAAGACGCAGTATTTGAGGCTGTCTTTTATGCAGTCTTTGAAGCGTTTCTTTGGCCGTCCTTGCTTCCTGTGGCCTTTTGAGAGTGCACCATACAGGAGTTGGCCTGGCATGCGAGAATCATCCATGCGTATGACATAACCTGCCCAGCGAAGTTGTGTCTTTAAGACCAAGGCTTCAACACTCACTAAGTCAGCATTATACAGGACTTCCAGGTTTGTCACCTTGTCTTGCCATTTGTTGCCTATGAGTGAGCGCAGGGATCTCACGTGGAAACGTTCAAGCTGTTTGAGGTGCTTTCTGTACAGCGTCCATGGCTCACAGCCGTAGAGGAGGCTGGGGAGGACTACTGCCTTGTAGACACTGATCTTGGTGGACAGCTTGACGTTGTTGTTATTCAACACACGAGTGCGCAGACGACCCAGGGCCTGGCTGGCTTTGCTGATGCGAGCTGGGATTTCCTTGTCGATAGTATCGTCAGAAGAGATGATGCTCACCAGGTACCTAAACTGGTCGACAGTCTTTAGCTCGGTGCCTTCGATATATACTTGGGGGGGGGGGGGGGGGGGGGGGCTCTTGTGCCTGGAGCTGGTTGGTCTTGTTGAGACTGATTGTGAGGCCAAACAGTCGAGAGGCTTCCGAGAACCTATTGACGATGGTCTGGAGGTCAGACTCCGTGTGCGCCATCAGCGGACAGTCATCTGCAAACAGCGCCTCAAGGATCAGTTTATCGATGGTCTTGGTCCTGGCATTCAGTCGACGGAGGTCGAAGAAAGAGCCGTCTAGTCTGTACTTCAGGTACACTCCCTTCTCAAAGTCACATACTGCATGGGTCAGGACACACGTGAAGAACAGGTTGAACATCACGGGGGCAAGAACACTACCTTGTTTGACAACGTTGGAAATGTCGAAGGGTGCGGATGTGTCGCCGTTTGACTGGACAACTCTTACCATTCCTTCATGGAAGAGGCGGATGATGTTGGTGAACTTCCTGGGGCAGCCGAGGATGACCCAAAGCGCTTCTCTGTTTACGGTGTCAAATGCTGTGGTCAGATCTATGAAGACAGCGTAGAGGTCCATGTGCTGCTCAATGCATTTCTCCTGGACCTGTCTCACAGAGAAGACCATGTCGACTGTGCTGCGGCCGGGTCTGAAGCCACACTGAGCCTCTGGGAGTGCTTCCTCAGATACAGAGCTGATCAGGCGGTTGAGGATGACTCTCGCGAGGATCTTGCCAGCAATGGACAAGAGTGAGATCCCTCGGTAGTTGGCACAGTCTGCTTCGCTGCCCTTGTTCTTGAACAGGGAGATGATTGTAGCATCTCTAAATTCCTGTGGCATGTTCTCCTCTGCCCAGATGCATGTCAGAATGTTGAGGAAGGCATCAAGGGTCTCAGGTTCAGCTGCTTTGAAGAGCTCTGCGGGGATGCCGTCCATGCCTGCAGCCTTGCCGGAGCTAGTCTGGTTGATCGCTTTCTTGACCTCATCCAAGGCCAAGGTCATCCAATGTCGGCTTCTGAGGAATCATGTCCAGAGCCGCGGGGTCGACAGTGGAAGGCAGGTTCAGCAGATTTGAGAAGTGTTCTCTCCAGCGCTCAGTTATTGTGCCTTTGTCCTTCAGTAAGGTGAAGCCGTCGGAAGAAAAGAGAGAGGTTGTGCTGGGTCTGGCAGGGCCGTAGACAGCTTTCATTGCCTTGCTGTCCTACCAGATGTCCTGCATGTTGCGGAGCTCTCTCTGGGCTTTTATCTGGAGGTGTTTGAAGCGGTCTTTCTTGGACAAGGAGTTGATGTCATTCTGCCACTCGACGAAGGCACTGCGCTTTTGCTCCAGTAGCTTGTTGATCTCTTCATTGTTCTCATCGAACCAATCCTGGTGTACCCTCTGCTTGGGTCCAAGCACGTCTTTGGCAGACTCCGTCACCATCCCCTTGAACTGGTTCCACATTCAGTTGGGTTGCCAGTCAACGGTCCATGGGCAGTTAGCAGGTCATCAAGGTGGGACTGGAAGTTTTCCTTGACGTCCGGGCGCTTCAGCTTGGCCAGGTTGAATGAAGGTCGGGTGAGCTTTGGCCTCTTCCTGTGTGCTGGTGCAATGTGCAGGTTGAGGACAGACCGCACCAGCCGATGGTCGGTCCAGCACTCGGCTCCTCTCATGGCTCTGGTGATTCTGACATCACGGGTATCCTGCTGGCGGACAATGACATAGTCTATGAGATGCCACTGCTTGTACCTGGGACGCATCCAAGTTGTCTTGTACTTATTAGCCAGCCTGTAGAGGGTGTTCGTGATGGCGAGTCCATTCTCAGCGCACAACGTCAGCAGCAGCAGGCCATTGCTGTTCATCTTGCCCAGCCCTTGTGGGCCCATCACTCCTTCCCAGCAGTCACATTCGCGCCCATCTCGAGCATTGAAGTCACCAAGCACGACGAGTTTGTCACTTGCAGGGGTGGACTTCAGGAGGGAGTCGAGGTTCTCATAGAACGCCTCCTTGTCATCATCGGCGTTCGTGAGTGTTGGTGCATAGGCGCTGATGATAGTGACATGTCGGATGTGGGAGATGGGGAAACGGAGCTTTATCACTCGTTCGCTGTTGCCAGTGGGAAGAGAAGGCAGCTGTCGGAGGAGCGTGGTGCGGATGGCGAAACCAACTCCGCGTATCATGTCCTCGTTCTCAGCTTTGCCCTTCCAGAAGAAGGTTCACAGATCCAGCCTTCGTCAGCAAATCTGGTTTCACTAAGAGCTGCAATGTCGATCTTATATCTCGCTAGCTCCCCGGCTATGAGGGCTGTTCTTCTGTGCGGTCTCTGCGTCTGATCTCTGTCCAACAGGGTTCGTAAGTTCCACGAACCGAGAATAAGTTTCTTTCTTTGTTTTTCTTTTCGACCGCATAAAAGGGTTAAACCGCCAGCCGCGGTAAGTTGACCGGTTTGGTGTAGGGCAGGCAATGTTTGGAACACCTTTTCTAGTTCCCTCCCTTACTAGGGTAAGCAATGCTGTCCTGAAGAGGGCTGCTCAGTCGCCTGGGATGCTGCCGAACTTCCCTGCTGCCCCTGGTACAGGGAAGAGTGACCACTGGTCCACAGGCCGCCTACGTGCAGGTTCGGAGCTACGACTCCCAGTAGAAACCTCTACCCGTCGGTTCGCCCGTTCCCCATCGCCGCAGGGCTTCTGGAGGAGGCAGAAGAAAAACGAAGATGAAGATGCAGATTTGGTGAAGATGAAGATCCATGCACAAAATCTGCGCGTGAAGGAGATTTTGGTGGAGAAGCTGTTGCGCTGGAGTAATCCCACCCTCTCGGCCGCAGAAATCAGAGTTTAGTGGCACGATGAGACGTTACAACTGGTAACTTCCTTGGCTGCAGTGGATGGCCATGTCTTCTTCTGTGCTGACATGCCCTATGCACTCCACGGTGCACTACTGACCCGCCCTCTTGGCCGTTGAACCCTTGATTGAGTTGAAAAATAAAGGCTACCTAACTTGTCTATTGATGTGTGTGAATGACATAAACGAGAACAAAAGTTGTCTTTGTACGTTTTTTTGTTGTTGTTTTTTTCCCGTCATGCTAACAGTACAAGTAAGTGTTTCTGATTGTACTCGGCTGTGAAAGAAAAAAACGCACAGGCGCACACACCCCGATTCTCATCAGATACACCCCCCCCCCCCCCGCCCCTTTAGATTGATATCTCGCGGATGTAATAATAATAATAAAAATTAAAGACACACAGACACAAATTCAGTCATATGTAAGGCAGCACAAGGGTAACACACGATGTCTGTTACTAGAGAGAGAGAGAGAGAGAGAGAGAGAGAGAGAGAGAGAGAGAGAGAGAGAGAGAGAGAGAGAGAGAGAGAGAGGGAGAGAGAGAGAGAGAGAGAGAGAGAGAGAGAGAGAGAGAGAGAGAGAGACAGACAGACAGACAGACAGACAGACAGACAGACAGACAGACAGACAGACAATGAACAATGAACAATGAACCTTTATTTTCCAACGGTAGAAGTTATTGGTAACAGGTCAGACAGACAGAGAGAGAGAGAGAGAGAGAGAGAGAAATGAAATGAAATGAAATGAAATGAAATGAAATGAAACTTTATTTCTCAAGGATAAATGATTAGGTACACAGACCTTTTTTCAATCATGTCCTTGCACACGCACTCACACATCAATCTCACGCGCGTTACTAAAACTAATAAAACTGGAAAGGCAAAACGTGAGCATAAAAAAAGAAATTAGCTCACTCACACACACACACACACACACACACACACACACACACACACACACACACACACACACACACACACACACACACACACACACACACACACACACTAAGAGCCTGATTAAACAAGAATGTTAAAAACTTAGTTTGAACAGCAACTGCAAACTCGACAATACAACTCACTACGCTGGAAAAACGCCGACACAAGTACACAACTATGGGCTTAATTTTCTTTCAGGTGCCGAAATAAGCGGGCTCTGAATGTGGACAAAGAAGGAGCCCCAGTAATGTCGATAGGCAACAGATTCCATAGTTTGGCTCCTGAGTAAGACAAACTAGTTTTGAATATATCGAGGCGCGGCCTTGGTATGGATAGATTGTTCCTCGTCGTTTTATAAGGCGTATGAGCAGGGCTAAATAGATCTGTTAGATAAATAGGCGTTTTAGAGTGGTAGATTTTAAACATAAGTACGCCTTTATTGTACATAAGTAACTTACGCAGAGGCAGCATGTCGAGGGCTTTGAGTCGGTCGTCGGTGCTTTCTTTACTATCCGGGTGGATTAATTTGGCTGCTCTACGATGAAGAGCATTAAGTCTTTTTATGCACGCATCGCTACATCCATCCCAAACTGTAGAAGCATAATCTATATAGGATTAAATATGTGCGTTATAAAATATTTTCCTTGTCGGTGTATCTGTAAAATAACGCAGTTTTGAAAGAAGATATAAATTCCTGGACACTGTTCGACATACGCTGCTGACATGAGCGTGCCATGTGAGTTGATCGTCAATAATGACGCATAACAAGCGTTGCTCTCTAACTTGTCTAATCGGCTCAGAGTTGAGAGAAAGGCTAAGTGGGGGTGGATGTAGCTGCTGCTTTTGTCGTGTAGTTATTAGCATGCATTCTGTTTTAGACGGATTTGGTACCATATAGTTAGTGTGACACCATTTTGAAACATCAGTTAAGCCCTGTTGAAGTGAGAAATTGATTGTGGAGATATTCGCTGACGACATGTCGAGAGTAGCATCATCAGCAAACAGACTACAGCGTACGTTTAGATCTGAAATATGCAATGGCATATCATTGATGTAAATGGAAAATAGGAGGGGCCCTAATATTGAGCCTTGAGGCACGCCATGCTTTAGTATGCCTTCAGCGGAACGTTTTCCGTTAACAAACACCGTGCAGGTAGGATTTGAAAAAGTCCAAGGATGCTTTGTTTACGTGATACACTGATAGCTTTAGTATCAACATATCATGATTTATTAGATCAAAGGCTTTTGAGAAATCTAGAAATACAGCACCGGTCATTTCAGCTTTGTTCATGGACGTAAGCCAAGTATTGGTCAGGTGAGCTAGAGCAGTGTGGCATGAGTGGCGAGGTCTAAAACCTGACTGTAGTGGGTAAAGCAAGTTATGTTTTTCAAGAAAATAGCTCAGATGCCTGTGTACATGTTTTTCTATTGGTTTTGACAGAGCTGACAAGAGCGAGATTGGTCTAAACTTATTAGGATCTGAGAGGTTCTTACTTTTAGGCAGAGGAATAACTTTGGCTACTTTCCAGCTGTTTGGAAATGTACCATGTTGTAAAACGAGATTATAAATAAATGTCAAAGACTCGACCACATACGGGGCAGCAAGTTTTAAAAAGTATGTATTTATCCCGTCGTGACCAAGCGAGCGCTTATTTTTGAGTTGGCTAATAGATTTGCCAACGTCAAATACAGTAAGCGAAGGAATACTAAATGATACGTTTGGCGCGAGTTTGTCCTCACAAAAATATGTAAGCCTTTTGGATATAGCTGGTGTGTGTGTTGTCGTACTGCTTAACAACAAATCAGCAGCAGACAAGAAATGGTTGTTAAATGTGTCTGCAGATATAGATGTACATGGTGCTGTTTGTCGTGATTTAGTGAACGCATTAAGGGCGCGCCAGACAGATAAGGTGTCTGTTTTGTTGTCCATCAATCGCTTAAAGTGGTTTTTTTTTGCCTCTAATACCATGTATTTAACACGATTTCTCTGCTTGCGGAAAGCACCAAAATCTTTGTTGCGTTTTAGTTCATTTCTGACAGCCATGGCCTCTTTAATGTCATTGCTTAACCATTGGGGTAAAAGCACATGTTTCACCCTCTTTTCACGCAACGGCGCATGCTTGTCAAGAACCCGACGGAACAATCTATACCAATCGGCCAACGCATCTTCAGGATTCGTATGATTGTAAACCAAAAAAAAAGAGGTTTCATTTAGTTCGGCTAAAAACATATCCCTATTAAACTTTTTAAACGATCTATAATAGATAGTGGTATGTTGGTTTTTCCGATTTTGTTTGTCCAACTTCAAAGCCCAGCTGCAGCACACAGGGTAGTGGTCACTGATCGCCACTTGAAGGGCACAAGAACTAAGAACCCTTGAATTGTTGGAGGTGTATATATGATCAATCAGAGTGGCAGACGACTCTGTAACTCTAGTTGCAGACGTGATGATCTGCTTGAGACCAACCATATTGATTGTGGATTCCCAAGCAGGGTTCGAAACAAACATATTGATGTTAAAATCGCCAAGTAATAACACTTCAGTGCTGCTTTTGTTAATCTTATCCGCCATATGTAAAAAGTCGTCATACCACTCAAATGACGCAGACGGGTTTCGGTATACAAATCCAACAAGCAAAGGGGCCGATCTGTTTGTCTTCACCTCAACCCACACACTTTCAACAGAGTCTGATTCCAGGTCTGTTCTTCTGCGTGTAAAGTGCGCAATAGAGTCATGTATATAAACAGCTAATCCTGTTTGCTGAGGACGTACAGGATCGCGCCGGATTACTGAAAACCCCGGTATCGAAATAGATGCGTCACTTATGTCGGAACGTAAACGTGACTCTGTAATTCCGAAAATATGAAAGGGGGTGGGCTGAGAGAGGAGAACACACAAATCAGGAATCTTGTTTAACAAGTGATAAATATTTAAATGACCCAAATGTAAATTGTGAAATGTTGAACTATTCGACATGTTAAAAGAAAAAAAAAATTATAAATGCAAGTAGAGTACAATTAAAACTATACTGAGCACAATGATCGTGCTGTCACGACTTCCAGTACTGTCGTGCCTCAAATTAATGTGTCCGTTAAGGTCACTACCTAGATAGTGGCTGACGGTAATCGCAAACACGTCACAGTCAGTCAGCAACAGCATACCCACAGTGCTTCGCATCTAAGTTTAGGCGGCCTTTCAGAACTGGTTTACTAAAAGACCACAAGATATATCGTAGCAATACAATGAGTTAGTGAATGTGCTCAAGGACGAAACTTGATATTAATGAGAACGCTCAATTCAGCTGTCAAATAATTCACTAATTATTTTGTGAAACTTGAAATGCCAAAACTTATAAACTGGAGTGTAATTGAGGCAAATATGTCGGTTTTAATAAGAGCTCGCAAGACTGTGAGGACTAAGGTGCTCTTGGGTGTACGATGGCGCGGGATAGAAACAATCAGGTGGCATCCCAGAGTACGAATGATAATGCTGGGGCAATCCAAACACTTGAGGATTATAGCCGTACACCGGCCACGTGAACACCTGATGCCCAAGAGGGTGTTGCGTCACCACTGGCCAGGAGAGCCCTGGCTGCTGCAACGAGGGGTTTTCTGGCATTGATGACGCAACACCGCCTTCGGCAATATACTTCGTCTGCTGCATCTGCTGCTCGGGTCGTTGCCAGGTAACGTGTCTGAGCGGCTCACTGTGTGCGGTTGCCTCATCCGAGCGGCCACTCTTGCTGCTGGGAGTGTGTAAAGCGTGGCGAGGCTGGTCGTGTGGCTGGTTGTCGGCTGGTAGCCACGTTCGTCTGATGTTGGCCGCCAGTCGGGTCATGCCCTTGTAGCTCGGGTGGATGAGGTCACGTCTGTCTTTACTGTACATGGCAAGGCGTGGAAAACCCATGTGTGTGAAGGTGGCCGTGTTGTCGACGAAGACCACCCCCAGTTTGCGACAGGCGTGGCACAAGTTTGCGCTGGAAAGTTCCATTGGGAGTGTCATCCTACACTGTGTCTTAGTGGGCAGGATGCTGGAGGCGTGAAGTGCGGCGTTGGGGAATACGCGCCTGCACTGTGTCAGTAGCTGATCCCACAGGCGGCTGGTCACTTCGCCAGTCTTACAGTCATTCACCCCTACATGCACGGTGACCACCCGTACATGGGGTGCTTCGGACTGACGCTTCATCCAGTCCGACAGATCGATAGCCTTCAAGCCCGATACTGAGAGTATCTGGACCCTTTCACTTAGGTTGGTCTTCATTTTACTGGCCTTCATGTGTCGAAGAGTAGAGTCGCCGATGACGAGATGGGTTGCATCCGGCTGTATACGGCGAGAGGCCAGGTGTTCATCAGGTGCCTGTGGCTGCCGGCGGGGCGGGCCGACGTGACTGTCACTGCGGCCTGAAGTGGTGTAGAGAGGCTGATCTTCTGAAACACTGTTCCTTTCGGCTGAAACGACAACAGGTATGCATGCACCCGCTGGGTTATTGACAGCCTCTAACTGGGATGGCAAGATCTCAGAGGCAGTGGCGCACATGTATGAGGAAGCAGACTGCCAGGTGACTGGTTGAGAGGAAGCATTCGGCTGCGATGACTGATCCGGGTTCTGTGTGTTTGGTGGGGCAGTGATGATTCGATTGACCCTCCGCCTGATGTCCCTGATGGTATGTCCTTGGGATTTTTTGGACGAGGACAGGCGGCTGACTCTCACCTCTATGTTGTGCACCTGGTCATGCAGGCCGGCCAGTTCACTCTCAGACACCTTGCACGTTTTGGTGGCCTTGGCAGCGGTGTCTCTTATGTGGCTGTCAAGCTTACCAATCATGGCTAGAGCAGAGAGAGAGAGAGAGAGAGAGAGAGAGAGAGAGAGAGAGAGAGAGAGAGAGAGAGAGAGAGAGAGAGAGAGAGAGAGAGAGAGAGAGAGTAGTGTGTGTGTGACTGTTTGAGCGCTCATGTGCGTGGCTGAGTGGTGGGAAACAATATTAGCGGTTGCCGGTTGTACTGAAAGAAAATACCGGTACGACCCAAAAATACCGGCTTTCGTACCGGTAAACAACTCTAATAATAATAATATAAAGTCAATGATAATGATGATGTTGATTTTGATTATGATGATGATGACGATGATGATGACGATAATAATAATAAGAAGAAGAAGAATAATAGCAACAATATTACAACAAAGAGTAATTTATTCCGCTGAATCCCCACATAAGTGTATAATAATAATACAAATAATATCAATGATAATATAATAGTAGCAACAACAATAGTACTACTACTACTAAAAATAATAATAATATTAATAATAGCAATAATTATAACAAATAGTAATTTATACTGCCGAATCGCCACGTATGTGCGCTCAAACAGCCTCACAAAAGCAGACTAAGCTAACTAAACTGTGATTATAACAAGAATAATTGTAGGAAGGAAGAGGGATCCCAGTAAAAAAAACCAAAAAAAAAAAAAAACAACATTGGGCTGACGCCGGCTGCATTGGGCCCGCGCACAGCTGTGCGCGGACCCACTGCAGCCGGCGTCGGCCCAAGGGTGTTCACTTACTGGGATGCATGGCGCTTGAAGTTAATGCCGCTGCCACTACAATGATGACATTTTATTGAATTAGCAGTGACGTAAACGCCACCAAAATAAATCTGCAACCACGGTGTAATAGAGATTCTGACATCGGTGTTTAGGTGATATAGAGAATCAAACTCGAATGATTTTAAAAACCGTATCTTCGCTGCTGCTCGTCGTAGAAGATTGCAAACCCCCATCGAGCGATATTATCAGTATCACATAAACCCGCACGTAAGAACCTATTTCTTACACATCTTTTTGTTTGCAGTAACAATGGATGTCAGCTGCTTTAATGCACACATCTACAGACAGCAGCACAGCCTCCAACTTCGTCATTCCGACACCCAACGCAAAGGGAAACAGAGGCAAAACAAACGGCCCCTAAAACAACAACACCCAATGAAACACCTTGTCCCCACAACAAACACAAGAAAGGATACAACACAGTAACGAACGGACTTCCCCACCAATAACAACGCATAAAAGTCGAAACTTTACGCATGGCAACAAATTTACGCATAGCAACAAATTTACGCATAGCAACAAATGCAAAAACGGAGTCATCACGGCAACGGGAAACAGAGGCAAAACGGCCCCTAAACAACAACACGCAATGAAACACATTGTCCCCACAACAAAAACAAGAAAGGAAACAAACACAGTAACGAAATGACTGTAATACAAGGTTGACCCCGCAACAAAATTTGGGAATCCAAATTCACGCATAGCAACAAATGCGAACACGAAGCACGCGCGGGCTGGTCTGAGCAGAAGATGACTCAGACATAAACAATGACTTACGTAACCCAGGACAAAAACGGCGCGCGGCCGAACGAGAGTGCCACTAACGTCAAATGTCAGTCGGAGTGAGGCGGGTGCAACCAAACCGAGCCGAAAAACAGTCACCAAAAAAATGTGACTACCCAACCAAATGAATAAACAACAGCCTAACACAACACGAGAAACAGGCAAACTTATGAAACCTGGATGGAACCACAGGACCTTCTTGGTCCGGCAAACAGATGGCATAGAAACATACGAAAGTATATGTGGACCAGACATGTTAAACACTGGGGAAGAATCCTCCTCGCAGCTTTCATCTTTACCAACGGTTTAAAACCAACCATCTTCATGGAATAAGCGGCCATAAGGGGTCTCCTCAGAGATAACGCAGCCCGAAACCACTTTATGAACCTCCTCGAACTATTCACGAAAGGCAAATACAACAAAAACCTGTACTCATTTGACCTAACCAACGGAAGATGGGAATACTTGAACGGAACACCAAGGTACTACAACAAAAACGAACAGACCCAACCAGAGTCAATTGATTGATTGATTGTACATTGCTTAACGTCCCGACAGCAACAAGGCTTTCTCAGGACGTGCCTGCACTGCTTGTGAAAAAAAAATAAAAAAATAAACAGAACATTGAATGTATGTCGCAAGCCGATCAAATACATTAAATAAACCTAACACATGGGGCCTAAATAAAGCTAAGACCATTTAGCAACACACATCCAATATCAAGAGCTACAGGCAGTGCAGACAGTAGGGAGAGTTTTAAAAAGGCAAATACAGGTGAATGGACCAAGGGTAGACAGAAACACATGCCCCAGAATAGAGAGAAAAACTCACCCTGTGGGGCTGACCAGGGTGACCCTGGGAACTAAAAAGTACCTAACCCCACCCAAGTCCCCCAGGGCAGACCCGGGTGGGGGTCCAACCAGAGTCAAACACAGGCAGTGATGACTTAACACGGCCAAACACACCGCAAAACAAATACAACAGACAATAGTGCTACCTGCACCCCCCCCAACCCCCACCCACCCACAACGCAATGAACCGAAAAACAAAAAAGTGACACCAACAAATAGAAATCCACAGTTTAGTCACAACAAAAAGAAAAGTTCGGTGTCAATCACCATTGTGGTTAGGTTGGTCCGCTGACGAGAGCAGTACCTAACTTATTGCAAGCAAAAATGTGCTCGAAATACACAAAGGGAATGAGTCACAGTGCACAGTGACAAAACAAAATCTAGATCTGCGTCATAAAACCTTGTGTATACGGCCAAGCCAGAATAAACAGGCTACCGAACGTGTTGTTGGTGCGCGATGTTTGGCACCATTTTATACACACTCAGATCTTGACGTGATACTTTGTAATGTGACGCCGATATTTTGATGACGCCATGGTGCCAGTGAATTCAATAAATTGTTCATTGTAAGTGAGCAGAAAGTATGTTGAGATCAGTTTCGCGTGTGTCCACAACTTCAATTGACCAGACTTTATACAAGACAATTGTGTGCACAAGCCGTTCACATACAAGAGCGTGTCTCTCAATGCGTAATGCATATGAATTCGGTTGTACATTGCTAAACGTCTCGACAACAATACTTTCCCAGGTCGTGCCTGCACTGCTTGTGGAAAAAAAAAAAAAAAAAACCCAACAAAAAAAAACAAAACAAACAAACACACTAAATAGAATATTGAATGTATGTCGCCAGCCGGTCTAATACGCTAAATAAACCTAAGACCATCTAGCAGCACACATCCAATATCAAGAGCTACAGAAGCGCAGGCAGTAGGGGTAGTTTAAAAAGGAAGATACAGGTGAATCGACCAAGGGTAGACAGAAACACATGCCCCAGAATAGAGGGGAAAACCCACCCTGTGGGCCTGACCAGAGTGACCCTGGGAACTGAAATGTAATTAACCCCACCCAAGTCCCCCAGGGCAGACCCGTGTGGGGGGCATATGAATACGCTTAAATTGTGACATACATTGTGTGGTACAAATATAGCGCCTGAAAGCGCAAAGAAGGAGATGTGTGAGAAATACAAGCGAAGAAAAAAAGTGGAGCCTAACCTCTTCATTGCCGATAAAAAGTGAACATGATCCCACTGCAAGAGACATAGATCCTCATGAGCCCCCGCGACTGTGGGGGCTCATGAGGATCTATGCCTCTTGCTGAGACCAATTTGTATCCATGTTTCTTGGACGGTTTTGACTTTTGGTCTTGGATAGGACCAAGATTTCAGAAACAAAAATGTACGTACAGTGCACGTGCAGTGGCTTAACCCTGCAACTGGTCGAAGATTACTCTTCTGAAATATATTTTCATTCAGCACAGAAGAATGTGAACCGTTCAAAAAGCATGCGTACGCAATGTGGTCAGCAAAAGGCATAGATCCTCATGAGCCCCGACCTGAACCAAGGCCAGCTTGGATTGAAAAAAAAAGTCGCCGATATAATGGTTTATCAATGTTGTAGTGACTAAATATTATTAGACTATTCTACACCCCACTCCTAATCCCCCCCCCCAACCCCTCCACCCACCACCCCCCATTTCTTAAAATATGCACAAACCCGCTGAGTATTTACAGGTAACAGAATTTGTCTGCCTCACCCTGTACGTAACGGAGGAATTCTTAACGCATTTTTATGCCTGAATTTTTTTTTTGCGGGTCAAAGTATCAAAAAAATACATTTTTAGGCAAACATTAGCAGAACTAAGTGTAGTTTTGGAATCTCTATTGTTTTTGTTGATAAAAAGTGGAATTTAGGTGCGACCTATTTATATGACGCTAGGACTGAGAGGGTAGCGGTTTTTCGCTCTCATTCCCATGTATTAATGCTCTTGAAGTGTAGTTTGAAAACCAAGTTTATTTGAGCAAAGCAAACGGCTTCGTCATTACATCAGTTCAGCTTAGTGCTGTTCGGTCAACATGGGACCTCTGCGCTCGGAAAGGTCCATATGCGCTCCATCCCACCCACCAGAAGAGTTCCCGGGGCTCCATGCCACCCATCAGAAGAGTTCCCAGGGTTTCTTTCGATGTCGTTTCCATATTGGTCTGGTTTATTATGCATCTCTCATGTCCTTTCAAGTCTGCCGAATGCCCGCTGCTTTTCTGCACACTTCAGCGATCGACTGCGTGGTGCCCATGGCTCTGTTCCATCAGTACTGTAGTCCATGCGGTCAGACTGCACGGCAACAGGTGGCTGTCCACGACCAGTATTTTGTGGGCAGTTCATTTGGTACGGAAAGCCACAAAACAGCGGTCGCGTACACCAGCTTCATATTTTACGCATCAGTGCTTTTGTCTTCATTCTGTACACCGAATCCGCTTGGGCCACGGCTCAACCAGGCGGTCCATGCAGTCAAAGCGCAAAGCAGAAGGGATACGTTTGTTCAGTGCAGAGGACGGCCACCGGGACGTCTGGAGCCATTTGCATCAGCGAACTTAGTCCTGCACCAGCCACTAAGCAAGGTGCGCCGCTATAGCGGCGCACCTTGCTTAGTGGTTGGCTTAGGAATAAGCTCGCTCATGCAACTGACCCCTGGTCCGTTTTACTTTTGGGAGAACGCGTCAGGTTGTCAGGGACCACTGATTGGCGGATGACTGGGAAGTCCAGGGGCTGATCCTTGCTGGCTGGAGTAGCCCTGTATAGACGCCTTGCCTGCCGCACGCAGAGATCCAGGCATTAGGCAAATATGGACCACCCTCGCTTTTGGGAGCGGATGACAGTGTGATATTTGTCCACATATTGATCCATCCGATCGATGCCCATCATTGTCTCATTGTAATCCGTCGACTCTTGTCTCTTTACCAACGCATGACTGAATGGGATGGAGCCCGACGTAGACATCGTTGACAATGTTCCCACGAACGACAACCAGCTCGGTGTTGCTGTTTGTGGCGTAATCACGCTTGGTCATCTCTCAAACTTCAGGAAAAATCTGCATTGCGGTTTGAGTGGATGGCACCTGTGCAAGCAATGTCCATTTCTGTTGCCTCTAACAGCTGACCTGGGTCTTGAGGCAGCTTCGAAGTATCTCCGTGGTCCATTTGTATCGGTCTTTCTGCCCTTTTTTCCTTTAGAACTCAAATGAGTTGCATTCTTGCCTTTTTCAGATTCCCTCACAATAGGCTGTTTCTATTCCCATCGCTCGTGATTTGGAGTAGCTGTATCCGGCTGTGTACTCTCGTTTTCCAGACAATCATGCATGACATAATTTGAATTAGGGATTTGTGAGACAACTGCTACATCTTAATTGATCGACTGACTGACTAAAATAAGAGACACACAACAAAGCAAGTGGATAAATTCATTCCGAACATTCCTCCCTTGCTCATTCCCCCACCCCTCTCCCTTTTCCTCGCCCGGCACCCTCCCGTTCCCACCCCCATCCCCCTCAGAACCCCCATCCTCCTCAGAACCCCCAGCCCCCTCAGGCCCCCCCCCCCCTCCACACACACACACATACTGATGAATTTACTATGTCAGCTGCCTGAAAGATGTAATCCTGTAACATGCGGATCATGTCATGCACGCTTAGAATCCTGAAAAAAACAGTAGATTTGTATATTGGTGAAAACCCCTACCCTCTCAGTCCTAGCGTCATATATATATATATATATAGGTCGTAACTTGCATGACATACTGCAACCACAGAAAGCAGTTTGGGATCAAACCGCAAACAAGTTTTTAGATTTCATCATAGCTTACAACATTCTTTCAACGACATTATGAGAAAATTGAATAGATAAAGTAGTATCGACATACATTTGTGAGCTTGCCACAGTACAGTTGTCCACACCCAAACTGTTGGTCAAATGGTTGCCTGGCAACGTGTTGTGTAAATGAGGTAAGCCAAAAACAGTGTCGATTATACAAAATATTAATATCCCTTGACTTATTGCAAAAAAAAAAAAAGAAGTTATTTTGCCTCTCTCTTGGAGGGTAGCGTAGACCTGAACATGTAGCGTCCTATACATAGGGCGCTAGGCATAAATGGGTTAACTCATTCTACCCCAGACACACCACAGGAAGATAAAGATCGACCATGATAGTTCAAGGGTGATGCCAGAATAGCTTGGCGCCTATGGGCGCCAAGCTATTCTGGCATCACCATTGAACTATCATGGTCGATCTGTGTCCTGCACTGCAATGCAGTCTTCAGAGGACAACGGCAACATTTAAGGATTTCGGTGATAGGGTAGAATGGGTTAAGCTACGGTTCCATAAGCACGAATCCGATACAAATACGATCCGAACCCGATGCGGTGATGCAATTTTCCTTTAATAAACTGCGTCATTTTTGGTTCGAAGCCGGATGCGAATTCGTGTCCGCATCGGGCATATGGAAGCACACAAATATGAAACAGACTTGCACGAACCTTTCTGTGTCGGGTCGGGTTCGTATTGGATTCGTCTGTATGGGTTGGCGCCTTTAGGCGAGAGACCCACAGACACGAATCCGATAGAAACTCGATCCGAATCCGAAGCGGGTCAGAAACAGAAAAGTTCGTCTTTTTCATGTTTCTGTGTTTCAACTGCCCGATGCGGAAACGAATTCACATCTGCCATCGAAAGAAAATGACGCAATTTTTGAAGGAAAATTGCACCACCGCATCAGGTTCAAATCCTATTCGTATCGGATTCGTGCTTATGGAACCGCAGCTTTAGAGATAATGTTGCGAACTATTACCACTGGGCCGCATGTCTTGAGAGTGGGGTCTTTTCAGTAATTTAGTTTTACACTCGCTCATCCAGACCTTTCCATGACGACGGTCTTGCACTCTACAAGAGGCATAGATTGTCATGAGCCCAAGCAGAATGCATGGGCTCATGAGAATCTATGCAGCTTGCTGTATAAAATCGTCTCCATTTGCATCTCCTCACTGAGAATGATGTTAACACATGTAGTCCCAAGTCCCTACAGCAGAAGATTGATTGACCATGATAATTCAAGGGTAGTGCCAGATTAGCTTGGCTTCTTCAGACGCCAAGCTAATCTGGCACTACCCTTGCATTATCATGGTCAATCCACCATCTGCAACTGGTACATAGTCATTAGACGACACCTCCAAAATTTGAGAAATGGGACATTGGGGCTAAAAGGGTTAACGTTGATCTACAGAGTGCGGAGAGAAGGCAACTAAGAGTAGTCAGTTAGTCAACGTCTGATGATGTCACAACACCCAGAACGAGGCTTTCTATGCAGCACTTCCTTCCGGTACGTTGTACGTTGCGTGACGTCTGTGGGTCCCCAGTCAGCGTCTGGTTTTGTTGTCTGCCGAAGTCTCTGGAGAAGAAAAAAAAAAAATAACACAATATGAGCCATAAACACCAACTATGGAGCAGTCGGCCGAAGACGTTAATATATATCAGTTCAGAAGATAGAGCGATCAAGATAGTTCCGGAGTGTTGCCAGAATAGCCTGGTGCATAGAGGCGCCTAGCAATAATATTATGTATCCACTCCATAAAGTTTGTCTTTCTTAGACACATGTATTGATATATTGTATAACAAGCAAATTAATATTCATGAGTTTGATTGATATACTTTCTTTCCCAAAATCCCTTACGCACCAATATAACTCGATCTTGATGATACTTACATTTTCAAAACGAAAACGCGAAATATGTTCATACATTATACATTAACGCGCTCCTTATGTGTAGTAGTAATGAAATACTTTTTAGTGTGTATGAACGCTCGAAATTTATATCCCACACACACACACACACACACACACACACACACACACACACACACACACACACACACACACACACACACACACACACACACACACACACGAACGGAGAAAAGACGCCAGGAAACGTGCGAATCGCTGGACTAACAAGTGAAATTGGCGAGATGTCAGCTGGCGATATCGACAACCTGAGAAAAGAACTAAATAAACAAACCTGCTGGCATTTTCCTCAATTATGCGTGATCTAGTTACAAGTAGAATTTACTCAGTAACTCACACGGTTATACAATGCACTGATGTCTTCATAGTCAGAGGCGAAATCTGCGTGCTGAGTCGACAGCGATATGCAGTCGTCTGCCATTCATGTGATTTGTCTAAACACCGCAATCAGCCGCAGTGAATGACGAGAAAAACAGTTTTGTTTTGAACTGGGTACATAAATTATATTGAGCAACATTTTGCTTGATATAGTGCCGATAACCGACAAATGTGATTACTTGACCCGAATCAAATGCCTCGTCTTACGAGTCGGACATTTGGTGGGTGGGGGGTCGGACATTTGTTGATTCGGGTCTCGTAATCACATCTACCTGTTATCGGCACTATATCAAGCAAAATGCTGCTCAATATATTATAATAGCATCCCCCTCACGAGGGCTCAGTGGCTCTTTGCCCACTGATGTCCTCTGCCGCCGCGGGATTACTTCCCTTTGAACACTGTCAGCGTCGAGAGCGTTATATAGAACAAAACTGGCATTCAAGGCGCGTCAAAGAGAGGGTTACAAGAAGTCCGACATTAGTTACAAGTTTTTTTTTTTTAATTTTTATTTTATTTTATAGTAGTAGTGAGGTGACATGGTGCGGTTTGCGCGAAAGAGATTGGTCGTGTGACGTAGGGATGAAAACTTTAGCACAAACTGTACCACGTGACCTCGCTACCAAAACCCTTGTAGCGACTAATGTACTTTTTGCATCCCACTCACTGTATGACGCGATATGACTTCGTTTTCGACTCTCGCGTACCAGCTTTGTTCGACAAAAAACAATATATATATATATATATATATATATATATATATATATAATATATATAACTAAATAAACCAAAGCTTCTTTGCTTTGTTCGAAACAGTACGCAGAAACGACACTCTAGAGTTGTTTTAAAGACGTCAGCCGATCCAGTTTTGAACAATATTTTCCGTCGCCGAAACGCACCAGACTCAAAACAGAGCAGGCCTTTTCCGGATCGAAAATGGCACACAAAGGTTACTGTCACACGATCGTCGCTTCAATGCCGAATGCTAATTTCTGAACTTATATTTTAGTGAACGACAATCGGAAAACACCTACTCATTGTTAAATCGCATTACTTTGACAAAAGGTAGACACTGTGGCTCGAAAAGCGCTTTCCAAAAGTCAAACTGAAATCGACATGCTGCCGGCAAGAGCGGTGTTTGCGCATGACCTTGACCCCTTGCAACTACAGGGGCTCTCTCGGAACTTGTAATTAGGTCAACTATAGGAGAAGTCACAGACGTTCGAAGTTTGATCAATTACTTGTCTACTTTTACGATTACAGTGGAGGAATGAAAACAAATACGTTATTGGTATCACGGGTTTGCTACACGGACCCATGTAGGTCTAAGGGAGGTCAAGGAACCATTGTACCCCGAAAATCGAAGGTAGCAACCCCTGCTACCAATAACTTATACTAGTATACCACTCGCATGACATTTTCTGGGGTGGATTACCAGCGTTCGGTTTACCTAGCAACCTCTTCGATTTACTTAGCAACAACAACAAAAAATGGTCCGACGACCGAACATGAGCACACGCTGAAGTGAAATTATGACGTAATATTACTTGATATGACGAATGTATCGAGCAGGGAAGTGCACAGTTTCAATTTTAACTTAGAGTTTGACGTCACGTATAAACATTTTTTTGTCATTAGTAATATAAAACGGCGACGACATAAGGCCAAAGCACAGGAGTTTTCTGCAAGTGTCTACAGTGACTGGAAAGAAACAGGTTAGAGGGTGGTTTCCTTCTGAGAGTCAATTATCGCGTTTTCTCGCATCTGATATGCATGTGTAAGGTATGGCGTGTCACATGTAAACATGCCGCACTGCGCGTCCACTTTTATGGCTGTTTCGGTCACATTTGTCCACCAAAAATAAAGTAAGTAGAAGGAGGCACGTGGTATAAATTGCTTAGTCAGTAGGGCCCTCGTGGATTACACGAATTTGTTCACCTCTTATGCTATTTGGTGCAGTGGGAATGCTCCGTGAACAATTTAACTCAATCAGCCCCGACACGCCACAGCAAGATACGGATCGAGCGTGATAGTTCTAGGGTGGTGCCAGAAAAACTTGGCGCCCATAGGCGCCAAGCTATTCTGGCACCACCCTTGAACTATTACGCTCGATCTCTCTCCAGAAGTGTATCACAGTCTTTCATAGGGCAACTTCAACATTTGGGGATTCGGTCCTGGCGCATAATGTGTTAAACCAATCGAACCCTATTGTCTAAGCGCTACTAGGGTCCGTGTAGCAAAGTATTATAAGTTATTGGTAGCAAGGGTTTGCTACACGGACCCTTATAGGCCTTTGGGAGGTCAAAGGAACCATTGTATCCCTAAGACCGAAGGCCTTCGGCCGGGGTACAATGGTTCCTTTGACCTCCCGAAGGCCTATAAGGGTCCGTGCAGCAAGCCACTGCTACCAATAACGTATTTGTTTTCATTCCTCCACTATTTTCGTAACGTGAAAGAAATCAAGAAGAAATCTTCCGACCTGGATCACGCCAGACATGACCGACGTCAAAGGAATATACAATAATTTAAAATATTTCATGACGTTGCCGCCTCCAGTAGTGTGCCTGTTGTTTCGAACAACACTAAAGTAACCTTTTACTTTTTAACGTTTTTGTGATCTTTAACAGAACAAAACTGGCATCCAAGATGCGTCACAAAGAGGACTAAAAGAAGTCCGCCATTTGTCGGTACAAGGGTTTTGTATCCCGGTCACATGGTACGGTTTGTACTAAAGAGATTGGTCGTGTGACGTAAGGATGAAAACAAAGATTCTTACCATGTTGTGCTTGTCTTTTATTAGCGTGTTTGTTTTTTTTATTTGTGTATGTGTGTGTGCGCGTGTGCGTGTGCGCGCTCGCGCGTGTGTGTGTGTGTGTGCGTGCGTGCGTGCGTGCGTGCGTGCGTGCGTGCGTGTGTGTGTGTGTGTGTGTGTGGACCGTTTCACTCTTTAGCGAAGATCGTACCTGGATAATAGTCCCTTTGGCTTTGCAAAGCTGGTACACCATGAGTATGGGCACAGGCAGTATAGTGGTAAAGCCGAGTATCCACCCGAACACCACAGCGCCCGTACCGTACGTGTAGTCCCCATACGTAGGAGATGTGTAGCGCATCCATGAAGAGATCGTCAACGCCTGAGGGAAAATAATATTCATTGGTCATCATATCTATACAGTCAAGTCGTCATCTTCGTCAGTCTTCGTCGTCATCGTTATTATTATTGCCGTATTAGGCATTATGAAGTCAACATCATCAACATCCTCCTCCTCATCATCATCATCACCACCGTCGTCTTCATCATTATTATTATTGCCGTATAAGGCATTATAAAAGCATCATCATCATCGTCTTCACTATCATCATCGTCAACATCACCACCACTGTCGTCGTCATCGTTATCATTATTACCGTATTAGGCATTATGAAATCATCACCACCACCACCTTCGTCGACATCGTTATTATTATTACCGTATTAGGCATTATGAAATCATCATCATCACTATCATTATCATCACCAACGCCGTTGTCGTCAACGTCGCGACGAACGACCAGTAACATCGAACGAGAGCGAAATCACGGCGGACAGACTCATGAGGATCTTTGCCTCTTGGAGATAGTTGGAGTGTTGACTATGCTTATGGTACAAGCTGATTATCCACCGTCTGACTGTTGTAAACAGCTTAAAGCTGAGGTTCAGTATTTTTGTTCGTCCCGCAAGTGTTTTTGGACCCAGCTAGGGCTATACATTGCCGCTAAGTCGGTCACACCACTCACTGAGTTGGCCGAGTTTGAACTCCATCAGCTCTGGGCCTATGTAAGGCACGCATAGTCACATCCAGCGCACAGAGTCCGAAAATAGCTCAGGCGCACGGCGCACAACCTCCCAAGTGCACGCAGTCATGTTTTCTTGACTTCTAATTTGGGTACGCAGGCATGACAACATGCCCATGCCTTTCATACTATTTCTTGTCCCCCGAAACCAGTGTCAGAGTGTGTAGATGTTTATAAACCTTGTCAGGTGTGATAAATTGGGGGCAATTGATTTAGACAGACACGGTCCTAGCTGGTGTGGGTGGTGATATGTGATACTTGCAGAATGGAGAACCAAATGTTTGTTGTATTTAGTATGCTAAATATCCCCCTATGTAACTCTGTTCCATTCACGTATTTTCATTCGAGGGTGAATGGAACCAGTTCAGCTTTAGTAGAAGAGGTACATTATAGCTGAAAGTGTTCAGAAAGCAGTATTGGGAAATGGAATTTTGAGTGTTTTAGGTCACGCTTGCTCCACAGATGTTGGCGTGCGCCTAAGGGGTACGCTGGTGTGCGCTTCTTAGAGGCAAGTTATCTTGACTGCGTGCGTCTAAAAGGCGCCGCCACACATGCTTGGTTGGTTAGTTCCGGGTTTAACGTCCATGGGACCGAAGTGATAACGGACGGCCCTGACGGGCGGGTTTATGAGAGACAAGCAAATCTATTTCCTATGCAGTACGACCTGAGCACTGATCAATTCAGGCGCACTGCAACTGTGGCACTTTGATTTACCAGGACCTTTCAACGGCCACACATTCCGATTGTGCCCCGATTTTGTAGCTGATTCCAATCCGGTTGCAAGCGGATGACGTCAGATGATGTCAGAATGCCTCTTTGCATCCGATCCGATCCTAATCGGCTGGGAATCTTGTGTTTAGAGCCTGCTATATTTTTCAAACACGAATCGGCCCCGATTGTAAGCTTCCACCAACCAGAGAACAGGAAGCTGTTAGCGACCTTGACCTTCCGGTTCAAACCGGTCGGCTAAATCGGGAACGTGTGGCAGTGCACACGTTTTTGTAGTCAGGTCCGATCACACTCCGATTGAAACGGTTCTGGAAACTGCTCGAGAATCGGCCTCAAAATCGGCATGTGTGGCGGGGCCTTAAAGAGGCGTCGGAGCAAGAGAGCGAAGGGAATCGCCAGGTCGTGGGTTCGAGTCCCCGTTCCGGCCCCCCGGTAGCTGGACTCTCAATTCAAGGAAAATAGACGGGCTTGTTCCATAGCATGTCCGTTGAAAGGTCCTGGTAAATCGGTGCCACAGTTGCAGTGCGCCTGAATTGATCAGTGTTCAGGTCGTACTCCATATGCAATAGATTTAACTGTCCCCCATAACCCACTTGTCAGCGCCGTCACATTACCACTTCGGTGCCGTGGACGGTAAACCGCGAACTAAAAAAAATCATCCAGTGCACACAGAACATGAGAGACACTGCAGTCACACGTGAACCCCTATTAGCTTTAATTACGAAGGTCTAGACACAAACATTCTGTACCAGATGATACTGACAAATAACTTGATGATCCATACGACAGCCGCACTCCATGTGCACCTGTGGAATAGGGCTGTGACAACTGCTGTTTCTTACAGATGCAGGCAGTGTGGCTCTCAAATGTTATGGCTGATTATTTGTCGTTATCGTCTGCTACAGGATAAGTTCCTCTGTACGCCTACGTAAAGCTGCCGACTTCTGTGTATCTGTGTAAACTAAACTGGTTAGTTCGGGGTTTAACGTCCACGGCACCTAAGTGATAATGGACGGCCCTGACGGGCGGGTTATGGGAGACGGGGAAATCTACTGCCTATGGAGTACGACCTGAACACTGATGAACTGCAACTGTGCCACTTTGACTAACCAGGACCTTTCAACGGACATGCTATGGAACAAGCCCGTCCTTTTCCCCTGGATTGTGCCCTAAACTGTTAGTTCGTTAGTTATATCCATTTTAATGTACCACTGGCACCGAAGTGATCGGGTACTAGTGCCCTAAACTGGATTGATGCGTGCCTTATAAAGGCCCCCGGCTGACGGAGTTAACTTAAAAACACGCGCGGGACGGAAGAGATAGACTGCGTCTCAGCTTTAATGTTGTTAATCTGAGAAGCAGAAACTTGAAATCATTCGAGGCGTGCCGCCTTCGGATACGCCGCATATAAACCGTCTATCCGGAGGCGGCACGTCTCGAATGAGTTAAAGGTCTTTTTTTGCCAATGCACTTCAAGCCAACAACTCAAGCTACACAGTTTCGCGGCCCCCAGTTAAAACCGGCATTTCATTTTATTTCATTTTATTTTCATCTGCTTTGTTTTATTTAGTATATTATTTATTTATTATTACATTTTATGTTATTTTATTGTTTTGCTGTTTTGTTTATTTTATTTATTATATTATTATATTATTTATTGTATTTATTTTTATTTATTACATTATATTAGTATTTTATTTTATTTTTCTCTTTGATTTATCAGAAACAGCAGAGTTTAAACTGTCAACTTACAACAAGACACAAAGGTATAACGAAGCACCATAGTATTCTGAATATTACAGGCGGCTTCCGTCCAGTCATCAGCTTTATGTCCTCACTGAAGTAGTCGGCACCTGTAAAGAAGACGTCTGTTTGTAAAACTCACAAATTATCCTACCCACCCGCACCGCTCGCGGGAGTACTCGACATTTGGACTCGCTCATGGGCTCAGTTGCACGAGTGAGCTTAGTCCTGCGCCTATCCTACTTGTTAACTTAAACAACCGTACCATTTCTCGGCTTACTAAACGACAAATGACGCCAGTTCAAAAGAACCTTTCAAATGACCTTGGAAATCAGTGTGCAGTATTTAAAAAAAAAAAAAAAAAAATCAAAAGACGACTTTTTCAGAAACGTCTATACAGTAAACGTTTGAAATATAATTACAATAATAAAGAATCTTATCGTATGAAAAAATTAATAATTTGTAATAAGGTAACAGGGGCGGATCGAGGGGGAAGGCGAGGGGGGGGGGGGTCGGATCCGGACCGACCCACCCCCCACCCCACGAGACCCCAACCCAGACACAAAATTGTTTAAAATTATATAACAAACTCCCTTTTAGGGTGTTTTGGAACCCCTCCTCCCCCCCACCACCCTATATTATTTTTTTTCGAGTTTACACACACACACGCCCTTCCCCGCCCCCCCCCCCCCTGATCTCTCCCCCCCCCCCCCCCCCTGTTTGATATTTTAGCGAGTGGCGAGAGTGTTGACACACACACACGCCTTCTTCCTTTACCCCCCCCCCCCCCCACCCCTTTCCCACGTTGTTTGGCCGCCGTGAGATGGCCTTATTCGCCTGCTCGACGTTAAACCCAAATAACTAACTAACTGACCGTTGTTTGATTTTGTATCGGCTACTGGAAGAAGGTCTAGCGTTGTTAAGGCGTTTTGTGTCCAAAACGTTGAGCCCCCCACCACCCCCCCCCCCCCTCCCCAGCCACCCTCCCTCGAGGTAACTGATCAGCCCCTCGGTAAACTTTGACCTGATGCATCTCCCACCTGCTTTGTTCGCTTCGCAATAACTGTGCCATTTCTCCTCGTAAGCTAACAAAATAGGCCAGAGAAGCCTCTAGCATTCTGGCCAATCATTGGAGTCACGTGCTTCAAAATTTTGCAGACCCTAAAGCCAGTTGCATGAGCGAGGTTAGTCATGCACCAGCCACTAAGCAAGGTGCGCCGCTATAGCGGCGCACCTCGCTTAGTGGCTGGTGCAGGAATAAGCTCGCTCATGCAACTGACGCCAGGTCCTTAGACAGGCGGGCCTGCAGTGAGACTATCCCACGCCGTCCACTATACAAGGTGCTTGTGTCGATGTTCTTGGGACAGTTGTGGCTTTTGGTCGTTCAGTGAATACAGTTTTCAGAAATGTACGTCTGTCGGCGAGGAAGGGGTTAAGTCCAGACCAAACCACATTCTAGCCATGTTCCACGGGCGAAAAGTAAGTCCGTTTTATTAGAATGCAAGATTTAGGTTGTATCACAAAAAAAGGGCTTGCTGTCTAATGCTAAATAACGGCAGACCATTTATTTCAGGGCTGGATCTGGGAGGGAGGGGGGTTTCAGACCACCCCCCCCCCCCAAATTCTTTAAAATGCTCTAACAAAGTCCCTTTTAGGGGTGTTTGGTTTTCCCTCCTCTCGTCCCTGTTTGAATTTTTGGGGCGAGTTTCCACACACACACACACGCTAACCCCCCCCCCCCCTCCCCTCTTGTCTGATATTTTGGCGAGTGGCGAGAGTCTTCACACACGCCTCCTCTTTCTAACCCTCCCCTCCCTCCCTCCTCCCGCCCTTTCCGTTATTTGATTTTTGGTTTTGCGGCCACAGAAAGAAGGTCTAGCGTAGGGAAGGCCTTTTGTGTCAGGTTAAAGGTCCAAAACAAAAAGCTTGCCCTTCTCCCCCTCCGCCCCCCCCCCCCCCACCCCTCCCCCGGAGGTAACTAATCCGCCCCTGGAAACTTCACCATAGAGCCAGGCGATGACGATGCACTCCAGCAAACATATAACGCCGATGAAAGCACCAATGTACCAGTCGGCTATCTGGAACACGTATACTCCACCCTGCCAACACACACACACACACACACACACACACACACACACACACACACACACACACACACACACACACACACACACACACACACACACACACACACACACACACACACACACACACACACACACACACACACACACACACACACACACACACACACACACACACACACACACACACACACACACACACACACACACACACACACACACACACACACACACACACACACACACACACACACACACACACACACCACACACACACACACACACACACACACACACACACACACACACACACACACACACACACACACACACACACACACACACACACACACACACACACACACACACACACACACACACACACACACACACACACACACACACACACACACACACACACACACACACACACACACACACACACACACACACACACACACACACACACACACACACACACACACACACACACACACACACACACACACACACACACACACACACACACACACACACACACACACACACACACACACACACACACACACACACACACACACACACACACACACACACACACACACACACACACACACACACACACACACACACACACACACACCACACACACACACACACACACACACACACACACACACACACACACACACACACACACACACACACACACACACACACACACACACACACACACACACACACACACACACACACACACACACACACACGATCAAACACACACGCACACACCATCACACACACACACATATAATTACTCACACACACACCATCACACACACACACACACACCATCACACACACACACGCATACCGTCACACACCATCTCACACACACACACACACACCATCACACACACACACACACACACACACACACACGATCAAACACACACGCACACATCATCACACACACACACACACATATAATTACTCACACACACACCATCACACACACACACACACACACCATCACACACACACACACGCATACCGTCACACACCATCTCACACACACACACACACCATCACACACACACCATCACACACACACCATCACACACACACACACACACACACACACACACACACACACACACACACACACACACACACACAAGATTTTGTTTGAATTTTGTTTGATTCCTTTCGCCCCTTTCGGGGTATGGAGAAATCACGCAATGCGCAAAAGGCCATGGGGCCGACGTCGACCAGATAGCCTTTTGCGCATTGGGAAAGTAACAATCAACATATAAAACATGACCACATCTATACACATGCTCACTCTGAAATGAAAGTTTTAAACGGTCAGTAAAGTATGAAAATAACAGAAACAGAAACAGAAACGATGCATGAATGACATGAGATACACATTAAAATTGTAACACATTTAACACAAAAACGCATATCAGTGGCGTTTACGTAACTGGCTATTATTTCTATAACTTTACAACATTTGTGAAACTGCTCAGTCTCTGCTGTTTCTGATAAATCAAAGAGAAAAATAAAATAAAATAAAAATAAAATAATAATATAATGTAATAAATAAAAAAATAATAAAATAAAATAAAATAAATAATATAATAATAAAATTAAATAATCAAAACAGCAAAACAATAAATTAAAATAAAATATAATAAATAAATAAATAATATACTAAATAAAACAAAGCAGATGAAAATAAAATGAAATAAAATGAAATGCGTGTGCCGGTTTTAACTGGGGGCCGCGAAACTGTGTAGCTTGCGTTGTTGGCTTGAAGTACATTGGCAAAAAAAGACCTTTAACTCATTCGAGACGTGCCGCGTATCCCAAAGGCGGCACGTCTCGAATGAGTTCAAGTTTCTGCTTCTCAGATTAACACATCCCAACTTAAAGCTGAGACGCAGTCTTTCTCTTCCGTCACGCGCGTGTTTTTAAGTGAACTCCGTCAGCCGGGGGCCTTTATAAGGCACGCATCAGTCCAGTTTAGGGAGAGTCCGAAATAGCTCAGGCGGTTAAACGTCGGAGCAGGAGAGCGAAGGGAATCGCCGGGTCGTGGGTTCGAATCCCGTCCCTGCTCCGGTAGCTGGACTCACAATCCAGGGGGGAAAAACGGATTTGTTCAATAGCATGTCCGTTGAAAGGTCCTGGTAAATCAAAGTGGCACAGTTGGAGTGCACCTGAGTTGATCAGTGTTCAGGTCGTACTCCATAGGCAATAGATTTCCCTGTCCCCCATAACCCGCCCGCCAGGGCCGTCCATGATCACCTCGGTGCTGTGGACGTTAAACCCGAACTAACCAACCAACCAACCAGTTTAGGGCACTAGTCCCCGATCACTTCGGTGCCAGTGGGACATTAAAATGGATATAACTAACTAACTAACAGTTTAGGGCACAATCGAGGGGAAAAGAACGGGCTTGTTCCATAGCATGTCCGTTGAAAGGTCCTGGTTAGTCAAAGTGGCACAGTTGCTGTGTTTTTTTGCGCATTTGGTGAGTGACTGATTGATCGACTTTATAGCTGATTGACTGAGTAGCTGACAGACTGTGCGATGATTGACTGATTGGTTGAATGACTGTTCCTTTAGTTTGTGTGCTTGATAATTGCGTTACCTGCGTGACACACGGCAGTGTGAGGGGAAGGAGGCAGGCGAAGAAAATGGCCGTCAGGAGAACCCGTTGGCGGTTCAGCATGCGCGGGAAGAAATCACAGACCGTTGTCAGCACGGTCTCAGCAACCGTGACCTGTATTGAAAACAAACAAACAAACAGCAGATAACCAATAAACAAAACACCTTTTATTTTAAATATCTCCAAAAGGATAAGTTCAACACAGCTGATAAACCGATTGTGTGCCAGGTACGAAATACACAGTTTTTGGAGTTGTCCTCTGAGGACTGAAATATAAATTCAGGAGACAGATCGACCATGATAGTACAAGGGTGGTGCCAGAATAGCACCACCCTTGAACTATCATGGTCAATCCGTATCTTGCTGTGGAGTGTCTGGACTGAATGAGTTAACTGTAAATGGGCGACTTAATTAACTTGTTATTTACTGACGAGCAAACCCATTCACCTGTATTTGCCTTTTTAAAACTCTCCCTATTGTCTGCACTGCCTGTAGCTCTTGATATTGGATGTGTGTTGCTAAATGGTCTTAGCTTTATTTAGGCCCCATGGCGTAGGTTTATTTAACGTATTGGACCGGCTGGCGACATAAATTCAATATTCTGTTTATTGTTTTGTTCACAAGCAGTGCAGGCACGTCCTGAGAAAGCCTTGTTGCTGTCGGGACGTTAAGCAATGTACAATCAATCAATCAATCAATCAATCAATCAATCAACCCACTTAATATCACCATTGTACAAGTTTACCCCCCAACAACATACTATGGCGATGAGGAAATAGAAGACTTCTATGACCAACTGCAAGAAGTCTTGGACCAGACCCCCAAGAAAGACATTCCTGTGGTGCAGGGAGACTGGAATGCCAAAATAAGAGAGGATGCTGCTAGGAACTGGAAAGGCACATGTGGATGCTACTGCAATGCAGAGACCAACGACAGAGGCTTAAGGCTCCTGGAATTTGCGAGCTCAAATGATCTAAAGCGGATGAACACGTTTGGCCCACACAAAGCATCCGGAAGGTGGACAAAGCACAGCCCGAACGGAGAGCACCATAACCAAATTGACTACATCATGGTGAAGAGACGCTTCCAAACCAGTGTGAACATTGCCAAGACAAAACGTTTTCCAGGAGCAGGCATTGGTTGAATGATTGATTGATTGTACATTGCTTAGCGTCCCGAAAGCAACAAGACTTTCTCAGGACGTGCCTGCACTACTTGTGAAAAAAACAAATAATGCATAGCATTTATATGGCGCATTTCTCATATTTATAATATAACTCAATGCGCAGAATGTAGCCGCGAACTGAACCCAACAAGCACGCTCACGTGAATCACACGCATTCACTCACACACTGTACGTAAACACAGAAGATTCACGTGGTGCTAAGGGTAAGCTCAAGCGAGCTACTGACGGTATTTGGAAATCGTTTTGTATTTGAAATCTTATTAAGTTGGCTGAAACTGATACCAAAGATACAAACAGAATAATTATTGAATGTATATCGCCAGCCGGTCCAATACGTTAAATAAACCTACAAGATGGGGCCTAAATAAAGCTAAGACCATTTATCAACACACATCCAATATCAAGAGCTACAGGCAGTGCAGACAGTTGGGAAAGTTTTAAAAAGACAAATACAGGTGAATGGACCAAGGGTAGACAGAAACACATGCCCCAGAATAGAGGGAAAACCACACCCTGTGGGGCTGACCAGGGTGACCCTGGGAACTAAAAACTAGTTAACCCCACCCAAGTCCCCCAGGGCAGACCCGGGTGGGAGTGATATTAAATGGGGTTGCCCTCAAGCGTATGGTGATATTGGAGGGGTCTGGAGGGATATTAAATGAGTTCGTAATCCAGCGTTGTACCTCTTCAACCTTTTCAAAAATGAATAATTAATTCATTTTTGCAAGTTTTGGAGCCACTATTTACTCTCACCAAACAGTCAGCCATGAAAGAGGCTGTGTGGAACAACACAGTCAGCTCTGGAAGAGCGTGCCTTTCGGATGAGTGACGTGAAACATCAAAATTGTCACAGTGTACACAGCGTCGTGAGACCAGCGGTGCCATGACGT
>BTPG01000002.1:24233398-24235898 GCA_036245525.1 Semisulcospira habei | reverse complement strand
AATTCATCGGGAAACATGCTATTTTGAATCGAAAGGTTATATATAAAGGTTAACGATTCCACAATATAAGGGAGCGCAATTTTCAGGATTTTACTGCTAATACCGTCAACACCACGAGATGTTTTACTTTTCATGTTGGTTATAGATTTTCCTACATCAAAAACGGGGGTTAGGGAAACTGAGAAAGTATTGCCAGCGTTTATCTGACTGTTCTGTTTCAATTGTTCTGAACATAAGTATTCACCTGGCTCACTGGTGTTCGTCTGTAACAGGGTTTTAGCAATGTTAAGAAAGTGTTCATTAAATACATCAGCTGTAAGTTGCGGGGGGACACTCGTTGATTTGCTAGATTGTCCTTCAGTAAGAGAGAGAGAGAGAGAGAGAGAGAGAGAGAGAGAGAGAGAGAGAGAGAGAGAGAGAGAGAGAGAGAGAGAGAGAGAGAGAGAGAGAGAGAGAGAGAGAGAGAGAGAGAGAGAGAGAGAGAGATGATGATGATGATGAAACGTTTTTATTCAGGATAAAAAGTTTTAGGCATAGCAATGCCTATCTTCCAAACTGTCCTGCTACTCTACACATATAAAAATACATCAGACGATATATCAAAAGATAAAACATATGTAAGTAAAAAGACCCATCCCCCCCCCCCCACCACCACCACCACTCAGAATAAAGGGGGGAAAAAAGAGAGAGAGAGAGAGAGAGAGAGAGAGAGAGAGAGAGAGAGAGAGAGAGAGAGAGAGAGAGAGAGAGAGAGAGAGAGAGAGAGAGAGAGAGAGAGAGAGAGATGATGATGATGATGATGATTATGAAAAAAAAAGAGAGAGAGAGAGATGATGGTGATGATTATGATGAAACTTATTTATCAACGGTAAAACGTTTTCACAGAAACTAATCGTCATTTTACAAACTTGCTGTTGCTGACATCTACAACATACAATAAGTTAATAATAATAATAATAATAATAATAATACTAATAAAGAATTATATTTACACACATTATTTCATGTAACAACAATGTTTAAAATAAAATAATAATAATAAAATTTTAAAAAATATTATATACACAAAATAATAGTAACACTTAACATTCATCTTATACCACACACACACACACACACACACACACACACACACACACACACACACACACACACACACACACACACACACACACGTACACACACACACACACACACTCACAAACACTATACATGAATGCATGTATTACATGAAAGTATTAACCATCAGGTTTTGTTTAAATAAGTGCCCAGTTTGGCTCATCAGGTAATTGAAAAGTTTCGTTTTAAAGATTCCAAGCGAGGCTATAGTCTTCAAATGTGCAGGAATAGTGTCCCATACAAACGGTCCAGAAAATGATAAACTTGTTTTAAAGAGGTCAATAGGCAGAGGTAAGGGTAAAGTATTGTTCCTTGAGGTCCGTTCACTTTCTTGCTGTGGCATAAATTTGGTGGTTAGATACTGCGGTGTCATGTTATTTAATACCTTGTGCATGAGGATGCATTTCTTGAAATTAAGTTGTTGACGCAGGCCGAGAATGTTTAGATGTCTAAATTTGTCTGTGGTAGGAATGGGCCGCGTATCTATCATTTTGACAGCTCTTTTATTTATAGAGGTTAACCTGTTCATGTGAACATCACTACAACCGTCCCCCACTGTGGAGACATAATCAAAGTGAGACTTGATATGGGCATGAAAAAGCAGTTTACGAGCATGTGTATCCGTTACTTGTCTAAGCTGGGACAACAGGAAAGTGTTTTAGCAATGGTTTTACAGACTGTAATCGTGTCCCAACAGACACAGACACAGACACACAGAGAGAGAGAGAGAGAGAGAGAGAGAGAGAGAGAGAGAGAGAGAGAGAGAGAGAGAGAGAGAGAGAGAGAGAGAGAGAGAGAGAGAGAGAGAGAGAGAGAGAGAGAGAGAGAGAGAGAGAGAGAAAGAAAGAGAGAGAGAGAGAGAGAGAGACAGAGAGAGAGAGACAGAGAGAGACAGAGAGAGACAGAGAGAGACAGAGAGACAGAGAGAGACAGAGAGAGACAGAGAGAGAGAGAGAGAGAGAGAGACAGAGAGAGACAGAGAGAGAGAGAGAGACAGAGAGAGAGAGAGAGACAGAGAGAGAGAGAGAGAGAGAGAGAGCGAGAGAGAGAGAGAGAGAGAGAGAGAGAGAGAGAGAGAGAGAGAGAGAGAGAGAGAGAGAGAGATGATGATGATGAATCGTTTTTTTTTTTATTCAGGATAAAGTTTTAGGCATGCAAATGCCTCTCTTACAAACTGTCCTGCTACTCTGCACACATTGAGCAACACAGTAAAATATTTAAAAATCAAACAAACAAACATAGTGTCAAGACCATTCAAATGAACGAAAAGCATAAAAGGCGAAAAGAACAAACATACATAATAACAACGATATAAGCTGAAGGTCATCTGTAATTAGGACATGTCTCTGAGAGTACAGCATCAATAGAGGAGAATTGAATC
>BTPG01000002.1:24153398-24225898 GCA_036245525.1 Semisulcospira habei | reverse complement strand
TATTTATTTATTTATTTTGAGTGAGGAAAGCACGGGTTGTTTTTTTACTACTGCTAAGAAAACGGCTGGTGACAATCGAAGTGAACACGTCCTTGGAATCGCAGCAGGTAGGAATTCAGTGTGTGTTGTGTAGTTTTGTGTAGGATAATCTATATAACTCGCCTCGACTGGATTGAGTCCAAGATATGCCCAACTTGTACTATTTTTTCTACCCGTGGTGTTACGAGCGATGACGCAACGACTAGATACCTGAGTGTGCTAAGTCCTGCGCCAGCCACTAAGTAAGGTGCTCCGCTTAAGCGGAGCACCTTGCTTTGTTGCTGGCGCAGGACTAAGCTCACTCAGGCAAGTGGCCCCCTGTAGCCGTGTTATTCAAGTTTCTTCGCTCACCGGAAGATACGACTTCCTGTACGGGAACGCCCGCCTGGTGCGCCATATAGCCCAACACAGAGAACGTGACAAACCCGCCGAAAATACTGGTACCCTCGCACAAAAACGACAGCAGTATGGAATCCCTGCAATAATAATAATAATAATAATAATAATAATAATAATAATAATAATAATAATAATAACGATAACGATAACGATAATAATAATGTTAAAGTTAATAATAATAATAATGATAATAATAATAATGTTAATGTTGATAATAATGATAATAATTATGATAATAATAATAACAATAGCAGCAACAACAACAACAACAACAAAACAACAACGACGGCAACATCTACATCTCTTGCAGTTGAGTGTTGCTCAGATTTCTGAACGGCACTGAACGGGCTAAGGTACGTTTTCTATGCATTTTCGTTATACCTGTAGTATTTGTAAAGGTTGTTTTGAAAGGCATTGTGCTACCTGAGACAATTGTTGTGGAACTTGTTGTAGGATGCCATGGTGATGATACCGCCCCACGCCGGGCCCAGAGAGTAGAACACCTGCATTGCTGCTTCTATCCACACCTGTAATCAACACCACCTGTAATGGTGCTTCTATTCACACGTGAAATCAACAACACCTTTAATGCTGCTTCTATCCACACCTGTACTCAACACCACCTGTAATGCTGCTTCTATCCACACCTGTAATCAACACCACCTGTAATGCTGCTTCGATCCACACCTGTAATCAACACCACCTGTAATGCTGCTTCTATTCACACCTGTACTCAACCCCACCTGTAATGCTGCTTCTAGTCACACCTGTAATCAGCAACACCTGTTAATGCTCTTTTTATTCACACCTGTAATCAACACCACCTGTTACGATGCTTTTATTCACATCTGTAATAAACAACACCTGGACGGTTTGGGCTTTTGGTCGCTATACGCACATTTGTGTTTCTGAAAGCTTCGTTCATGCAGCGACTAAAAACCCAAACCGTCCACTATGCATGGCTACAAATTGGTCCCAGCAAGGGGCCTAGACCCTCATGAGCCCCCGCGACAGCGGGGACTCATGAGGATCTATGCATCTTGTGGTCGGACCCTCTTCACTTTTTTTTTTCTCGGCAGTTGACGTAGACTGACCTCTGGATCCTTCAGCCTGTTGAAGTCCGGTTTGAGGTAGAAGACGATGCCGTCTACAGCGCCAGGTAGGGTGGCCCCACGTATCAACAACGCGAACAGGAGAAGATAAGGTAACACTGCAGTTACGTACACCACCTGCCACGCGTGACACAGTACGCTGCGTTAATTGTTACGTCACATCTTGCCAGCTAAAGTTGCCTTTTCATACACACCTCATCCTTTGAGCGGAACAGCTGTATCACAGACGCGTGATACAGCTTGGCTGTATCACGCGTGTGTGATACAGCCGTGTTGCATGAACGGACACGTGTGCACACAGTTGTCTTGCAAAAAGTCTGGTCGACTAAAAGGTACGGGCTCACACGATATTGAAACTTGACCTACTTTCAGCTCACGCTGATAGTGACGATTGGCACTCTGGCGTCGTGCATTGCGGTATTACGTCGTCATGTAGAAATATTTGTCTGACATCCAAAATACCCACGTCACATTACAAAGTAAAGGACGTCATGTTCTTTGCCAAAGACACAGTGGTGGCTGTGTTGTGGTTTAGGCGTGTGCAGAAAACCAACTCACATCGGATTCATGCCAAGAAAAAGGTGAGTAAGAAATAGATTCTTACGTCGGTGTTTAGGTGATACTGATAATCTCACTCTCGTGGTCTTAAAACCTTGTCCTACTCACTTTCGCCCGATAAGATTTTAAAACCACTCGAGTGAGACTCAGTTTTACCTAACACCGATGTACGACTCTATAGGATCTCTTCCGCGCAAGGCAGCCAACATCCAAGTGCACGCGGTCAAGCTTCTAATGCGCGCACGCAGGCAGGACTGAAAACTTAACCAATTCCACACAGCCCCCCTTCTCGTATTATTTCTGTATCTTTGTCACGGCACCACTGTGTGTAGACTTTTATAAACCTTGTCAGGTGTGATAAATTAGGGTAACTGGTTTAGACGGATACTATCACTGCTGGTGTGGGTGTTGATAGGTGATACTTGGGGAATGGAGAAGTAAATGCTTTTTTATTTAGTAGGCTAAGTGTCCTCTATGTAACTCTGTTTCTTTCATTCTAGTAGATTATAAAAGTACATTATAGCTGGAAGGGTCCAGCAAGTAGTCTTTTGAAGTGGAATTTTGAGTATTTGATATCACTCCTGCTCCACAGATTGGCGTGCGCTTAGGGGGTATACTGGTGTGCGCTTCTTAGAGGTCAAGTTTTCTTGACGGGGGCACATAAGCGGGTTTAACTACTTTTTAGTTCCCTGGTCAGACGGCCCCACAGGGTAGAGTTTTCTCTTTTTTTCTGGGGCATATATTTATGCCTACCCTTGGTCCATTCACCTGTATTTTCCGTTATTAAACTATCCCTACCGTTTGCGCTTCCGGTAGTCCTTGACAATGGATGTTACTAACTGGTCTGCTGCACCTAAGAGATGATACGTTATTGTTTGGGGTTAATTCGTGTTTATATATCATTTCCCTGTACATATTTTGCAGTGGTAATGATTTCCCACTTTATTTGATTTTGTTGTTGTTGTTGAAAACTAGGGTACGATAGCATGAAGGTGCAGCGTCCCTAGCATGTCTTAGGTTTATTTAGCATAATTTTATTAGACCGCCGGTTGGCGACATACATTCAATATTGCGTTGTTCTTTTTTGTTTATCTTTCCTCCCCACCCCCCCACCCCCCCTCCCCCACCGGCAGCGATGGCACGTCCTCAGAAAGTCTTGTTGCTGTCGAGACGTTCACTCATTCGAGACGTGCTGCATCCGGATACGCGGCTCAAGCCACGTATCCGGAGGCGGCACGTCTAGAACGAGTTAAACAATGTACAACCAACCAGTCTACTGTTTTCGTCGCAACTCGAGCAACTTTGACCTGCTTCAGGATTTCCGAACAACGCCTAGTACAGAAGTCATTCCGTCATAAAGGGAGACCGACCTTGCCAGTAGATTTGATTCCCTTGACAAGGACGCAGAACTCTAAAAGCAGCACGACAGACAGTGCCACCGCCAGGTACCACACCACGTGACCCGGCTCTCCAATGCCACTGGACAACTGTAGGACATTATGTCTGAAAATAAAAAGAAACAAGAGGAAAAATACGGAGACACAAAGTTACACGTTTAGAGCTTAACGTGTTTTTTTGTTTTGTTTGGTTTTGTTTGTTTGTTTGTTTGTTGTATTTTATTTATTTTATTTTTTTTGGGGGGGTGTGAGGGGGGGGGGGGGGTGGTTGGGGTTGGGGTGGTGGTGCGGGTAAGTGGAGAGGGGAGAGGGAGGATGCGGCACGTCTCAAATGAGTTAACCCCTCTTAACTGCCGGGGAAAAAATGCGATCACCACCCAACCAACAACGCAAAAAGCACAGAACCTCAGGAGCCTCGAGTTCCTGGCATTGATGGGATTATTCCTTGGATGTATAGATAAATCCAAAGAATCAACCCCGTAAAATCCCATATTATATGGGATTTTACGGGGTTGATTCTTTGGATTTATGGGATGTTGATTCTTTGGATTTATGAGATAATGAAATGTTGATTCTTTGGATTTAAGTGTTTTGGGGATGTTCATTGTTTTGAATATGGGATTATGGGATGTCGATTCTTCGGATTTATGGGATTATGGATGTTCATTATTTGGATAATGGGATGCTGATTCTTTGGATTTATGGGATCATAGGTTATTAATTCTTCGGACTTATAGGATTAAGGGTTTTTATTTTTTTAATTTTATTATTTATTTACTTATTTATTGATTTACAGGTTGTTGATTTTCTTTCATTATGGGATTGTGAAAAAAAAGTTAAACTTGCTCAACGTATTTTGTCCACCACGAAGGTGATTTCAAAGACGGGGCACGGAAATAGGGTCTGAACACATTTTAACCCCAGCCGGATATTGAGTTATGGATGTTGATTCTTCGAATATATGGGGTTATGTGGTTTTGAATTTGTCCTGTTTTCAAGGTATATATAAGACATTATTTATCGTCCACGGGCAGTGAGGGTGTAAAGAAAGTCGATGTTTCACTTACTGAAAAAATTCTTCGGCCGCAGATACAGCCTTTGTGTGATTGATTGTAGCGTTGGCAAGGAAAGATGTTTCATTGTTAAGGAACGGGCTCTCTGTTTAAAAAACAAGAATAATGGCGATGATAATGAATGTGAAGATGTCGAAATCAACAACTACAACTATACTAGCAGCAGAGGGCAGCAGAAGCATTAGAAACATCCTGCACCAACATTATCAATACAACTAATTCTACAATATCGTATTTTGCAAAATAAATAATAGTGATAGTAATAGCAACAACAACAATATCAACAATTCTGCTACTGGTACAATATCGCATTCTATACCAAAGCAATACTACAGTAGTGATAGTAATATCAGCAACAACAACTACAACAGCAACGATCATACAGTCGACTTCGCTTATAACAAGGTGGGATATCACTCAAGTCGGACATATCAAAGCTTTTTGGAAAGGTCCCCATACTACTTCGCTTAATTGAAACTGTGGATATAAGAACAAACGCGTGTTGATCCCATGTTTTTTCTACTGTACCACAAGTTTACAGTACATGTAAGAATAATGATAATATAACAATAACAACAACGATTTTATTATTATTATTATTATTACATTAAATTATTATACATTTATTTATTTTTATTGTTATTAACACATTCTACCCTAGGACCGAAATCCATAAATTTTGACGTTGCCCTCTGAAGGACTGTATTGCAATTCTAGAGACAGATCGATTGATTGTACATTGCTTAACGTCCATACAGCAACAAGGCTTTCTCAGGACGTGCCTGCACTGCTTGTGAAAAAAAAAAAACCAACTAAACAGAATATTGGATGTATGTCGCCAGGCGGTCCAATACGTTAAATAAACCTACGACATGGGGGCGAAATAAAGCAAAGACCATTTAGCAACACGCATCCAATATCAAGAGCTACAGGCAGTGCAGACAGTTGGGAGAGTTTTAAAAAGGCATATAAGGTGAATGGACCAAGGGTAGACAGAAACGCATGCCCCAGAATAGAGGGAAAAAACCACCCGGGGCTGACCAGGGTGACCCTGGGAACTAAAAACTAGTTAACCCCACCCAAGTCCCCCAGGGCAGACCCAGGTGGGGGTTAGAGACAGATCAAGCATAATTGTTCAAGGGTGGTGCCAGAATAGCTTGGCGCCTTTAGGCCAAGCTATTCTGGCACCACCCTTGAACTATCATGCTCGATCCATGTCATGAGGTGTGTCGGGGTTGGGGTTGAATGATCGAGGTAACGTAAGCCCAGCCTCGTCGTTTTAAAGCTGTAATCCAGTACATTTTCCAGTATGATTTTGTAAACGTTTATCAGAAATTAGCAGTAGGTCAAGATTTCATGCGTTTCTACGGAGACAGTTGATTAAAAACCGGCGCAAACATGCGACCGCACAGAAGCGGATTAGTTACCTCGAGGAGGTGGAGGGGGGGGGGGGAGGGCGGGGGCGGGGGCGGGGGCGGGGTTTCAACTTTTTGTTTGGGGCCTTGAACAAGACACAAAAGGTGCAGAGAGAAGGCGGGTGTGTGGAAAAGACTCTCACAACTTGACAAAATATCAAATAAGTGTGTGTCTTGTTTAAACTCACCCAAAAAAATCAAAAACGGAGGAGGGGGAGGGGGATAGGCGTGTGTCTTGAAACTCGCCCCCACCAAAAAATAAATTAAAAAACCCAGGGAGGTTTGTGTGTGTGTGTGTGGGGGGGGGGGGGGTGGGGGGTGGGGGTGGAGGGGGGAGGTTTCCAAACACCCCAAAATATCAAATAACAGGGGGGGGGGGGGGAGGATAGTCATGTGTGTCTTGAAACTCACCCCAAAAAGCAAACATGGAGGAGGGGGCGGGGGGGGGGGGGGTTCCAAACACCCCAAAAAGGGACTTTGTTATAGCATTATTGAAAACGTTTGGGCCGCCCCTGCCTCATGTTTGTCCTGGCTTTTTAATCCACGCTTTCCGTCAAAACACGTGCAGTTTTGACCTTACGATTCTCATTTTGAAATCGTCCAGAGCATGCATTGCATGTGTATCGTGGAATGGCTGTTTCAACTACACGTTTGCTAATTTAGATTTCATTTTTCAAATTTCCATGCTTGATACGCACAGGCTGAGCCAGGAGTACTGTGGTTGAAATAGAATTGATTTTGTTGCTGTCCACCATCAGAGGTAACTTAAACTCATTCAGCCCCGACAAACCACAGCAAGACATGGATCGAGCATGATAGTTCAAGGGTGGTGCCAGAATAGCTTGGCGCCTATGGCATTGTCTAAAGCGTGCGCATGAGTGTGCGAGTTGTGAGTGCGCGCTTAGAGTTATAATTATTATAAGATAAGCGCATTATAAATACCGTAATTATTATTATTAACTATCATGCTCGATTTGTCTCTAGAATTGTAATACAGTCCTTCAGGGGGAGACTTCAAAATGCGGGGATTTCGGTCAACTTGCAGAATGTGTTAACAACGGCAGTTTCCTGTCATTAACATTTTACCGCTGTTAAATTGGCCATTCTCGTGATTGATGAAGAAGATTTACGGTTTTCATTTGTGCATGCGGAGCCAAGTACGATTAAATCACAGATAATGCTTAGTTAGTATTCACCACACGCTTACAGACAATCACTGCTCAAATGCATGTGACATATTTGTGGGTGGTTCCTGGCTTTTTGCTGTCTAATTTATACACTTAAATATATTAATTATGCACATCCGCTGCAGTCATCTCTCTCTCTCTCTCTCTCTCTCTCTCTCTCACACACACACACACACACACACACACACACACACACACACACACACACACACACACACACTCTCTCTCACACTCTCTCCCTCCCCCCCTCTCTCTCTCTCTTTCTTTCTATCTCTGTCTCTCTCTACCCTCTCTCTATCTATGTCCAGTACAATTAACCACTTCGCTGCTGGAGATGACGGATTTCGCGTGTCACCACTCCACAGTGATCGACATTAGCGTGAAGAGCACAAACTAAATGGGAACCAATACAGGAATAAAGAACACAGAATAACAAAAGACATAAATCCTCATGAGCCCCCGCGACTGCGGGGGTTCATGGGGGTTTATGTCTCTTGCAGCTGGGTAGCGTTCACCTTGCCCCAGCAGGTAAGTGGTGAAGTCAAGCCTTTGGGACACTTGCCTTGCAGCATCACGGCATCACCAACGCTTTAATCCTACGCTCTAATGTTTGCCAATATTTTGCTTTAGGGTCGACATAAAACAATGTGACACTGAATGATAATATCTCACACCCATTATCATGTGTGACTTGCATATCAATACTGATTCTGTTATGTGACTTCAAGTCCCTTCTATTCATAGAAGGGACTTCTTAGGATCTTAGGATAGGTCGCGGTAGAGCGTCTTTAGTAGCATGCCCATGACGTGACAGGCAGGCGGGTGTGAAACTGTGACTGTGTGTGTATGTAAACACTAATATAGCGTGTTTGCGTACTTACAAGCTTAAAATTTTAGGATGTTCCTCTACAGAAAATACCGAACAATTTTGCATGCGACAAATATACAAACACTCACTATCAACACTATATAACTTAAAGAAATTACTTAATAAGCAAGAGACATAAATGGCTACTTAAACATGAATCGGTAAATACATAAATGTGTAAAGATATTCCACGGCATTTCATCTGTCTGTTTTCATACTAATAACTTGACAAGATGCGACACCCTAAAGCACATTAATAACTAAAAAATGAAGCCCAATTTTCTGACAGAAACATATAGGTCAACAAGAAGCCAATACAATTTAATATATCCTATTTTCCCATCATTTCAAATGTCTCTGATGTGTGCTCATTGCCAGCTTGTTTACGCCATTATCGTTTACTGTTCTTGCATACATAACAAGCTCACCGCGATTATGTTCGTTAACTCATTCTGGCCCCGACACACAACAGCCAGATCTATGGCTCGACCGTGATAGTTCAAGGGTGGTGGCAGAATAGCTTGGCGCCTGTAGGCGCCAAGCTATTCTGCCACCACCCTTGAACTATCACAGGCGCCAAGCTATTCTGCCACCACCCTTGAACTATCATGGTCGATCTGTCTCCTAAATTGTAATGCAGTCCTCAGAGGACAACTCCAAAATGTGGGTATTTCGTATCTCGGGTACAATGAGTTTAAAGGACGCAAGTTGGCATATGTATGCATGAGTGTTTCGTTTCCAATTACCCTCTACTGCGCTCATGTCAGACATAACAAAAGTGGGATAATTTGTAACATCAATTTTTTAGAGGTCCAACCAGCACTCTGTGTAACTTACTTTGCTTATAACAAGCTTCAGATATAAAGAACAAGTAAAACTGGGTCCCCTGGTGATTTGTGATGATGGTCAAGTTCGTTTGTAAAGGACATTTCTCCATCCAGTGCTGAGTGCTCAAAGCGCTGTGTAGGGAGAGGTTTTGATGAGAAGAGACAGCAAGGCACCAATTGAGAGAGAGATAACAATAACGACACTTTATTTTCCAAGGATAAATGATACAGGTACAAAGGCCTTTTTTCAAACATGTCCTTGCAAAATCTTCTAACAAATAAACCCATCAATGCAGTACACACGCTGGCATGCGCTGCATGCGGGGGGAGAAATGTTAGTGTAACTGCACGGAGACAAACACATACTTATTATTTTTTTATGCGCAGCAAGCCATTTAACAATACTTATTCAGTATCAAGGACTACATGCAGCACAGGCAACAGGTAAAACAACAACAACAACAAAACAACAAACAAACACCGAAATACAGTGAAGCAAGGGGTGCCATAATACATATACGCTTACGCGAATGCACATGTGTCACAAATGATCATGATTAATACATTCTTGAAGACCGTTGGTAGTAACACTAGGAAGATATTCACAATATGAAATCTAAGTGGAAATTGGAAAGCAAATAAAACAAAGACCAAGATACATGTGTAAACAGACTATGCGAGTAATATATCAAAACAATATGCAGACCCTTTTCCTGTGTACTAACTGTCCTGAAGATGCTTGTGCAACCGGGTATTGAACAACTGTATAAAACGTATTAATTTTAAATCATTTGGAAGTGAGATCCAAAGTTTAGCATCTGAATATGAAATATCTTGGCATCCTGTCTCGGAAGACAATGGAGTATATGCGCTTGCTGGGTCAGTCACTGGAGTGACCTCTCCAGGGCGCAAGCCTGGGCGAAGTGTATGGAGATCCTGGGGTGCCCAGTCGTCAAGATCCCCCTCTCGGCCTCGCTGATGTATCCAAAGGAATGCAAAGCAGTACGTTTGGCACCAGTTTGGCTGCAGGAGCTGCCAGAACAGTGCGTGAATACAAGCAGCTGAATATGAAAAGGATGTTTTATATATATCTAGAAGGGGCTTTGGCGTAGTCATAAGATCATTCCTCAGCGCTCGGCTCTGTCTCTGGTTCAAATGAAAAAGTGAATTAAGTTAATTTGGCGTTTTAACAAGCCGTTACCTTGCGCATGAGCACTAATTTATTATAAATGAGTTACTTGTGCAGCGCTAAAATACCAAGATGCTTAGAGAGAGAGAGAGAGAGAGAGAGAGAGAGAGAGAGAGAGAGAGAGAGAGAGAGAGAGAGAGAGACAGAGACAGACACAGAGAGAGAGAGAGAGAGAGAGAGAGAGAGAGAGAGAGAGAGAGAGACAGAGACAGAGACACAGAGAGAGAGAGAGAGAGAGAGAGAGAGAGAGAGAGAGAGACAGACAGACAGACAGAGAGAGACAGACAGAGAGAGACAGACAGAGAAGAGTAAGAGTAAACTTTGTTGTTTGCTATGTTGAAGTTGACTGTATTAGGGTTTGGCACAAAGTAACAGAATTATTCTGTCATGAAAGTACCATTAAGCGTAAATTTGAAGACACATTTCAGCACCATTTGTGTTTATTATGCCTTATCGACACACCTAATGAACTGTAACAGCAGATGGGATACGAAGCAAATGCACACGCGTAATCACTCTTATTTATTGTGCGCTGCCGTTAGCGTGTCAATCTATTTTTAGTTGTTTCTAATACTGATAGAGTTCTATTTATAGAACGGAGTGGAGTCATTGTCAGGTTACTTGTATAAAGACGACCTGTGATGAACTGGATTGTCCTGTGTCTACTAAATGAACAATAACTAGACCTCTGTGTAGCGTTTCGTATGCGTGCGTGAGTTGTGAGTGAGCGCTTACAGTTATAATTCTTATAAGATAAGCGCATTATAAATACCGTAATTAAATTATTATTATTATCTGTTACAGAAGTGTATCTTTGAATAGTTACGGCGGTAGTGGGCCTTTAATAAAGCAATGGGGGAACCTAGCAAAAGCATAGGAGTTTTGTCTACAATGATAGCTACGTGGTACGAACAGGTTAGAGAATGGTGCTCTCATGAATTATCGAACTGACAACAGACGTATTTTTCAAATGATTCGGCTACGTAAGCACATTTGTAAATTCAGAGGCGCCAGACGTAAGCATGTCCCGGAGTCACATTTATATGCTGCTTTCAACTCCAAAATACATAGTAGGTAGAAGGAGTCACGTGGTTTAACACGTTCAGTGCCGGTTGACGCAGAATATGTTTCTTCAATCTTCGTTAGTTCCACACACACACACACACACACACACACACACACACACACACAAAAAAAGAAGCTGTCCATAGAATATGGATTTAAAGTGGTGGCAGCAAGAGGCATAGATCCTCATGAGCCCCCGCAACTGCGGAGGCTCATGAGGATCTATACCTCTTGCGGTTGTGTGGTGGTCCAATTTTCTAGGCACTGAACAGGTTAAACTGCTTAGGGAAAAGGCGCTAGTGGATTATAGGGAAGAATTGACGTTCTTCTCGTCAACCTGGCATTCCGGCCTCCATCAGACCCGCATATAACGGTCACCTAAGGGACAGGACAGATGTGGCCACTACAAACGGGTGACCTTTTTTATGCAGAGTTATAAGTGACGCTTCGTTTGCACGAAGGACGCCCAACAGCAAACGAAAACGAAATCACGACTGACAGAAAACTTGTGCGATAAGCACTACAGCCTCATGAGCCACCCTCCCCCGGGGTGGGGTGTGTGTGTGGGGGGGGGGGGGGGGGGGGCTCATGATTATCTATTCTCTTGGAGATGTTTGGAGTGTAGTCTACGCTTATAGTACACTCTGGTTATACGCAGTGACTTCGTTCTTCTTCGTTTTTGTGAGTAGTTCGTTGCAAACAAAACCACACTATTATGGGATCGATAGGCGATCGATATTCTGCTTACATGGCCGCTAGAAGCAGTTAACCACTAACAGGCGGCTGTTATAACAAACTCGACTGTAACAATAACCATACGTCACCCGTTGGAATTTGCGTAGTGATGATGCCACGTGAAACTGACCAATCCGAAGACGTATTGTCAGCTACCTGTGACGAGTTTCCTGAAACTGGCCAATCACCGTCCTTGTTTCTGAGGTTGAGATCCGCGCATTGCTTCGTGTTCCACCACCCGTCGCATCGAGACCAGGGCACTACAGCCTGAAAGGAGGACACGAGGAAGTAGGACGCCCACGCCATCACCGTGTTGTAGTACCATAGGGCCACCAGGGACAGCACATTCATACCGATTCCGATCCCTGGAAATTTAGGACAAAATAAGACTTTATAGGTCGTTTGACATCGGAGCGCACAACGTTTTTCGCAAATATCTCAGCAAAGAACTACTTTTCTATACCAATCTTAGAACCAATATCATTCAATTCCAGTTGATCTAATACGATATACTTTTTAAAAATTCGAACAATGTGTCAATCGTAAAAATTCGGAATCTTTTCATGGGTTGACCGATTTTACATCCCTAAATGTGCCCCAGATATATTAAACCCAGCATAAGAAAGACCCATTTTCACGTGAATTGGCCAAGTTTTTAAACATGAAACAGCGCAGACGTACATGTAGTCTGCATGCTTGACCTCGGTATCGAAATCTGCCGGGGCTCTGTTTAGGGTATTAAACATGGCTTGTTTTTGGTGTTTTTTTTTACGAAATTTTTACCACTGTAATATACAGCACAATCGACCAATCACAGGAGTTCAGTTAAAAAAAAAAATTCCATATTAGGTCAACTGGCACTCAATGATATTTGCTCTTAACTCATTCTACCCCAACACCGAAATCCTTAAATTTTGCCGCTGTCCTCTGAAGACTGCATTGCTGTGCAGGACACAGATCGACCATGATAGTTCAAGGGTGATGCCAGAATAGCTTGGCGCCTATGGGCGCCAAGCTATTCTGGCATCACCCTTGAACTATCATGGTCGATCCTTATCTTCCTGTGGTGTGTCTGGGGTAGAATGAGTTAAAGTGTTACGGAGATATTTGGGAAAACACCTTGTGCGCTCTGATGTCAAACGGCCTATCGCCATCTCGCGCATGTAGCCATCGGTACTGTACACGGTACCCGTGGCTGCTGTACGCAATAATTAACACAGTACCGGTGGCTGCTGTACGCAATAATTAACACAGTACCGGTGGCTGCTGTACGCAATAATTAACACAGTACCGGTGGCTGCATGCACGAAAGGGTTAAACATAGATAATACGGAAACTAGAGAGTTTCCGTTTGCAACGAACGACTCGCAGCAACGAACGAGAGTCACGGCGGATAACGTGCTTGTACCAAAAGAATAACAACACTCCAAACATCTCCAAGAGGCATAGATCCTCATGAGCACCAGGGCGCTCATGAAGATCTTTGCCTCTTGAAGATGTTGGAGTGTTGTGTGCTTACATGGCACAAGCTATTTGTCAGCTGTGATTTCGTTCTTGTTCGTTGCTGGGAGTCCTTTGTCGCAAACGAAAACTGTTACTATATCAACACCATGACCCTGTAACGATAACATGTATATTTTCATGTCAATTGCGGCCCGTGTAAAAAGAAAATGTAGAATATAAATGAGTTTGTTTTCATGCCTGCGTCAGACGACCAATTTCTTTAGCGCAAACTGGACCACATGACCGAGCTACAAAACCCCTTGAAGCAACTAATGGCGGATATTTTGTAGTCCTCTTTCTGACACGTCTTCGATGCCAATTTTGTTCTATAAAACATAACCAAACGTTCTAAAATACAAAGTTGCTTAGTATTGGAGACGGCAACGTCATAAAAGATGTTAAATTACGTCATAAGTCGATTATGAATAAATGTATATTCCTTTGACGTCAGTCATGACTGTCTGGCGTGATCCAGGTCAGAAGATATCTTCTTGATTTCTTTTACAAAAACATTGGAGGAATGAAAACACAATTAATACGTTATTGGTAGCAGGGGCTTGCTGCACGGATCCGTGTAGGCCTTTCGGAGGTAAAAAAACAAAAACATTGTACAATGGATCCTTTGACCTCCCTCAGGCCGACAAAGGTCCGTGTAGCAAACCCTTGCTACCAAGAATTTATAATGGAACTTGGCTAGAAAAATAAAACCTCTATTTATCAAATGCAGTCGTCTTTGCTCATGGCAACGTCGGGTATAAAGACAGTCCGCATATAACAATGCTTTAACAGATGTCTCTACGATAGTTGCCCCGGTCAATTACTGCCCTCATGACAAACTTTACCTTTTAACTCGTTCAGTGCCAGCTGACGCAGGCTGCCTTTCTGCAGTCCTCGTTAGCTCAAGACCTAAATACTAGCCGTCACAGGAACATGGATTCAAAGTGGGTCAGCGAGAGGCATAGATCCTCATGAGCCCCTGCAACTGCGGGGGTTCATGAGGGTCTATACCTCTTGCAGTTGGGTGGTGTTAAGGTTTTCTCGGCAGTGGCACTGAACGGGTTAATGTCCAGACAAGGTATGTGTGCCCTCTAAAACCACTTAGTTCAGTTACCTCAAGATAGGATCTCTGCGCTCAGAAACGCCCATACGCGCTTCACCCCACCCGTCAGACATCTCCCCAGAGTTCTTTTCGATATTGTATCAATGTTGGTCTGCTTGAATATGGATCTCTCACGTCCTTGCAAGTCTGCCTAACGCCCGCCACCTTTCCCCACACCTCTGCTCCGGAGGCGATCGGCTGTGTGGTGCCCTTGGCTCTGTTCCTGGAGACGCTTTCTCAGGTTTCTCACCAGGTCGGATCTGCCCACGTTTCCTATGCCTGGCCAGCGAGGTCGGCCGCTCGATGATTGCCATGGACTCCAGCATGTCCTGGGCAGGAGACCTTCTAAAGTCTTCGGAGATGCAATTGGGCCATTACCCGGTGCCAGTCTTGTCTTCCCATTCCTGCGTCGATTGTTTTACACCCTCTAAATATCCTCATGGATGTATACGTAGACTTCAAGCTGCTGTGAAAACGTGAGGAATGTGCTACGTGGTTGTCGTGGTCGTAGTATGATGCAATCACACCAGACACACTCACGTAGGGCTCTTGTACAAAAACCTCACTCAGTTGCAACTCGTCACACGTGGCACAAGGTTGTAGACCACACTGGGGTAACAGTTCCAACAGTACGTTATTCTCACGATGCACTCTTAGCACAACGCATCCATACTTTGATGCAATATCTCTCACAAATACATCCACTCTTTGATACACTGTCTCTTACAATGCATTCACAAATTTCCTAACACTCACTTTTATACTATCACAGATTCCCAGAATAATTCCGCAAATTACACAACTCAACCAATCCGAAAAGAAAACGTAACCAAAAATCATTAAACTTCATTAAAAAAAAGCTTGCAGAAAAGATTGTGTCTACAATCTTTCACTAAAATCTATGTGCATTATGTAAACGTCATGAAATGTCACCAACATGTGTACTACAAAACTTTGACGTCATGTTTGAGGTCACCAGACCAATCGCACCTTTTTCAGAACTTTCCAGCTTAATGTAGTAGGACTTTGCTACAAGTTAGCGAAATGTGCAAGATTTTAGTCTCACACACACACACACACACACACACACACACACACAAAATCGATCGCAATTCTCCATGCAAAAAACAAACGAATCATACTAAAAAGGTACGTGATTCTAATCTAAAATAACTCAACTGAACACCGGATCTTTTCCTACGATCAACACACACATGCCCCAACAAGAATAACACCACCACAAACGTAACGCCGACTTACCTTGAAACAAAGGACAGATGCTCCAGACGTGAACAGAGCTGCGCCCGGAGAACTGACCAAGGGCCGCCTCCATGAAGAAGAGCGGTAATCCGCACACCACCAGGGCCAGAAGATACGGTATGAGAAACGCCCCTGTACAACCCGATACCCAGTGTCAGTTAACCCATTTAGCCCCAATATCTATAGCTAGATAAAAGGGACATATTGAATGAGTTCGTTAACCAGCATTGTACGTCTAAAACGTTTTGAGTGATAATTAAATATTTAAAAAAATATATATATATTTTCACGTTTTGGGCATTAATTTTCGAATGATATTGTTAATTTTAAAACAATTGAAACCTTTTTACGAAAAGAAAATCTTCTCATCAACCCATTCAGTCCTGACGCACTACAGCAGGAGATGGATCGACCATGATAATTCAAGGGTAGTGTCAGATTAGTTTGGCGCCTAAAGGCGCCAAGCTAATCTGGCTCTGCCCTTGAACTATCATGGTCGATCCATCTTCTGCACCTTGTACATAGTCATTAGATGACGCCTAACACATTTGGGAAATATGGCCGTTGGGCTGAATGAGTTAATAATCGCATGAGTTTTCGTTTACGGCATTTACATAAGTTTGTCTCGGCTGTCGGGTACGATGAGGTCAATTGTGATCTGTATGCTCTAGGTGTGAAAATCAGACAATTTTCTGGACCACTTTTTTTCGGAGACATTTGTAAAACAGCTAAAACAGCTAACACAACTTTAATTTTCTTTTACGAAAAGAACTATCTTCTCATTAATACCCGCATGATTTTTCATAAACAGTGTTTGCATAAGCTTGGTGTTTGTCTCGGCCATGGGGTAGGATTAGGTCAAATTTCGACCTGTAAGCCGTAGGTGTGAAAATCAGCAAGAAATTACAAAGTTGATTCTCTGATACGTCAAATGTTAGTATTGCGATGAGTGACGTATAACATCGAGTCGTCACTAAGAACACTAAGGGACTAATGATGCCACGACGTGAAGCTTGAAATGACGTCATTTCGCTGCTGGTGCTATTCTTCTTCTTCAGAAAAGATATGCTACGCCAGTGGGGGTAGAGAGAGGGGGTCGGGATTGGGCTAGACTGCTTAGTTGAAGGCAAAATCGTGGGATTACGAGTTAGACTTTGCCAGTGATTCTTCTCCCCTCGAAGGTCCTATCAGCGAGTTTATTTCGAATGTAAGTCTCGAGGTAAAGCCCTCGACTTTTATCTTCGAAACAAACTCCCTAGAGGCGACAAAAACGACTGGCCAAGGTGAACTCATTCAGCCCCGACACACCACAGCAAGACATGGATCGTGCATGATAGTTTAAGGGTGGTGCCAAAATAGCTTTGCGCCCATTGGCGCCAAACTATTATGGCACCACCCTTGAACTATCGTGCTCAATCTGTCTTTAGAATTGTAATACAGTCCTTCAGAGAGGGCGACTTAAAATTGGGGGGATTTTGGTTTTGGGATAGAATGTGTTAACTCGTAATAATTAGAACTGTCCAGCCAACTGCACAGGGGTAAACTGCTTGTGTGCAGTTACAGAACTGAATAGGTCGTTTGACAACGGAGCGCACAACGCTTTTCCCAAATATCTCCGCAAAGAACCACTTTACTATAAGAATCCTAGTACAAATATTCAGCGACAGTTGACCTAATACGATTTACTTCTAAGAAACTCGAACAATGTGTCTCATTTGCTGTACAGTCGTACACATTTTGTTTTCATCACATGACCGATTTTACATCCCTAAATGTGTCCCATATACAACAATAAAACTGTGGCAGCATGGGCATAGATTATCACGAGTCCCTGCAACCTGCAGGGGCTAATGAGAATTTATGCCTTTTGCGGATGTAGATTGACCGCCTGCATGAGCAGGCGCTACAATTACCGAATGTATTTATAGCTGCAGGGCCCTTATAGATCGTTTGACATTCACAATGTTTTTTTTGCTGATTTCTCCGCAAAGAACCGCTTTCCTATACCAATCTTAGAACCAATATCATTTAGTGACAGTTGACCTAATACGGTTTACTGTTATGAAACTCCAACAATGTGTCAGTTTTACTGAACAGTCGTAAAACAATGTAGAATGTTTTCATGAAATGACTAATTTTACATCCCTAAATGTACCCCAGATATATTAAGCCCAGTATAGACAGATCCATTTTCACGTGAACTGGGCACGTTTTTAAACCTGCAACAGAGCAGGTATATATGAAGTCTGCAAGCTTGACCTCGATATTGAGATCAGCCGGGGCTCTACGTATTGAAAATGGCTTGATCTTGTCTTTTTACCAATTTCTTACGATTGTAAAGCAAAATGACAAACATAGGAGTTCAGTAAAAAATATTGTATATGAGGTCAAATGTCACTAAATGATATTTATTCTTAAACTGGTACAGAAAAGTCTTTCCTTGTGGAGATATTTTGGGGAAAAAATGTTGTGCGCAAACCTAGATTAAGCGACTGTTAGTCTGGTAAACAATCCAATCATAATTTGTCCCCTGAAGGCTGATGGCAGAAAGCCGACCCATTTTGTGAAAAGATAGATTTTGCATTGCAATATATTTGTGAACATCCAGATTTAACTCATTCATCCCCGACACACCACAGCAAGACTGACACGGATCGGGCATGATAGTTCAAGGGTGGTGCCAAAATAACTTGGCGCCCATAGGCGCCAAGCTATTCCGGCACCACCTTGAACTGTGACGCTCAATATGTCTCTAGAATTGTAATACAGTCCTTCAGAAGTCAACTTCAACATGTGGGGATTCCGGTCCAGGGGCAGAATGTGTTAATTTGTATCACAAAAGACTGCGCGTCCACTTTTGTGAAAAGCGGGATTTTCACACAAAGGGGCTCGCTGTCGGTTGCTTTCACAGTGTGAAAAAGCGGGATTTTGCATTGCACTGTATTTGTGAAAAGCAAAACTTTCATTGTCTCACAAAAGACAGCGAATCCAAATTTTGTGAAAAGACAGGTTTTTATTGTAAAACAGTGGAAATTTCGCTTACACAAAATAGTGGACTAGCTGACTTTTGGTTTCACGGATAAAAGACAGCAGGTCACATGCTTGTGAAAAGCGAGATTGTCACTGCATTACAATGCAATCCTCGCTTTTCACAAACGTGGACTAGCTCTCTTTTGCCTGAACAGGCGGAAACACTATACAGCAGACTCCTTGAATGTTTTGTTTCGGGACGTTCCCCCAGATAAAATCTTCAGCTTTCTAAAGGAAGCCAATTTGTTTACAAAATTTAAGTCTCTGTGGTCTATGTAATTTTGACTGCTCTTGGGAACATCCAAAGTCTGTAGACATGTACGATTGACCTGTGTGACCTTTTAGCAAAGATTACTTTTCTCAGCTGTATTGACATCATGTTTTAAGACCTTTCTCTTAATCTGGCTGACCAGACTTTTACCCTTCCCGCCGTGCGATGGCCTTAGTCGCCTGCTCGGCGTTAAACCCCAATAACTAACTGAATTGAATAGTGCAGATATAAGATAGAGCTATTGGTACGCCCTCCAAATGTCCAAGTCTCGCGACAGTGACATGATTGCCGCTGGGGGGTGGGGGCGGGGAGGGGGGGGGGGAGATGGAAGGGGGAGGGGCAGGGGGTAGGTGGGACCCGGATGACATCGCAGTATATAGATGTAGCGGTAACAGTTAATTCAAGTACTCATTATTAATGCATCACCAACAGATATTATGTGTGTGCTTAAAACCCTTCAACGCAAATGTTGGTTTCTGAAATCCTGGTTCAATAACCGACCAAAAGACAACACCGTCCAAGAAACATGGATGCAGATTGGTCCTCCGCAAGAGGCATAGATCCTCATGAGCCCCCGCTTTCGCGGGGGCTCATGAGAATCTATGTCTCTTGCATTTGGATCGTGTTGACCTTTTTCTCGGCAGTGACGGGTTTTATAAGGGAAGAACCAGTCTTGCTTGCTGGCACCCCGTTGGAGGAGGTGGAGTCCTTCACCTATCTCGGGAGCATCATAGACAAAAAAGGCGGCACTGATGCAGATGTCAGAGCACGAAGCGGTAAAGCCAGAGCAGCCTTTCTCCAGTTTAAAAAAAGTGTGGAGCTCCAGAGAGCTGTCACAACACACCAAAGTCCGGATTTTCAACCCCAATGTAAAAGCAGTTCTCTTATATGGAGCAGAGACTCGGAGATTGACAAAAACCACAGTCAGAGTACAGACCTTCATGAACAGTTGCCTTAGAAGAATTTTGAAAATCCACTGGCCAGAGAAGATCAGCAACGTCAGACTCTGGGAGAGAACAGAGCAGATAACAGCAGAGAATGAAATTGGGCGAAGAAGATGGGGATGGATCGGTCAGTCTGAGAAAGCCAGCTTCCAGTATCACTAGGCAGGCATTGTCATGGAACCCCCAGGGAAAGAGGAAAAGAGGTAGGCCGAGAAACTCCTGGCGTCGAGACCTCCAAGCAGACATCAAGAGACTGGGAACCACCTGGAATAGAATCGAAGGAGAAGCACAGGACAGGAGTTGCTGGAGGTCTCTCGTCGACGGCCTATACCCGGGTAGGGGTGACAGGCGTAAGTAAGTAAGTAAGACGGGGTTTATAGCAATATGCTCCGGGGGTAAGGCTGGAGAGGGGGGGGGGGGCGATTTGGCTGACAAGATGTGCCGATACAACGGGTTCTCAATGTTGTCTTACCTCAACGACGACTTTCCTATCCTCCTTTTTTAAAAAAAAAATTCTTGTTGAGTGGGCGCCGTATGTAACAGAAGTGTTCGCCTGCCCCTCATGCGAGTCAGTGCAACACGACTACGCTCTTTTGCTGTGTGTGTCCTGTTTGTGTTGAAAAGCGCGCTGAGCTTGTTTTTATGTGGTTAAGGGCGCTGAAGTCACTATTACAATTGTTATGAAAATGCTGATGCCGATGATGATGCATGGCAAATAATAATGATGATGATGATGATGGTTGTGATGATAATGATGGTGATAATGACGATGATGATGATCATCATCATCGACCATTATCTCATTCGAGACGTGCCGCCTCCGGATACGCGGCTTTGTCGCGTATCCGGAGGCGGCACGCATCGGATGAGTTGATGCTGCGTTACCTCCACCGTTGCGTTGACAGATGTAAGGAAAACGCCATATGTTTCCCAGACCCACACAATAGCCGACGGCAGCCAAGATGTACTCTCGCTTTGTGGTCCACGTGAACCTGCCTCCGTCTCTAAGTCTTTCCTCGTTACTTTCATCTACAAGACAAGAACGTTACCCAAAAAAAAAAAAAAAAAAAAAAGGATGTACCGAATAAAATGGGTTACACACGCACATATTATACTGATTAACCCATTCAGCACTGACGCCCTACAGCAAGAGATGGGTCGACCATGATAATTCAAGGGTAGTGTCAGATTAGCGTGGCGCCTGTCGTCGCCAAGATAATCTGGCACTGCCCATGAATTATCATGGTCGATCCATCTCCTGCAACTGGTGCATAGTCATTAGATGACGCCTCCAAAATTGAGGGAAATACGGCGGTCGGGCTGAATGAGTTAACAGTCTCAACAGGTGACTGAAAAGCGTGTAAAATTCCCAACCAAGAGAGAACGTTTTTTCCCAAATATTTTCGCAATGAAACACTTTTCTGTACCACTTTAAGTAAAAATATCACTCAGTGCCAATTGACCTAATATGGATTTTCTTTTACTGAACTCCTATGAATTGTCGATTTTGCTGTACAGTCGTAACAACTTGGTGAGAAAAAAAAAAAAAAGAGTCGAGGACAAGCCATTTTCAGTACCCTAATAGAGCCCCGGCAGAATTCAATATCGAGGTCAAGCATGCAGACTTCCTGTACGTCTGCGCTGCTTCAGGTTTGAAAACTTGGCCAATTCACGCAAAAATGGATCATTCTTAAACTGGCTTAATTTATCCGGGGCACATTTAATGATGTAAAATCAGTCATTTTATGAGAAAAATCCGAACTTTTTACGACTGTACAGTAGACACATTGTTTGAGTTTCTTAAAGGTCTTGGGTCATCACTTTGTAGAGGAAAGGGGGGGGGGGGGGGGGAATCAAAGTCCCTTCCTGATCTACAAAGTGCAACCCTGACAGGGCCTCGTCAGATGGGATCCCCGAACACGCACGTTACCATAGCTGCTGTAGAGTGTCAGACGTCCTTGACGGCTGTCACAGTTTGCGCAAACAGGTATACACCACCCAGCTGCCTAAGTCACTTCCAGTTGCATCTGTCCGTACACGGTAACATCCACAATTATGTGCAATTACGATGAAAGTATCCAACGTTCAATCAGTTCTGCACTGGGAAGCACTGAGCGACCGAGTGACGTCCACAGCGTCAAAAAAAATGGCACAGGGAATGGTGACGGTACGTCGAACATGCTATAGCGTGGTCTCTTCATATTGTTCTGCCCTTGCACATTTATCCAAAACAGTATTTCCTCGAAAGCGTTTGCAAACAACAAGTCTCTCATGGTAGTCGCCATTTTTACGAAGAGAAGCTACTAGATATTGTTTGTAGGGGACAGCACTCTCGTGCTAAGCAAAGCACAGCTGCCCACCTCAGAACAATTTTTTTCACAAAAGCCTGGGAGATAATTTACAGGCAATCATGCAACGATGTCATGTGTATGGGTGACAGTGCGAGAAAATGAAATGACTGAAAACGTTCCATAAATATGCCCCATAAATCCATGGCCAGCAAGCGACATACATTCTCATCAGCCCCTGCGCATGCAAGGGCTCATGAGAATTAATAATAGTAATAATAATAGAGATTTGTTAAGCGCTTGTTATAAAGTCGCTCTAAGCGCTGAGACAATGAAAAGGCTAACAGCTAACACGCACACATGCACACACATACGACAGTGTTGACGACTTGTGCATGGCTGGGGAAATGAACTAATAAGAGGCAGCGTTGTAGAGGTGGGCTTTGAGAAGTGATTTGATTGATTGATTGATTGTACATTGCTTAATGTCCCGACAGCAACAAGGCTTTCTCAGGACGTGCCTGCACTGCTTGTGAAAAAAAAAAAAAAAAAAAAAAAAAAAAAAAAAAAAAAAACAGAACATTGAATGTATGTCGCCAGCCGGTCAAATACGTTAAATAAACCCAACACATAAATAAAGCTAAGACCATTTAGCAACACACATCCAATATCAAGAGCTACAGGCAGTGCAGACAGTAGGGAGAGTTGTTAAAAGGCAAATACAGGTGAATGGACAAAGGGTAGACAGAAACACATGCCCCAGAATAGAGAGAAAAACCCACCCTGTGGGGCTGACCAGGGTGACCCTGGGAACTAAAAAATACCTAACCCCACCCAAGTCCCCCAGGGCAGAGAAGTGATTTGAATGAGGAGAGCGTTTGACAGTTACGGAACGGACAAGGGCGGGGAGGCTGTTCCAAGTGGCGGGGCCAAGATGGGCGAAGGCACGACCGAGACGTGTTTTCCATTGCAAGTCAAATTGGGAAGGCGAAATTTACGTGTATCAGAGGAAGAGCGGAGGGTGCGAGATGGAGTATATAGATGGAGTAAGTCAGAGATATAGGCAGGAGAAGTCAGGCTGATAGAGTTAAAGCACATGCAGGACAATTTATACAGAATGAGTTATTGTACGGCCAGTTAGTGGAGTTTCTTCAGGGTGGGACGGATATGGTCACGCGCATAACTAAACGGGCAGCACTGTTTTGCACTATCTGCAGTTTATCTAGCTGGGTTTTAGGCAGGCCGGAAAGGAGGGAGTTACAGGAGTCTAACCGTGATAAAACAAAGGAGGAGACATGGACTGCAGTTGATTCGGGCGTCAGATACACTCTAGCACTGCTAATGCGCCGAAGTTCAATAAAATCTTATCTGCACATAAAACTAACATACTTATCCATTTTTACCTGTTGCAGATGTATGACTGTTCTGTCTGAACCAAAAAGCTGAAATTCAGCTTTCTGAGACTTTTTGAAAAAGCTGAATCAGCTTCCAGGACTGAAGACTGTCGCCGATGGATGTGATTATGCCTGTGTGTGTGTGTGTGTGTGTGTGTGTGTGTGTGTGTGTGTGTGTGTGTGTGTGTGTATGTGTGTGTATGTGTGTGTATGTGTATTATACGGACATGAAATTTGATTACATTATAAGAATCCAAGCACTAGGTAATATTTTGCATTCTGGATTACTTCTCATCTCGTTTCATCGACATGTACACTGCAGAATATTTTTGTATCACAAAGACAATTACTGTCTGCAAACTTGCTGAGTTCAGTGACAATATTTTCTCCCCAGACCAACTGCTGTTTGTGCACACGCAATGCACCATGTCCAATGCGTACCTCATGCAGGCGCCTGACAAAAAACAACCTTACACCAACTGCCAGCTAAAGGGTGCGCGAACAAACGAGAGGCAAATTTCAAAATACTAAGATACAGGGCCGCAGCAGGTGGGTCAGGCCTTCGCCATATAAATAATTTATATAATTATTTTGTTTAAAGACCACAATAATAATCATTTCTTTTCAAGCCCTCGACCCAAACATATTTTAAATGTTATCTAATTTTCCCATTTTGGGGGATTACGCAAAATCCATCCCCCTCCCCCTCCTTTCCCAAACAATTGATGTTAGGAGGCAGATGAAAGCAAGCTGGCATCATGCAGTCATGCACAATTCGGCAGGAGCATTAGTTGTTGTGTTTTTTTTTTTACCTCGTGCTATGGTTACGAGATACGTAATAAATCTTAGGAAACATATATGTAATTGGTATTCTAACCTCAATACATTTGATGCATAGCTTATCTATGTTTGCAATGAGTGCAAACCATGTGGGATTTATTTCTGATCACTTCGTATAGCAATGTTCTCTATCAGAAAACTAAAATGACTCAACCCTCAAAAAGAAATATCAGGGAAATTTATCAGTTCACAACAGCAAAGAGGTATATCTCACTTTATCTTCATTTTGTGACAAAAACATTGTTTTCAAAATCTCCTCAACGTATTGTTATTTGTTTATGTCTGTACTCAGTGCGCCTGTGAAACTGTCAAAAATGCCTTTCATTGTGAAGTTTCTCTTAGGAGTTCACCAAAATCGTCAAGTTCATCAATAACTGTATACATAAATAAAAACACATATGACCACGATGAGATACCAGTAGAACAGAGGGTATGTTTGGTACATTATAATGATATAGTAAAATACAGTTGATCTTTGAACGAAATTAATACGTCTATCCTCAACAAGACCAAATAGTCTATGTACCCTACAGAACCACATACATAGTCCAGACCAAAAGGGTGACTGCGACGCGTGTGTAATGCAGAAAACAACTCAACGAAGAAAGAAAGGCGCTTAGAAAAAACAGCTACAACACAATTGTATTCATATTATTTAGTAATAAATTGTGTTGTATCTGTCATTTCTAAGCGACTTTTTTTCTTCATTGGGTTCTTCTCTACAAAACAACATACATGCACATTTTTACTTCCAGCACCATATATAACTGTAATAATACATGAGGCAAAAACACAGACAGAACAGAGACAACCATTTTAATTGTAAGGAAACAATTTCAGTGATGTTATTGAATCATATGCATGGTATATTTTGCTTATAATGCTGTCTTTCAAACTTGGTGTCTGTCTTTTTGGTAAATGGGGGTGGAATGAGGGTGGGGGGTTCAGCGAGTTGAGAAACAGTTTGTATCATGGTGACTATTCAGTTTACATGTTGGTGATGCTGCCAGTTTCAGCTGACAAACCCCAGTGTGTCCATGTTGTGTGAAAGCAAGATTTACACTGTATGCACACTGACGGTGTCACTTTTCACCCGCATGGGTACACATGCAGGCCTTAGCCAGATCAAAGCTAAGTTTATATGCTATCCACCAAAATGCTAATATTGCCACGACTCCATAGCAGATAGACAGTTAGTTATTTGGGTTTAATGCCGAGCAGTCAACTAAGGCCATCTCAAGCAGACAGACAGTTTCCAAGGACACGCCCAACCAGTGAGGAGACAACAGACCGGCCAGTGTCCAACATGTCACCAAACTGCAGGGGCGTTTGCCGCAACGTCACAGAGAAACTCTGGAACAGGAAACAGCCTGATGCAAGTGCAGAGTTCCCCAATTTGCTCTCAGCAGGCATCTGCAAGACAAGAAGCAAAGGTCAGTTAGCACATGTAAAGATGTACTGCAAACACTATTCAAAAGGAGTTTACTTGGCTACCATAATCTACACATCATGAAACCAACCGTCCTGAATCACAACCAGTGTAATCTATAAAATCCATACAAGACAGATTTGCAAAATAAGATTCAAAAACAATTTATTTGTCTCAGTGACGGTCAAAACAGTTTTGTCCTAATAATGAAAGACATTGGGAAATGGAGTAATTTTTTTACTAACAAAATTTACTTGGTCACATGGTTTGTAATTAAAAAAGCTGCTTGGTAACATTTTGTATTATATGAATACGTTTTCAGGCCAAAATAGCCAATTTTTTTCCTGGGGGAGACTAAAGAGACACTCGGCCGAAGAGCAGCCCTTGGTGACCATATCGTATGTGGTGACACCTTACCCTCGCATCACCAATTAAGACAATCCAGCCTACTGTTTGTGTGGGAATTGTCTACTAATAATGGACATCAAGAAATACTGAATTTGATCCAGATGATCGAGTTAACAAATGAGCCAACTTTTCTAGATATTTGTAATAAGCTGACCGAAGTCAAAGTTTGCAGTGTCACAAATTATAGCAGCACATTTGCAAATAAAAAACCCACATAATTTTAATGACAATCAAAATTACCAACACTCTGCATACAGATTTTGTTCAGTTGTGGCAAGAGAGCCATATGGGGCCTGGCAACAAAAGACACTGTCTCTCTTGTCAGGTGGCGATAATCAGATGGCGGTTTCCAAACCTCAATCTAAACTACCTGAGGACACTATGTGGTTGTGTATGTGTGTGCAACCAACCGCCAAGTCTTTGCTGCTGCTGAAAAACCACATCCACTCAGGGCTCACTCTGTCATCTGTATTGCATAGGTACTGTGACAATCTGGAGAGCTCTCCATGGGTGAGGCATTGGCGATTCAAGGCCACGAAGCATTCCTTCATGAGAGAAAAAAAAAACAAACAAACAAACAAACAAAAACCCAGAATGAAAATAACATTTTCCATTTACTTTTAAATTTACTTTCTTTTATGGGTGTGGAGATTGTTTACATCTGTTTGTACAAGTAGTTGGGACATGAATAAATGGACACATGCATGTAATATAATACTGCATATTGTACACTTTGTACTCTCTACAAAAGAAAGTAGTAAAGTTGAATGAGTAAAAGCAAATTGTTGGACATTATTTGTTTTCAATACATTTGGACATTCTTCTTCATAAGTCGCAAACATGTCTACTTTCATTTTCTATCCTTGTTATAAACACATACTGTGAACAGTGCACATGAACAAGAATTCCGCACCCGACTTGCCATAAAAAAGAATTAGTATTCATGGTCAGTGTCACAATCCTAAACAGTATATTTATACAAATACATGTACTGTAATCAGCCTGCAAATGACACGTACAATACTGCACTTGTACCAGAAATGGCACAAGTGTGTAACATATTATATGCTAGTGCATATTTCTGCTCTGCTACCTCGTATACCACAGAGTGCCTGGTGCAAGTCTTGGTGTACTGCTTGCATTCTTTGTGGTTAAAGTCAAGGATAGTAAGCCTGTTGCGCATTGTGTAGCCTTCGCAGCCAATTAAAGTTTTTTGGGGCCATTTTAGCCACATTGATACATCCCTTGACCACCACTCAAAACACTCAATGATGAGACCAAAACATGTCTAAACTCTAAGTAAAAATACGTGCATAAATAAGACACGATACCTTGAACATGCCTAGGCAAGGAAACCCATAATGTGTGGTGATGGTTAATAACAGGCTTTATCCATTGTTTCAAGTGGTGTTTGGCCTTTGGCGGCATCAAAGAAACTGAAAACAGACTGCCCATGAATAGATAACGCAAAACCTCAAACTGAAAAAGCATAAAAGTGAAAATGCACCAGCAGCAGTTTATACTGAGTTGGTTATTTAGATGACAGAACAGTGTCATGTGTTTTTGTTCTGCATACACTCAAGGATTATATCCTCCATGTAAACACACAGCTCAACTCAACTTTCAGCAAATCGCTTCCCTTTGTTCCACACATCAAGGTAATGATACAGATCCAGATGTTCAGTAGCTGCAAACAAGTCAGTAATAATATACAAACTATTTCATACAGGAAAAAGATGCATGCATTGCAGACTGTCAAACTGACTGGTAGCTAGCAGTGCACTGTTATGAAGGCTTGGAAGAAAAACTTCCATGGCACCATGATATGTTTACTGTCAACTTGTAAATGTACTTACAGTGTGGAGGAAGCAGTCGTATGTAAATCATAACTTACAGTATTGAGACAGCAATATTTCCATGACACTATATGCTACTTTATGTGTGTTGTGATTGCACTTTCACAAGCAAAAATGATTGTGTGAAAGCACGCAGGTATACCATAATTAAAATGCCACCAAACTGATCATTACCTAAAAGTAGTAAGAGATCACCGTAAAACTCCGTCAGTGACAACTTATCGGACAGGTCTTGAAGTCTTCAAAACTAACTCGATGCCAGTCTGTGCATTCACCAGTTCCATGGCACCTGACCTTGTTGCAGCCCTATTGTCTAGAAACAAAGCATAAACACAGGCATGGATAAAAAAAAACCTGTTGAAAATAGAAATAAATGCAGAAAATAGGCATATGTGCACATATGGTGTTAACACGTTTGGGTGTGGTTTTCGAAAAATGGCTTAGTCACGAAATAGCAGCATATCTGAGTGTTATAATATGGAGCAATATAACAGTACATACATGTACGTACATAATTCACAGTAAGACTCACAATAAAAATTGTATGTATACAAGGATGATATTGTAAGTGGTTTATCGCTCATATTTGTGAAAGCACGCTGGTGTACCATACTTCAAATGCCACCAAACTGATCTTTACCTAAAGTAGCAGGAGATCACAGTAGAACTCCGTCAGTGACAACTTATTGGACAGGTCTTGCCGTCTTCAGAAACTCGATGCCAGTGTTCTGATGCCGAGAGTGTTGCAAAGGTACGTCTGTTACAGTTCATCTCTTTAACTGAGAGTTATAGGTTATTTAATTGATTGAATGAGTGAATTATGATGCCATGTTTTATATGGGCAGACAGTAAATTTCCCCATGAGGGACTGATAAAGTATTATTGTATTGTATTGTATTGTATTGTATTGTATTGTATTGTATTGTATTGTATTGTATATTTCTCATGTTCATGAGCCTGTAGTGTTTCAGGAAAAGAAGATTGCACGCTGAATATGAGAAATACAAGTATTGGTGGCAAGCCAACTTAAAATAACACACTTATATATCTGATTGTGAGTTTCATAATGAATACAATAATGTATTATATTTGAGGTTGATTCTCGCTGTACATTGATCCTTATCCAGACCTGTTGATTACATTCTCTCATCCAGACAGCTGCTGCTGTTGTTTTCATACAAACAGCAGCTGTACATTTGTTTTTCATTTCAACAGTTGAACATTTAGTCTTTGTTCAGACAACTGCATGAATACTTTTTAAAATTTTTGTTCACACAGCTGTAAATTTCATTCTATTCAGACAGCTGCATATTTTATTCTAAACATAAGCGGTTTATGATGCCTCACTTAGCACCATCATGGTGGCATTTATTATCTTGGTCTTCCTTTTGTTGACCGTTTAGCACCATCTTGGTGGCTTTCATCTTTACATCCTTAGAATATTTGGTGGCTTAGACGATCACAAGTCATCCATTTGTTGGCCGTTTAGCACCATCGTGATGGCCTTGATCTTTTCTCTTCCGTTTGTTGATCGTGTAGCACCATCGTGGTGGCGCATCAGCACTATCAAAATGCGTTTAATGATTGTACATTGCTTAACGTCCCGACAGCAACAGGGCTTTCTCAGGACGTGCCTGCACTGCTTCTGAGAAAAAAAAAAACAACCAACAGAATATTGAATGTATGTCGCCAGCCGGTCCAAATACGTTAACTAAGACTACGCCATGGGGCCTAAATAAAGCTAAGACCATTTAGCAACACACATCTACAGGCAGTGCAGACAGTTGGGAGAGTTTTAAAAAGGCAAATACAGGTGAATGGACCAAGGGTAGACAGAAACACCTGCCCCAGGGCAGAAGGGAAACCCACCCTGTAGGGCTGACCAGGGTGACCCTGGGAACTAAAAAGTAGTCAACCCCACCCAAGTCCCCCAGGGCAGACCCCGGTGGGGTCAAAATGCATTTAACTTGTGATTGTGAATAGTTTGTTATGTGTGTTTCAGTTGTATGTGTGTGCGTAGATTAAAATCTTTTAAAGGTAGTGAGATTCTGCATACATACATTTTTATGTAATGTGCTTAGAGCCCTCTGCCCCTGGGGATTCTGCGCAACATAAATGCTCTTTATTATTATTATTATTATTATTATTATTATTATTATTATTATTATTATTAAGCCAGCTGTATATTTTGTCCCAAGCACACACGTCACACACACACACACACACACACACACACACACACACACGCACGCACGCACGCACGCACGCACGCATTTTAAGTTCAAAACTTACCTTGCCACTGCGATTATATTTTATGTATTGTGATGAGATTGGGTGGTGCTCCATTACTGAGGCATCTTCACCTTTCACTTTGTACCAGGTTCACAAATGTATCCACAGAAATAACACACTGCCTGCTGCTCGGTGAGCATGTGAGCTCAATGGTGTGGCACTGAAAAGGAATCAAACGACTGGTATTTATATAACTATGTAATACACACATGGGTCATGCATGTACTATGAAACGCTTTAGCGTTCAGACGATATTTACACAAAAACAACCACCACCAACCCCCAAATAAAAATCGCAACTAAAAGCAGAAACTTCTGAACCTACATCAAAACCAGAGCTCAGAAAATATCGCAAATTACATTTATCTATATACGACAAACATGTAGTAGCAAAGTGTCCAGACAATAGTACAATTATATGAAAGAGAGAAAAGTGAAAACAAAGTTTCGAGCTGTTACGTTATAGTGACAGCCGAGAAACTACGGAAGAGGCGAACAGCGAGACTGAGATTACCAATCTATTCTTCGTCTTGCTTATCGATGTATTCTGCCTACTTCTCTCCATTGTCGTCTCAGTTACTTCTTCAGTCATCATTTCCCCCCGAAATTATTGTCCTGTACACCAAAACTCACACAACATTACCATAGCTAGCGAATTCTGTTGTTGACAAGAAAGTTGACATGAGAATGGTGTCCGCTGATAATGCACATTTACGAGTAGTTTCCCTTTGTAAACACAACGTCACTGACAACCATGCGGTATGCGTGTTTGTTGTTGTTGGAAATATACCAACAAAAGTAATATTTGTACAAGAAAAGTAAAACGACCACACCATATCATGTTGGACTTACCGCCACCATTCGCTGGACCATTTTTGGACGCTCTGGACGTCGCTCAGTGCTTCCCCAGTGCAGAAGTGAAAGCTGGATATTTTTCGTAGTTGCACGAGAATTGTGGATGTTACCGTGTACGGACAGATGCAACTGGAATTGACCTTGGGCAGCTCGGTGGTGTATACCTGTTTGCGTGAACTGTGACAGCCGTCAAGGACGTCTGACACTCCTACAGCAGCTATAGTAACGTGCGTGTTCGGGGATCCCATCTGACGAGGCCCTGTCAGGGTTGCACTTTCTAGGTCAGGTATGGTCTTTGAATTTTTTTTTTCGCTTTCCTCTACAGAACAATCGATGACCTAAGACCTTTAAAAGTAAATCGTATTAGGGCAAGTGTTACTGAATGGCCAGGCACTCCTCACAGATAATACCTCCATCTTGAACCGCTGGTCGGAATACTTTCAGAGCCTCTTCAGCGCTGAGCGCACTGTTCAAGAAGCAGTCGTCCTACAAATCCCACACCTCCCAGTAAAGGTTGAATTGGACGAACCGCCCACCGCTGAAGAGACCCTCACAGCCATCCACCAGCTCAAGAGTGGCAAAGCAGCAGGCATTGATGGAATACCGCCAGAGATCTGGAAACATGGAGGCACAGCACTGCACAACAAGCTCCATGACCTCTTTCTCTGCTGCTGGGAGGAAGGAACACTACCAAAAGACCTCCGTGATGCAGTCGTTATCACCCTGTACAAGAACAAAGGCGAGAAGTCTGACTGTTCCAACTATCGGGGAATTACCCTGCTGTCCATTGCTGGGAAAATCCTTGCAAGGCTGCTCCTGAATCGGCTGGTACCTGCCATCGCTGAAGACCAACTCCCAGAGGGCCAGTGTGGCTTCAGAGCAAACAGGAGCACCACCGATATGGTCTTTGTGCTGAGACAGCTACAGGAGAAGTGCCGCGAGCAGAACAAAGGGCTGTACGTAACATTTGTCGACCTAACAAAAGCGTTCGACACTGTGAGCAGGCAAGGCATGTGGCAGATCCTGGAGCGACTTGGCTGTCCCCCAAAGTTCCTCAACATGATTGTCCAGCTACACGAGGACCAGCAAGGCCAGGTCAGACTCAACAATGACCTCTCAGAACCATTCCCTATTCTCAACGGCGTAAAGCAGGGCTGCGTGCTGGCACCGACCCTCTTCACCATCTTTTTTAGCATGATGTTGAAGCAGGCCACAGTGGACCTTGATGATGACGATGCAGTGTACATCAGGTATCGTCTCGATGGCAGCCTGTTCAACCTCAGACGACTGCAGGCCCACACGAAAACCCTAGACCAACTGATTCGTGAGCTGCTTTTTGCTGATGATGCTGCCCTCGTTGCACACACAGAGAGAGCCCTGCAGCGCATCACGTCTTGCTTCGCAGATGCTGCCCAGCTCTTTGGACTCGAGGTCAGTCTGAAAAAGACAGAGGTCCTCAATCAGCCGGCACCCAAGACAGTGTATCGCCCTCCTCACATCACCATTGGCGAGTCTGATCTAAAGTCAGTGCACCAGTTTACTTACCTTGGCTGCATTATCACGTCGGACGCCAAGCTGGACAAGGAGCTTGACAGCAGGCTGGCAAAAGCGAACAGCGCTTTCGGGCGACTTTTCAAGCGGGTGTGGCACAATCAACAGCTGAAAACAGGCACCAAGATCAGCGTGTACAGAGCTGTGGTCCTCACCACCCTGCTGTATGGTTCCGAGTCCTGGGCCCTCTACCGCAGCCAACTACGACTCCTCGAACGCTTCCACCAGCGCTGCCTGCGTACCATCCTGGGCATTCACTGGAGTGACTATGTCACCAACGTCGAGGTCCTTGAACAGGCTGAAACTGTGAGCATCGAGGCTTTGCTGCTGCGGACACAGCTCCGCTGGGCGGGGCATGTCTCCAGGATGGAGGATCATCGCCTACCAAAGATCACCCTGTTCGGCGAGCTTGCTACTGGACACCGTGACAGAGGGGCACCAAAGAAGAGATACAAAGACTGTCTCAAGAAGTCACTTAGTGCCTGCCAAATCGACCACCACCAGTGGTCTTCGCTTGCTGCGGACCGTGACACCTGGCGCTCCACCATTTACAAGGCAGCTGTCTCCTTTGAGGACTCTCACAGAGCTAGCCTTAAGGACAAGCGGCTCAGGAGAAAAAACAGAGATGCCGCAGCTCAGAACCCCGGCCATACCTTCCCCTGCAGCCACTGCGGTCGAACCTGCCTGTCTCGGATTGGCCTCCGCAGCCACGAACAAGCCTGCAGACGTCGTGGGCAACTCCTATAAAATCTTCGTTCGCGAAGTCAAGCCAAGAGAGAGAGACTGAATGATATCTGTTTCTAAGATTGGCGTAGAAAAGTGGTTCTTTGCGGAGATATTTGCACACACACAAAAAAAAAACAACGTTGTGCGCTCCGATGTCAAACGACATAGATATTAAATTAACTATGCTGACACGGACAGGGTCAAGTAAAAGGGGGGAGGGGAGGGGAAGAAAAAAGAAATACGCTTACAACTGTCTTTACTAAGCGTGCTTGTTGTTGTTGTTGTTGTTGTTGGGGGAGGGATGGGGGAGGGGTGTGTGTGGGGGGGTGGGGGGGGGGGGGTGGGGGGGGGGAGGGAGGGGTCTCTGTTCTGTACACCCGTGGCAGACACCTGTTTCGTCATTTTTTTTTATTTACAAAAACACAGTTAACTCATGGAGCCCGACGCACGTATTTCCCACTATTCAGGAGGCGTCATCTAACGACTATGCATCTGTTGCATGAGATGGATTGGCCATGATAATTCAAGGGCAGTGCCATATTAGCTTGGCGCCGAGAGGCGCCAAGCTAATCTGGCACTACCTTTGAATTATCATGGTCGACCCATCTCCTGCTGTAGTGCGTCAGGGCTGAATGGGTTAAGCAAAGTTCATCAAATCGACGAGGGCCAAAGTGGGCCCGCTGCGTGTCTTTACTGATATACCTGAACTCATCAAAGATATAGTGCACAAAATGGCAGTTGATCAGTCCAAGGACAAGCGTATCAATATGCGTATTGGAAATCTCAGTATTAGTGACCATTATCTCGTTGTCTGCGAGTGGTCATCAAAACTCACGGTGCGGAAAAAACAAACAAACATGGACACACTACTATAACCTTTCGCTCATTCAAACGTTTTGATGAGACAGCTTTTCTAGCTGATCTTCACAACACTCAGTTTCAACCCGTATATAACGAAACTGACCCAGATAAAGCTTTGTCTGTTTGGTACAAACTGTTCAGTAGTGTTCTAGACAGACATGCCCCACTGCGAAAGAAAAGAGTCAAAAATCAAACTCTGTTCCCATGGCTATCTCAAGATATTATTAAAGCCATATCTTTGCGAGAAGCCCTGAGAGAACAAAGACGTTTCCAGGAATATAAAAAGCAGTAAAATCGGGTAAAGACATTGGTTCTCCAGGCGAAGAAATCGCATTGTGATCGTATGATCAAGGAGAAGAAAGATACATCTTCCCTCTGGCGTGCAGTAAACCTTGTTACCAGAGGTAGTAGTAAGAAAATCACCAGTAATCTCTGCCAATCTCAATGCTAACACCTGTAACTATCACTTTCTCTCCGTTGTCGACTCCATAATCCCCTCGGGCACAAACCACCACCGCTATACGTGCCCCGAGAGTTTGCCGAGCTTCTGTGAACAAAAGACAGCTGGTAAATCCCCCTTCTCCATTTCCTACATTGGTTGTACATGAGGTTGGTAAGCTAATCATGTCAATGAAAACGAAAAAGTCCTCGGGGCCAGATGAAATCAGTCCCAAGATTTTGAAAAGGGCCCTCCCTTACGTCGTGAAATCCTTACCTATATCTACAACATGTGCATTGAGCACAACATGTTTCCGCAAGAATTCAAACAAGCCAAGGTAGTGCCATTACCGAAGTCAAAAGACTTGGAAGATGTAAACAACTATAAGCCGTTTTCACTTTTATCAACACTTTCAAAGCCGCTGGAAAGGCATATCCACAAGCACATTTAGAGGACAGAAAACTACTTCATGTTTTTCAGTCAGGTTTCCGTCCAAAAAATTCCTGCTATACAGCGCTAACAAGACTAGTAGATGTTGCTGACGTCATTGAATAAATCGGAAATTACAGGAGCCGTGTTTCTAGACTTTAAAAAAGCTTTTGACCTAGTTAACCACGAAATTCTGATAAAGAAGGTTAAAAAAATATAGATGTGGTTCAGCACCGTATCATATTTTCGATCTTACCTAAGCAACAAACATTAACGGGTGTTATTAAACGGTACCTATTCGTCACCAGGCATTGTCAAACATGGAGTGCCTCAGGGCTCTGTCCTTGGGCCGATGCTGTTTTGTATATTTATTAACGACTTGCCTTTTTATCTCAGCAGCGCAGAGACAATGTGCGACATGTTTGCCGACGACACAACTTTCCACACACCGCTAAAGACTTAGTTACCATTAATGCACGGCTACAACCGAGTTTGCAAGAAGTTTCTGAGTGGTTTGAGACCAACGCTATGGCACTTAATCCAGTCAAAACAAAAGACATGGTAATTGCTATACGCCAGAAGCATCAACTTAAACCGCTTTCTCTCAGCTTGTCTCTCAATGACGTCATGGAACAGGTCGCGGAGCATAAATTGCTGGGAGTGATTATAGACGATCAACTGAAGTGGCAGCCCCACATAAACACCGTCTGTAAACGTGACTCTATCCCTATCTCTCAATTGATCAAAAACTCGTGTCATTAGACATGCTCCCTCTGAAGCAACACTTTCTTTTCAATAAGGGTGTCTTCATGTTTAAGTTGCATAAACAGTCATGTCCAGAGTACCTTAGCACTTCCTATTCGGAACGTGTCTGACGTTTTAGATTTGGCCCACAATATCGAGCTCCCCGCCCACGTATTGACATCTTTAAATCAAGCCTGTCTTCTGCAGGAACTCATTATGGAATTTTTTGCCACTTAACATAAGATGTGCGCAAACACTGTCGTCCTTCAAGATTAACCTCTTCAAGCACCTCAAGTCAAGTTTATAAGACATCGTTGGTCATGTCGGTGCCCCTAGCGCATCCACTGGCTCAACGTTATCAGCTTTATGATCAGTCTTTGGACTGCATTTAACACTCTACACTGCTCTAGGCGAATGGTAACATTCTGTTTGTAAGTGTGTGCACGTGTTTGCGTGGTTGCGTGAGTGCGTGTGAATCGTGTGCTATACTTCGTCATTCGCTCACATTAATGCATATATATAATAGCTATGACTTCATGCAGTAACGTATCTCACCTGCTGTCTCACTTGAGTGACTATTGTTGATCACCGAAGTCGAGGGAGACAAACAGTTTGTGCAGGTACTAGTTATCGTGGGGAGGGGGAAGAAAAGGGGGTAGAATGTGGGGACGTCGATAGAAAGTTTGTGTTAAAAATTTCAAAAAATTATTTATTTATTTATTTATCTTTTTGTGCTGGTCTATTATGTGCATTTCGATTTCCCGCCTTTTGAACTTTGGGTGTTTCGATGCTCTTTGCATGCATTTTCTGTTCATTTGCATAAGTGTGTGTGTGTGTGTGTGTGTGTGTGTGTGTGTGTGTATGTGTGTGTGTATGCATGTGTGTGTATGCATGTGCGTGTGTGTGTGTGTATGTGTGTGCATGTGTATGTGTGAGTGCGCGCGTGAGTATACATGTTTGTGTTTGTGCGTATGTGATATGTGTGTGGTATACATGTATATAAGATAGAGTCATTTGTCGATAGGCTTGATTCAGTTTTCCTGTTTTGACATGCATGTATATATTTAAATATTTGTTATGTGCGTTGTATGACTGTGAGCTGTATTTTTTTTTTTCAATGGAAATTGCAGCTCACTGTTGCCCTGGAGGAGAGGGAGGTTGGGGGTGGGGGTGGGGGGGGGGGGGTCGTGTGAGTGTGTATATATTATGCGTGTTGTGTAATGTGTGTCCGTTGGTGTGTGTGTGTGTGTATGTGTGTTTGCGTGTGTTGCAGTATGTGCGTATGTGTCTGTGTGTATGTGTGTGGTGTAGAATGTGTGTGTGTGTGTGTGTGTGTGTGTGTGTGTGTGTGTGTGTGTGTGTGATGTAGTGAGTGTTTCTGCCTGTGTGCTATTATTTACTTTCGTGAGAAACTGTTGTTTTGTTTGGGATAGTGTTCAATAGTAGTTTTTAGCTTAATGGTAGTAACGGCAAGTTTGAAAAATGGTCCTGTAACCAAATACTTTTACCCTTATAAAAGTTCTCTCTCTCTGTCTCTGTCTGTGTCTCTCTCTCTGTCTCTCTCTCTCTCTCTCTCTCTCTCTCTCTCTCTCTCTCTCTCTCTCTCTCTCTCTCTCTCTCTCTCTCTCTCTCTCTCTCTCTCTCTCTCACACACACACACACACACACACACACACACACACTGTCAGAAGAGCATGCGCGTGTACAGTAGAATATCATGTATCAAAGTAAAGTCAACCTCACTTCACACAAATTATTGCAGGACTGAAATTTAAAAATGAAATTCTAGTTTTGTCACCATTTGTCTCAAGTCTATAAAGAAAGGTGAAGCTCTAACACGAAAAATATAAAATTATGTATAAACTGAAATTAGGTCATGACAAATGACGCTTTTCAAACCAATGACGCGTATGCAAATCTGCGAGACTTTTTCAATAGACATCAGAATCAGGTGTAAGAGACCTTGAAAGCGAGGGCAGCTCGCATATAAGAGGGACTTTGTGGGTTATGGCTCTCATATAAAAGAGACTTTGTTTGTTATGGGTCATCCCATCTTTTTGTCTACCGTATTGAAAATACGGTGGACTTTGAAATGGGGCTGGTCCGCGGAGCGTATTCCGGAGCATGCACATGAAGTTTTTGGCGTACGGGGCAGACTTGAAATTCTGGCAAAGAAGTAACAAGATAAAAATGACGTCAGGTCTAGCTACGCAAATCTTTGCTAGAGAACGTCTTTTTGGCGCCAAGCGCCGTGTGTGTGTGTGTGTGTGTGTGTGTGTGTGTGTGTGTGTGTGTGTGTGTGTGTGTGTGTGTGTGTGTGTGTGTGTGTGTGTGTGTGTGTGTGTGTGTGTGTGTGTGTGTGTGTGTGTGTGTGTGTGTGTGTGTGTGTGTGTGTGTGTGTGTGTGTGTGTGTGTGTGTGTGTGTGTGTGTGTGTGTGTGGTGTGTGTGTGTGTGTGTGTGTGTGTGTGTGTGTGTGTGTGTGTGTGTGTGTGTGTGTGTGTGTGTGTGTGTGTGTGTGTGTGTGTGTGTGTGTGTGTGTGTGTGTGTGTGTGTGTGTGTGGTGTGTGTGTGTGTGTGTGTGTGTGTGTGTGTGTGTGTGTGTGTGTGTGTGTGTGTGTGTGTGTGTGTGTGTGTGTGTGTGTGTGTGTGTGTGTGTGTGTGTGTGTGTGTGTGTGTGTGTGTGTGTGTGTGTGTGTGTGTGTGTGTGTGTGTGTGTGTGTGTGTGTGTGTGTGTGTGTGTGTGTGTGTGTGTGTGTGTGTGTGTGTGTGTGTGTGTGTGTGTGTGTGTGTGTGTGTGTGTGTGTGTGTGTGTGTGTGTGTGTGTGTGTGTGTGTGTGTGTGTGTGTGTGTGTGTGTGTGTGTGTGTGTGTGTGTGTGTGTGTGTGTGTGTGTGTGTGTGTGTGTGTGTGTGTGTGTGTGTGTGTGTGTGTGTGTGTGTGTATGTGTGTGTGTGTGTGACAGCGACTAGACCCCGCGTTTGAGGACGGACAAGTTTTAAATTCTATGATATTGACCCTAAAAGAATGATCTTGAGGTATTTTTTTTTTTTTTACTAGGATGCTCACTGGCGAGAAAATAGCCGCTTCACAAAAAACGGTTCATCCACACCGGAGTTCGTCTTTTTTCATATTTTTACTAGATGTTTTGCATAGAGCTAGATAAAAGGGAGAATGAGTTCGTTAACCAGCATTGTACCTCTAGAACATTTTGAGTGATAATTATATATATATTTTTTAAAATCACGTTTTGGTCACGAATTATTTGGGATTAATCTTAAAACAATTGAATCTTGAATTTTTACGAAAATAAAATCTTCTCATTAATATTTGCATCATTTTTCATATAGGGTATTTACATAAGCCTACATACAGTTTGTCTCTGCTGTCGGTTACGATTAGGTCAATTGTGACCTGTATGCCCTAGGTGTGAAAATCAGACAATTTATGCACCACTTTTTCCGAGTCATTTGTTAAACAGCTAACATAATTTTAATTTTTATTTTACTAAACAAAAACCAAACTATTTTCTCATTAATACTCGTGTAACGCACGCAGACTTGCCCACAGTCGTACGCACAGACTCTCACGCAACAGACGCATACACCGCCACTGACTCAGACGGGCGCATTCATGCGGTAAAACACAACACACGGGCTCCCTTTCTAAAGTAACCTTTATACACTATAAAAGAAAAGAAAACGCTTTAAAGACTATCAAACTATATATACAAGGCTCTCTATCACACACTCAAATCACAGTATCTTTGCCAGGCTAGGTTTTAGTCTCTCAATGTCTCCAACCTGTTTGATGATGTTGCCTGGTTACGTTGGTCCTTCTCACGCCTAGGCGTGAAAGTCCTTCGTCGTACGCGTATTGCCGTTCTGTCTCTTTGGGCACGGGCGTCCTCGTTCTCGTACGGTACACTCGGTTCTCGCTTGGACTTGGGTGTCTTGGTTCCCAGTCAGACTCACTCTTAGAAGAGCTGGAGGGATGACCTCACGTAGGTCCCACCTGCGACTCGACGTCTCGGCGTCTGTCTTCCACTCTTGTTACAAGAACTCTAAAATAGACAACAAAAGTCCCAACGTAACACTTGCTAAACACACAACATATTGGATCAATGAGAAACGTCACGTAACCTGGCTGATACAAATAACTCACACGTTCATTCACACCCACACACGTGCTTCATAAACTATTTTCGTATCACCCCCATATATCAGTCACTATCTTGAAACAGACTATAGCCTAACTGACACTCTTGCTATACATTACTCTACCCTGGAAAAGACTATGCTTAACCAACCACGTACTATCTTCATAGCGGTTTAGACATACACACTTCATATTCCTTTAGTCATCTAACTCGGTAAACAACTGTAGACAAAAACACCGGTTACTTCACCGAATTCTAAACATACTATACTAAACCAAACCGGAACACCGCTATACAACCACATTAATCTTACCACGCATACTGTCTTTAACTAAACAACTATCAATACTACGTTTATAGAAACATACCTGAAATCTAGGCTTCAGAGTCTTGGAATGCGGGCTAGGTAACTCGAACACAACCGTTCCATACGACAAGACAGCCCGCAATAACCAAACTAGACCTCTGACAGTCACAGCTTCCGCCTACTTACAAATTTCACGTGCGTCTATCCAACACGGACTTTCGGCAACGTTAACAAAAACCGTACCGTACTAATCCTACTAAATGAGCACTATGCCCGAGCATAGAGCTTCATCACAACTCGCATGATATTTAATAAACAGCGTTTGCATAAGCCTGCTGTTGTTCCCAGAAATGGGGTAGGATTAAGTCAAATAGTGACATGTAAGCCCTAGTTGTGAAAATCAGCAAGAAAATTGCCAAGTTTGATTCTCTAATACATCAATCGTTAGTACTGCGATGATTGACGTATAACATCGAGTCGTCACTATGAACACGGTGTCGTGGGACTAATGGTGCCACGACGTGAAGCTTGAAGTGACGTCATTTCGCTGCTCGTGCTATTATTCTTCTTCAGAATACCTATGCTACGCCAGACCACAGAGCTTACGAATGACGGGAATCGCCGTGTGTCCGTCTTTATTTCTGTGTGCCAGTGAGTGTGGATCAGAGGGTAGGTTAGAGTAGAAGGAGATGGATTCATGTCGCTACACGAGCCCACAGAGCGTACTAATGGCAGGAAGCGCCGTATGTCCGTCTTTATTTGTGTGCTGATCAGAAGTTGGTTTGGAGTGAAGGGAAATGGATCAGCACAATAAGCCTAAAAATATGAACAACTCTGAATATTTCTAAAAGATAAACGCATGTGAGCTCCAAACAATACGGTAGACTTTGTGATGAAATCCTCATCTTGTTTTTTTCTCTTTGTTGGGTACGGCCTTGCGCTTTAATCGCTTGACAGTAATCAATTTGCTCCGAAGTTCGAATATTACAAAGTTGAAATTATTAACCCCTTCTCGCACGCAGGTAGAATCTACAATGAGTTTAGAAACTCAGTCTGCGTGCACCGGCAGGAAATAGGTTAACAGTGTAACGATGATTTATGAAGCAGGGGTACGTACATTATTGCAAATTCAACTTGTATTCACGGCGTTAAAGCTGAGGTGCAATGAGAAAAACTCGCCCAGCGCGTGTTTTAAAAAGACTACAGGACCCAGCTTGGGCCCTGCCCCTAAGTGGGTCAAATCGGTTCGTAACACAGTTGACGGAGTTGGCAACTGCGTATCCCGAGCTTGCAAAACTCTCGGAAAACGACAGACCACTTCCTGTTGCACGGAAAACATCGCGATTAGCAGATCGGACAACAGCAGACGATACTGTGACACTTTGAAACTGACCAACAGCCACGGATTTTACGCGTTGGGGACTATGATGGCAGAATGTACGGCTGTACATGCTGTAAGTATGACTCCTGACACTTTGTAGTTGTGAACGAATTTTTTCAACACGTACCTCCAGTCCAATATAGGCTAATATAAATAAATAAAGAAGCATTGTGATGTACAACCAACACAGTAAATTGGATGAGAGAGAGAGAGAGAGAGAGAGAGAGAGAGAGAGAGAGAGAGAGAGAGAGAGAGAGAGAGAGAGAGAGAGAGAGAGAGAATCGACTGTTTACATAGATGCCAAAAGATACAAGGTCGCCATGGGTCGAGCTGAATTTTAGTAGCTGCCCTTCGTATGGAGAATTTTTTTCGCTGTAGGCCACTCCAGATGAAAAGATATAACAACAAACACAAAACGACAAATAACCCCTCCTTCCTCACCCTTCCGATATCGAATAAAGCTTCAGGCTGTGCTGTGTAACTTACGGATAGCTCGGCCTGGTCCATATCCAGTGTGCGTCCAGGCAAGACACAAATGGCCTTCTCTGTCCGTCGGGTGGTCGAGTGTCGTCTGCTACTGTTGCTGTCAGTAGAAATATCGCTGGTTTAGATCAGTGATCGCGGTTCCCACTCCGCGCTGCATACAGGAAGTGGCCTGTCTTTTTCACGGGAGTTTTGCCAGCACGACAAACGCAGTTGAAAACTGAGTCAACTGAGTTCCAAACCGGTTTGCCGAAGTTAGCCGAACGTTCACGACAGGGCCCTCGCTGGGTCCTGCAAAGTTTTTTTTAAAACACGTGCGGGGCGGAGTTTTTTTTACTGTTTCTCAGCTTTAAACACAGGCTAAACAACAAAGTCCCCAGGCCCCAATATAAAAACGCCTTGAGGCCCTACATAATAATAATAATAAATAATACCGTTATTATATTGGCGCTTTTTCTCAATTTTTGGGCGAATCGACTCAAAGCGCCGCGAACTGAAACCCAACACGCACACTCACGTAACAGACACGGATTTACGTCATTTAAGACAAACACAGTACAAGACAGACGAAGGGCCAGTTCAGCTACTGAAGTTGCAGAGATTTTTGATCGCTTGTATCATTTGAAATTTGTAAAGTGGCCTGGAACCGGTACCAAAGTGTGGGGGGTGGGGGTGGAAGAACCGGAGTACCCGGAGAAAGAACCCCCGACGGTCCGCCCGAATTAACGGTGACACTTACTGAGGAGAAAAGTCCGACGCCGGAACCCGTTTTCGAACCTCGCACCTTTGGCATTGGTGGCAGGCGCCTTAACCACTGCGCCACGGACCACCCCATGGCCATCAATGGCCCGAGGACCTTTGCTTATCTGGGTCTTTGATTCGTGCAACACTCATTATTGGGAGAGCACTTCGGCTTTATTAGCCTTCTGTAGCTGATCTTGCCAAGTGACAAGATGTAACAATAGCGTCACAATGTAAACAAAGTATGACCTAATTGGTGGTGTAAATGATCTTGGGAAAAAAATATTACAAGGAGCTGTGATGTAAAATCTACCTTGTAAAGTGTCTCCCTTGATCGTGTCGTTGCCGTTTAAGTCTTCAGGCATCAGATGAACGCTTTGCGTATGCTCGCCCGCCCGCCATGAAGACGCCATGCTATCCGTATGCGGCTCGACAAGCCGACTAGCCTTTGGAAAGGGCATCAAGCGGGCCACAGGTACAGCCTCTGGTTAAGTGCACAGGATTCCCCTCCTAGAAGGCGCACAGAGCTTTATGGGGACGTATACTTACGTCAGTAAGAGGCGGTCGACTTGAAAAGAGTTATATCCCACGAAACATCAGTACAGTGGCAGGCTGAGCTGCGCGACTGACGTGATGATCTCGATGCACTGAGCATTCCAATGGAGACTAATAGTTCTGAATTATGGCGATCTAAATGACGTTGATATGTGTAACACTTAATTAACTCATTCTACCCCAACACCGAAATCCCCAAATTTTGCCGTTGTCCTCTGAAGACTGCACTCTAGTGCAGGACACAGATCGACCATGATAGTTCAAGGGTGATGCCAGAATAGCTTGGCGCCCATAGGCGCCAAGCTATTCTGGCATCACCCTTGAACTATCATGGTCGATTCTTATCTTGCTGTGGTGTGTCTGGGCTAGAATCAGTTAACTTCCCGGGGCGGGGGGGGGGGGGGGGGGGATAATTAGGAGGTATCCAGTCACAAGAGACATAAACCCTCAGGAGCCCCCGCAGTCCGATGGTCAGGTTGCAGTGAGAATACTGACGAGCGTTTCGCTCCGCGGAGATTGAACCCCACGACTGGCTCCCGGCAATAATTAAAAGTGTAAGACGAATCCGGAACACTACTCTAGCTAGCAAAGTTGCCTTCACACATGTTTCACCCTTTGGCTGTTGGAATCATCGCGACAAACAGCGCTACCGAGCGCTGAAGGGTTAAGTTTCACAACAGGTCGCGGCCCCAGGCGCAACTGAACGAGCAACGTGTATCTATAGGCCGTTTGACAAGCGCGCAAAGCTTTCCTCGTCTTTGCACGAGAATCACATTACTATATAGGTCGTTTGACATCAGAGCGCACGTTTTTCGCAAATATCTCCACAAAGAGCCACTTTTCTATACCAATCTTAGAACAAATTTCATTCGGTGACGATTGACCTAATACGTTTTTATTTTAAGAAAATCGAACAATTTGTTAGTTTTGCTGTACAGTCGTAACATTTCGGATTTTTTTTCATGAAATGACTGATTTTACATCACTTAATGTGCCCCAGACATATTAAGCTCAGTATAAAAACGATGATCCATTTTCGCGTGAATTGGCCGGCCAAGTTTTCAAGCATGAAGTCTGCATGATTGACCTCGATATTGAAATCTGCCGGGGCTCTATTTAGGGTGTTGAAAATGGCTTGTTCTTGTCTTTTCACGAATTTTTTACGACTGTACAGCAAAACTGATAAATCACAAGAGTTCAGTAAAAATATTCCAAATTAGGTCAATTGGCACTAAATGATATTTGTTCTTAATGTGGTACACAAAAGTGTTTCTTTGCGGAAATAATGTGACCCGCCACCACGAAATGAGTCGTAATGTCCCTGACCCGATTTCCCGCTATTCGTGAAAATTGTCGGGTGGCATAGTCGGGTACATGTGCGGGGTCCCCAGTTTCTAAAAACCATAACTCGGTGACCAATCGTCCGATTCACATGTTATTTGCACCATTAAAAATGGTTTTCTTTCTAGTTTCTGCTGATATCAATATCTCAATATGTCCAAAAAGTGACTTTAGACTCATTTTGAAAATTGTCGGGTGGCGTGGTCGGGTACATGTGTGGGGTCCCCAGTTTCTATAAACCATAACTCGGTGACCAATCGTCTGATTCACATGTTATTGGCACCATTGAAAAGGGTTTTCTTTCTAGTTTCTGCTGATACCAGTATCTCAAAATGTCCAAAAAGTGACTTAAGACTCATTTTGTGGTGGTTGGGGAAAAACGTTGTGCGTTCCGATGTACTGCATTGTATAATTCAGTGCCAGCTGACGTCGTACGATTTTTTTTCAAGCAACTCGTAAAATTTGGCAGTTTTGCTGTACTGTCGTAAACGTTTGGATTTTATTTTCTCTCTCCATGAAATAGCTTAATTGACACCCAGAAAAATGTGCCTCCGATGTATTCAGACCAGTTCAACAAGGATTTCTTGGCACGCGAATGCACTGCCTGGCCATGTTTTTTTCAAACCTGAAACAGCACAGTCACACATGCAGTCTGCATGCCTCTCGATATTAACCGGGGCTGTATCAAGGTATTGAAAACGGCTTGTTCTTGTCTTTCGACAATGTCGACTGACAGCAAAATCAGCAAATCACACTGAGGAGTGAAGTAAAAATAGCGTATATTTAGTTCAGTCGGCGTTAAACGGCATGTGTTCTTAAACTGAGTGTAGAAGAGTCTGCCTTCCAGCCCGGGATAGTGGATAAAAATGTCGCGCACGCAGATGTCAAGCGTCCCATACTGCGAGCGTAGCTTACCCAGTGCGCAAAGGCCATCTGGCCGACGTCGGTCGCCATTGGCCCGCGCACGGCCGTGCGCGGGCCAATGGCGACCGACGTTGGCCAGTAGTGGCCTTTCGCAAACTGGGTACTGTTTTCGCTTCCAAATAATTGTGCCTCCGACTTCTCCGTTCATAAACTGTCAGTCCTCAATGAACAGAGTGCGGCATCCTAAAAATGAGTGATCCGGGAGGCCACTGAGCTGCCATCAGTGATGGGTGACAATTGCCCCCTCTCTCGAGCAAATGTAAACAATACTGCATGTATAAGCCTTGACTACGTACACGGTCCAACATGATGCAAAACGCTTTCCGCCTGTAAGAGGCATACATCCTCATCAGTCCCCAAGGCTGCATTAACTCAAGTTGTTTTTGTTATTGACGCTAATTTTGATCCTCGGTATAAGGGTGCCGAAGCGGAATGGGCCTAGACTGTGTAGCCAGTTGTTTTCTCCTCTCTCTCAAACTCCTAATCGTCTCCACGCAGACACTGACATAATACTCTAAATATGACGTCATTCTCTCTCGCCCCCCCCCCCTCTCTCTCTCTCTCTCTCTCTCTCTCTCTCACCCACACACATTTTTAATGACAAACATGCGCACATCTCCAGGCGGAATAGATCTATGCCTCTTGGCGATGCTTGGAGCGCGCGCACATGCACGCACACATACATCGACGCGCTTTCAGAAGAGCATTGTGAGGCCATCTTTTTTTTTTTTTTTTTTTTGCTGCTCCAAGTTTTCTTTGTCGACCTCAGAGGCCGCGGTCTTCCTCTCACCGGCTCATCCCCAGTGTGCTCCAACCAGACTCCCGGCCCTGCTGTATATATGTCAGGTGGTACGGGACTCCCTCCGGAGGAAACTCCGCACTGCTGCCGAGTCACTTCGGTGGTGTACAGTGTGACCTTTAGGTGACCACACCTACATTCGACATTACGACATTGTTTGCTAGTCGCGGAGTCGACGAGTGGGAGCCCCCCCCCCCTCCACCCCCCCCCCCCCAGAGCTGTCGAATCAACCACTACATCCTTATTATTGCATGGTATTTATATATATTACGACTCCTGGAGGATTGGGCTGAGGTCACCATGAGACGGAGACTTGAGGGATCAGAGACTTGGAACAGCGTTTTTCATTTTGCAAGAGGATGAGGATGAGGATGATGATATGCTAAAGCCATGGTGGTCCATGTGTTGAGGCCCGCATTCCACGCATCCTGTCATAAATATCTGGTGTTAACCAGGCCAGGGAACTGCGGTGCCAGCCGTGTAATCATTCACACCTTGCGATGCGTCATAACCCGGATAGCACCCCCAAAGTCGCACCCGTGAAGTGGTTGAGTATCGGCTGCATGGCATCAGCCTTCCCCATTGAGCCCATAGCACACGCGCTCTGGGTAGGAGCCGACCCAGGTAGGAAAAATCCCGCTTGACTTGGTTGGGATTCGACCCGGATCTCCCGGCCGCCAGTCCGACGCCCTAACCACTGCGCTATGGAGGCCGGTTGGTTCATCCCATCTTGTTGTTACATCAGAATCCACAATTTTAGCAATGTTCGCCTATTACCATAAAGAAAACTCTCAAAGAGGCATAGATCTTCATGAGTTTCGCGCAGAGTGCTGGGGGCTTGTGTGAGAAGCTATGTGTATTTCTGAGTCGAATTATTATATATTGCAATGTTTACGTTGTTTAATCGGGTTGCGGTGAGGAAAAAAACACAAGAAAAATGTCGACAGATGCAAGAGTCACATATGCTTATACGCGTCTAGGAGTAGGCGCGGTCATAAGAATCTGTATGTATTTTCCTGGCTAGTTTTGCCTCTATGCTGTTATGTTTACGCAGCCGGGATAAACCAGGCGAGAGTCTGTACGTGTGACTGGGGGCGAGTCTGCGTGCGTTACACACTGTTACCGCATACTGTCACGAAGATAAATATATTCTTGTGTTTACATCAGACGGACGACATTCATTATTTAGCAATGTTTGCCCATAACCATAGACTCTCCAAGAGGCATAGATCTTCATGAGTTTCGCGCAGAATGCGGGGGCTTGTGAGAAGCTATGTGTATTTCTGAGTCTTCATTTTGCTGTGCCCCCACCCGGGTCTGCCCTGGGGGACTTGGGTGGGGTTAACTACTTTTTTGTTCCCAGGGTCACCCTGGTCAGCCCCACAGGGTGGTTTTTTTTCCTCTATTCTGGGGCATGTGTTTCTGTCTACCCTCGGTCCATTCACCTGTATTTGCCTTTTTAAAACTCACCCTACTGTCTGCACTGCCTGTAGATATTGGATGTGTAAAATGGTCTTAGCTTTATGTAGGCCCCATGGCGTAGGTTTATTTAACTCTTTCTACCCCAGACACACCACAACAAGATAAGGATCGACCATGATAGTTCAAGGATGATGCCAGAATAGCTTGGCGCCTATGGGCGCCAAGCTATTCTGGCATCACCCTTGAACTATCATGGTCGATCTGTGTCCTGCACAGCAATGCAGTCTTCAGAAGACAACGGCAACATTTGGGGATTTCGGTGTTGGGGTAGAATGAGTTAACGTATTGGACTAGCTGATGACATACATTCAATATTCTGTTTTTTTTTTTTTTTTCACAAGCAGTGCAGGCACGTCATGAGAAAGCCTTGTTGCTGTCGGGACATTAAGCAATGTACAATCAATCAATTCATGTTGCTATGTTTACGTAGTATTAATCGGGTTGCGCCGATGAAAAGAACACAGGCAAAACGTTGACAGCACAGGCAAAACGTTGACAGCACAGGCAAAACGTTGACAGCACAGGCAAAACGTTGACAGCACAGGCAAAACGTTGACAGCACAGGCAAAACGTTGACAGCACAGGCAAAACGTTGACAGCACAGGCAAAACGTTGACAGCACAGGCAAAACGTTGACAGCACAGGCAAAACGTTGACAGCTTCAAGAATCACATACGCTCATATGCGTCTAGGTCTCTAGGAGTAGGCGCGGTTATAAAAATGTATGTATCTTGCTGGCTAGTGTTGCCTGAATGCTAAGTTTACGCAGCCGGGATAAAATCGCGACCACCGAGCCCCAAACCAAACACCCGTGACTGTCAACACGAGTGATTGGACGAAAGTCCCGGCCCTGCGGCGTAGAATAGCGCGATGTTCATACGCACAGTGCAAACTCGAGTCTGGAGTCTAATGTCCCTTTCATATGGGCACACCACACATGTATGCACCGTCATTATCGCCCTTGCGGCGTGGGAAGCAGCGCGGCGGTGGGGCATCTGGTTTTTGACAAGCCCTTCCCCCACAGATAGTGGTGGTGTATGCTGCATACACATTCTGGAGATTCGGACCCCGAAACTTTTTGAGCGTGTATGCTGGGAAAACCCAATTAAAAACTTGCGTACATTTACCCAGTGTGTCATTTTCGGTCGCAGAGTCAACGATAAGGTCTGTCTGGCAATATACAGTCAGTCCTCAATGAACAGAGTGCATCCTAAAAATTAGGGAGGCGCCGGGAGGCCAGCTGCCAACAGTGATGAGTGACAAGGCCCCCTCTCTCGAGCAAATGTAAACAATACTACAATCATGGGCCCTGACTAGGTACAGTTCCAACATGATGCAAAACGCTTTCCGCCTGTAAGAGGCATACATCCTCATCAGTCCCCAAGGCTGCATTAACTTTTAGTCTCTTGTTGGTCTCATTGGCGGTTGTTTTTTTTTCTCCCTCGGAGTCGGTATGAGGGTTCCGCAGGGGTCCAGATGCCTGTAGCCATTTTTTTTTCACGCAGTTCAGCGGTTCAGTCACGTATTCATAATAGATGTGTATAGAAGCAAAGGAAATGGCTTTACTGTTGTCTGTGCTGCCGGTTTGTAATAATATTACATTTTACATATTTTACATATTACATAGACGTACAACATTTTGGACATTACGTAAAAATATGCAAATATTATTTGCATATTTTTACGTAATGTCCAAAATGTTGTACGGGCTGTAAGATGTTGTAATTGATATACCAGCGGTCTCTCATGCTCACACATAAAACCGTCGTTCTTATTTCATGGTTACACAATCAGTAACTCGATCTTGCTTGTTCACGTCTTGTAGTTGAAGTCCACATGTAATTACTTGTATACTGACAACCACAATCTGTTTCTTGCTTTGTTTGTTGTTTTCTAGGAGAGGGCGGAGGGAGGGGGTGTCTATGACAATTTGACAAAAATATGTTGTGATTGGTGTCATGGACACTAAAGCTAGAATCAGTACTGCCAGAAAACTGTATCTTGTTGCTGAAAACCATTGTGCTCTTCACTGTAGCACAGTCATTCAGTGCTTGCACATGTTTACTGAAAAAACATATGACTGTAATGGAAGTAGTTGAAACGCAAAAATGATTACATTAGATTGCAAAATAGCAAAAAATAAATAAAAATCCGAAATTGCCAAATTTACTTGCGTTTGGTATTTTATACACCAAGTGTACACGTATAGTTGACTGCGTATAGTTGGATAGTTGGCTGCGTGCAGTCATAAATGTAACCAGTGCAAGAGTGAGTTTCTAAAGTCTGCAAGAGGCATAGACGTTCAAAAGTCCTCACCAACTAAGGGTAGTTATGAGAATCTATGCATATTGCTCGAGATTTAACTGATAGTGTTACTCAAACTGAGGAAGTAGTTGCGGACTAGGTAACAATTATAATCCACATCTGCAAGAGGCACAGATCCTCATGAGTCCCTCTGCCCGCGGCCCCGATTCATGAAAATCTACGTCTCTGACTGGTGCCATTCATGCTCATATTTCTCAAACTGAGACTAACTGAAAACAGCATTGACTGTAACCAAATGGCAGGCAAGCACCGCGAAAACGTAAACAGCGAGAGTCTGTGGGCCAAGTTACCAAGATGTGTTGACAAGTTTGACAACTGAGCAGACTACTACTGAGACCACGCCTACAAACGGCACGTGTGATTGGGTAGAACTGTATACGTCATTCGCATAACTTCTTTGTTCAATAATTGCGGATCATTATGTCTCAAAAGCCGATCTGGGCCGATCAAGCGACTTGTAATCTTATTTCCTGCAACCAGTCAGAAACGGTTTTGTGGTGGTTGCTTTGTGCTGGTTTGTCGATGCGCAAGTACGGTCAAAGCTCTCTGAATCTTATTTAATGAGCTCCTGTAATAACGTATTGTAGAACCCCATCTGAGGTCTTCCTAGTATCCAGTTTCTTGCCCTCCATCGTCGAGGGGAAGCCGTCGCCAGGGAGGCCCCAAACATTATCAGTCTATAACTCAACGGACAGAGAAAAAAAGGTCTCTAAATTCCGGCAAGTGTTGGTGCGAGTCAGTTATCATCAAGCTGTTGTGAGAGATATCTGGCACATATCAAACCCGCCGCGGCCGTATTTCCTCACCTCCTTTTTGCTCCCTGCTTGACCAAAAGCTTTTCGAGTTTTTTAGTTCATGGATAGTACGACTGTGTCTTCACTTATACCGTGTATACACTATTTAGTTAAAACCATTTTTACACCTTATTATCACTAGGCTGTTGTTTTCTCTCTCTCTTAATAAAGTTTCATTTCATCTCTCTTTCTCTCTCTAAGAATGTTGTAGTTTAGCAAGGACAAACACGAAAAGAGGCCTGTGCGCCTATTGTTTCCCAAAAAATGCTCTAACCCGTACACGCACTAAAAAATTCTAGAGTTCATTTGTTTTTAAATGAAGTTGATGCGAATTTACAATGATTTCACACAAATTTACCTTATTTTGCGCACGCAGTCAAGGAGACAAGGGACAAAAAGGAAAGTGAGAAACGGGAGGGCTGCGTCTGCCGTCCGCTGTAATAAAAACAATTCCACGATAACGCGGATGCTAAGGAGCTCGTGGGGCCATGTGTTTTTGGAGCTGTAGCGACTACCTCAGTTCAGAGTAATCTCCGAGCGGTTCAAGATATGAATTGTTATCATTATTATAGTTCTAACTCAGAGTCCGAAATGCCTATTTTGATTCGATGAAAAATGAGCTCGCGGCGCTATTCTATGTTTCTGTCCTCTATTTTCAGCCGAGATCGGTTTGTTTATAATTGCTGTCAACGCGTCTAATACGCAAAAGAAGGCAGTCGATGAATCAGCTCGCGCAGCTTCCTCTATGGAAGGACCAGCATAATGATAGAGGCAGGCAAGAGGCATGATTTCATTAGCTTTCGCATCTGCGGGCGCCATAAGGATCCATGTTTATTTCAGACAGGAGGTGCTTATCAGTGAGTGTATCTAGGACAGTGTGATAGTGGCCCTTTCTACAGATGGGAAAAGGCATAGATCCTCAGGTGTCCGCCATGCAAGTGACAGGACCGTGACCCATGAGAATCTGTGCCTAAGTTTTGCTTTTTCAGTTCACACAATTTTAATTTCCAGGCTGAGTGGAGGAGGGGGCATGGAGATGCGCTATCGTGCTCTGCAGTGCCGAGTTTAGACCGTTTTTTGTTGTTGTTTTGTTTTCAGTATCCCTACATCAATCACCATATAAATGAACACAGTTTGTCCCATCTTTCGTTCTGGTAAAGACAGCGTCGGGTTCACTACGGAATTTACGTGGATCTGCTAAGGCATATATGCGGGCGGGTTCACTTCTGAAAACTCAGAAATTTAAAAGCCAGGATACACATTAAAACTATGATACTGCCATGGGCTTGGACAGGGCTGTTAGTTGGTGGAGGACTGGGGGCAGTACAAGATGATGCTAGAGCCAGCCTTAAAAGCGTTCAGCGGAACTGCCGTCAGATGGTACGGCAGAAGGTTCTACTCTGTTTCCGTTTGATGTGCACAGAGACAAATGAACCTATCAATAAACATTCTTTCCGCTGTTACCGCATACTTTCACGAGAATAAAAATATTCTTGGTTTTACATCAGACGGATGGCATTCACTATTTAGCAATGTTCGCCTATAACCATAGACAAAACTCTCCAAGAGGCATAGATCTTCAATAGTTCCGCGCAGAGTGCGGGGGCTTTTGAGAAGCTATGTGTATTTTTGAGTCGAATTACCTTCATGTTGCTATGTTTACGTAGTTTAATCGGGTTGCGGTGATGAAAAGAACACAGGCGAAACGTGGACAGCTGTAAGAGTCACATATGCTCATACGCGTCTAGGAGTAGGCGTGGTCAAAAGAATCTGTATGTATTTTTCTGGCTAGTGTTGCATCAATGCTGCTATGTTTACGGCAGCCGGTACAAAATCGCGACCACCGCAACACGCGCGATTCGACGACTGTCCCTGTTCTGCGGCGTAGAATAGCGTGATGTGTATACTCAAATAGGTTCACGGCAGTGCAAACTCCAGTCTGAAGACTAACCTATTAGCGGAATCACCACAAATTTATCGTACGTATCCATCGTGAGATACGCAGAAAGTGAAAGCGGGACGCATCAAACAAAAGTGGGGGTCTAGGGGGCGAGAACCACGGCTGTGTTGGATAGTCACACCTCGGAGCCTTTCAGGTTGGTTGATATGGAGCGTCAACAGAACTGTCAAATGTTAATTGTCCGGCAAGCGCTGGTAGGACCTGTTGCACCAGTTCTAACTGTATTGTAATAAGGCCAACCTTGAATGCTTTCTCAACTGCGCGTCAGGTTCCACTTTGTTCCGTCTGATGTGCACAAAGATAGAATAAAACTATCAAGAAGCACAAATCCACTGTTACCGCACCGTTACTTTCACGATGATTTATATGTTAATGCTTTTACTACAGACTAATGTCGTTCACTGGATAATGTGTTGAGCAACATGCGACTATAATCATAGCAACAGACAATACTCTCAAACAGGCATATTGAGTTCCGCGGACGTCCGGGAGCTTATGAGAATCTCTGGGCATCTCTCTGTATTTCGGGCTTGAATTACCCCTATGTTAATATAATTTAATCGGTTCACAGGGGTGGTGGTGGTGGTGGGGGGGGGGGGGCGGGGGGGGGGGGGGGGAATAAACACAGCCAAATGTCATCTGAACAGCTGCAAGAGACATAGGCTCACGCGAATCTGGAGTAGGCGCTGGGGTCATTAGAATCTGTTGCTTCTATGTTGTCACGTTCACGCAGCCGGGATAAGGTCACCTCCACCTGCAACCGCCGTCAAACCAGACACACATGGCTGTCAACACCCACGATTTGACTAACTTGGGCTGTCGCACGCAAAACGGCGCTAAGTTATATCCAAGGCGCAAAAGCCCATCGGGCCGGGGTCGGCCGCCGTTGGCCCGCGCACGACCGTGCGCGGGTCAACGGCGGCCGACCTCGGCCCGATGGGCTTTTGCGCATTGGGAAGGTCTTTTGACATCGGAGCACACAACGTTTTTCGAAAAGTTCACCGCAAAGAACCACTTTTTTTTTTTATACCAATCTTAGAACAAATATCATTCAGTGACAGTTAATCTAATACGATTTCCTGTTAAGTAACTCGAACAGTGTGTCATTTTTGCTGTACAGTCGTAAAACTGGATTTTTTTTTTCATGAAATGATTGATAGGGCATCCCTAAATGTGCCCCAGATATTAAGCTCAGTATGAGAAAGATCAATTTTCACGTAATTTGGCCACGTGTTCAACCCTCAAAAAGCACAGGCATACATAAAGTCTGCATGCTTGACCTCGACATTGAAATCTGCCGGATCTCTATTTAGGCGGGTATTGAAAATGGCTTGTTCTCGTCTTTTCACCCAATTCTTTACGACTGTACAGCAAAATCGACAAATCATAGGAGTTCAACAAATACTCCAAATTAGGCTAGTTGGCACTGAATTATATTTGTTCTTAGAGTGGTACAGAAAAGTGTTTCTTTGCGGAGATATTTGGTTAAAAGCGTTGTTGGCTCCGATGTCAAACGGTTTATACAACTCGCTATAGCCGGGTTCATTGGGTTAAAATCGTGACTCTGGACACTGAATCACTAACCATGACGCTTTCAAGTAGAAAATCTGAACGTCACTGACCCAACTGCAAAAGATATACATCCTCACGACCCCTCCTCCCACCCCCCCCACCCCGCCCCCGCAGTTGCTGGGACTCATGAGGATCTATGCCCCTTGCTGAAACCGCCTGGTGTCTGTGTCCGTGACGACTGTGGCTGGAAGTCTTAAGTAAACAACCCAGACCAAAAAGGTGACTCAATGCCAAGCGTGTAAAATGCAAAGAAGTACCCAACGGAAAAAGAAACACGTTTAGATAAGACGGGTACAACACAATTTATTAATATTTCGGGTAAATACCTTTTGTCAAAATAGACAAACAAACAGCGAAATCAGCCGCTACTTACCTTATTCGCCTAAGTAATGTGGCAACTCTTGCCACCTTCCTTCTGCGAATGAAGATAAGTAGCGCCTGATTTCTCTGTTTGTTTGTCCATTTTGACAAAAGGTATTTACCCGAAATATTAATAAATTGTGTTGTACCCGTCTTTTTAAGCGTGTTTCTTTCTCCGTTGGGTATTTCTTTAAGTAAACAACGATCTTAGAAGCCAACGACGCGTCCAGTATACACTGTTCCCTGTCAATCGTCAAACAGTACTTTGTTCCACGGTGACTTAACCCGTTCAGCCCCGACGTCCTGCAGCAGTTGATTGATCGACCATGATAATTCAAGGATAGTGCCAGATTAGCTTGGCAACTCAGGCCCGGATCCAGGGGGGGGGGGGGCAGAGGGTCCATGGACCCCCCTCCCCCTCTTCTCCCATAAGAAATGCTTATATTCCTTGACAAGCACATTTTGTTGATGCTTTCACAACCGCACACAAATTTCTCCCAAAATGTTTTTGTCCCCCACCCCCACCCTCCCCCACACCCACACATACACACTTGTAAGTGATCCGGCCCTGCAACTGGTAGTCGTTAGATGACACCTCCAAAATTTAAGAATACGGCCATGGGGTTAAATGGGTTAAAAACCTTACGTTGGTACAGATTGGTCAACTACGCATTTCAAAAAATTATCCGCAGCCACTGATGGTACGTACGTACTGTCTACTTCGCTTATAACAAAGTCGGGTGTAACAAAAGTCGGATATAATACAATTTTGTTTTCCTGGTAAATATAACTTCGATTATAACACACTTCGGCTATAACGCACGCACACAGAATTATGTCCCCTGGCGATTTGTTATAGTGCGGAGTTTTACTGTAGTCAGTTCTCCTGTAACTTGACAAAAAAAACCAGTATGACCATTTTTTAATCTATAGAAAAGCGAGATTGTCATTGTATAACTATGGAAATGCAGTTTTTATCAAAAATGGACGTGCGGGCTTTTTGTCATATCGCGGTACTACTCTAGTGATGTCCTACCTCTCCATCCATTCCCTTCCTCCCCCCTCCCTTCAGCCCCCTCTTACTCTCCCCTCCCGACCCACCGACCTCTCTCCCCTCTCAGTCTCGCCCCCTCCCCCCCCAACCCCCACCTCCTAACCGCCATCTGTCTGTACTGCATCAGTTTTGCACGCACCCACGCACGCACGCGCGCGCACACACACACACACACTCACACATCACCTTCGTGGTGTTCAAAAGACGTTAAGCTGTAAACGTTTACCGTTTATAACACATCCACACACACACACACACACACACACACACACACACACACACACACACACACACACACACACACACACACACACACATGCCCCTCCACCCCCCTCCCCGCCCACGCACACGCACTACGAAGTATTCAGCTTCGCTAAAGGGCTTACTTCGCGAATAGACAGCAGTGGACAACACAAAAACAGGCACAAGAAAATTGTCCATTCACGTCCATTTCAATAGAGCACTCGCGTTCCCTGGGATCGCTTCACTGCGCGCGAAATCCGGTGGACACTTAACTCATTTAGCCCGGCGCACGTATGTCCAAAATTTAGGAGGCGTCATCTAACGACTATGCACCTGTTGCAGGAGATGGAAAGACTAATCTGGCACTACCCTTGAATTATCATGGTCGACCCATCGCCTGCTGTAGTGCGTCAGGGCTGAATGGTTAACCCTTTCCAAGCCAGTGGACACAGATTGCGATTCACAAATTTTAGTCGCCCCAAGACCAACGCCACAACTAAGTCGTGGTCTCAGCAAGAGGCATAGATCCTCATAAGCCCCTCGCTAGTGCGGCGGGGGGTGGGGGCTCACGAGATCCTATGCCTATTGCAACGACGAAGAAATTCATTCGTCTAAGGAATATGGACACGAAGTGGTGTCAGCAAGAGGCACAGATCCTCATAAGCCCCCCCCCCCGGTCCCCCCCCCCCCAGTCGAGGGAGCTTCATGAGGATCTATACCTCTTACGGTTGGGTGGTGTTCATTTTTTCTCTTCTTTTTCACTTTTTTTTCCATTCAACGCACAAGGTTGCGCGCAAGTTGAAACCTATGTCACGTCTTGCCAACTCAAACTGAGTGTGAAAACAAGGGTAGAACAGTATTAGTTAACCCTTATCATTTGGAATACACCAGTGGGTGAAATAAGTTTGACTAAAATAGTTCAAGGGTATGTGCCAGAATAGCTTAGCGCCTCTAGGCACCAAGCTATTCTGGCACCACCCTTGAACTAAAGCCATTGGTCTATATCAGTCCTTATCTGTCAGTACTATAATGTAGCGAGCATACATGGCAGTGTACAAATTTAGAAGCTTTCAGCCTCATAGGCCTAAAGGTCTCTAACTCTATCGTGCAACTTTGTTTACTAAATAAGGTGGGGAACGTACACACTGTTGAGATAGGCAGTTAAAATATCACTGAGAACGTTTATAAATGTTGTCACTCGCATTTATATCTTTTTATGGGTGAAAATTTGATTTAAAATAGTGAAGCTTTTATGACAAGGGGCATAACCGCTTCACAACTCTTGTGTGCTGACGTACGAGAAAGTCCGATTTTTGACCAATCAGAAATTTGCAAGCCCGACCGGCGCGGTTTCAAAATGGCCTCGCAGGAATGTTGTTTACACTTTCACAACGTGCAGTGTGGTGGGAATATTTGTGCTTTTTCAGACATTTCGTTACAAAGAGTGATTGAATTTTCTTCCCAGTGGATAGCTCTTGATGGTGAAGCGCAATCAGTGAGTAGCTCTTTTCGAAATCTGCTGGAAACTCACGGCAATTCATCGTTCCTCGGCGGTACTTTCGGTTTTCACCGCGAATGCTATCAGCGGCTGACAAACAAAACAACACTTCAGAGAGCCGAGAAACGTCGGTCAAAAGCCACTGCTGTTGATTTAAGTGTGCGTGACAACGATACTGACAGAAAGCGCATGACAAGGCAGTCCAATGTGTCAGCGATTGGCAAGTTGAAGTCTAGAAACAGTGCCATCCTGCCAGACATCTGTATAATATGCCAAAAAGATCAATACACTAGAAACAAGAACGGCGCCTACACTATAGCAAAACTCACACTGTGCGAAACAGATGGCCGAACTTTACAAGCAGCAGCAGAAGAGAAACAAGACGAAAAAGTGCTTCTTCACATCAGGGGTTGCACTGACCTGGCAGCTGCCGAGGTACAATATCACGAGAAATGTTATAGGGCCTACACCAGGAAAGTCGGCAGCAGCTCAGCAACGGTCACACGCGACACAGATGCAGGGTTTGAACAATTTTGTTCAGACATTGTAGCTGGAAAGCTGTACCAAGACAAATGTGTTGACTTTCAATAAACTATTTCAACTCCATGTTGACTATGCAAGACAAAGTGGCTGTGCCCCATATGCCAAAAAACAGAATCTAAAGTCTGCTTTGAGGGCACGCTATCCTGGACTGCAGTTTTTCCAACCACATCAGAAAAACAAGAGTGAACTCGTCTATGCGCATTCACAGAGTCTAGCCAGGTATGGACATACATGTAATTGTTACAACTTCTATTCATTAAAATGATGATGTATATGTACAAATTGGTTCACAATTTGTTGTTGTTGGTGTTAAAAAGTAGTACCGTGGAAAGCACTGTGAACCCTTTAGAGTAGGGAGTGCTGCATATAATAAGGAAATCAATATAAATGAAGTTATCAACATATTATTGTACAAATCAATTGATTGAAATTTGAGTTCCTGTTGTGTGTGAAGTAATAGACGCAGGGTGTGTGTGATGCGGGGTAAGGGGGGGGGGGGGGGAAGGAGGTGGTGTGTTGACAGATAATGCCCAGAAATAGAGTAAGAAATTTAGTAAAAATAGTCCTGCTGTTTGTGTTTCTGACTGAAATAAAGTCCATGACAAAGCACATTTTCTTGTTTTAATTGGATGATTTAATCTTTTTTGTATCTTGCAGGTACATGGACTCACAACACACAAGTGATGAAAGTGACAGTGAATCCGAGACTGAGGATGAACACCCAGCTTTTGAACCCTCATCCTCTGCGTCTTCTGACATCAACACCAGAAAAGAGCTGTACATGTCTGGCCTTCACTTGAAGGCAGAGCTGGAAAAACAAAACCCATCTATAGTGAAGTGGCCTGTTGAACTGGAAGATTTAACTGCTGCTGCTGCCAAGTGTTCGGTCCCAGTTCATCTGTTTAACACTGTGGCACTGATTACAGGGCTCTCAGAAGATCCTGTCTTTGATGACTATACACAGATTGAGGACACTCAGTTGGAAAGAAAACTTGTCTCTATCTGCCAAGATTTGGTGTATCTACACTCACGTGGACGGAAAACAACACCTAAACATGTGGCATTAGCCATGACTGTGCGACATTGGACTGGATGTGCAAGGCTGATTCAGTTGCTAAACGGGCTTGGCCACTGTGTCTCAAACACCCATGTTTTGGAACTTGACACTGCACTTGCAAACCAACAGCTTCTCCGCAACACACTGGTGCCTGACAATTTTCAGGAAGAGAAGTTCACTACTCTCGCTTTTGACAACAGTGACTTCCATGAAGAGACATTGTCAGGGAAAGGGACAACACACTGCACTTCAGGCATCATCATCCAGGAGACAGAGAGCAGCAGTTCAAGAGTGGTACAGCAGCCAGTTGCTTGTGAAGGAGGTGATGCTAGCAGACCAAAAAAGGCACGACTCAGCAGCATCCCTGTCCCCGAGGATTGCATCCCTGCATATGTAATGGAGAAACGCAGAGGTCCTGATCCAGCTTTACATCCTATTGATAGCTCTATGGACATTTGGAGGGATGTGTCGGTAAGTTGTTTTTGAGCTTTTCTTTAATATGAACAAGATGGCAAGCCATTCAAAATCATTACCAGAATTACTTGATCAGTTGATGCACATCTTAAGTGTATGTGCACACACAGTGCGCAATGTTTTTGACCACTGGCAAATATGCCGCATGGTGCCATGTATGCATACACCAAATGCGCACATAGCAAGTATAGGATACTCTTAAAGCAAAACATGCCCTTTGTCACCATGTACACACCACATTTGTGTGCTCTGAATGCATGGTTTCAGTGTATGTGCACTGTTCGCGCAGTTTTTGAGAAAGTATGTAGCTTTGCATTTATTTTCTGTGCGAATTCACTCAAGGTAATATGCAGGGAGACATAGGTGGCAAATGTTAACAAAATTCAGTTGACCAAAAATTAATATATATATTTTTTAATCTCCAGGGGATTGTTGAGATAAGGGAAAAGAAAGAAATATGTCATGAGTCAGAGAATCCACCACATCTGTGAGTGATGTATGCACAAAAAGTCAAAGTCAAAGTTTGCAGTAAAAATGAGTAATACATATATATATGTAATTTGTATTCATTGTTTCAGTTTCTGTCGCTGTCACTAGACCTGCTCTTCAGCCTCGCAAAGGTGCCTGAAGAACTTTGTCAAGTGTTACCAAGTTGGACAGGATTTAACATTGCATTGAGGGAAGGCATTGTGCCACCAGTCTCAAAGGTATCTTTTAAAGTGGTTCTATGAATCAGCCAGCTATTCGTTGTCAGTGTCATTTTGACTGATAGAATTTCTAATAAAAAAAATCTTTTAATTTTCCTATCCTATTCTATCCCGTAACTCGGAGGTCGTAGGGGCACCACAGATGATCGTTTAACCAGCGTACTCATCTTTCTCTGTCCTCAGCAACCCTGATGGCTTCGCTCAGTGTCAAGCCAGTCCATTCTCGAATGTTGTCCTCCCACCTCTTTTTCTATCTCTCTCTTCTTCTACCTCCTTGCACTGTGCCTTGCAAGGCCTGATAATCTGGTGACGTGGCCATACCATTGGAGTTTCAACAAATTAAGACGCGCCCTTTTCCTTTTACATTTTAAAATTTGTTTATAGATCTATGTCAATTTGTCAGAGCAAAGAAAAATGATCGAAGCAATTTATAACGCAATGTTACTGTAACTTTTATCTTAATCCTGCCGATACAAATGTGGAGCTTGTTTATTATTATTATTTTAATTTATTTTTTACTTTGCCCAATTTCTCCGCATTTTGTTGCTGTTTCAGATTGGTTACCTGCCCATGATAGACAGCAGTCCAACTGAAATGTCTACAGTTCTGGCAATACTCCAGAGGGGTGTTCGGATTGCCGATGAGCTAAAACTGCAACATGTGGTCATGTGCTTTGACCAACCCATCTATGCCAAAGCGCAAACCATCAGATGGCAAAACCCAGACTTTAAAGAAAGACTAATTCTCCGGCTTGGAGAGTTTCACACCAGTGCAGCCTTTATAGCAGTCATTGGCCGAAGATATGAAAACTGTGGGCTGATGGAGATATTTGTGGATTCTGGTGTTGTTGCTGCTGGATCTGTCACTGGTGTGCTTGGGGGCACTTTCTACAACAGAAGCATCCGGTGCTACAAGTTGCTTGCAGACTGTCTGTGTCGCCTACAGTGGACGGAGTTCCTGGCTACGCTTTCTGCAGAGGACCAGCAGCTAGCTCTGCAATTTGCTGCCGAACTGAACGAGTCCTTTCCTGAGTCATTCGAGGAGAAAACATCTTCTGACCATGGAAAGACATTGGTGCAAGCCTTCCAGAACCACAGAAAACAGCGTGCTTCATTAAATCCAAACTATGGCTATTGGAACTCTCTCCTGGAAATGCTACAGACCCTGTTGTTGTTTGTGAGGGGCACACGGGAAGGCAGTTTTGAACTGCATCTGGCAGGCGTTCGCATGATGTTGCCATGGTTTTTTGCTTACGACAGACAGAATTATGAACGATACCTGACTGTGTACTTCGCAGAAATGATGCAGCTGAAATTGTCGCATCCACATGTCTACAGAGAGTTCTGTGAAGGGCGCTTTGCTGTCCAGCGGCATCCTGACAACTCATTTTCTCAGTCTGCGTGTGATCTTGTGATCGAGCAAACAGTCAACAGGGAAGCCAAGACTGGGGGCGGGTTGAAAGGCATCACAAGAAAGAAAGGTGCAGTTCACCGGTGGCTTCTCACCCGAGTGACTCGAGCTCTCATGGCTGCTGCATGCTGTCAAATGGCAGGGCAAGTGCATGCTGAACAAGGTAATGTATTGTTCTTTTTCATCAATTTTTTTCCGTTATTGTGTTAAGTCAGATTTTCTTGTCATTTGCAAGTGATAACTTCAATTTTAAAGACAGTTACAACTACACGTGTGTATTTCTATCATACCCACGGTATTCATTCACACAGAGGCCCTTACTACAGCTTGTACGCAGCATGTATTATGATAATACAATACAATTTTCTTCAAAAAAATATTTAATTCAGTTTTGAATTGGCCACTTGTTTTTACTTAAAATGGTGCATTATTGTCCGATAGGACACAAGGACTTGGAGATGTCAAGGATTGAGGCTGATGAACGTGATGTTGGCAAGCTCATGAAGACCATCACAGACATGGCCAACCCCTTCACAAGTACCCATCCCATGCTGTTCAACATTGCCACAGGTTTGTTTGTCTATCTATTTTTTTTTAACCTCTAAGGATTTTTACCAACAACCTTTTCCTGATGAAAATTAACGTTGTTTAATTAAAGAAAAGTAAATCAGATTAGAAATTAATTATTTGTGTGCTGAGTTTAGTTTGGTCAAGTACAGAAAAGAGAATGGGTGCAGGTACTTACCTGCTAGCGTAACATTATTTTGTAATAAATTTTGTAATCATTATGTGCTAAAAGTAAGGAAAAAATGGCTTCTTTGTGTGAATGCTTGTATGGCTCCCTTGTTGTGCTTGCAGGTGTGGTGGCTGAACCAGGAGTCATGGAGGACATGCTGTCCGCAAAGGAGAAGGGAAATGAGGCATGTGAATGCTTCATTGAGGAGCGTCTGAGAACTTGCAACAAGGATGTCTTCGCGCCAGTCCACCAGCTGAAGTTGAAAACATTTGGGGAAACTAAAAAGAACCCAAAGCAACAGAAACTCAATGCAGTGAAGGCAAGTCGCACCATGATCACCAGGATCTTGATTGCTTCCAGGGTGAGAAACATTAGTCTCCAGTCTGTTCTCAAGTACAACCTAAGTGGCGTGCCCCTGGCAATAGCAAACGAGAATGGCACTCTTGCGAGAACTGACAAGTCAAAATTGGGTACAGCTCTTAGGGCAATGACAAACAATGTTGAGGATCTTCATGCTGAGGTGGTCATTCTTGATGCTATGGCCATTCTGCAGCAGCAAGTGTATCTTCCAAAGACCTTCGGAGAGCTGGCCAAGAAGCTGCTACGTCAGATTGTCAACATTGCAAGAGCATGTCAGTCAGAACGCGTTGACTTTGTAGCAGACCGGTACATTCAGCCAAGCATTAAGCAGCAGGAACGTGACAGAAGGTACAAGAAAGAAATGCGTGCAATCCACATCACACGTAGTGCACAAGATGTCCCAACTCCTTTCAGTCGCTTTCTGTCATCCAATGACAACAAGGAAGAGCTCCTTCACTTCTTGGCCCAGGAATGGGTTGGCCTCTGTGCAGAAATTCCTCCTGGCCTGGAAGTGTTCTATGCACACGGACTAGTATGCCAGCGGTTGACTGCAGGTGGTGTTGAAGCTGTTCCTGAGCTTCAGTGTGACCACGAGGAAGCCGATACACGCATGCTTCTTCATGCACAGCATGCATCAGCAGCGTACGGGAGCATCATTATCAAATCCCCAGACACAGATGTTTTGGTTCTCTCAGTTGCTTTTGCAATGGACATTAGTGCAGAGCTGTTTGTGTCCACAGGTTCCATCAATGCAACAAAAAATGTCAGTGCCACTGCCATTGGACTCTCTGAGGAGATGAGTGCATCTGCATGCAGTGCGTTGATCGGCATGCACACCTTCACTGGTTGTGACAGCATCAGTGCCTTTAAGTTCAAGGGCAAGTCAAAAGCTCTGGAGCTGATGCTATCCAACCAGAGGGTTCAGGGGGCATTCCAGGAGCTTGGGACAAACTGGGAGCCCTCTGAGGAACTATTGTCTGCCCTTGAGCAGTTTGTCTGTGCCCTGTACGCTGAGAACGACTGCTTAAACATCGACGAAGTTCGATACAGACTGTTCTGTCGAGACTTAAGAAATGAGGACGCCATTCCCCCCACCCAGGACAGCCTTCGTCTGCACAGTAGGCGAGCTAACTACCAAGCTGCCATCTTCCGACGAAGCCTGTCCCCATACATCAACGCGCCTTCAGCTGACGAGCACGGTTGGACGCAGACAGACGGCAAGTTGGATGTCAAATGGATGACCATGCCCACTGTGCCCCATGACGTGTTAAACATGGTGACATGCAAATGTGCCAAATCAGGCTGCACTCCCCAGAGTAGGTGTGGCTGCCAGGAGGCCGGCTTGCTGTGCACTGAGCTGTGCAAGTGCAACAACTGTGTAAACACCGAGCGCCAGCATCCAGCTGAGGGTGTGCAGGACCTGGAAGACTCTGACTCCGATTCAGATATTGACATTTAGTCACTGTGTTGTGCGAGGTATGTACCTCAGACTTTAAGTGAATCTAACATGTATCAATTAGGATTTGGTGCTGCAGTGGAAAAACAAACTATAACAAGCTCTCCCAAGCCTGAATGCTTCAAAGTTGTCTATTCTAGTGGTAGTATTCTTGGATTAAACATCAATTCCTGAGGTATGTAATTGCTTTTAAAATCCCTTGTTGTGATGTCCTGTCATTATTTATCATGAATAATATATGATTGATTATAACAGTCCTCTTGTTTGAAATAGTTTGTGTCTGTTTCTGATATTTTGTGTCTGTTCGTCAGAGCGTGAATATTTTTTCTTGATATTTTGCGTTCATTATTTAATTTTGGATCTCTGCCATTTAACATAAACTTCATAAAACCATATAAATGGATAATGTTATTGTGACAGAGCTATGAATCAACAAAAAAGCTATGAAATTTTTGATTATTCTGACCAGTACGGCAAAGACTGAAGGCGCCACGGCTGTCTTACATTGCGTAACTTTAGGGGTCAATATCTAAACAAAGAGAAATGATAGAAATGACAACATTGCATTTTTAGAAAGACCAAACTACATGTTTTTCAAAATAGCAATGTTTACATTCCCCACTTTTTGGGTAAACGAACTTTTTTTTTAGGCCTCATAGGAGCACATAACTTGTGGTCTATCAGTATGACAAAGGCTAAATTAAGGCGGGACAACACGGGATCTCCGCATCAAAAGCTTTGAAAGATTTGTAAAGGTTTTATTATTGCACAGCGTCTTGAAGGGAGTAAGGTCTTTTGCAATCTGAGAAGGCCCTGAGGCGAGATCGCGTTAACTCCTTCACTGCCGAGACAGTGTAAAGTGAAAGTTAGAGATCCATACAGCAGCTGCACAAGTTTTGAAATGTGCAAATAAAAGTCCTATTTATATTATATGGGTGTGTTTCCCTATAGCTTCGTGACAATGGTGTACTGTGTGACACAGCAACAAAGTAGCTGAGCAGCAGGCAGAAAATCACGTTGTGTGTTTCCATATAGCGCCATGACAGGCACGTTTTGAAGTTCTTAAGAATTGTCGCTGGTTGCTCGAGCTTTCTGTTAACGGAAAATTTTCAAATGTCGATAGACAATGTATGAGAGGGGCAAACAAAGTGGAAGGCCGCCTGTTCCTGGGATGAACAAATCTTGAGGAAAAAAAAAACTTTTCCCAGCTGTGTTTCAAGTACGCGACCGACTGTAGAATGCCTGGGACGGAAGTTTGGCACACATGCGAAGCAAGAGTGAGTCTATGTTGTGGGCCAGTGTTCATCTGTCCGTCGTCTCTTGTCGGTCCGCCATCATCCGTGGAAAACATTAACATTGGCATTTTCTGCGAGAATAAGGTCACGGGATCAGGAAATAGGTCCAAAATAGCCATATTTTGACAAAATGCAATTTTTACAAATACTGTTCACAACCTCAAACCCACACTTGGCACAAAGATACCTGATGGTAAGACCTTTCTATGCATACTACATTTGTAATTTAATTTACCCCTCGGAGAGGTCATGGTCAAATGAGATCGGGACTAAATGGGTCAAACATAACAATTTGGGGGGGGGGGGGGGGAACAAAAGATGTTTGTTCTCAAATACTATTTTAAACTTCAAACCCAAGCTTGGTACACACCTGATGGTAAGACCTATCTATGCATATTTGGATAATCCCTCGGAAAGGTCAAGGGTCACAAGAGAGTGGCCAATGTGTGTACAATGCCAATGTTTTTGCATAATATAATTGTAGTTATTATCGACATTTTTGCAAACGTTTTCTGGCACAAAGGTAGCTGATGATAAGATCTTCATATACTAATTTAGTCTGCTCATCGCAAGGGTATGGGGTTTGAAAGATGTGTGAGAAATGCTTAGATTTTGAGAAAACATGGATTTTGCTGGTGCAGTAGGCAGCCCTTATTGTCACAACAGTCACATATATGTTGATTGTTCATACGTGAGCCATAACAGCTTTGTCTTTCTTGTTTTGTTATGCTGTTTGTCTTGATGACGGACAGTTTTCAAGTAGAAAGCATGTTGCTCAAAGTCATGCTCGCATCACAGCAAAATCAACACAGCAAAATGTGCTCTCTGCAAAAGCGGCTTCACAACCGCGTTTTTTGTACAAGGTAAGAAAAGAACCACTTTGAAGAGAGTGATTAATGACATAGTTCATGTGGGGAACAATGACATCTGTACAGTCATACAAGAGGAAAGTGGACATGGGATCTAGTTCACAAGACGTGGGGGCAGTCTTCTTTAGAATCGCGCGCACCTCATCATCAGCCACAGGTTCAAATTTTGAGAATACCTAACCCTCAACATACATGTCAGTATACGAAGGGTCAACCTGGCATGGTTGCGCATCAATACCATCCCGAATTAACTGCACTTTACTCAAGGAGAAGACCAGGCAGCTCTGAAACTGGGTAAACACTGGGGAGTGGTGTGGACTTACTCTTACCCAACAGGCGGGTAGTTCTGGCATACAACTCTTAGCAGCAATTCTAAGAGAGACAAATGCGTTTGTTTGCATGCGTACATTGAAATACATGTACATGGAAAATTAACATTTGAACTTTCATTTAAATAGAACTAGTTAGGCTGAAGTGGTCACAATCACACATTTTTAGGACACTGCATGTGACACACACTTTCGTTCGTTATAGTGTATGCGACTTGTGTTACATTATTTTTTTTATGAGATTGGATATGACTTTCCTATTATCAAACTGGCTGTGTGACCTCAGGATTGTGTGGTGCTCTATACTCATTCAGGGTGTACCTAAGCACTTTGAAATATCCACAGTTCATGCACAACAGCCTAGGTGATCCCCATGAGCACGTGTGTCACGACACGCCTGACGGAGTCAGGGCGCCGTGGACAATATGAGTGCTGACACTCGAGAAAACCCACCCACTCTAAATAAATCCACTCTAACCCCCACCCCAACCCACTAACGCCCCACACACTCACACATACCCACGCATGCACTCATAACGTATTAACACTTAAAAAAGATTAACATATAAAAAATGACTAACAAGTGAAAATGACTAACAGACGAAAATGACTAACAGACGAAAATGACTAACAGGTGAAAATGACTAACAGACGAAAATGACTAACAGGTGAAAATGACTAACAGACGAAAATGGGCAATGGCTATACAAGTGAAAATGGCCAACGACTATACAAGGCGGGTAACTTTGTCTCTGTACAGTGTCCTCTGTCCCACACTAGACAGGGTGGCTCGTAACGTACGAGTACTACCCCTACACCACAGAGCACCGTAGCCGCGCTTGCCCACGCACGCCTGTGACCGACGCTCAGAACGTAGAATCGGCCTGCTGTAGCCCAACGTACTTGTCCAACAGGACCGGCTAGCGAAGGCGTTCCGACTCCCGATGATGCGTCACCGTTGGTCGTGGATGAGATCGAAGAACGACGAAATCTTCGAAGCCAATCTTCGAAGCCAGTGCACTGGAAAAGGGCGCATTGTCAGTCAAAGTGCTAACGCAGTTAATTCTGGCCTATTTGACACGCACCTACTCACAAACCACGTGAGTCGTGTCTCGTCTCACCCTAATATCCGCCTTGGCCATATTAAATATACAATCATGGATATGAAAGCTTCCTATGTACATTCAACATTCACCAGGTCTGCACTATTCCATTACACTAACATTAAGCTAGCACAACCACTTTTGTATAATAACATTGCCACTGCTAAAACCAACATTATCAAAATATCCCGATGTACATACAAAGATATGAAATAATCACCAGCAACCACCCAACGTGACAATCTTATTACATTACATCTACGACTTAATACCAATATATTTGAAAGGATACCCACTTTAATTCGTTTTACAACATGGCCCTTTAAATATACTCACTCGGCGACAGCCGAATATAAACAACTAAATCCGACACCCACCGCATTACAACCCAACCTAAAAAACATGGTTAAAGACTCGATTAAAACATCACTAAAAAACTAGACGAACATACCCTTCCGAACCTATGTACACATTCAAACACCCGAGAGCACAGCAGCTAACTGAGGAAAATGGCATGAGTAAATACCTGTCACTGGTGAGTCCTCCGGCAGGACGAGACAAAACAAGACGAAGACGAACCGGAGGGGTCTTCTGGTGAGTAGCAGCCGTGGTCACAAGTCTCTCGGGACACCCACACCCAGGAACACTGGTCGTGGTCTTGCAGGGAGGGTAAAACAACCCTCACACAGCTTGTCAAGGGCTCCAAACGAGGACGCACCCTGACCCAGACTCTCACTTCGCTGGCTAACTCCGCTGACTGACTGTAATATCCTTCTGCTACCTTGCAGTTTAACTTTACTTTTGAACACTGTTCGGTTAAAGCTACTTGGCTAAAGCGTGCAACCGCTGTACTCGCTCACCGCTAAGCTTGCTGCACGGGCTTTACGATTACGCTCACACTACATTTATTAACTTCCCTAAACTAAGGCTATTTACAGAAGTCGGCGACCTACATTTATTAACAAGAAAACGACTTGACGAAAAAATGAAACAACATGTCACATCCGTTACGTGACAACGTGCACCCTGAGATCTTCAAGTGCCCCAGTAGTCTAAGAGTTCCTCACTTTGTCATCGAATGTTGAGATGAGGATCTGCTGATCTGCACAGGCCCATGAAGACATCATGGAGTACAGTGGCTCATGAGGATATAAATGACAAGATGGACCAATGACAATCTATCATTGTGCAATAAGGAAGATACACCCCTTTTGAGTATGTGCTTATGACAGGGAATTCATGTGAAGACTTCATTTTGCTATGTGATCATCATCTGGTCATGCTGCCTCCCTAGCAATATTTCAAAGCCAAACACAGTTCAACATAGTAGGTCTGTGTCTGTGACATACAGTGTCACACAATATACGACACTGACCATCTCAGCACTATTTGGTTTAGTATTTTAAAGACCCACTCCATGTACTAGGCATTTCAAATCAACACTGATTACAATGTACCATGACACCTGCCTTGCACATTGTATAAATGTGTGGAAATATTATACCTGAACAACCTGCACATCTATCACTTTGTTGATATGGCATTCAATGGTGTTAAAACCGCCATATTTTGCACAGTGCCCAGGGCTGTCACTGCGACCATCACCAGCAAGAATCAGCCCCCCCCCCCCCCCTCCAAATTCGATAGCTGGTTGAGAAGATCCTGCTGCTCCAGTTCCCAGGCATTGATGATGGTGGGTTGCAGGTACCAGCGTTGGTGTCGGTAATATTATTTTCAGAGTATGTGGCCAGATTTAAAGCTTTGAATAGACGAAACACTTTTGAAGGGAGAGAGCCAGTACAGAGTGTTGCTGCTGACACCTGGAGGTTACCAGCTGGCATCTTGTTCAGCAGCGGCTGGCTGTTTCATGTCAAACAGTGAGAACACTGTGGACAGGAGAAGGTAATGGTCAAAAGTGTTCCACTCTCCTTCAGTGTCACAGTTCCATGCCTGTGGCACACGGGGCAGGCTTTAACTCATTCTACCCTAGACACACAACAGCAAGCTAAGGATCGACCATGCTAGTTCAAGGGTGATGCCAGAATAGCTTGGCGCCTATGCGCCAAGCTATTCTGGCAACACCCTTGAACTATCATGGCCGATCTGTGTCCTGCACTGCAATGCAGTCTTCGGAGAACAACGGCAAATTTTGGGGATTTCGGTGTTGGGGTAGAATGAGTTAAACAGGTCCAGTAATGCTGTTTTAAACATGATGTACTTTCTTTCTTCGAACACTGGTGCTGTGACACAGACACAATGCATGCATTACTCAACGTACAGTCAGTCAGCTTCACAGACATGGTACAAACACGCAGAACCATAAATTACCATGTGTGGGTATTGTTGATGAAACACGAAAATAACTTATAATGAATCGGTGCAACGGATGTTTTCACATAGACATTAATTTCAACCATGTCATCCTGATGCACTACTGCTTTAAATTAATTTGACTATGATAGTTCAAGGGTGTTGCCCAAATAGCTTGACAGCTATTTTAGCACCACCCTTGAACTAATATGGTTGATCTATGTCCTAATCTGTAATGTAGCTGTCATAGAACAATAAGATAAGATAAGATAAGATGGTTTATTGCCATATGTTTCCATGTACAAAACAATAAAAACATTGGAATTTGTCTTGATGTCAGTTACTAAGACTAAACACACACACACACACACACACACACACACACACACACAGAGAGAGAGAGAGAGAGAGAGAGAGAGAGAGAGAGAGAGAGAGAGAGAGAGAGAGAGAGAGAGAGAGAGAGAGAGAGAGAGAGAGAGAGAGAGAGAAACATCTGATTCAGTTAAAAACTGACTGTACACAATCATTCTCACTCGCCACTCGCGCTCTCTCCAATTAGTCCGGTTGATCAGAGAGAGAGCGTGAACATCCAGAGGGAAAAAACTGTTGCGGAATCTGCTGGTCCTGGTACTGATGGACCTGTACCTGCGCCCTGATGGTAAAATTTGGAAAAGCTCATTGCCGGGGTGGGTGGAATCACTGGACATAGACGTGCTCTACGTAAGAGACGCTGCTGGTACAGTGAGTCCAGGCTAGGAAGATCTCTGCCTATGATTTTTGAAGCGGTCTTGACCACCCTACTCAGTCTGATTTTCTCTTTGGCCGTGATGGAACCATACCAAACCGTGATCGAAAAGGTGAGCACGCTCTCAATCACAGCTCGGTAGAATTGCATCAACATGTGGGCACCGAGACCGAAACTTTTCAGACGTCGCAGGAAGAACAAGCGCTGCTGTGCTTTTTGGACGATAAGGCGAGTGTTTTCCTCCCACTTCAGGTCACATGACAGGGTAGTGCCAAGAAACTTAAAGTTCTGGACTGTTTCAATGATTTCACTATTGATCACAAGAGGGGGAGGGGGAGGGGACTGTTTCTTTCTAAAGTCCACAATCATTTCTTTTGTTTTGCCAGAGTTCAGTTCAAGGTTGTTGTTATTACACCAACTAATTAGAGTCTCAACCTGACTACGGTAAGCGGATTCGTCTGAGTTTGTAATGCACCCTTCCACTGTGGTGTCATCTGCAAATTTCAGAACTTTAGTACTGGCATGGCATGAAGCACAGTCATAAGTAAACAGGGAGTAGAGCATAGGGGAGAGCACGCACCCCTGAGGCGTGCCCGTGGATAAAGTGAGGGTGGATGACACATTTCCACCAATTTTAACGACCTGTGGTCTCATCAACAGGAAATCGAGGGTCCAGAGGCACAATGTCTCTGGAACTCCGATTTGCTGGATCTTCTGGTACAATTTGGATGGAATAATGGTGTTAAAAGCAGAACTGTAATCAACAAATAAAATTCTGGCATAGGTGTTTGGGATTTCAAGGTGTTGTAAAGCATAAAACAAACCAAGTGACACCGCATCCTCCACGGAACGTTTTTCGCGATACGCGAATTGAAAACAATCCAGCAGAGGGTCGGTAAATGTTCTCAGAAACCGGAGGACGAGGCGCTCAAGCGTCTTCATGACAACTGAGGTCAGAGCGACCGGTCTGTAGTCATTTATGGAGGACACTTTGGATTTTTTCGGAACAGGAATGATGGTGGACCTTTTGAAACACTGAGGAACAGTG
>BTPG01000002.1:24108398-24148398 GCA_036245525.1 Semisulcospira habei | reverse complement strand
TTCAGTATCTTATTCCAAATCCGAGTCAGGCCTTTTCAAAGACTGACAATGCAGACACCGCTGTTTCCATACAATCAGTTTGAATGCGTTTAACACATTATACCCCAGGACCGAAATTCCCAATTTTGTAAAGTTGTCATCTGAAGGAGTGTATTACTATTATAGAGACAGATCGAGCATGATAGTTCAAGGGTGGTGCCAGAATAGCTTGGCGCCTGTGGGCGCCAAGCTTTTCTGGCACCACCCTTGAACTATCATGCTCGATCCATGTCTTGCTGTGGCGTGCCGAGCTGAATGAGTTAAGTTGCACAGATAGTGAAGACTAAGACTGCTAGCTTATATAGCTTTTTATTTAAAACTAAATTTCTGTCAGATATAGAGCCGTAAGTATATCTATGTAAATGTCCCAGTTTTGAAAAATTTGACCTTTGCTTGGTATTTCGCTATGTTCTGCCTTCCTATCTTGGTTTGTCACCTTTTTGTTAGAGAATTAACACAGATAATATTTTACCAATAACATCAAATTGTCAATAAATCCGTGTGACACTGGTTTGTCTCTTTTCCTCAAAAAAATAATTTATGACTTCCATTCCATAAAATGTAAGTCACTTTTCTGGAATACAAAGAGTTAAACAAACATTTAAATCTTATATCCAAAGAAAAGGAATAATAATAATAATAATAATAACAATAATGCTGATATTATTATTATTATTATTATTATTATTATTATTATTATTATTATTATTATTATTATTGTTATTAATTATTATTTTTGTTATTATTATTGTTATTACAAATACATAAAATAATACAACAAAAGAAATATGAAGAGATTAGGGAGACTTAGAAAGACCAATCAACTTCGTTTCGTTTCGTTTCGGTCGGTCCTACGATAAGAAACCGGCTACGCGAACTGCTGATGCGGCTTACATGGCTAAAGAAAGAAGTTCCGTTGGTACAGGGTAGGTAACTCTTCACGGGGACGCGTTCCACTTGTATCAGTATCGCTACATCGGGTATCGCTATCGATTTCTGCCCAATAAGGAAAAAACAAAACAAAACAAAACAAAAAATAAAAAAAATAAACGTCAGTGTGCCTTCGCATATACAACAGAAGTGAATTAGCAGCCGTTCACTGTGACGTCATATAAGTGAACGCACAGTTGTCGTTGCCTGTGTGATGAAGTTAGCAAACCTGTACCTCTTGATTAACCCTTTGGCTGTCGGTAGCGGTTTTTGTCGCGATGATTCCGGCAGGAATTATCGCGACAAAAACCGCTACCGAGGAATCATCGCGACAAAAAACCGCTATACCCACAGGCCAAGGGAAATCATCGTTGCGTTACACACACACACATTTCCAATGCTATAGACGCCCCAGGGGCGGATCTGAGGGTGGTGTATCCAAGGGGGTTCTGCTTTGAGACTCTATGTATACAATTGAATGCCCCGAAACAAAACGCCGGACCCCCCACTAACCGATCCGCCCCTGGGTCCTGCGTGCAACGCTAGCTTCTGATGAACGCAGACACTGTGACAATCACGGGACAATAACTGTTTTATAAGACACGTGTGCTGGTCTGCGATTTTGGACCTTACGGCTGTAAGCCATAAGGTCCAAAATCACAGGCCAGTACAGACTGCGCGCGCGTGTATATACGCCGGCAGAATGTTTAAGGCTCGCACTAACGTTTCCGCACGTCGCCGGGTCGTGGCCGGTTCGAATCCCGTCCCGGACCCGGTAGCTGGACTCACAATCCAGAGGAAAAAACGGATTTGTTTAATAGCATGTCCGTTGAAAGGTCCTGGTAAATCAAAGTGGCACAGTTGGAGTGCGCCTGAGTTGATCAGTGTTCAGGTCGTACTCCATAGGCAATAGATTTCCCTGTCCCCCATAACCCGCCCGTCAGGGCCGTCCATGATCACCTCGGTGCTGTGGACGTTAAACCCGAATTAACCAACCAAATCCGCACGTCGGCCTTGTGAAGACACAATACACTAAGTCAGTCAACGGCTCTCGCCTAGACTTAGTCGCGTTGTGCCTCGACACGGCATAATTACAGACTCGGCCTAACATATGACATGGTGGGCGCACCAGAGAGTCACCTCGGATCTTAATCATACCTAACAAGACTGTCACAAAGGCGTGACTGTTCCCAATCGTGCAGTAGTATGCAGTCTTGTTTTGACACCCCATCTCCCTTACCCGTGCGCGTGCAGCTGCCAGTACTGTAACCGGCAGCGGTGGATACATGCACAAAAGGGCTAGCGTTTTTGTCGCGTTGTCGTAGGCCTTTCAGCAGTGACTATCGCGACAAAAACCTCTACCGACACGCAAAGTGTTAAGGACCGTACGAACGTTTTCGCGCACCTCTGCATTACGCTAAGTCAGTATATGCCACAGTTGCTTACTGTCTTGTGCCTTGACGCGGCAGACCTACAGACTCTGCCTAATACATGACATGGTGGGCGCACCAGAAACAGCACGGTCGGTCTCACGTATTAAACTCATGCTAAAAATTTAAGCAACCTTTTCACTTCGCTTCCTACCAAACAAAACCACGTTTGTCATTATTTTGACGTCATCCACAGGACACCCAAAAGCTTTATTGAATACAGGCTGAATAATAACACAGAAAAGTGTCAATAGTCAAAATTTAACTGTATCAAGTCCTGCACAGACAACCTTCCTGTGGTTTGGACAACGACGACCAAGTGCCACAATAAGGTGGCAAAAATGAAAACGACGTTTAACCCATTCAGCCTTGAGTCCCAACAGCAGGCGATAATTGACCATGTTAATTCAAGGGTAGTTCCAGATTAGCTTGGCGCCTAAAGGCGCCAAGCTACTCTGGCACGACCCTTGAATTATCATGGTCATGGCATCTCCTGCAAATGTTACACACTCATTAGGTAACACCTTCAAAATTGGGGAAATGCGGCTGTGGGGTTAAATGGGTTAATGTGTTCCTTGCCTATAGGTGTGTCCTACAGTGTGCCCTACAGTGTGTCCTACAGTGTGCCCTACAGTGTGCCCTACAGTGTGTCCTACAGTGTGCCCTACAGTGTGCCCTACAGTGTGTCCTACAGTGTGCCCTACAGTGTGTCCTACAGTGTGCCCTACAGTGTGCCCTACAGTGTGTCCTACAGTGTGCCCTACAGTGTGCCCTACAGTGTGCCCTACAAATTATTATTATATTACGCTGAAAAAGTACAGACATTCTGTGGGGAAGAAAGAGATGTAGATGTGCGTTTTTGTCACATACCCTAAAAAGTTGTTTAGCTTTTTAGCATGAGTTTAACCTCACTGTGCTGTGCACATCTCAGGCCGTAGTCTCCACGTTCACTTTGGCCTCATTGTCCAAGAGAAAGTCGACGATATCATCGTGACCATTCTGGCAGGCCAGATGCATCGGCGTCACGCCTGACGCGCTGCTAATGTTGACATCGGCACCATGGTTTACAAGCAATTTCACCGCCTGTAGATGTCCGTTTTGACAAGCTAGGTGCAGTGCAGTCCAGCCGTCACTGTCGCTGACATTTGCATTAGCACCACAACTCAGCAGTTTATTAACAATATTATTATGACCGTTTTGACATGCAAGATGAAGGGGCGTCACTCCAGGCTTTTGGCCGCTTGTTGCCCTTGGTCTGTATTGACTGAGAATGTCCGGAAGGAAAGTACTCGGGGCAGGAACGTTCGAGTGAAGCCATTCAGAATCTTGCTCAGACGTAGCACAGCGTGTGACGGTTGGCTGATCAGAGAAAGTATGCAGTGTGTGTAACTGTGACATAACACGATCACCACCAACACGGGTTTGGTCTTTCAAGGACATCAAGACGTCCCCATCTTGTGCGGCTTGATTTGAACCTGAAACAAAACAAGACTTTTTAGTGTTTCCATTCGGCGTTTTGACACGATGTCCTTAACACAATCTACCTCAGGGCCTAAATCCCCACATTTGAAGTTGCCATCTGAAGGACTGTATTACAATTCCAGGGACAGATCGAGCATGTTAGTTCAAAGGACCGCCGTGAGATGGCCTTAGTCACCTGCTCGGCGTTAAACCCAAATAACTAACTAACTAGTTCAAAGGTGGTGCCAGAATGGCTTGGCGCCTATGGGCGCCAAGCTATTCTGGCACCATCCTTGAACTAGCTTGCTCGACCCATGTCTTGCTGTGGTGTTCGTTTGTCGGGGCTCAATGAGTTAAAATATTAATGTATATTAGCTTGTCAAACACCTCAACTTTTCGACCGCCCCAAAATTAAAAAAATAAATGTGCAAGACCTATTGGCTATTGTGAAAAAAAAAAGCAAACTGAAGTGGTATGGGCATGTCACGCGTTCAGCAGGGCTTGCCAAAACAATCCTGCAAGGCACTGTGCAATGAGGACGAAGAAGAGGAAGACAGAGAAACAGATGGGAGGACAATATCTCAGAGTGGACAGGACTGAAGCTGGGCGATACTTAAAGAATGGCAGAGAACAGAGAGGAATGGATGGAGCTGGTTGTCAAGTCATTAGTGGTGCTCCAACGGTCGGCAAGACTACGGGATATAGATAGATAGAAAACACACGGACGATCTCTCTACACGCACAATAGTTTTATTGATCCTATCTAACCCCTTTACTGCCAGTGGACACCGATTGTTACTTCAAAGCCACAGAGCCCCAACCGTCCAAGGAACGCGGACAGAAAGATATGCTATAACCAACTGCCACATTGACAGTTTGTGTCACCATGCAAGCGATTATGTCTGTTTATGCAAGCGTCATTGTTTCCTTAGCACATTCTGCCACAGGATCAAAATCCCCAAACGCTGTATTGCACGTCTGGAGACAGATCGAGCTTGATAGTTCAAGGTTGGTGCCAGAATAGCTTGGCGTCTATGGGCGCCACGCTATTCTGGCACAACCCTTGAACTATCAAACTCGATCGATGTCTTGCTGGGGTGTGTCGGGGCTTAAGTTAAGAGGGTGTTATTGAATTGTCGGCGGGTTTTCTTATTGCATTAATGTTTCTTGCACTTAAAAAAATCTCGTATGTCTTATAGACAACAGGGCTTCCGTTTTAGTGTGTCTGTGCGTCTATGACGAATTAAAACTCAAATCACGTACTTAAAATGTGACTAAGGGGTAGTCGGACGCACTAAAATTCAGTGCATCTGCGTCCGAGACGCATCATCCTTGCGCCACCGTGCGTAACCTAACAGAGATAGGTGACAGTCATTCTATTTTTGGTGACGAGTTGGTTCGTTTAGCCGCTCGCTTGGTCGCGGCTGCGTTCAGAATCACCCCGACTCCGAGTCCGAGCGTAACTGGACGGGCAAACTGTTAGTTTACGTGTGGTGTCAGCATGTTACTACAAAGTGCGCGCTACATGTTGAACGCGTTACTTGCTGTGACGTCACCATTCAACTATTATGGGATACGGCATCGTGCGTTTCACTTTCGATCTTGAACGAAGTTGTAAATGGCGGAGAAAAAGCAAAGGGAGCTGCTGAGAAAGTTGCAATTCGACACCGCCATCTATATGGACAAGCGGCAGTACCAAAAATGATACCCCTGGGCCGTGTGTGGCTCTGCCGCTGCGACTCGCAGTTTTCAATTCAGAGTTCATGGCTGCGTGTATTTCCATGGCTAAAGCACGTCGGCACACGGATGACGTGCGCAATGTGCATAGAGGCGAACTCAAAAAGCAAGTCCAGAAATTTGAACAGAAACAAGTTTGTCAGGTTTTTTTTTTTTTTTTTTTTTTTTTATCGTGGTCGATCCATTTTCTGGTGCACAGGTATTAGGCCGGGCAAAGCTCTAAAATTTCGGAAATACGTCTTTCGGGTTGAATGGGTTGAAACCAACTTTTAAGTGCATTAGTTCACACACACACACACACACACACACAAACAAACACACACATACACGCACGCACGCACACACACGCACGCACGCACACACACACAAACACACAAACACGGGGAGAGAGAGAGAGAGAGAGAGAGAGAGAGAGAGAGAGAGAGAGAGAGAGAGAGGATTTTGCACGATAGCTCAACAGTTAAAAATTATTCAGCATCATAGCAACATGGAAAAGACACACACACACACACACACACACACACACACACACACACACACACACACACACACACACATGAACACAAAACCATCAGAGTGGGTTACCTACCATTTTATGTGAAAATGGGTTCCCATATTTCTATTTATTCTAGGGCTCTGGAGTTGATGCCAATGTTTAGAACTCACCTTATAACTAAGCTCTACAACTTAAAATAAAATAGACATTTTCTAGAAACAGAGCCACTGGATGGAAAAAAAAAAAGGGTTTTTACCCAAAAAGTGGGTGCCTCTCACACAAAACTGGGATTACAGTGAAAATACCTCACTAAAGATACCTTTGGTTGATTTTACTATTATGATTGTTTGAGTGGGGTTGTAAGGGGGTTGGGGGAGGGGGGGGGGAGAAGTGTGTGTGTGTGTGGGGGGGGGGGGAGAGGGGGTCATCACTTTTGGTTTATAGAGCTGCTCAATGCGCTCTTATGAATGAAAGATTTTCATTATCAGTGGAATCAGTAGGTCATTTCAGAGGCGCACACTGAGTTGAACGTCGAACCACTCACAAATACTCATTTGGAGTGCACCAGATGGATCCAGTTGGCAAAGCCCCACATTCCACACTATAGGACAGCTTTAAGACTGAAAAGCAATCGCGGCGTTTATGGCGCGGCACAAGGTTTAAAACTAAGAAAATGTTGTTTTTAGAAGCGTGTCGGGCAAAAGTTTTTATGAAAACTGTTTTAAAACCTCTTTTAACTCAGCTTTCTTAATGTTAAAAGTGTTTTATTGTACATTACTTAACGTCCCGACAGCAACAAGGCTTTCTCAGGACGTGCCTCCACTGCTTGTGAAAAAACAACAACTAAACAGAACATTGAATGTATGTCGCCAGCCGGTCAAATACATTAAATAAACCTAACACATGGGGCCTACATAAAGCTAAGACCATTTAGCAACACACATCCAATATCAAGAGCTACAGGCAGTGCAGACAGTAGGGAGAGTTTTAAAAAGGCAAATACAGGTGAATGGACAAAGGGCCGACAGAGACACATGCCCCAGAATAGAGAGAAAAACCCACCCTGTGGGGCTGACCTGGGAAATAAAAAGTAGTTAACCCCACCCAAGTCCCCCAGGGCAGACCCGGGTGGGGTTAAAAGTGTTTTAATTTACAAACATGTCGTAACTGATATGCATCTATTCCAACAAATAGTGCTGGATATTTTTCCCATCCTCGCCTTCTCTCGGGCTTCGCTCAACACTCGACTTTCCAGTCCTTCCCTGAAACACCCCCAACCAATCTGCCCTCAACACTCGACTTTCCAGTCCTTCCTTTAAACACCCCCAACCGGGTCTGCCCTGGGGGACTTTTTAGTTCCCAGGGGCACCCTGGTCAGCCCCACAGGGTGGGTTTTTCTCTATATTCCGGGGGCATGTGTTTCTGTCTACCCTTGGTCCGTTCACCTGCATTTTCCTTTTTTTAAACTCTCCCTACTGTCTGCGCTGCCTGTGGCTCTTGATATTCGATGTGTGTTGCTAAATGGTCTTAGCTTTATTTAGGCCCCATGTCGTAGGTTTTATTTAACGTATTGGACCGGCTGGCGACATACATTCAATATTCTGTTTGAGTTTTTGTCACTAGCAGTGCAGGCACGTCCTGAGAAAGTCTTGTTGCTGTCGGGACGTTAAGCAATGTACAATCAATCAACCTTCCTTCAAACGGACAGCATTCACACAAATAATACTTTACTATTACATCAGAAAATGGCCCATCCAAGCCTGCACTCTTTTAACTGCACTAAACGACTGACTGTAGCAGACGACGCATGAAACGACGCTGACTCTGTGACGTCATTTCCATTCAATCAATTTGTGCATACAATCCAAAAGGAGATGCGGCATTGATAACATCGACAAACCTACAAAATAAAGCAACAGGTTCAACCAAAAGGTCGGGCAGGACAAAAGACAACAGCAGCCTCACCCAAAGTCTAAACGTCCTCTCTTACAATGCGCACTCATACAATCAATTCACTTCTTAGCAACCGGCGCACGAATATAATTATAGGCTAAGTCAAACTAAAACAGAAGATAGTGGCGGAAAACCCTTTAAAATAGAAACAAAGAACGACGTTTCAGATCAAACATTCTTCATCTGACATGGAAACAAACGTAGAAAACGTATAGGCCAAGTCCCTGGTGAACGTATACATGAATCTCAAATCTGTCACTAGACATCACCTTTCTCCACATCACCCCGGAAGTACATTACAACTCAACACTTTTTTTTAACAAAACAACCACACCCTCAAATAACAAACCTAATTTTGTAGAAACAAACAATTTACTCCCTGAAACAACAAAATATCCCCCCTGACCCATATCAGCTATGAAGTTATTTATCGGCTGAGAAGGGTGATGTAATACATACACGCTCATTTTCAGGGTTCTGTGTGCACAACACACACACACACACATTGCTGGGAGGGACAAGTTTTCAAACACACTACCGGCGTGTCTGTTAAACACAAAAGTGCATGTGTTAACGCCAAAATGAGAAAAACGGATTTTTTTACTTTTTATGAATCTTTACCGCAAGACAATGCAGAAACAACCCTCAGAAAAAAATGGGTGTCTGACTTGGGAACCCAGAATTATACACACACCCATTTTCCATAAGGATGGTAAAGACAGTCACCCATTTTAGCTCTTTCGTCTACACACACACACACACACACACACACACACACACACACACACACACACACACACACACACACACACACACACACACACACACACACACACACACGGTCACAACAAACTTAAAGAGGAGAGAGCGATTTTTTTGAAATATACAGATGCTGCAGTTCTTAAATAAAAATTTGCGGACCCTCTATTATGCTCAGATGGGTGTCTGTGTACCCGCCAAAATTTATACCTGGGGGTCTACAGACCCTTTAACCTGTTGTGAAAACAGAAGCCCTTGAGACAATAATCGGATATTGTCCAACTGTCGGCGAGGTTTCGTTCATCGTTACACATGTCTTTTCTGCATAAAAAAATGCACAATTTGTGTCGCCTGTGTGTCTGATCTTCTTCTTCTTCTCGAACGCCGTCACACTTGGAGTTTGGCTCTCAAAATGAAATCTGTGGTCTTCTGTAGCGCCTCCACAGGCCCGTACAGTTGCCTGTGTGTCTGATGACGTAAAAAGTTCTCAATATCGTCTTCCATGACCATGCCCTAAGATGCTGTTTTTTTTGTGTCCATGTAGCCTATGCGATCACTCAGAGGCCAGGGAAACGTTGGATGTGCATTCTGAAAAGTCACGCAACGGAACGCGATAGGAAATTGTTGACGTCACAGTGAAACAAAACAAAACTTGTTGAAGTCACAGCTGTGGAACTTTGTTAAATGGAGGCCATTTCATGGTGATTATTAAAAAAAAAAAAAAAAAAAAAAAACATCAAAGAAAGTAAAACGCTTTTGTATGCATTCTCAACCCAACCGTCAAACCTGGCATGACATGAAACAGGGATCGTATGAATAATTATGTGTGATAAATACGTCAAACCGTGGTTGGGGATGATTTTTACCAGCTGGAATTGCTTGTGACACACAGTACTGGCAGAGCCTCGTGAACATTCGTGTCAAAAGCAAGTCTCGGCTCGCAAATCACCACCACTCCTGGTTAACTCATTTCGCGCCGACACACCCAAGCAAGACATAGATCAAGCATGATAGTTCAAGTGTGGTACCAGAAGAGCTTGGCGCCCATAGACGCCAAGCTATTCTGGGACCACATTTGAACTATCACGCTCAATCTGTCTCTAGAATCGTAATACAGTCCTTCAGAGGGCAGCTTCAAAATTTGGTGATTTCGGTAGTGGAGTAGAATGTGTTAAACAAATACATACGCCCTGGACAGTTTTTAGAGTCAGTTCTTGTAGTTCTCTAAAGATACTTTGTCTGCAGTTTGTAACTTACCTGCGCAGCTAATGTTGATGTTGTATACGTTTGTCGTGTACTGATGTCGAATTTCGTTCACGTTGTTATTATTCCCTATAAGTACGTTCCCAGGCTTGTATATATATGGCGCTGAAACAGGGTCCATGAGTATCAGTATAACTGTAAACATTTCAGTGGATCAGTGTCATACATAAGACAAAACATGAAATATGTGAAACGTACAAACGAAACTAAATGCAAAATAAGAAAATCAGCCATTTTTTTGGAAGCAAACAACTCACTGATCAGTGTTTGTAACTTTTAGCAGGCGGACTGCAAGCCATGATGGCTATCTTAAAACTACCAACCCATGAAAACAACAACAACAACGACTGGCTAATAAATGAAAACACGCAAACTAAAAGAATTAAGCGATTCGGGGAGCATTAACCCTTTGGCTGTTTGTAGCGGTTTTTGAAGCGATGATTCCTACAGAAATCATCGCGACAAAACCGTTAATAACAGCCAAATGGTTGAAAATTATCAGAAATCCCATATGATTTCTGTTTTCGATGTTTTGTTCATATTATTATACGTATGTTCGCATTTTATCAAGGGAAAAAAAAGGCATCTTCTTACTACAACGTCCAACGTTTGAAGGCCCTGGGCGGGTTGTTGCCGATGAGACCACGGGAGTGTTTTTAGCACCTAGACAGGAATCGCAAGCAAACAGCTCGAGTGATCCTGTTGTTGTGCTTTTCCGAGACGCCTCGCCTGTAGCCTCAGAGCTCTCACAATGAGTTACAGAGTGGCTTACGATTGAAGTGTTGGACCTCGGACTCGAAGAAGTCATACCTCACAAGACCATCGCCCAAGCGAGGTCATTGTGAAAATACCGTGCTTGTCCGCCATCGATGCGGTACGACTGCTTGTTGTAGGTCTACATCTTGATGCTGCAAATAGAAAGCGTTTATTCAGTTTCCGTATTTACTGTCCATCTGTCACACAACGTATCAACATGCTCACAACCTCAGTTCCTAACTAGGTGTGTGTGTGGGAGGGGGGGGGGGGGAGGGGGGAGGGCGGGGGGGGGGGGGAGGGCGGGGGGAGGGGGGGGGGGAAGATGGGCTACTTTATTAGAAGCTTCCAGCCTCTTCGGATTTTGAGCGGTAAGTATGTTTTTAAGTCCCTTCTGTTTATAAAAGGAACTTTTAGGACAGGTGGCGGTGTGGCGAATTTAACAGCCTGTCCATGATGTCAAAGGCGGGCAGGCTGAACTTCTAAAAATTGAAGTAATGAGATAACAAGATGGGATGAACCATAACCCACAAAGTCCTTTCTATATGAGAGCTGTCCTCGCTGTCAATGGTCTTTACTTGTTGTCTTTGACATGATTCTGATGTTGAATTATCTCATATTGAAAAAGTCTCGCAGATCTGCAAATGCGTCAGTGAGTCTTATAAGGGGCGCAGGACATACGCGTCATTGATTTGTCAAACGTCATTTGTCATAACGTAAGTTTTAGTTTTTACGTAATTTTATATTTTACGTGACATGTTTCACTTTTCGCTTCATAGGCCTGAGAAAATGGTGACAAAACTAAAACTTCACAGATCAATTTCAGTCTTGCTATAATTTGTGTGAAAGCAGGTTGACTTTACCTAGCTTCATGAGTCACGGGTCACCTGCATGCTCTTTTGAAAGCACGTCGATGTGTGTGTGCGTCTTAGTGCGTGCGTGCGAGCGCGCGCCAAACATCTCCAAGAGGAATAGATCCTCATGCGCCTGGAAGGCGCATGCGGATCTATTCCTCCTGGAGATGACATGTTTGTGTAAGAGATAGAGAGAGAGAGCCGCGCACGAGAGAGAATGACGTCATATTTAAAGTATTATGTCAGTGTCTGCCTGGTGACGGAGTTGCCTCTTTTACGTCACCGTCACTGTCTGACTTTCTTTAGAAGTAAATTTTTTTTTTAGTGATTAGTGTTTTAGTGTTTTAACTCTTTTCTGAAAAGAATTATTTTTTACTAAATAGGTTGAAAGGATACAAAGATGGCTAACACATTCTTTCAATGTTTTTCTTCAAACTAGCTATATGCAAATGTTCAAGTAAATATGACAAAATTACAAACTCTAATCTGGGTCAACCCACTTCCTATAAACGGTTATTTATGTCTTAAATGAGACGTTAAATTATAAAATGCTCAGAGGTTCTTTTAGCCACCCACTTAAGAAAGCATTTCACCAAGTTTCAAGCTTGTGTGTACAGGAGTCTTTTGTTTACATGCATATGCACACACATACATACATACATACGCACATACATACATACATATAAACATACATACATACATACATATATACACACATACGGCACTTCGCGCCAAATGTACGTTCAGCAGCGAGGTTAGCGTACATGACGTAATTTTTACCTTGTTACTTCAATTGTTAGAGGTTTAGCCTGCCCGCCATTAACATCATAGACATGCTATTAAATCGCCCCATCGCGACCCTTCCTAAAAAGTCTCTTCTATAAATAGAAATATACAAATTACATCATGTCTAGTTACGCTAACCTCGCTGCTGAACGTAATTTTGGCGCGAAGCGCCCTATGTGCGTATCGTATGTATGCATGTATGTGCGTATGCATGTATGTATGTGTGTGCGTATGTATGTAAACAAGAGGATTGCCGACCTTTCTGTACATACACGCTTGAAACTTGGCGAAATATTTTCTTAAGTGGGTGGGCTAAGAGAGCCTGCGAGCATATTATAATTAAATGTCTCATTGAAGGTACAAGCAACCGTTTATAGGAAGTCGGTTGACACAGATTAGAGTCCTTAATTTTTGTCATATTTACTTAAACTTTTGGATATAGCTAGTTTGGAGAAAGACATTAAATTCTTTTCAGAAAAGAATTAAAACACGAAAAAAACATTACTTCTAGCAAAAGTGAGAGAGTGGCGGTGACGTAAAAGAGGAAACTCCGTCACCACGCAGACACTGAAATAATACCTTAAATATGACGTCATGTTTTTTTTTCCTCTCTCTCTCTCTCTCTCTCTCTCTCTCTCTCTCTCTCTCTCTCTCTCTCTCTCTCTCTCTCTCTCTCTCTCTCTCTCACAAACATGCGCGCATCTCAAGGAGGATTAGATCTTAATGAGCCCTCCGGGCGCATGAGGATCTATGCCTCTTGGAGATGTTTGGAGCGCGCGCGCCACGCACGCACGCACGCACACACACATCGACGCGCGTTCAGAAGAGCATGCAGGTGACCCGTGTACTTAGTATATCATGTAGCTAGGTAAAGACAACCTGCTTTCACACAAATTATAGCAAGACTAAATTGTACTGTGAAGTTTTAGTTTTGTCACTATTTTCTCAAGCCTATGAAGCGAAAGTGAAACATGTCACGTAAAATATAAAATTACGTAAAAACTAAAACTTAGGTCATGACAAACGACGTTTGACAAATCAATGACGTGTATGTGCTGTGCCCCTCATAGAACTCACTGACGCATTGGCAGATCTTCGAGAGTTTTTCAATATGAGATAATTCAACATTAGAATCAGGTTAAAGACAAAATGCAGAGACCATTGACAGCGAGGACAGCTCTCATAGAAGGGACTTTTGGGGTTATGGTTCATCCCATCTTGTTCTCAAGTTACCGCACAGATTTGATCCTCTTTCAAACCATCTTGTATCCATGTTGTTTGGCAATTGTGGCTTTTGGTCTTTAAATGAACACAGATTTCAGACACAAAAATGTACGTACAGTTGCAGCGAAGGGGTTGATGAGGAATCTGCGGGATAAGCTATGCGGTCTTAAAGCAAACTGATCATATGCAGTTTTTCATACCGATACCATCAATTCCTCTCTCTTTATTTTGTACACAAAGATTAGCACAACACAATGACTATGGCATTTAAAGGAATGAAATCTACCCCGTTCAGTGCCAGTCGACGCAGACTGTGCCTCTGCAAACTTTGATAATTCAACATCAAAATACTTTAGCTGTCCCAGGAACATGGATGCGAAGTTCTGTAAGCAAGAGGCATCGATCACCATGAGTCCCCCAACTGCAGGGGCTCGTGAGGATCTATACCTTTTGCAGTTGGGTGGGGTTAAGATTTTCTCGGGTTAAGAAAAACATAACAGGATCATGAGTTTTGCTACCCAATTCAGCCATGACACAATGCTCGTACAGATCAGTCATAATAGCTATGTCCAGGATAGTGAGCGTGGTAGTATGCTGGCTATATTTTCTAACTATCAAAGTCGTTCTGTTAACTCATTCTGCCCACGACACACCACAGCAAGAAATGGCTCGACCATGATATTTCAAGGGTGGTGGCAGAATAGCTTGGCGCCTATCGGCGCCTAGCTATTCTGCCATCACCCTTGAAATATCATGGTCGATCTGTCTCCTGAACTGTAATGCGGTCCTCATTGGAAAACTCCAAAATGTGGGTATTTCGTACCTCGGGCACAATGAATTAAGCAGTTGTAACCGGCTGATGCGGTCCCTCCAGCTGAGACGCTATGATGTGTTTTTTTTATTATACCTTTACCCTCTGGCCACCAAAGTCTCTAAGCCTTTGTGCTACCCACGCTTAGCCAGGGGCCGCAACCCAGCAACGAAGTCAGTCAGCTAGTCATTTTGTAGTACTCTAAAAGTTGTGTTAGTGAGTCCGTGTTCTAGCCTCTATAACTTTTTAACGGCTTTACCGATCGAGAATCCGTAACTCACATCAGTTTCCTCGTGCAACTCCCCTTCTACTCATATGCTCGGTGTTTAGTGATTTTAGGATCACCATAGTTCAATTAGCGATTTACTTACTTTTACAAATTTCAATGAGCCCTCTTAGCCCACTTTAAAATTTAATAATAAATTCCTAGGACTTCCCTCCTGAATATAGTTTTTGCTAGGTTGTAGCTATTTACATTTCCTGTCTTTTACGCCAAACCCGAAGCCTTTGTGATAAGTAATTATTGAGTTATGGCTCTTTTTGTAGTACCTCGGAAGCACAGATTCACCCATTTTTCGGTCTGTCTGGGACCGTTTCTTTGTCCGTGCCGAGTTGCTCTCTTTGCGGTTCGCTCGCAGAGTATTTAAGCCGGTCAGTGCCAGAGCGGGGAGTCTTTGTCCTAAGAGTTGCCCCACTGACCGTATAGCGACCATCACTCTGAGCCATCACTGAGCTTTTCTTCAACCATATCTCCACTGGGATATTCGTGCTGTTCTGTTTGTTTTAACGACAAATAAAAGTACGTCAACGCGACCTCTGCTTCGACTTCGTATATGTTCCCCAACCTATTCACCCACAAACACCGGGTTCACACAAGTCCACATCTGGCGCTGCGAGCAGGATCGGGGTAAAGAAGTCTAAAACAGCACGGAGAGGGCAACTAACATAACATCAATATGGAGAACAAGGGAAACTGGCAAGACGCAACATGCAGGGACAACGAGCAGGGCATCAGCACCCAAGCACACACTGCTGAGTCTGACCCCGAAGTTGAGGCTCTCCGAGCGCTAGTGACAGCCCTCCAGGTTGAACTGCAGGAGCTGCAGCACCAGCAACTAACAGTGGAAACTTGCGACTGGTGCCAACAGCCCGGGCACAGGGAACGTAGGTGCCCTGCTAAGAAGCAGTACCACAAGCGTCGGCGACCAAGACCGCCCCACAGCCAAGCCACCAGTCATAACTCACCCAACCAGGGAAAACCTCTAACCCCCGTTGTCAGCCAGACAACAGGAGCCAATGAAGAATACATGGCACTTGTTGATCTTCTGGCCTTCGTCGGTGAAGTACACCTGGACAAATCCTCGGGTCGCGGGGAAGCTCAAGTTGTTGATGGAGGTACTGAGAGAGTTGGCAACTGTTGTGGTCTGCTGCTGACTGACCAGCTTCTTGACGACCTGGTAGAGCAACCGGCCGAGGAAGCTGATCAACCGGAAACACCAGCTCAAACACCGGTCCAAGCACTAGTGAATGAGACCGAACAAGACTTGGCTTTGCTTCCTCTAATAACTTCTGATGGTGCCTCCCCTGTCACTACAGTTCCTATTCCAGCTCCGGACTCAGAAATGCAAGATCCCGCTCCTGTTCCCCTGCTGGCAGAACAAGAGGCTGCAGTCCCTCAGGATGTTAATGCCACCCCTGTCACCCCAGCTCCAGTACTAGAGAAGCGTGCTCCCGTTCCTGTTCCTATGCTGGCAGAAATAGAGGCTGCAGTCCCTCAGGTTGTTAACGCCACCCCTGTCACCTTGGTTTCAACTGCACCTCCAGCCCCAGCTCCAGTCCCAGAGAAGCGTGCTCCCGTTCCTGTTCCTGTGCTGGCAGAAATAGAGGCTGCAGTCCCTCAGGTTGTTAACGCCACCCCTGTCACCTTGGTTCCAACTGCACCTCCAGCTCTAGCTCCAGTCCCAGAGACGCGTGTTTCCGTTCCTGTTCGAAACCTGGCAGAAATAGAAGTTGCAGTCCAACAGGCTGTTGAAGACCTTGTGGGTGGCACATCGATGATGGCTCTTTCGATTGCCCTGGTGCCTGTCACGCCGGCTCTGGCTGTGACTGCGGCACCATCTACAGAGACTCTAGCTGCAGCCCTGGTGCCTGTCACACCGGCTCTGGTGGTGACAGTGGCATCCCTTGCTGAGACCGCAGCGGCTCTGGCTGCGATATTGCGACTGCTGACGAAACCCGAGACCTGCACACCATTGGTACCACCTGCAGCGACTCTGGCTGCGAGAGCAGGACTGCCGAAGGAACCCGAGACCTGCAGATCGTTGGTTCCACCTAGATGTTCTGCCAGACGGCGTATCAAATTCAAAGCCAGGTGTAATTGGGTGGAAGCTTGGGTTTCTTAGGTTGATTCCATGACTTTAGAATTTGTAATGAGTGACACCGGCGTCAGAATTATTTTAATATGAACTGTCCACCCAGAGACCTTTTATTTAGTGTGAGTCAGATGACTAGAGAATGCTGTTGCAATGAACTGTTTTTGGTAGGTGTTTTTTTCGCGTTTGTGCTTTGTGTCTCACGAACAATACCATTTTATGAGTGCACTGTTCTGTTAGTTGGACTGACTCTTGCAAAGCAAGGTTTCTGGTGTTTTGCATGCCTAGTAGCTATATAAGTGGGTTCTTTTATATTTTATTCCTAAGCAAGGTACATTTTGACTCCGGATGATGTGTTAATTACCATTTTCTGTTTTGTCATTTTGCTATGCAAGCTGTGCTTGGAATATTTTTCACTTTCGTGACCATGCTTTCCAAACAGGTTAGCAAGAGGGTTTAGGTGGTAATGTTGTAACATGTTGTATCATGTTAGTGGTGTGGTTCTGCTCGAGGCCTGAGTAGTTCCTAATATTTTGTTCCAGCGAGGACGCTGGTAGGGTTTCAGCGGGGGGAAATGTAACCGGCTGATGCGGTCCCTCCAGCTGAGACGCTATGATGTTTTTTTTTTTTTATACCTTTACCCTCTGGCCACCAAAGTCTCTAAGCCTTTGTGCTACCCACGCTTAGCCAGGGGCCGCAACCCAGCAACGAAGTCAGTCAGCTAGTCATTTTGTAGTACTCTAAAAGTTGTGTTAGTGAGTCCGTGTTCTAGCCTCTATAACTTTTTAACGGCTTTACCGATCGAGAATCCGTAACTCACATCAGTTTCCTCGTGCAACTCCCCTTCTACTCATATGCTCGGTGTTTAGTGATTTTAGGATCACCATAGTTCAATTAGCGATTTACTTACTTTTACAAATTTCAATGAGCCCTCTTAGCCCACTTTAAAATTTAATAATAAATTCCTAGGACTTCCCTCCTGAATATAGTTTTTGCTAGGTTGTAGCTATTTACATTTCCTGTCTTTTACGCCAAACCCGAAGCCTTTGTGATAAGTAATTATTGAGTTATGGCTCTTTTTGTAGTACCTCGGAAGCACAGATTCACCCATTTTTCGGTCTGTCTGGGACCGTTTCTTTGTCCGTGCCGAGTTGCTCTCTTTGCGGTTCGCTCGCAGAGTATTTAAGCCGGTCAGTGCCAGAGCGGGGAGTCTTTGTCCTAAGAGTTGCCCCACTGACCGTATAGCGACCATCACTCTGAGCCATCACTGAGCTTTTCTTCAACCATATCTCCACTGGGATATTCGTGCTGTTCTGTTTGTTTTAACGACAAATAAAAGTACGTCAACGCGACCTCTGCTTCGACTTCGTATATGTTCCCCAACCTATTCACCCACAAACACCGGGTTCACACAAGTCCACACAGTCTTGACAGACTAATAAACATAGATATTTTAATGGTTAGGCTACGATTCCATAAACAATACTCCGATACGAATTCGATCCGAATCCAAAGAGGGTGCAAAACAAAAAGTTCGAGCAAACCCTTTTTGGACGTTTGTGTGTTTCCATATGCCCGATGCGGAAGCGAATTCGCACCCGACTTCCAACGAAAATGACGCAATTTGTTTAGGAAAACTACACTGCCGTATCGGGTTCGGATCGTATTCGTATCGGATTCGTGCTTATGGAACCACATCTGAAGGCGCCCGATCCATAAACACGGATTCGCTACAAACCCGATCCGAATCCGACGTGGGTCCGAAACAGGAAGGTTCGTGCGAGTCCTTTTTGTGTTTGTGTGCTTACAAATGCCCTATGCGGACACGAATTTGCAGCCGGCTTCGAACGAAAATGACGCAATTTTTGACGAAAAATTGCATCACCCCATCGGGTTTGGATCGTATTCGTCGTATCGGATTCTTGCTTACGTTACCGTAGCTTTACACTAAATACATCTGTCAGCACTGAACTGTTTAAAAGGCGTGCGCTCCGAAAATGTTAACAATAGCAACTGAAAAAAACCCAAACAAACAATAAATAGGAAACGCATCGAAACGTTGAACTGGTAGATCAAAGTGTCACCCCCGCCACCCTCCCCCCCCCCCCCCCCCCTGTTGTTAGATATTTTGCCGAGCGGTAAGACTTTTGACAAACGCTTTTACGCCCTCCCTCCACCACCACCACCCCCCCCCTCTCCCCCAGCACCCGCCTCCGCCCCGTTGTTTAATTTTCAGGTACTGGAAGGGAAGGCAGGTCTAGGGTCGGGAGGCCTTTTGTATTTGAAGGTCCTGAATAAAAAGCTTTAAAACCCTCTCCCCTTCCACCCTCTAGGTAAATGATCCGCCCCTACTGAGGCAACCTCCGCCTCCGCCTTTGAGGTAAAGCCCTGATACACCAGCCAGCGATACCTACACCAGTGTACACGTTTACAAGAACGGAACAAAGAGAAACACGGTTAAACAAAAGATAGATTACAATATAAAGTAGCTAAAAGCACTGTCAACGGAGATAATTGTGCAGTAACGACCAATGATCATAGATCAAATTTGGTCGATGGACATACACACAAATAAATAAATAAATGAATAAATAAATACATTAATAAAAATGTAAATTAAACAAAAAAGAAAAAAAAAAAAGAAAGAAAGAAGAGTGCACCAAGTAAGGCTGAGTTGGTATACCTCGCCCTGTGCCTACGTTAAACGCACCAGCGGCGCCTTTGTTGCACTGTCGTAGTTGAAGTACGAGAGATAATCACACTACAAGTATAATGGGCTTGATTCAGGGGCGTGGGGTGTTACACAAGACCCGCCACGGTGCGTTTAACCTAGGTACAGGGCGAGGTATGCCAACTCAGCCTACGTAAGTGACTGGAAAAAGTGAATATGGAAGCCTATTTACTAGATTTCCAGCCCCTTGATTCATGGGAATTTAGATTTAAGCCCCCCCCCCCCCCCCCCCACAAGGGAGGTCCAGATTCCTTAGCCGGTGTGGACAGCTGTCCACAAAATTGACCAAACTTGATCTATAATCATTGGTCGTAACTGCACAATTATCTCCTCTGACAGTGCTTTTACCTACTTTACTTTGTAATCTTCCTAAAATATTAGCACTGGCAGTCTCCCCTTTTCTTTTCATGTTTTAAAAGAAAGATAAACCCAACGAAGAAAGAAGCACGCTTAGAAAAGACAGTTACAACTTTCTCCACACACTGATAAGATAAGTAGCTAGTTAGTTAGTTATTTGGGTTTAACGCCGAGCAGGCGACTAAGGCCATCTCACGGCGGAAGATAAGTAGCCAAGTGTTTTCTACTTTGTTTCTCTATTTTGAAAACGTTTATATTAATAAATTGTGTTGTATGTCTTTTCTAAGCGTGCTTCTTTCTTTCTTTGAGTTTTTCTCTGCATTTGGGTCTGGGTTTTGTATACAGTTCGTATGTCATACCAAGAACCAAAGTTGCCGCCGCTGACCACATGTAACCTTTGTGCAAGATCACGATCAAAATGCTCAGTACTTGTGGGCTGAGATGTGACCGGGTACACCCGGCTCTCATAACCCATCTGATGTAATTTTTGTTGGTTGCATCACGACTTTGTTTGCAAAAGTGGTGTGTGTCATTATTCAGTGGTTTTTCCTTCAATGTAAGGTCTCGCAAGGTATTGCTATCATTGATGCCTGCGTTAGTCCAACCCCTCCGGCTTACTTCTAGACCACTCGGTATTCAGTGTCTATTCAGGGGACGCAACCGCGTCGGCCGCCTCGTGGCTTTGTTCTAGCATCCGGTGCCTACAATGGCGATGATAGCTTGTGTTTGTGATGAGGCATTCTAAGTTGAATATCTCTTCAATGCCTGTACTGATTGTTTTAAACCAAGATCCATAAGATTCAGCATGATAGTCTCTTTCATTTTGTAATCTATTGCTAGTCCGATCGATTGTGGGTTAAACATTATTTTGGGAGTTTGCACCTTTTACACCGACCAGGTCGATGGAGAAAAGTCATTTAAAAATTCATAGTTAATTTTAGCCGTCTTTAATCAAATCAATGTCTGATACTAGTGAAACTACAATTGCGGATCTTTCATTAGTAACAAACCGCAAGCTTCTAGGTTCAGTAGTATTAGAGCTATGGTCAGAGAACCTAGTCCACTTTAGCACAAATTTCAGCTTCCCGGCTCCAAAAGCACCAAATTCTGGAAGCACGCGAGTGGTGCTTTCTTTGCGGCCCACGCCTGCCATATATAAAGCCCCTTCCGTAGCGCGCTTGCGGTCAGTACCACTCAGCCGTTACTTTGCCACAGACCACTCGCGCCGCTACGAAGATACAACTAGGAAGAACTACAATGTCGACTCCCTCTTAGCTCTGCGCTGTTTCTTCAGTTTCTTCAGTTTTCTACACCGCAATAAAGACATGTCACAGCGACCCCTGTCTTCGACGTTGTTGCCTCCCTCATTTCTCCACCTGATCTTCTAACCCGGTTACACAGGAATGCACGTTTAAGTAGGCAAACAAACACACGCTGATTCCATTAAATGGAACATTCTCCTGTTTTCTTCGCTGCTTATAATGTAAAGGTTTGTTATAAGCGGACGAGGGGACTGAAAAAAGTTGTTATATGCGAAATTTTGTTATATCCGGATTAATTTTACAAAGACAAAAAGCAGGTCTGGCCGGGACCTCCACCAAAGCTTTGTTATATCCGAATTTTGTCATATCCGACCTATTTATAAGAAGATTTGCCTGTGTGTGTGTGTGTGTGTGTGTGTGTGTGTGTGTGTGTGTGTGTGTGTGTGTGTGTGTGTGTGTATATATATATATATATATATATATATATATATATATATATATATATATATATATATATATATATATATATATATATACTTTATATAGTGCCGTTAACAGGCAGATATTACGAGACCTGAATCAAAATGTCTGAGTCGTAAGACGAGGACATTTGATTCGAGTCAAGTAATCACCCACATCTGTCTGTTTATCGGCACTATATATCAAACAAAACTGTTGATCAACATAATTTTTGTACCCAGTCCAAAACAAAACTGACTGTGCCTCGCGTCATTTATTTTGCGGCTGATTGCGGTGTTCAGACAAAAGACATAAATGGCAGACGACTGCATATCGCTGTCGACACAGCGCGTAAATTTCGGTAGTCTGACTAAGAAGACATCAGTACATTGTATATTGTGCGTGTTACTGAGTAAATTCTACTTGTAACTAGATCACGCATAATTGCGGAAAATGCCAGCATGTTTGTTATTTAGTTTTTCTCAGGTTGTCGACATGCCAGATGACATCTCGTCAATTTCACTTGTCAGCTCAGCGCCTCGCACGTTTCTTGGCGTCTTTTTCTCCGTTCGTGTGTATGTATAGGATATAAATTTCGAGTGTCCATACACAGTAAGAAGTATTTCATTACTACCACACATAAGGAGCTTGTTAATATTGCAGTGTGAGCATATTTCGCGTTTCCGTTTTGAAAATCCAAGAATCATCAATATCGAGGCTCCTTGCGCGCAAGCGATTTGGGGTAGGAAAGTATATCTAGCAAGTTCATGACTATTTATTTGCTTGTTATACAATATATCAATACATGTGTCAAAGAAGAGAAAACTTTATGGAGTGGCTACATACATTCATGTTGGTGCACTCGCTATCCTTCGATGTATCTAAGGGCATGACATCAGCAAGCATGTTGTCACATTTGCGATTCGACTGAGTCGTGAATTCCCGCTTTACCGTTTAAAAATAGAGTAGGAATACCGGCTTAAGCCTGTTGAGTCAACACTCACAGAAAGCATTACGCTGGCCGTCGGAACTTTCTAGGTCGAAGGCCCAAACTCTCAGCAACAAACGAAATAAACGTGACCCTAGCGGTGTTTTTGTTGTTCGTTTTTGTTTATTTGTTTGTTTGTTTTATTATTTTTATTTTCATATAATTATTATTATTATTATTATTATTATTACTATTATTATTATTATTATTTATTTTGTTTATTTATTTATTTATTTTTTGTTTTGTTTGGGGGCGGGGGAGGGGGGGGGGATGTTACACCAAGCGACATAGTATTGACGTGACAATACATACAGGCAGGTCAAAGACTTTATATTCTGTTGTTGTTGTGTTTTTTTTTGTCAGTGAAATCAAAGTAAATAGATGAATTGTTAAGTCATTCGAGATGTGCCGCATTCGGATACGCGGCATACATGCACTAAGTAAACATTCATGTTGTATACATCGAGGCACTGTCAGAGGCAGAAGACTGAAGAATGGACAAAAGATACTTTGGCCATACCATTTACAGAGGAGGTATAACCAAGCCGTATCCGCCCGTTGCCCTACCCTACTCGCCCTTGGGGTTCCTGCGCGGCCACTGAAATGGCGATACAGTCTTAACAGGTTGTTGGGCAGATTCATGTCCAATTTTACCTCATGCTGCCAAGTGACAGACCACGGCGAAAACTGGTGGGTTACCATTTATATTTATGGTCATAATTTACTTCAACAAATCATTGTTGGATGAATACTAGAACTAACGTTAATACAGCATGGTCAAAATGATTTCTAGAGTTGAGGGGAAGGAAGTAAAAAGTTTACGAAAAATACGTGAAAATGACCAGTGGACGATCTTCACCGACAACCTTAAACCCTTTGCTGTGATTCTTCTACAAAAAGCGCTACCGACAACAAAATGGATAATGTCAGCGAAAATGGATAGTAATCATCTCAAAATTGCGCCTGATTAGTTTGGTGATGTGTCTCTCATCGAACAATCAACTTAAGGCACATTTTTTTTAGGCAGGCACGGCTCACAACTAACAAAACTAACCAGGCGCAATATTGTCAGGTTTGGGCCTCGTCCGCATAAAAATCGGGCTTTAATAGTTTGACGACAGTCACACTAATATCGCTTATAAGAATGTCGGATATAACAAAGGTCCATATAACAAAAATCGGATAAAGCAGAGAAATTCAAGGCCAAAGTTGTTCTTCGTCTTTGTAAAATTAAACTGCGTATAGCAAGGTCGGGTATATAACAAAAAGTCCGTCATGACAAATCAGCTGGTTTTTTTTATCGAAATAAAAATCTAAGGAAAAATAGGTGAACATGACAGAGTATCTTCTTTTAATGTTAGTGTTTGGAAAGAACGAAATCACTCGATGATCTGCAGTAACACCTTGCTGTGATTCTTTACACAAAGCGCTATCAGTAAATTTGAATCATTGTTCAAGTTTCTTGAAAGTAAATCGTATTAGGTCAACTGGCACTGAATGATATTTGTTCTAAGACTGGTATAGAAAAGCGGTTCTTTGTGAAGGTATTTGCAAATAAAACAATGTGCACTCCGATGTCAAACGACCTATAACAGTGATCAGGTGTAAATATTAGACAGAGATGCCCACCACCACAATATAATCGTGTGGACCATCACTGCCAAATTGCAGACTGACTAACCCGGCGCCATCACTGAGACAGATACGGACACGAGCCAACATCAAACTAATCAGATGCAGTCTGTGAGGCAAATACAGTAAACTAACCGACACATATCAACGCTGGAAAATACATGTATATACGTTAGCTAATTCTACCCCAGACACACCACAGCAAGATATGGATCGACCATGGCAGTTCAGGGGTGATGCCAGAATAGCTTAGCGCCTATGGGCGCCAAGCTATTCTGGCATCACCCTTAAACTATCATGGCCGATCTGTGTCCTGCACTGCAATGCAGTCTGCAGAGGACAACGGCAAAATTTGGGGATTTCGGTCTTGGGGTACATCGAGTTACTGAACAGTCGCTCGGGAAACAATTGTAACAAACTAACTGAATTGAAAAAAAAAAAATCATGCAGGCATCGAACTGTCTGAAATTTAAAGACTTACGTACATTTTTCTTGGACTGCCAGGCATCAAATGATTCACGAATAGACCTTGCACTAGGTATGTTAAGGAAGCTGATGTAATTTCTGCAATTTACGGAGATTCGGGAATTCCCGTTTCTAAGGAGAATGAGGCAGGGACAATGGTAGCGTACCTTTTTTCTCTTCTCATTTTCGCTACAAAACGGAACTCCCGAGAATACTTTCGTGAAAAGTAGAAAATTTGGATTAAGCCAGTTTGAGAGCGTGATCCTTCTTTGAATCTACAGGTTACAGGGCAGGAGCTGAGCGGACCGGCGGGAGGGTCGAACCGTCACACTCACATAGGCTTGCAGAGATTAAACGCGGAGCAACGAACCTTTCTTTAAAGTTTGTTTACACTGTCACTGAGTGAGCTCATTACAATAGCGTGTGTGCGTGTGTGCTTGCTTGCGTGCGTGCGTGCGTGTGTGTGTGTGTGTGTGTGTGCGTGCGTATGTGTGTGTATGTGTGAGTGTGTGCCGGCGTGTGTGCGGGCATGTGTGTGTGTGGCGGTGTGTGTGTGTGTGTGCGTGTGTGTGTGTGTGTGTGTGTGTGTGTGTGTGTGTGTGTGTGTGTGTGTGTGTGTGTGTGTGTGTGTGTGTGGTGTCACATAATCTGCGCCTTTGAGCCGCTCAGCAAACAGAAGGTCAAGAGTGGTGTAAGAATACCTTAGAACGTGGCGATATAGTTCAACTATCAAATCGAGCAGTCTTATAAATTGTTACGTAGTCTTGAAAGGACAACTCTCCGTTTGAGGGATAAGACTAATTACTTCATGTACTGAAATGCTGAAAGGTGTGCACAAATGTAGCAGCATATCGTAAATAGTCGTTACAAAATTGATTTAAGTGAAAAGAAGAAGAAGAAACACGTCGATACGTTGACCTGCCTACATACTGCTACTGAGATATCAGAGTGAAAGCGTGACGTACTATTTCCTGGGCTGCTCGCCGGGGTAAAGCCACAATGTTGTCGGGGACTATAGAATATATACGCGTTTCTGTTCTCGTTGTTAGGGCGGTACTTACGCTCATGACATCAGCTTCGAGGATAAGTTTCAGTCGGGAATTCCAGTTTTCTTTAAACGAGGGTAGACAATTTGGGCTTAGGCCCGTTTGTCTGAGACATGTCGATGAGTCAGCACTGACAAAATGCGAAGACGTAGAAATATTTCTGTATGAAGAGCCAAAATTACCATGAAATGCGTGCCGGGTGGTGTGGTCGTCGTTATTCAGCTCCGGTCCCAGTCATGGGTTCCCGACAGTACAGCTAGTTCGACTCAGAAATAGAATTTCTTTCTGAAAAAAAGGAAAAGTCTCCTCCCCATGTTTGCATTAAACTTTGCACGAGTTGTGCCTTTCACAACTACAGTGCTTTCACTACACCGGCAGCAGTTATTTATGTTGTCTCTCCTATAAATTCTGGATATTTATTATTTATTTATTCATTTATTTAGTTATTCGATTTTTAAAATTTATTTATTGTATTTTATTTATTTATTTATTTATTTATTTATTTATTTATTTATGGGGGAGGGGGGTTGGGAAAAGATAGACCAAGCGACATAGTATTGACGTGACAATACATACAGGGAGGTCAAATACTTTATATTCAAATCAAAGTAAATAGATAAAATTGATCATTCGAGATGTGCCGACAATTCGGATACGCGGCTGCATCCGCGCATACAGCCGCGCATCCGAATACGGCACCTCTCGAATGTGTTAAGTCGGCTTTAAAATTGAGTGTGTCTTTCGCCAAGAAAAAAAAGCATGTCACATTGCCCATTGTGTGCCTGTAACAACAGCTGTACGGCGCCACTTCACTGGTGGTCGGGAAGAAGGTATGAACTAAGTAAACATTTATGTTGTATACACCGAGGCACTGTCAGAGGCAGAAGACTGAAGAATTGGCAAAAGCTACTCTGGCCATACCATTTACAGAGGAGGTATAATCAAGCCGTATCCGCCCGCTACCCTACCCTCCTCCCCTTGGGGTTCCTGCGCGTACACTGAAATGACAAGTACAGATTTAACAGGTTGTTGGGCAGATTCATGTCAAGTTTTACCTCATGCTGCCAAGTGATAGATTCTAGCAGTGTAAGCCATTGAACGGTCCTTGACTGACTGTGTGTGTTACTAACAAGGTCGAACAGAGAATGATGTCGACAAAGCACAAAGTAAACACGATGTTCATCAGAAACCTGCACATTAATTCCCTTGATATCTTTCAACACAACCACGGCGAAAACTGGTGGTTTACCATTATATTTTTGGTCATAATTTGCTTCAACAAATCATTGTTACATGAATACTAGAACTAAAGTTAATACAGCATGGTCAACATCATTTCTAGAGTTCAGGGGAAAGAAGTAGAATGTAAAAGGAAAAATATGTGAAAATGACCAGTGGACGATCTATTTTCAGTCAACCGTAAACCCTTTCCTGTGATTCTTATACAAAAAGCGTTACCGACAACATATCTATCTATCTATCTATTCCCCGTAGTCTTGCCGACCACTGATGACTTGGCAAACAGCTCCCTCCATTTCTTTCTGTTCTCTGCCATTCTTAGCGTATCACCCAGCCTCAGTCCTGTCCACTCTGAGATATTGTCCTCCCATCTTTTCCTCTGTCTTCCTTTCCTTTGTCCTCCTTGCACAGTGCCTTGCATGATTGTTTTGGCAAGCCCTGATGAACGCGTGACATGCCAATTCCACTTCAGTTTGCGTTTTTTCACAATGGCTAATACGTTTTGTGTCGCGATGGCTTGCCTGATTCTGCTTCCCACTTCCTTGTTCGTGATGTGATCTCTGTATGAAATGCCAAGCAGCATTCGAAAACATCTCATTTCAGTCGCATGTATCCTCCTTTCAAGGTCTGTTGTGAGGGTCTATGACTCGCAGGCATACAAGAACACTGAGATGACTAAGGAGCGCATCAGTCTGATCTTGGAGCAAAGCGTGATGTTTCTGTCTTTCCGTATGGTCTTCAATCTCGTCAGTGCTGTTGTTGTCTGCGCAATCCTGGACAGTATTTCTGCTTTTGATCCCTCATATGTCACAATAGCTCCTAAGTATTTGTATTTATTTACTGTTTCTAGTTTTTGGTTTCCAATCATGACGTCAGTGCCAATGCCACTGGTGTTTTTTGTCATCAGTGTGGTCATCTCTGCACTGTTTTCCATCCCATACGCAATGGCTGTACTGTCCAGCTTTTCCACCAGCTGAGCTAGCTCCTTCTCTGTTCCCGCAAGGCCATCAATGTCTTCCGCAAAGCGCAAGTTCGTGATTGTTCTGCCTCCATTACTGACAGTTCCTTCATAATCTTTAAGAACGTCCGTCGTGATTCTTTCCAGGAAGATGTTGAAAAGAGTAGGTGAGAGCAAGCAGCCTTGTCTGTAGTCATAAACCAGTTTCCTATTTTGCCGTTAAAGCAGAATGCGCTAGTGGCCTTGTTGTAGAGGTTTGCTATGACTTTGATCAGGTTGGCATTTATGTTGTATAGCTTCATGGTGGACCAAAGGGCTGCGTGCCACACCTTGTCAAACGCTTTCTTAAAATCTACAAAGACATGATAGAGGTATTGCTGGTGCTGGAGGTACCTCTCATATAGAACTCTCAGGTTAAAGATCTACTCAGTTGCCCCGGTGCTGCGCCCTGGTCTGAAGCATGCCTGTTTCTCAGCTATGATTTCCTCTGCCTGTGGCTTGAGCCTGTTCAGTAGGATCTTTAACATTACTTTGCTTGGGTGGCATATAAGAAGTCTTCGTGCGATAATTCTGGCTTTGATGTAAGTTGCCTTTTTGGGGGGAGAGTTATAATAAGTGATTGGGTCCATGGTGTGGGCCAATCCCCTGACTGCCAGATCTTATTGCAGATTGTTAGTAAGTACCGACAACCAGAGCTCCCAATACACATTCTTAAAAATTCCTGAAAAGAATCCAGTCGCCGGATTTGCGCACGCGCAGAACAACGAACCTTTCTTTGAAGTTTGTTTCCACTGTCACTGAGTGAGCTTATTACAATTGAGATTTATAGTAGATCGAACATTGCACGCATTTCTAACATTCCTTCCATTCATCCAGCTAGCACGATCTCCAATCGGGGTACACTAGTTATGAGTCCCAGGCAGATGCAGGGTTATTGAGAACCTATGTTTCTTGGTGGTAATGAGTTGCTCTCAATCAAATGCACAGTTTCAAGTCACCGTTCGACAGTTTCAGTGAGGGTTCGTTTGCAAAGAACGACTCCCAACGACGACAGAGAGCGAAATCACGACGGATAACCGGTTTCTGTCACAAACAAAGACAACACTTCAAACATCTCCAAGAGGCATACATCCTCATGAGCCCGGAGGGCTCATGAGGATCTTTGCCTCTTGGAGTTGTTTGGAGTGTTGTCTTTGCTTATGGAGCAAGTTGCCTATTAGCCGTGACTTCGCTATTGTTCGTTGCTGAGAGTCATTAGTTGTAAACGTAACGTCATTTCTATTAACACGGTACCGAGCTCTATTAGGACGCATCAGTGACGCAGTGATCGGGAGGAGCCAGCGAAAAGACCCCTTTAGTCCTTACTATAAAGGGGCGAAGACTACTGTCTTTTACCTCCAATTTATAAAAGCTACTGCTGTTAGTGTCTTTAATGTCCTAACTACCCTGAGCAGCCTCAACATTGTGTAAAACGTTTTGACGAATATTAACACCTGATAATTTTACACAGTATATAAATTGTGTAATAATGCCTCCGAGCGAGTGGTCACGGTCGTTATTTTGTTCATAACTGCGTGATAAAGTCATTTTGTTTCCTTTTTACCGCTGAAGCGTTTGCGCGGCCGTTGAACTTCACCAAGCGTCAGAGCCGTGGTAAAGCTATTTATAGCACAACTACTGGTCCATGACGAAACCAGAAAGCAACTGGCGATCCACCACTGTTATATCACAGTGTGGTGTCTTATTAATCTGTCTGTGTGTCAAATATTCAGTTATGTCCGGAAATCACTGTGCACAGTAAAATTCGGAGTAAGAAATCGCCAGGGGACCCAGTTTTCCTTGTGGTAATATCCGAAGTTTGTTATAGCAAAGTACTTTACGTAGAAAGATGGCTGTCTGGAGCTCGAAAACTGTGTTGTAATATCCGACATGTCTTATATCCGGCCTTGTTATAAGCGGTATAGACTGTAACATGTTTGTATGGTCACCGCGGACTGATAGCAAGTGTAACCAGTGTCTAAAGTTACACAACAATAGCACATAATTGTGTCAATGCAACATAAAATCAACTCTTAACTGGTTCCTCAAATTCAGAAGTTTAACCCCTTCCAAATCGCGCCGCCACTCATCTGCAAGAGGCAAAGAACCTCATGAGCCCCCGTGATGCGTGGGCTCATGAGGTTCTTTGTCTCTTGCTGACCCTATTTATATCCGTGTTCCTTGGACTGATGTGATTATTTCTTCTTCGTTCATGTTTAACGTCCCACGACACTGAGAGTGAGAAGGGACATTTGTGATTACTCCATGCCACGCGTCTTTATCAGACCACGTACTACCGCTGAAGCCTCGGTAGGGGATGAGACACTGGTTACCTGCCTGGATCTGCTACGTTCGTAATGATCCGAGAGAGGCATCCAGTGTGAACTCTCTGCTCAGTCCCGCCAATCGACGCATGCATGCTGCCTGGTATTTCCCACTGATATTTTCGATCGGGTTTTCCCGATACTACCTCAGACCAGTTCTAGTTATGTCACTGATCACACTGGTTGCAATTCTCGATCCGCTACGTGCATAGCGGTTTGAGAGAGCAAAACCACGTAAACACTGTCAGAAGTTCCCGCCGATCGACGCATAGACTGTAGAGGAGACCGGGGCATGGTGGGACAAGGGGCAGGGTGAGAGAAGAGGAAGACAAGGGCCCGGCAGGGTGAGACAAGAAGCAGGGTGAGACACCCCCAAAATACGTCCTTTAACCCATTCAGCCCCGACGCCCTACAGCAGGAGATGGGTTGACCATGATAATTCAAGGGTAGTGCCAGATTAGCTTGGCGCCTGTCGGCGCCAAGCTAATCTGTCACTACCCTTGAATTATCATGGTCGATCCATCTCTTGCAATTGGTGAATCTCTTGCAATTGTTTAAAGATGCCTCCCAAATTTGGGAATTACGGCCGTGGCGCTGAATGAGTTAATGTTATAATTCAGCCTTTTCTTTTCCGTTTCTTATATTTCCAAAACCCGATCTACAACATCAACCAATGTTTAGCAGGAATGATCAAATGTGCTTTGAGCCGAAGGAAGTGAGGCTTGTTTTTCACGGGTACAAAATATTCTCACAGTGTTTAAAATTGTTAATTTAGAGTTACTGCTTGAATGACAGCGGTGATATATGGCTTTTTCGAAAGCAAAGATACAATAAAAGCTTGTGTTTGTACCGGTTTTGTGAACACTGCGGCAAATTTAGAGTACTGCGCGTTTTTGGGGGCACATACCGTGCTCTAATAGTGAATAGGTCCCTTTCCTTTTTTGGCACACGTGCGAAGCAAAAGTGAGGCTATGTTCTGGGCCAGTATTCGTCCATCCGTCGTCCGTCCGCCGTTGTCCGTGGTAAACTTTAACGTTGACATGTTCTCGGAGACTAGTCAAACCACAGTTTTCAAACCATACTTTGTGGCAAGACCTTTCTAAGCATACCAGTTTGAGTGACCACCCTCATAATTATGTTGTCTCAAATACTATTCATAAGCGTGGTACAAAGATACCTGGTGGTACGACCTTTTTATGCATACTAATTTGAGTTGTTCATATTTTTGGCTCACATGCGAAGCAAAAGTGAGTCTATGTTCTGGGCCAGTGGTCGTCCGTCCGTCGTCCGTCCACCGTAGTCCGTGGTAATCTTTAACGTTGGCATTTTTTCGGAGACTATTCAAGCTACAGTCTTCAAACTTGGCCTAAGGATAATTTGTGGCAAGGCCTTTCTAAAAATACCAATTTCAGTGACCTCTCACAAAGGTCAAGGTCACAGGGAATCAGGAATTATATCAAAAATAGCTATTTTTTGACATAATTTATGTTTTCTCAAATACTATTCATAACTTCAAACCCAAACTTGGTAAAACAAATACCTGATGGTAAGACCTTTCTATGCATACTAATTTGGTTGATCCCTAGGAAAGGTCAAGGGTCACAAGAGCTGAAGAAATTGGACCAAAATAGCCATATTTTGACAAAAGATGATTTTGCTCAAATACAAATCACAACTTCAAACCCAAACTTGCTACAGAGATACCTGATGGTAAGACATATCCATGCATACTAATTTGGATGACCCCTCGGAAAGGTCAAGGGTCACAAGAGCTCAGGAAATAGATATAAATATAGCAATTTTGGGACCCCCCCAAAAAAACTTTTTTTTTTTCAATTACTATTCACAACTCCAAACCCAAACTTGCTACATTGATACCTGATGATAAGACCTATCTATGCATACTAATTTGGATGATCCCTCGGAAAGGTCAATAGTCACAAGAGCTCAGGAAATAGGTAAAAATAGCCATATTTTGACAAGAAATGTTTTTTGTTCTCAATTACTAATCACAACTTCAAACCCAAACTTGCTACAGAGATACCTGTGCGGATCAACCGGTTTTTGTGAAACGGCCATTTTCTCGCCAGTGAACCTCTTAATCAAAAAATCGAGAAAAAAAGATCTCGAGATAATTCTTTTAGGGACAATATCCTAAAATTTCAAGCTTGTCCGTCCTCAAACGCGGGCTCTAATTGATGTCTCACACACACACACACACACACACACACACACACACACACACACACACACACACACACACACACACACACACACGCACGCACGCACGCACACACACACACACACACACACATACACTCGTACACACACACACACACACACACACACACACACACACACACACACACACACGTCGCTTTGGCGCCAAAAAGACGTTCTCTAGCAAGGTTTGCGTAGCTAAGCGTGATGTCATTTTTTATCTTGTTATGTCTTTGCCAGAATTTCAGCCCCGAACGCCATAAACGTCACGTGCATATTGTTTCTTACAAAAATATGTAATTATCACTCAAAATGTTCTAGAGGTTCAATGCCGGTTAACAAACTCATTCAATATCTCCCTTTTATCTATCTATTCTCAAAATATCTAGTAAATATAAGAAAAATTACGGACTTCAGTGTGGATCCACCGGGTTTTTTTTTTTTTTTTTTTTTTTTTTTTTTTTTTTTTTTTTTTTTTACACGGCCACTTTCTCGGCAATGAGCATCGTAATAAAAAAAAATTCGACCCAAAAGGTCCCGAGATAATCTTTTTAGGGACAATATCCTAAAATTTTAAGCTTGTCCGTCCTCAAACGCGGGCTCCAATCGCTGTCAGACACACACACACACACACACACACACACACACACACACACACACACACACACACACACACACACACACACACACACTCGTACACACACACACACACACACACACATACTGCGCTTGGCGCCAAAAAGACGTTCTCTAGCAAGGTTTGCGTAGCTGGACCGTGACGTCATTTTTATCTTGTTACTTCTTTGTCAGAATGTCTGCGTCGCACGCCAAAAACGTAATGTGCATGCTCCGGAATGCGCTCCGACCCAACCCCGTTTCAAAGTCTTCCGTATTTTCAATACTGTAGACAAAAACGCAACTACAAAGAAACAAGGAAAGAATAGAAAACGTATAAACACGTACGCATGCAAGCACACAAGCACCGACATGAACAGACCACCAGCAAGTAATCAAGGCTGTCCATTTTGAGAGGATAAGCGAGTACCTGTGACGACGACATCCCCATTTATTACTCAAAATCCACCTTTCGCCGTGATGTAGCTGAATGGAAAATGTTTCTGCTGGCTACAAATGCAGAAATAAAATAGCAGAAGCGCCCTAATGCGAGGCATTCGCGGCTGATCCTAACTTGTCCGATGTTTTCGAGGGTGAACGTGTGGTAAAGGCCATACAAAAATGTTTGCTGCTGAAATGACTCTCATTTTCAGCCTGGGTTTTTAAGAACAATGAACGCATCTTAACCCTCTGTATAATAATATACTGCGACCAGACACCGAAATTCAGTACCAATATCAGTTTGAATTTTTCAAAGATTTATTCACGAGTCTAACGGTATTCGTCAAAAAGTCTTATGATGGATGAACAGAGCTCAAACAAATTCACCCTGATCATAAAAAAAAGGTCTATGCAACTTTCAACCCAGGTGTGGGAGACGTAAACGGCCGGGAGTTGGCCGGCGCACAAAAGCAATCTGTCATGCTTGACCGAGCATACGCGACCGACGTAAAGGCGCTTCGGGACCTCAGGCGATAGAGAACAACCTTTCATTTGTGACTGAGCATACAGAAGTGGCTCTCGAACTCAAAGCGGCCGATATATGGAGGGTCAAGTGGGGGTCGGGAGTGATAACAGCTGGCCGCAAGGGTCGTTATACAGTAAAAAACGAACGGGAGTAAATTGTGATGGTCATTATGAGCAACTGACAGCATAATATAAACGGGTAGCCGCTAAGGCGGGTTTTACTGTATATGGAGAAAGGACCGTGGGTTTGTACTTGACTCACCTCCATTGATGCTAGTTACGCGTAACAATGATTTATAAGGAAACTGTTCTAAAAATGAAATGACCGTCCCGTGCATACAATGGCTGAAAAGTGTGACATGTAACTAATGTGTTAGTATGACGTCACAGCTTATGCTGAAGTCCTGGTACAAACGCCATAAACTGCTGTGTAGCTATGTCTGGTTTATTCTGCCGCGGCATTCCGTTGCTTGTTGCTGATTTGCACCTTCACTGCCGGGGCAATTCTAACACCACCCGATTGCAAGAGGTATAAATCCTCATGAGCCCCCGCACTTGCGGGGGCTCATGAGGATCTATGCCTCTTGCTAAGACCACTTTAAATCCATGTTCCTGCGACAGTTATGGCTTTATGGCGTAGAATAAACTACGAAGATTGCAGAAACACGATATTGCGCCACCTGGCACGGAACGGGTTAACTCTTTCGAGACGTGCCGCAACCGGATTCGCGGCATAAAGTCGAGAAATTCGGATGCGACACGTCTCGAATGTGTAAACAGGATAACGCACCAAAGTGTTGAGGAAATAAAAAAAGCACGGATAAGGGAAAGAACTGCGTTTCAGAGAGTTTTTTTTTTTTTGCATCCTGTCTCGGAAGACAATGGAGTATATGCGCTTGCTGGGTCAGTCACTGGAGTGACCTCTCCAGGGCGCAAGCCTGGGCGAAGTGTATGGAGATCCTGGGGTGCCCAGTCGTCAAGATCCCCCTCTCGGCCTCGCTGATGTATCCAAAGGATTGCAAAGCAGTACGTTTGGCACCAGTTTGGCTGCAGGAGCTGCCAGAACAGTGCGTGAATACAGGCAGCTGTCTGCCTTCGGGGCTCCACTCCTGATTTGAAGGGTTTACTCCCTCACATTTGGCCGTTGGATCCAACCTGATCTCCTCCGTCCTCTAGCCGTTGGCTGTCAGAAACAGCTCATCCGCCTAGTGGTGCAATGTAAACACCACCCCCTCACGTGGTTTAGCCCACCAGCTGAGGTGGTTTGCCAGGGTGTGGCGTTTGGAGCCAGCACGTGAGAGATTAAGGAGATGGATGAGGACCAGTGATGCCCGTCCGTCCTATGTAGGACGCAGCTGCCGAACAGCAAAGGTGCTACCTCTATCCAGAGCCCCCTACACGGGGGGGGGGGGGGGGGGGGGGGGGGGGGGTTTCAGAGATCATTGGTCTATTATGCACAGTTGTCTCCCTTCTCACTTCTAATTCTTACCTACTTGACACGTCATCCGGCCTAAATTACAGGCGCTGGCAGTCCCCCCCCCCCTTTCTACGCTCTCCAAAGCTGTGTACCATAGAGGGTCATACTCTCAGATGAGCGTTTATTGTAATCCTTTCCTACCGATCGGCTGTTGATGATATCGATCCGTAGGGAACTGAAAAGACTATGAATTGAAATAAAACGCACTTCAAAATACGTCTTTGTTAGTGTTCTTACGCCTTAAATACCATAAATTGCCCAAAATGGCGGACGTAAATGTAACATGCATTGAGACCCTTTATGATGTACCAAATCTGATTGTATTTCAATAAAAAGTCTAAGCCTGCTGTTTTCTGCTGTTTCTGAACTGATGTGACTGTGTGATTTATTTTCTCCACAAATTAATTCCGATACCTTGCGTTTTTGGCCAGTGAGAAAAACAGCCATCCAACGTAACGCGTGTTTCCGCAACACGTAAACCAACAGGCACCGCTTCTTTTCACTACTCGTATGAAGACAAAACTACTTTTATCATGAGACCTTGCGAGATCTGTTCGAAACGTGTAGGTCGTGATTAAATTGTGAATGAAATAAATGTGTTTTTTTCTTCTTTTTTTTCGAGCTTTTAAAATGGCAATCGACGATCGCTTCCAGTTTTCGCTGTTACGTTGGACTACATCAATTTCGCATTTTACGATAGAAAACATACAGCCCGCGAACTATGTTGCATATGAATATCTTCCAGTTGTTAGCAGAGGTAGTAGTGCAATTCGTCCGTTTGATAGAGGTTTGGAGAGAGAACGCGAAGCTCGAATGAATTTTTGGTTTCCAGCATACTTCCAAATGTTACGTTGGTCGAATTTAGCATCTTTACCACCTCAAAAAACGATGAAAATCGCGTAATGCAAATTATTAATTTTTTGTTACGTAAAATGATGATTTAAATCTTTATTTACAAAAAAACACAGAAAAAATAACATTTAGAGGTATCTGATTTTGTGTGGTCAATGTCACACTTTTGTTACACAGCTTTAGAGAGTGACCCATATACAACAAATTGAAGGTGCCAATGCTTTCAAATCACTGAAAACATCTGAACGGCCTGTTTGACAGGAGGAAGCTGGTTGAACACAATCTCTGTGTTTGGCATCAGTATTTGTCCATTTGCCCATAAACCTCACTGTAAGAAAAAGAGATGTGTATGGCCTGTTAGGTACACACAAGTAACTGTAGAAAAGAAAACACGATCTTGAAACACATCTAAGACAAAAGCTCAGCAAAAATCGTGTGCAAACAAATTTAAATGCGTCCAGTGCATGTGCCGATCTTTTCTGGCGTGTGCCTTTCAGGGCCGATTTAGTCAATCGGCGTTTGCCTTTCAGTGTCGATTTCGCCTTTTGGCGTGTGCCGAAGCACACGCCAAAAGGCGAAATCGGCACTGAAAAGCCTACGCTGGCTCAGCGCCGATTTGGCCAGTCGGCCAGCTAATATGGGAGAGGCTAGCTGTACTTGCACTCACTCCAGTCTGCACTAGGCAGATGCAGCCAGACTTCAATGGGTACTGTGTCATCAAGGGATTTCCCTTTGTATGGTGAGATTTGCAAACATTTTTTTTTTTTTTTACATCCCCGGTGCTGAGAATTACAGCTTTCCAAACTGACCCGCATTGTGGCCGGTACTGGGAATTACAGCTTTCCGTCGAGGATTACCGTCAGTGTCTCTCGATGCTGCTGCTTATAGTTATACTATCGCTGTAGTGTTGTTTTGTTGTGGGGTGGGTGCTTTAAGTATCATATAACCCCTGCATATGCTTTTGTCGCTGTGTAAGCCCCTCAGGTTTTATAAATTTGTCATTTTGTATCCGGAGGTGTAACGCTGTATTGCGATCTCCGAGTCTGCTGAAAACGTCTGCTAACCGACCGTAGATATCCCTTGGCCCTGGACGTTTGACTTTGTATCCAGCATCCGTATTCCATCTTCAACACTACATGACTAGCTATCCCACAAATTACAAATGAGTCACTGACGGTAATTCCTCGGCGGTAACTGAGACGTAATTTCACTGAACAACGCAAAGCAGCCGACCTACTTGTCATTTGAATATTGTCCTCATTTGAATCAGACGCGGCAAAGGCTGAAGCAACTTCTGCAAGCAGATTCGTTGATGTTCTCAAGCACTTTGACGGCTCCGCAGAAGTGACCACAATGGCTTTGCCGAAGTCTCCGATGTGCCCTTCGGACACTTCGCCAAGAAAAATATCGGATTGTTAAGACGCGGCATGAACAATACTGCCGTCAACAATGCTAGTGGCTGCATGAACAAGGGGGTTAACTCATAGTGCCCGAGGTACGAAATGCCCACATTGTTGAGTTATCTTCTGAGGACTGCATTACAATTCAGGAGACCGATCGACCATGTTAGTTCAAGGGTGCTGGCAGAATAGCTTGGCGCCTCTGGGCGCCAAGCTACTCTGCCACCACGCTTGAACTATCACGGTCGAGCCATATCTTGCTTTGGTGTGTCGCAGGCAGAATGAGTTAAGGAATGAAACACAAGATATAGGGTATATAATGACATTATTTCACAGTTTAAAATGTAAAAATAGCTATGGTCGCCACGCATCTTTGCTTTGGGGTAAAACGGCGCTAAAATATATGATCAAAAAACAAAAACAACAAAGACACACAAATACAGATTACAATAATATTACTACCTTAAAGTAACCCCTATGTATATGCAGGCGACAGCAATGCAAACAGGAATGTAAATCGCGCAGACGCCTGTATGCACACGGGGTTTAATTCCTACTTCTAGATTTATTAACAGATTTTCATCAGTTGTATGGCCCCGTACCATAATACGATAAAAACATTGAGAGAGATGGAAGCTGACACACACACATGACTTAAACATGGTAAAAACATTTCTTTAACCCCTGCACTGCTGAGAAAAATTGAACACTTCCCAGATGCAAGAGGTATAGATCCTCATGATTAAGCCCCCGGCTCCCTAGGGGGTGCATGCTGATCTATGACCTTTGTATCTATGTACCACTTTGTATCGATGTTGTTCAGATGGCTAGGGATCTTTCACGTTTAACCAATGTCATCCTGAGGCTCAAAGCTTCAAATTTGTACACTGCGATATACAAGCTACATTACAGTACGTACAGATAAGGATATAGACCAATGGCTTTAGTTCAAGGGTAGTGCCAGAATAGCTTGGCGCCTCTAGGTATCCTCTAGGCGCCAAGCTATTCTGTCACCACCCTTGAACTATATTAGTCAAACTTATTTCACAGACTGGTGTATTCCGAATGATAAGGGTTAATTGACAATGATTTCAAAAACACAGTATGCGTCCACAGGCAGTGAAGGGGTTAAAGAGACAGACACGTGTGTGGCCGGCTGTACAATCACACACGTGTCTTCTGAATTGACAAGATACACAGACAGCAAACCAACCCACAGATTTCCGTCTCCAAGTGCTCCATCTCACACAACGCAAGGTTGTAGTGACAACTACAATAACATCCAGCATATTGGTTTCTACATCAATGATTTGGTATCAAGTTTGCTGATCAAACTAACCATCATTCTCAGTGAGCAAAAACGTCTTGGGTCGAAATCAGATTTAGTTGACCCGTCCACAGCTGTGCGCTGACCAACTAAAACCGGCGTCGGACTAAGAACCTTTTGCTCACTGGGTATCGATGTGTTTCACGCCTCTCCAAGCGTCACCATAATCCCATCCACAAGAACGATATGATACAGGATGCTCAGGACCACGCATGTAGGACCAGAACAGAAAACAAAGTTTCACTGAAAACAGTAAAGAACGGCAAATGTTTGCAACAAATGAATTCCGTCGAGTGAACACGAGCATGCTGCCCTAATTTACCAAAAGCCAGTATATGCTGCTGTAAACCAATGGCGTATGTCAGAGTTTTCTATCGCAATCAGTTATCAACAACATTCACAAACATTGACATGCTGACTTTTGACAGTTCAATCGTGACAGCACAATTCGTCTCACTGTCAATGGAAATTGAGCGTCTTCTTCAAAGAATTATAAAAAAAGAAAAAGATGGGATAAACCATAATCCACAAAGTCCCTTCTATATAAGTGCTGTCTTCGCTGTCAATGGTCTCTACCTATTGTCTTTGACCTGATTCTGACGTTGAATTATCTCCTATTGAAAAAGGGTGGTAGATCTGCCAATCCTTCAGTGAGTTCTATAATGGGAGTGAGTTCCATACGCGTAATTGATTTGTCAAACGTCATTTGTCATGTGTTACACTATAAGTGTCTACGACTAACACCACGGTCGGGTATTTTCATAAGTTTCCTTGA
>BTPG01000002.1:24000898-24100898 GCA_036245525.1 Semisulcospira habei | reverse complement strand
AAGAATTACGTCATGTCTAGTTACGCTAACCTCTCTGTTGAACGTACATTTGGCATGAAGCGCCGTATGTGCGTATGTATGTATGTGAGTATATATGTATGTGTGTGCGTATGTATGTTATCAAGAGAATCTCCGATATTTCTGTACACACAAGCTTGAAACTTGACGACATACTTTCTTAAGTGGGTGGCTAAGAGAGCATCCGAGCATTTTGTAATTGAAGACATAAACAACCGTTTGTAGGAAGTTGGTTGACCCAGATTAGAGTCAGTAAATTTTTGTCATTATTTACTTGAACTTTTGCATATAGCTAGTCTGGAGAAAGACATTTGATAAGTTCGTTAGCCAGCTTTGTATCCTCTCAAACTCTTTAGTCAAAATTAATTCTTTTCAGAAAAGAATTAAAACACTAAAAAAACCCTTTTCTTCTAGAGAAACTCAGACAGTGGCGGTGACGTAAAAGAGGCAACTCTGTTGTAACGCACGCAGACTTGCCCACAGTCGCACGTACAGACTCTCACGCAAAAGAAGCATACACCGCCACTGACTCAGACGGGCGCATTCATGCGGTAAAACTCAACACACGGGCTCCCTTTCTAAAGTGACTTTTATACAATATAAAAGAAAAGAAACGCTTTAAAGACTATCAAACTATACAGACTTCCCCACTACCAGCATCACATCACATACACATCACACAATATCCTTGCCAGGCTAGGTATCAGTTCTCACAGTCTCCAACCTGTTTGATGTTATTGCCTGGTTACGTTGGTCCTTCTCACGTCTAGGCGTGCAAGTCCGTTGTACGCTCTCTCCTGTCGTCCTGTGTCTTTATCACGGACGTCCTCGTACTCGTACCGTAGCGCAGTTCTCGCTTCGACTCGGGTGTCTCGGTCCCGATCGCTTCACTCCCTGAGTGAAGAACTGGAGGGGCGATGACCTCACGTTAGGTCTGGTGACTGACGTCTCGGCGTCCGTCGCTTACTCTTTACAAGCACTCTAAACACAACAACAAGTCCCGATCGCTTCACTCCGTGAGTGAAGAACTGGAGGGGTGATGACCTCACGTTAGGGCTGGTGACTGACGTCTCGGCGTCCGTCGATCCCTCTTTACAAGCACTCTAAACACAACAACAAGGATCCAAAACGTAACGCTTGCTAAACACACAACATATTGGATGACATGAGAAACATTACGTAACCTGGCTGATACAAATAACTCACGTTCATTCACACACAAGTGCTTTCATAACCCGACTACTTCCGTAACATCCACATATCTCTGTCACTATCTTGAAACAGACTATAGCCTAACACTCTTGCTATCCACTGCTCTATACACTGGAAAAAACTATGCTTAACCAATCGCGTACTACCTTCATGGCGACTTAGACATACCTCACATTATTTTAGTTATCTCGGTAAATAACTGTATACAAAAACACCGGCTAACTCACTGAATTCCAAACCAACATAACTGAACCAAACCGGCCAACACTTATACAAGCAAATTACTCTTAGCAACGCATACTGTCTTTAACTAAGCAACTATCAATACTACATAATTATATAGAAACATACCTGAATTCTAGGTTTCAGAGTCTTGGAATACGGGCTAGGTATCTCAAACACATCTGATCCCTCTGACAAGAAAGCCCGTATTAACGTATTTCTGCTCTGACAGACTAAACTTTTGCCTAGAACTCACTATAACAGAACTCACTAAAACTCACGTGCTACCGGCCTCCGTAGCGCAGTGGTTAGCGTGTCGGACTGGCAGCCGGGAGATCCGGGTTCGAATCCCTGCCGAGTCAAGCGGGATTTTTCCTACCTGGGTCGGCTCCTACCCAGAGCGGGTGTGCTATGGACCCAATCGGAAGGCTGATGCCACGCAGCCGAGACTCACCCACTTCACGGGTGCGACTTTGGGGGTGCTACCCGGGTTATGACACATCGTAAAGTGTGAATGATTACACGGCTGGCACCGCAGGTGTCCGCAGTTCCCGGGCCTGGTTAACACCAGGATATTTATGACAGGAAGCGTGGAATGCGGCCATGTCACGCAGTCCCCAACCACATGGACCACCATGGCATCATCATATAATCACCCTCATCCTCATCATGATGCAAAATAGAATAAACGCTGTTCCAGGTTTCTGATCCCTCAAGTCTCCGTCTCATGGTGACCTCGTCCCGGTCCTCCAGGAGCCCTAGGTGCGCGGTTGTCTTCGGCCAGACCTGCTGCCGTGCGTGGAAGGACGTAGTGGTTGAATCGCCACCTCTGGGAGGAGCCCCCACTCGTCGACTCGGCGACTAGCAATGTCGTACGTAGGGGGAACAGTAGGTGTGGTCACCTGTAGGCTACAATGAACACCACCGAAGTGACTCGGCAGTAGTGTGGAGTTTCCTCCGGAGGGAGTCCCCTACTACCTGACATATATATAGCGAGAGGGCCGGGAGTCTGGCTGGAACAGCTAGCGAGCCTGGGTGAGCACACTGGGGTTGACAGGGACGAGCGGCGTGGGAGGAAGATCTCTGAGGTCGACAAGGAAAACTTGGAGTAGCAAAAAAAAAAAAAAAAAAAAAAAAAAAAAAAAAAAAAAAAAAAAACCCTTCCGTGCTCATCATCATCATCATCATCATCAGTCCCTTGCCCGAACTGGGCGTTGGGGGGACTGAAAGGCAGCAGCAACAGACAGTGCTCTCCACTGAGTTCTATTTTGGGCGGTGGCAAGCAAGTCTGGCATCTCGAGTTCGGTCCATTCTTTTATGTTTGCGACCCAACTCTTTCTCTGACGACCTCGCCGACGACTTCCTTCGAGAGTGCCTTGGAGGATAGTCTTGGACAAGGTGTTGTGTCGGGTCACGTGGCCAAACCAAGCAAGCTTGCGCCGTTTCACAGTTGCCAGAAGGGGTTCATGTGGGCCCACCAGGGAAGTGACGATGCTCCGTACATATTCGTTGGTCTTGTGCTCGCGGCACGAGATGCGGAGCAACTTCCTCAGGCACTTGTTCTCAAAGGCCTGGATTTTCTTTTCTGAGTCTGCAAGCAGTGTCCAAGTCTCACAGCCGTAGAGTAGAATAGACACTAAGAGGGACTTGTAAAGCCTGTACTTGATGGTGAAGCTGATGGAGTTACTTCGCCATATCCTGTCCAGCCTGGCCATTGCGGATGTTGCTGTACCTATCCTGATACGGATCTCTGCTATGCAACTACCGTCTTTGGACAGGGTGGCTCCCAAGTACTTGAAGCTATTGACCTCTTCTAGCTTCTGGCCATTCATGTGAATATTGCTGCTGCTGTCGCTTGTGGTGTTGATCATCACTTTGCTTTTATCCGTACTGATCTCCATGCCATAAGACCCTGCGCTACTTGAAAGTTTGTCTGTCAGGTTTTGGAGCTCACTATTGCTTCCTGCCATGAGGTCAATGTCGTCTGCGAATCGAAGATTGCACAGGGATCTGCCACCAATAGAGATTGAAGTATGGTGGTCGTGGAGGGTTTCCTGCATGATCTTCTCCAGGAATATGTTGAAAAGGACAGGAGAGAGCAGGCATCCTTGACGGACACCGATCGTCGTCCTGAAGAACTCGCCTGACTGATTGTTAAGTAGAACCGCGCTGCAGGCGTTCTTGTAAAGCGCTTCTATCATTTGGATCAGTCCCTCCTCTATGTTGAACGATCTCATGACTTGCCAGAGTCCGTCGTGCCAGACGCGATCAAATGCTTTCCTGAAATCAATGAAGTTGTGGTAGAGTTCGCGCTGATGCTGCAGATGTTTCTCGATCAGGACGCGGCAGTTGAAAATCTGCTCTACAGTGCTTCTTCCAACTCTGAAGCCAGCCTGTTCTTCTGCCAGCAGTTCCTCGGCGAAAGTTTTGAGGCGGTTGAGAATGATTCTAAGCATTACTTTGCTAGGGTGACTTATCAGACTGATAGTTCTGTAGTTCTGGCACTGTTTCAGGTTTCCTTTCTTGGGGAGCGGGATCACTAGAGACTGTGTCCATTCTACTGGCCATTTCTTTTGCTCCCAGATCTTTTGACAGAGTGTAGTGAGGACCTTCGTTGTTACTTCTCCTCCATGTTTCAACAGTTCAGCAGGTACGTTGTCTATACCTGGAGACTTTCCTCCCTTCAGGCCGCGTACGGCTGCTTCCACCTCTTCAGCTAACACTGGCAGGTCTTCAGCCTTCCTGGCCCCAGCCTGGTTGTTTTGGAGGATGCTGGTGTCTGGCTCAGCCTTGTAGTTATACAAGTCTCGGCAGTACTCAGTCCATCTGTTTAGTACAGCAGTGTTTTCCGTAAGGAGTTGGCCGCTGCTGTCTTCGATGACTGTGGCTGTTCGCTGTTGAGTCTTGGTGAGGGTCCTTAGCGTTTCATAAGCCTTCTTGCTGTTGCCGTTTGCCATGCTCTCTTCCACGCTACAACACTGGTCTTCAATCCAATCTTCTTTGGCTTCTTTCATCCTCTTCCTGATCTTCTTGTTGACAAGTCTGTACTTGTTTGCTGATGTGAGGTCTTGGCCTCTCTTTTTCTTCCAGGCTCTCCTCTCATCACAGAGATCGAGGATGTCATCGGTGACCCAGGGCTGTTTGCGCTTCCTCTGCTTCCCCAGCACTTCTTCTGCTGTAGAAAGTAACACCTCTTTTATATTTCCAGCAAGGGTGTCTACGTCGCAGTCCAAAGTAGCCAAGGCTGCAAATCTGCCTCCCACCTGGGCTTGGAAGAGCTCTTCTACTTCCGGGTCTTTTAGCTTCTGGAGGTCGAATCTGATGCGAGGGCTCTTGCTATCTCGTTTCAATGCCAGCTTCAACTTGAGGCTAGTAAGGACGAGGTTGTGGTCGCTGCCAATATCAGCGCCAGGAAAGGACCTCGTTTGTGCTTTGTTAACGCTGGATTTGAATCGTCGAGGCAGCAAGATGAAGTCAATCTGGTTATGGACCAGGCCTCCTGGCGATTGCCATGTCACTGTTCTTGACTTCTTGTGTGGATGGAGGGTATTAGCAACGGTGAGACGGTGACTCTGTGCGAACTCTAAAAGTCGCAGGCCTCTGTCGTTTGTTTCTCCAAGGCCAAACTTGCCAGCTGTTCCTGCCCATTGTTGGTAGGCGTCAGGGCCGATCTTTGCATTCCAGTCACCGAGGACAGTCAGAATGTCTTTCTTAGGTGTTTTCTTGATGATGTTGTCCAGTTGTTCGTAAAATTCTTCTAATTCTTCATCATCATGATCTGCTGTTGGAGCGTATACTTGAATGATAGTGATGTTGTGCGGTCGGGCGGAGATGCGGATGGAGATTAGTCTGCTTGACACGGGGGTGCAGGTGATGACAGTTCCAGCCACCTCTTTCCTTACGATAAAAGCTACGCCATGTTCGTGCTTGGTTTCTTTTCCGCTGAACCAGATTTTATGGCCTTCATCTGTTGTTGTTTCTCCGAAGCCTGTCCATCGAACTTCTGCAAGTCCTACAATGTCCCAGCGATAGCGCTTCAACTCGTGGGTGAGTTCCTTCACTTTGCCGCACTGGTAGAGTGTGCGAACGTTCCAAGTTCCGATAGTTATTCCTTGCGTGGGCAGCTTGATGGTGGGTTTGGTTCCAGTAACACACTTGTCGCCCCCACCCTGCTAACCATGTCTTAAAGATTTCACGTGGACTATCGGCACAAAACAAACCGTTAACAAAAACCGTACCGTATTTATCCTACTGTGTGAGCACTATGTACGAGCATCATCAAAATGTCACCACGCAGACACTGACATAATACTCTAAATATGAGGTCATTCTCTCTCTCGCGCGCGGCTCTCTCTCGGTCTGTCTGTGCGTCTGTCGGTCTCTCTCTCTCTCTCTCTCTCTCTCTCTCTCTCTCTCTCTCTCTCTCTCTCTCTCTCTCTCTCTCACACACACACACACACATACACAAACGTGCGCGCATCTCCATAGAGCCTCATGTGCTCTCCAGGTGCATGAGGATCTATGCCTCTTGGAGAAGTTTGGAGCGCGCGCGCATGCACGGCACTAACACGCACGAACACATCGACGCGCTTTCAGTAGAGCATGCAGGTGACCCGTGTACTTAGTATATCATGTAGCTAGATAAATTCAACCTGCTTTCAAACAAATAATAGCAAGACTGAAATTGTACCGTGAAGTTCTAGTTTTGTCACCATTTTCTCAAGCCTATGAAGCAAACGTGAAACTCATATCACGTAAAATATAAAATTACGTAAAAACTAAAACTTACGTCATGACAAATGACGTTTGAGAAATCAATGACGCGTATGTCCTGCCACCCACACACACACACACACACACACACACACACACACACACACACACACACACACACACACACACACACACATATACAGAGAGAGAGAGAGAGAGAGAGAGAGAGAGAGAGAGAGAGAGAGAGAGAGAGAGAGAGAGAGAGAGAGAGAGAGAGAGAGAGAGAGAGAGAGAGAGAGACTCATTTTATTGTTTAGGCCATCGGCCCATCACATGAAAACTCTGGCAAAACGTACAACAACAACAACAACAACAACATTAATTACAAAATGCAGTGGTGTTCATTTGTTCTCGACAGTAAAGCGGTGAAATGCCAATTGATCATCACACATCCTTCCGCAACTCCACAACCACGAGAGACATACATACACAGTCGAAAGGGCTCATGAGGATCCTTGTCTTTTAGTGACCGAGGTCGGCTCCACCGATCCTTCCCAACACTAGAGGGTTTCATCGAATGTTTTAAATCAGATGTAAGAGGAATAGATTCTCATAAACCCCTGCAGATGCAAGAACTGATGATCATCTATAACACATGTAAATGCCATTTTCAAAAGTTCCAAAAACCTGACGTTTTTATTTTGGGTTTTGGCATAGCTTGAAATTATTTTATCTTTCTCCGTGAGGGACGGTCACACACATGTAAGATGCTGCGTACCATAGCAAGAGACATAGATCCTCATGAGCCCCTGTGTCCAGAGGGGCTCATGAGGCCTTATGTCTCTTGATTTCAAGTGGCGTTCGCTTTGTTTCAGCAGTGATTTATTTATTTATTTTTTTTTTTATGGATCTTGCAGATGAGTGGAATTCTCAGCAGCACAAAATAAGATCAAACAAGCCTGAATTTTTTTCATTTTTAGCTGCATGACTTTTTCTTGCGCTGTGCAGTTTTCCGAGTTTTTTTTTCTTTCTTCCCCCTTCTCATAACTACTGCATGTATCTGGCCAGATAGTGTTTCAGATAGTGGGTAGAGGAGGAAATCTGGTGGCGTGTCACTTTTCAACTGCATGCCACTTTTTTTTGTCTGAGCTGAGCAATAAATGATCATTCATGTATTTAACGCAAATTTATTTCATTAAAAAGAAAAAATAAAGAAAATTTATTTCTTTAATTTAAAAAAAAGTAAAGAAAATTTATTTCTTTAACCTTTTACCAGAATTAAAGAAAAGTTATTTCATTAAAGAAAAAAAGTAATGACTATCAACCCTGGTTATTGCTGATAACACAGTAACAGAGCGAAATACGCTTAGATCTCATGTGAGCTAAGTAGTAACCATTTATCTCCTTTACTAGAGCCGGCTTTCAACTACTCATCCATGATAAAGTTAGGCAGTAATGTAATGTAATGGGTAGACCATCCAAAGCCGATGATGTCGTCATTGTGCATGACTTTTATTTGTATGTGCAGGTGTGGCTGGCCAAGCCAATCCTGGAGCCACACCTGCGAGGGCAATGGGGGCACTGGAACGTAGCTGTGGGGAGAGTCGACGCTGTCTTTCTGCGAGCTCTGGCACTTGTGATCTTTTCGCGCCGATTGTGTCCAAAGAGCGTGCAGGCTTTCCTGGTTGCGGCACGCCAGCCAGATCTGTCTTGCGCTTGCGCTTCAAGTTCCTTTACCGGAAAGACACAGTACCTGAGGCTGTCTTTTATGCAGTCTTTGAAGCGTTTCTTTGGCTGTCCTTGCTTCCTGTGGCCTTTTGAGAGTGTACCATACAAGAGGTGGCGTGGCATGCCAGAATCATCCATGCGTATGACATGACCTGTCCAGCGAAGTTGTGTCTTTAAGATCAAGGCTCTAACACTCACTAAGCCAGCATTGTCCAGGACTTCCAGGTTTGTCACCTTGTCTTGCCACTTGATGTCCATGAGTGAGCGCAGGGATCTCATGTGGAAACGTTCAAGTTGCTTGAGGAGCTTTCTGTACAGCGTCCATGACTCACAGCCGTAGAGGAGACTGGGGAGGACTACAAGGTAGTTAGTTATTTGGGTTTAACGCCGAGCAGGCAAGTAAGGCCATCTCACGGCGGGACTACAAGGTAGGCAGTAGCTAGGTCAGAAAAGGCGGTGGTAAGAGGTGGTAGATAACTCCGCTCAGTTCTCTCCCTTACTAGCCCTGTTCCCACCTACTACTTTTCGTACCTTTGATGTGAACAGTGTCAGCTTAGCTGATCTGTTTTCCCAAATTTTGAACAGTGTTGACGTTTTCATGCGGCGGGGTGTCAGCCGACAGATTCACGCAACGCTGAAATGATTTCGTCAGAAGTTCGCTGTCTATTATTTTCTCGTTATAGGATTACGTGAGTGTTTTCACGCTTTGACGTCATCTGAAACTCTTCTGGTGTCATTATGGGCAAAACTTGGAGCAGTTGCGCAGTGTAGTTGTTTCCGTTTCCCTTCTGGAAAATGTATTTTCACCCACATTGTGAAGCGTTTTGGCAAAAAAATAATAATTTCTCATCGCAAAAGAGATGAATTTCAAGTAAGCTTCATTACTACCTACCTTCGGACATGGCGAAGGTAAGCGAATTCTGTTTAAATATTCAGGGTTTAGGAAATTTCAGAAACAAATGCAGTTTAGCACTTGCCAGCCATTGAATGATAAAGAGAAGCAGTCTGAAACACGTGTGTGCTGGTTTGTGATTTCCGGACCTTATGACCTAAGGGCCGTAAGGTCTGAAATCATAAGCGGCACACGTTTCTGAAATGAGAAGTCAATTTATTTTAATCTTTATCAGCATTTATTTTGTCACATTCTTTTGCTGCTTTCCCCAAAAGGTCAGAGTTGATCGTGGCGGAACTGAGAGGCCTTTCCTAGATCCTGGAGTCGTCTGGTGGAAAACTAAAAGATCGCGGTAGGGACAACGCTCACACGCGTGTTTGATATCAATTACTCACACAAGCAGGCACGTACGTGCAACGTACACAGGCATGTATGCACGCACGCAGATACATATACGAACACATTGAAACCATGTTAATGGGAGAAAATCTAGCGATTTAACCCTTCACGGCCGGAACACAACATTAACACCCAAAGTTAAGATCCCAAGAGCCCCCAGAGTTGCTGTATGTTTTAGACAAGCGGTGAACCTACGACAAGTCCGCTTTCAGACAAGGGATTAAAGGGATAGCATGACACTAACATTTAATCCGTTTAGTGCCGAGAAAATGTGAACACCATCCAACTGCAAGAGGTATAAATCCTCATGAGCTCCCGCAGTTGTGGGGGCTCATGAGGATCTATGTCTCTTGCTGACACCACTGAAGCCATGTTTCTTGGACGTCCCGGGTTATTTCGGTATTAAATTAATGAAGATTGCAGAATAACAATGTGCGTCCACTGTCAGTGAACGGGTTAATTAGCGGTCTCTGACTATTTGCCTCTTTCTTATCGTAGAACTGCCAAGAAAACAGCACCCGAGCACCCTCACGTAACTCTTCAATCTGACTTGTGTGGAGTGAGCTCCCGTGAGTGAAACTGACTGGCCGCTCTCAGTCACACCACCCTTCCAAAGGTCAGACATGTTTTCGTCCTGCGAATTTTGACTGCTGAGCGGTAAGTCGTCCTTAAACTATTTACTTTAGGGACATAGTTTTGTTTTGGTATTCTAGTTAGTATATATAGAATAAACGACTACCCGACATCAGAATTGGTTCAAAATTGCAACTATTTCGACGGAAACTATGCATTAAAAGGCATGACAAAAAATGCGATATCGCATGTTTGTCCGGGATTTTAATGCACTGTTTTCGTCGCCACACATGCAATTTCGACCTACTTCTTATTTACGAACAACGTCTATTATAGTAATATTTGGGTATTTTATTAACTCATTGTGCCCGAGGTACAAAATACCCACATTGTGGAGCTACCCTCTGAGGAATGCATTATAAATTCAGGAGACAGATCGACCATGATAGTTCAAGGTTGGTGGTAGAATAGCTTGGCGCATATGCGCCAAGCTATTCTAACAAAACCCTTGAACTATCGCGGTCGAGATATACCTTCCTATGGTGTGTCGCGGGCAGAATGATGTCGTCCGTCCGCTGTCGTCCGTGGCAAAGTTTAACGTTGGCATTTTCTCGGAGACTATTCAAGCCACAGTCTTCGAACATGGCCCAGGATACTTTGTGACAAGACCTTTTCTAAGCATACCAATTTTAGTGACCTCTCACAAAGGTCAAGGTCACAGGGGATCAGGAAAAAGTTCCAAAATAGCTTTATTTTATCATATTTGTTTTTCCTTTTAAATACTATTCATAGCTTCGAACCCAAACTTGGTACAAAGATACCTGATAGTGAGATCTTTTTATGCATACCAATTTGGTTGATCCCTCGGAAAGGTCAAGGGTACAAGAGCTCAGGAAATAGATTTTAAAAAATTGCCATATTTTGACAAAAGAATTTTTCCTTTCTCAAATACTATTCACAACTTCAAATCTAAACGTGGTACATAGATACCTGATGTTAAGACCTATCTATGCATACCAATTTGGATGAGCCCTCAGAAAGGTCACGGTTCACAAGAGGTCGGCAAATGTGTGAAAAATACCAATTTTTTACTTATGTGTGAAGCAAAAGTGAGTCGATGTTTTGGGCCAGTGGTCGTCCGTCAGTCGTCCGTCCGCCGTCGGCCGTCGTTCGTCGTCCGTGGTAAACTTTAACGTTGGCATTTTCACGGAGACTACTCAAGCCACAGCCTACAATCTTGGCCCAAGGATACTTTGTGTCAAGACCTTTCTAAACATACCAATCTGAGTGACTCTCACAAAGGTCAAGGTCAAGGGTGATCAGGAAATAAGTAAATATAGCTATAGCGCATATCCGTCTTACTGTTTGAGAAAACTCAGATTAATTAATGTAAGCACTCAGCTTTTACAGATGTTTTACTGCTCCAGTTTTGTTAGCGTTATAACTTTTGGACTGACGTGCTGGGGTAGAAATTTATGTAAAAGAGATCACGATCGTCTTAACAAAGTAATCAGGAAAGCGGGTTGGGTGACTGGTAGAGCACAAGATACTTTGGACACACTGTACAACAGACGTATTAAGAACAAACTGCCTGACATTCTTAATGACAAAACACACCCACTTAGATATGAAGTTGACAGCAGGTGTATCGAACGAAGTGGCAGACTTCGAGGCCCCAAAAGTAGTACATCACGTTATGCCAACGCTTTTGTCCCTCAAGCTGTTACCCTTTTCAACAGTAATATCAGTAGATATTGTCTGTCAACATTTTTGTTGTTGTTTAGTACTAGCCCATTCAGTAGTTAACTGCAACATTGCTGACATCCCGAAGCACAGGGGGCATAAACCATGTGTTTCTGATGTCAAGATTGGTAGAAAGGCAACAGTACGTCTGTTACAGTTTATCTCTTTAACAGAGAGTTATAGATTATTTTATTAATTTAATGAGTGAATGATGATGCCATGTGTTTTATGGGCAGAGAATAAATTTTCCCATGAGGGATTAATAAAGTATTATTGTATTGTCTTGTATTTTGACATAATTTATTATTTTCTCAAATACTATTCAGAACTTCAAACTCAAGCTTAGTACAATGATACCTGACGGTAAGACCTTTCTGTGCATACTAATTTGGTTGATCCCTCGGAAAGGTCAAGGGTCACAAAAGCTCAGGAAATAGGTAAAAAATAACCATATTTGATTAAAGAAGTTTCTTTTCTCAAATACTATTCGCAACTTCAAACCCAAACTTGCTACAGAGATATATGATGGTAAGGCCTATTTAGTCATACTAATTTCGATGACCCCTCGGAAAGGTCAAGGGTCAGAAAATTCAGAAAATAGATCCAAACTAGAGATATTTTGTAAAAAGATGTTTTTTCTCAAATGCTATTCACAACTTCAAACCCAAATTTGGTACAGAGATACATGATAGAAAGACCTATTTATGCATACTCGTTTGGATGACCCCTTGGAAAGGTCAAGGGTCACAAGAGGCCGGCAAATGTGTGTAAAATGCCCATTTTTGATAACATTGTATGTATTATCACCATTTTTGCAAAATTTCAATTAAAGTTGGCACAAAGGCTGCTGACGATAAGACCGTCTTATGCATACTAATTTAGTCGATTCATCGTAAAGGTCAAGGGTCACGGGGGGTTGACAGATGTGTGAAAAATGCTTACATTCTGAGAGAACGTGGATATACACAATACAATACAATACAATACAATACAATACAATACAATACAATACAATACAATAATACTTTATTAATCCCTCATGGGGAAATTCACATTTTTGCCACCACAGTTGCTGCATACATTTACTCACTCGCTCATTCCACAAATTACAATAACAGAGCTACAAAATGGACAGTGAATGTGGACGGGTGAAGCCCGTCGCCAAGGCCTAATGGCCAGCGCCAGTAGCCTCATCGCGACCCGAATCTCCCTGACAAAAACAGAATTCTAAGACAGCCCTATTTCTCCTGAACACACTATTATAATGTTCTTTGTTAAGTTCCTACTTGACTAAAGCTAGTACATAAAAAACAAGTTAACAACAGAAACAAAATACTCGCATCGATACGGAGATGATCTCCGATCTAGGCAACATAAAAACTGTTCAACGGTCAAACAGCACCTGGGGGCCCGTCGCCGCCATAGTACAGCGCCGGTGTTTAGACAGTCGCTCCGGCATAAACAGTCACCACCTTAATTATACTGAACATAACTAGTATATAACTTCATAGTCATTTTAAAAACAAAAGTAGTAGAACTACATCATTAACGTGAAAGCAGTCCAAAATGGGTTCTAAAAGGTACACACGCGGCTGTTCAGTAAGAAACACAGTCACTGAGTCTGGGAGGTGTCTGTCATTACATCATTCGGCTGAAATGTGGGACCCGAAGCTTGCTGGTACTCGCTTCACTGAGTGCACTAGCGCAGGCAGTGATGTTGAGCTTGGCGTGCCGGAAGAGCCACTCCTGAGATGAGATGATGAAAGGGGAGGAAAGCACGTTGGTTGTATTGCCACAGCATAGCGCTCGCTGTTCTTCTGATATCCGCTTGGTACAACAAGAATCAGCGCGTGTATCAACTCCCAGCATAGCGGCACAGCGGAGAATAATATAAAATCCAATTAACAGTCACAGCACATCAAATTACCAAAAGTCATCAAAACGAAATACCGGTCGTGAGCCATAATGGTTTTGCCTTTCTTTTTGATAGAATTGTAGTTATTATCAACAGTTTTGCAAACGTTTCAGTCAAATTTGGCACAAAGGTAGCCGATGATAAGACCTTTCTGTGTATACTAATTAAGTCGACTCATTGCAAAGGGCAAAGGTCACGGGGTTTGACAAATTTGTGAAAACTGATTAATTTTTTTGAAAACGTGGATTTTGCTGGTGCAGAAGTTGTTGTTTTTTTTGTGTGGTTTTATTTTTTCATTTATGTATTTATGTTATCCTCGACCTTCCTCAGAAAACAAAGTTGGGTGGAGGCTGAGGGATGAGTTATTGTTAGCAGGGGTTCGCTGCACGGACCCTTGTAGGCCTTCGGGAGGTCAAATGAACATTTTACACATCAGGCCTTCGGGGCACAATGGTTCCTTTGACCTACCGAAGGCCTACAAGAGCCCGTGTCGGAACCCTTGCTACCAATAATTTATGATATACAGTGAATCAATAAAAACGCGAATTTTTCATCGTAGAGCATTTCTTCGTAAATATAATTATGTTTGTTTTACTTTGGCACAGTTAGTAAAATAATGTTTGGAAAGAAATGTTATGTCTTGTGTAAAGAGAGTGTTTAGTTTTAAAAATCTCAAGTCGATGACTTACAACGTCATCAATAACCCTACCATTGCGGTGTATATTGAACGTGAAATTGGGGGCATTTGCAGAGTACACAGCTGAAAACCAAACAAAGTGTAATGTCATTAGGGTCAGTATGATCAAAAATCCGGCCTGTTTGATCTTGACATACTTTTCATTGTCAAGTCACCTAAAAAATCAAGATGACTTACAAACACGATAAACGGTTATTTATTTTTATGGCAGTGACCATGAGTGTGTTCCTCGAACATCTCTTTGTCAACCACATAAAAAATGGTTTACAAGTAGTGCATATTGCAGAAAATCTGATTTTGGGGGGCTCACGCGCGAAGCAAAAGTTAGTCTATGTTTTGGGCCAGCGGTCGTCCGTCCGTCGTCCGTCCGCCGTCGTCCGTGGTAAACTTTAACGTTGGCATTTTCTTTGAGTCTATTCAAGCCACAGTCTTCATGGCATAAGATACTTTGTTGCAAGACCTTCTTAAACATACCAAGTTGAGTGACCTAAGTCAAGGGCAAGGTCAAGGGGATGAGGAAATAGGTAATAAATAGCCATATTTGACCAAATTGATTTTTTTTCTCCTTATGGGAGGTTGACAAAAGTGAAAAATGTGTACATTTTGAGCAAACATTTATTTTGCGGGTACAAATGCCAACCCTTTCCTTATGTCATGTTAGAACACATAGTCAAGGTCGTAAGGTTATTCATTATGTGGATCGGATGCAAGTGAGCTTTGAGGGCTTTGCCATTCTTGTTTTGGTTAAGATTGTAGTTTTTATCAATTTTTTTGCAAACGTCGCAAAGATCAAGGTTCACGGGGGCTTGACAGAGGTGTGACAAATGCTTAAATAGTGTCACTAAGGTCGTACATATGTGCATCGGTCATACACGTGAGCTATAATGGCTTCCCTTTCTTGTTGAGAAGATGTGCACCGGAAGTTCTGTGTCTCTAGAAATTTGTATTAGTGAAATCTCCTTTTGAGGTAGTTTAGAACATAATATGCAGTCAACAACGTACGCGTGTTAACTCATTCGCTGCCAGCCGCATCTGGATGCGCGGCTTATGCCGCGCATCCGGATGCTGCTGGCCGCGAATGTGGTAACCTATTTCACAGGAAACCTGCTTGTCACAGTGTGTCTAGCATTGCTTATTTTCACCACACGTGTATCTTCCAAGGCAGCCGAGGGCGATAATTCTCTCAAAATGTGTGTGCAGGTAGCTCAGACAGTAGGAACAACATCTAAAGTAAACAATAAAGATAGTATTCTTTTTTTTGTTGTATGGGTGGATCTTCGATTGCGGGTATATTTACCGACACATTTCGCGTTTTTTTGTTTTTTTATTTTTTGGTTGTTGTTTTTTTACTTGCCTCTGAGTATATTTGTTCTGTTTCTTTGATTGTAAAAATATCAAATTGTCTGCGAATGTTGTGAAAACTGTCACCACAAACGAACACACAATTACAAAACTACGCATGTAAATACCGAGGTCGCGAGTTCCGCCAAACTAGCCCACTCTCTAGTGCCAGAAGCCAGAAAGCGCAGTAGGCTGTGGGCAAGCCAGCATGTCACTATGGATGATCGGCAGTGCGAGCAGGAAAACTTTACGTAAACAAAATATTTCAGTGGAATCGCCCTATATAAGCAGATTTTCTTTGAATGTAATCCATCTACTTTGGTATAACAATGTTAACTCATTCAGCCCGGACATACCATAGCAAGACATATATCGAACGTGAGAGTTAAAGGGTGGTGCCATAGGCGCCAAGCTATTTTGGCACCACCCTTGAATTATCATGTTCGATCTGTCTCTAGAACTGTAAGACAGTCCTTCAGAGGACAACTTTAAAATTTGGGGATTTCGTTCCTCGGGTAGAATGTGCTCAATAATTATACTACAGCTATTGAAACGCTATGGCAGACCAATTTCCGAAGCCACCGTGACTGGCTTCATCGCCATATGCAGTTTTCATGAATGTTGCAAGATCAATTTTTTTCAGCATTATTTCCGCCACATACACGCACACACACAAACAGTTGTATTGTAACAATTGTTTAGTCAGAAAGCAATCGGCACCGTCATTTGCCAATCCGAGCTTACATTTCCTGCATGCTGTATGTGATACACAGCAAAACGGTCAAGCGTAACAGCCAGCAGAGTTGCCCACATTTCGCTGCTATCCCATTCTAGTCTCGGCTCAAAGTCGCGTAATCTAGCTAGCGTGCTCGCACTGCTCGGGAAATCGCAACCGGCCTATCGAGGCAAAGAATGATACTGATGAACGATCTAAATCCACTCATGATTGTCCGTGATTTACAGTTGTCTCAGAAACACGACGTCATCATGGCTTCACGCCGCCAGCACACGAGCGGTCTTGTCGGATCGCTGAGACATCTGATATCTCAGAAACAGGATGACGCAGACCACGCGGAAAGAACTATCTCTGAAATAGTTCTTGATATAGACAGAAGAAACACACTTCAAGGTATGCTGAAGCTCAGAGAAGAATTGAGAAAAAGGAAAAAATGGCTGGAAGCATGTACCGCACGTCTGGATATGACTGCTGGACATGGAGTGCCAAAAGCTGGCCAGCACACGAAAATCACCGATGAAGTGCCAATAGACATGGCAGATCTTCTAGGCGAGGTGATTGGCTACAATCTACCATCACGTGATCTCGTCGACGAATGGAAACGCGGGAACGACAACCTTCTCAAAGTGTGGGATTTCCTGCAAAGCGTGAGTAGAATCGATTGTACGAGAAACGATTTTTTTTTATCAGTTGGAAAATGAGGTGTACATGACCTGTATTCCAGTATGTGGTATGAAGGTGCTGAAATCAGTTGCATAAGAATAATGTTCGGGGTGAAGCGGGTGACTCTTCTCTTTCTCAGTTTTCAATGAAGTTTTCCCTTGCCACAGACAAAGTACATGTAGTTTCATAACTTTAGAACATAATTTTTTACTAATTGAGCCCGGCGCACGTATTTCGCAAATTTTGGAGGCGTCATCTAACGACTATGCACCGGTTGCAGGAGATGGATCGACCATGATAATTGAAGGGTAGTGCCAGATTAGCTTGGCGCCGACAGGCGCCAAGCTAATCTGGCACTACCCTTCAATTATCATGGTCCACCCATCTCCTGCTCAAGTGCGTCAGGGCTGAATGGATTAATTAGAAAAAAAGACCACTGTTTTCTTTTTCTGCTCATCGATGTTTATCTTTCGCGCGTCGGTAGCTGTTTTTGTCGCATTTGTTCCTGTAGGAATCATCGCGACAAGAAACACTAGCGACACGCAGAGGGTTAAAACTAAATATGTTGTCGATGTGTCACAATGTTCTGAACCCATCTCAGAGGCTGCCTCTCTTGCTACAGTACCACCTACTCTAGAACTGAATCTGCAGCGTATCCTTCTGTCTAGACCTCTTCTGTCGATACCGGGATGTACATTCGGGAAATAATGACAAATGCTATAGATGTAATATAACAAAATTATATGTTTGAATACATGAAAGCTAAAGTTATTAATTTCATTCCGAGTTAAAAAAAAAATATTTAAAAATGTTACAGTACTACATATTATATTTTACTGCTCGAAAGACTCGTTCAATTTTTTTAAAGCAACATTTGTGTTGAAATCGATAAAAGATGTAATAAATACTCATTTTCATTTTAATTTGTGTAGATCATCTACGACTGTTTCTGTTTAATTTTTACGTCAAATGTAAACCACCCTAGAATTTTTTTTCCCGTGTCAAATGAGAACTAGTCATTTACTTATTAACTCATTCGAGTAGCGCCGCCTATGGATACGCGGTTTATGTTGCGTATCCGGAGGCGGCACGTCTCGAATGAGCTAACCGGTTTTCTTTGGTTTGCATTCGCCTTATTTTGAAGTCAGAAAAAACATATTTAATATTTTTTTTCCTGATTTCATGTCATCAACAATAGGGGGCGGGTGGGGGTAGGGAGTGGGTGGGAGGGGGGGGGGGAGGGAATCTTTCCCGTGTCAATGCAAACGAAATCCAGGTAGCTGAAATAGTAAAGAGTTATTTATTTTTCTTTCGGTGCTAATGGGCTCTACCTATGAATTTACTGACCATGTACAATTTATTCCCCTAAACGTTTTGCTCGGATATAAATTTGGAAAGGTTAAAAACAGTGGACACGCAAAATAGTATTTTAGGCTCACGTGCGAAGCTAAAGTGAGTCTATGTTCTGGACCAGTGGTGGTCCGTCCGTCTGCCGTCGTCCGTGGTAAACTTTATTTTTTTTCTCAAATACTATTCCCAACTTCAAACCCAAACTTGGTACAAAGATACCTAATGGTAAGACCTTTTCATGCATACTAATTTGGCTGATCCATCGGAAAGGTCAAAGGTCATAAGAGCTCAGGAAAAAGTTGAAAAATAGCCATATTTTGACAAAAGATTTTTTTTCTTCTCAAATACTATTCACGACGTCAAACCCAAACTTGCTACAGAGATACCTGATGGAAGACCTTTCTATGCATACTAATTTGGTTTATTCCTCAGAAAGGTCATGGGTCACAAGAGCTCAGGAAATATGTTCAAAATAGCTATATTTTGCCCCCCCCCCCCCCCCCCCAAAAAAAAAAAAAAAAAAAAACCAACAAAACAAAACAAAAAACAACACAAAAATAAAATAAAATAAAATAAATAAATAAATAAATAACTAAATAAATAAACAAATAAATAAATAAAATAAAATAAAAAAAGCAATTCTTAAGGACTATTCACAACTTTAAACCAAAATTGGGTACAGAGATACCTGATGGTAAGACCTATCTATGCATACTAATTTAGATGACACCTCGGAAAGGTCAAGATCACAATTTGCCGACAAATGTGTTTTTAAATGCTAATTTTGATAAAATGGTAGGTATTATCAACGTTATTGCAATTTTTTCAATCAAATTTGGCGCAAAGGTAGCTGATGATAAGACCTTCGTATGCATACTAATTTAGTTGACTCATTGCAACGTTAAGGGTCACAGGGTGTTGACAGATGTGTGAAAAAAAGCTTACGTTTTGAGAAAACAGGGATTTTGCTTGTGCAGAAGCCATCCCTTTACTTACTGTCACAAAGTAACAACTGTAGATCGGTCATACATGCGAGCCATAAAGGCGTTGCCTTTCGTGTTATTTGTAAATTTGCCCGTGTACATTCATGCTGTAGTAAAGTTATTTTCAAGCTTGAGTCAGTGCAATCCCACCCCCTAATAATGACTAATTATCCAAAAATGGCAATTAGTGGTATGTGTTGTATTCGTTCAGACTGTATTCTACTTGTGAGTTTCGGCTGACATGATAGTCGGACTAAAAAAACATTACTAGATATGTTTGTAAAAGAGCCTGATTACTTAACCCTTTGCGTGTCGCCAGCGGTTCTAGTCGCGATGATTGCTGGAAGAATAATCGCCACTAAAACTGCAACTTACACGCAAAGGTGAACAGAATGTTTTTTCGTTTGTGTCTGTTTGTGTGTGTGTGTGTGTGTGTGTGTGTGTGTGTGTGTGTGTGTGTGTGTGTGTGAGTGTATGTGTGTGTGTGTTTGCGTGTGTGTGTGTGAGTGTATGTGTGTGTGTGTGTGTTTGTGTGTGCGTGTGTTTGTGTGAGTGTATGTGATATGTGTGTGTGTGTGTGTGTCGTGTGTGTGTTTGTGTGTGCGTGTGTGTACGTGTGCTCCAAGCAAATACCTATATTTTCTGGCGGAATCGATGTTATTGCTTACCTGATTGTAACTTTTTTTCCTGAGATTACTAACATGACTTCATTAACTCATTCAGCCCGGCGCACGTATTTCCCAAATTTTGGAGGCGTCATCTAACGACTATGCACCTGTTACAGGAGATGGATCGACCATGAACATTGAAGGGTAGTGCCAGATCACACAGATTCAAGGGTAGTGCTAATCTGGCACTACCCTTGAATTATCATGGTCGATTCATGTCCTGCTGTAGTGGTCAGGACAGAATAGGTTAATACAATTTATTTGTTTTCAGCCATTAGAGTCGGATGATGCTACCAGTACCAGCACAGTTGACGATGAGGCCACTTCACACAGCGAAATGAGTGGTCAGTACTTTATTTATAACCTACACGATCTACAAAAATGAACTATCACATAATCCTTCCACTGGAAACGACCATGAATTCCAATCAGCAAACTGTGTGGGGCATTGTTAACCACATAACCCCCTCCTCACACAAGCAACGTGGATTCAAGGGAGACAGGAAAGGGACTGCTCCACATGAGGTCCAGCGAATACTGGGATTCATAAAGATGTTTGTTTTCCTCCCTACGTGACACGACCAGTAAATTTAGCGCAAACTGTACCATGTGACCGTGATATAAAAACCACTGTAGCGAAAAATGGGGGACGTTTTATAGCCCTCTCGATGACGCGTTACGACCTCGTTTTCGAGTCTTGATAGCAACTCGGTTCACGACAAAATAGCAGAAAAAAACGCACTAAAGTAGTCCTATTTGACGTAATACACATCATCTGCCTTATTTTTTACGACATGAGGAGCCAACTAAACAATATTTCACCACTAATTACACAGCGCAAACAGCAAAAGCCTTCCACCGAGACATTTTCAAAGTTCGGGAAACCACGGAACAAAAATAGCTTCCGAGTTTTATTTTAACCAATCAGAAACACAATCCTTGCAAACCGGCAAGCCAGGCACTGTCGTCTGCTCAAACACCAACAGGCAACATGCCACAATTTCACCAAAGCACAGAGCAACAAATTCAAGAACTAAAACGAAAATACACACCCAGCAACACTATACACAAAGCACGCTATTGCCAAATTTTCACATCACTCAATGCGGGACTATCTGAAGAAAATCATCTCCCGAATTTTCGAAGACTATCTGACATCATGTCTACGCTGTAAAATAAAATCGTACCTTAAAATCCATCAGTCTCAGCACTAGTCCTGCTGTTAACAACGAGCGTTTTGTTTTGGTATTCCTTTTTCCAGATATCCCAACACACAAGACACTTTAGGATATAACAACGACAATCTGCTGCACACTCCAAGCCATCCCCTTCTGTCGTCTTGAATCTAAAAGCACGAGGCACCATGCTAACTTGCACAAGCTGTCACATCAGTGGTCAAATGCCCATCGCTTCATCAAAAAGTTCTTAATTTTTCTGAATCACACAGCAGTCAAGAAGCACTGTCACTGTAATACTTTAAAGACCTTTTGTAGACATTGCAGATTGAATCATTCTGTACACAAGCCAAGATTAGCTTTTTACTCGCGAAAACAAGACTTGCGCTCCTGACACGGAATCATGTGCTACGTCACAGTCTGGGAATCCCCGGCAGAACACGTATATTCAATGGTGTCACCTATCCGTCACAGAAGCGGCCGTCTTCATAAACCGGATTTTTTCTAAACAATAAACGGAGGAAGGAAAACAAATACGTTATTGGTCGGAGGGGTTCGCTACACGGACCTTTGTAGGCCTGAGGGAGGTCAAATGAATCATTGTACCCCTCAGGCCTTCGGCCTTCGGGGTACAATGATTCCTTTGATCTCCCTCAGGCCTACAAAGGTCCGTGTAGCGAACCCCTCCGACCAATAACTTATAATGTCTCCTGCAGTTGTGCGTTGCTCAGTGTGTGCCGGTAGTGTGATTATTTCACTGCTTGAATATGATGTATCATTAAACAATTAACTCTTTTAGCCTCAAGGTGTCATTTCTCACAATTTGGAGGCTTTGCCTTACGATTATGTACCAGTTGCAGGAGATGGCTAGACCATGATAATTCAAGGGCGGTGCCGGATTAGCTTGGCGCCTTCAGGCGCCAAGCTAATCTGGCACTACCCTTGAATTATCATGGTCAAGCCATCTCCTGCTGCAGGGATCCGGGAGCTAAGAAGGTAAACCAAGACTTTAAAATTGACGCTAGATTTCAGTTTTGTTAGTCACCGGATAGAGAGCAGCGCGCATATGAGCCTGTCTCAAAAGGCTACGTTTGCTTGGAGTGGTCAAGCACAGCTCCTGTATTTCATGACTTGAAGCGAATAAACCTTGAATCACTTTTTTTTTTGTTTATATATATATATCTAAGGACCTATATTTAGCAGTAAAAACATGCACAGAGTAGAGATAAAGAAAGTCGTGCTGAAAATGTGATGAAAATAAGGCATATTTTCCACCTGGGTCACGACATTGGGCAGCAAACTGTTGGTCAATGTACATCACAATAAAAAGTGCAGATGCGGTTGTACCTTTTGTGTTTGTTTCTGTATTGAATGCTTTGTTTGTCTGAACGTGTGAAATCTGTATTGAGTACTTCGATTTGTAAAAAGACATCTTCAAAAAATATGCATAAGATTCTTGACCAACTTTTTCCCCTGCAGGCACTAAAATGTAATTGGGAGTGCAACACTTCTGTGCAGTGTGTATGCACTCAGTGAGTCGACTGATCAATGTTGGGGGAATTGTGATTCATATATATGCGAAACGTCACAGAACTGCAAAACAATGCGTGGATGAGATGAGGCTGTTTTAAAAGTGATGTAGGTCTGACTTTGTCTATTTAGGTACTTAGAACTCACGTTTGTACCAGCGTGCATGTTCGAGATGGGAGTCCAAATGGCTATGAGAAAGAAAGTTGAAGTCTCCGGTGAATGTTACGTCATCCATTTGCCTCACAAATGACGCTTCCAAGTGGAAATAAACGTGTTCACTCAGATCGTTCCTTAATTTTGTCTCATGTCACGATCGTGACATTTTTTACAGTCTAACAAATTATTGCATAAATTGACAAGTAATCTATTAGAGAGCTGTCTGTTGGTTTGGATCTTTGCTTAGTCGAAATTCTGAGTAGAAATGACTCTGATTTATAATAATAATAATAATATTAATAATAATAATAATAATAATAATAATAATACCGTTATTATATAGGCGCTTTCTCTCAATTTTTGGGGCAAATCGACTCAAAGCGCCGCGAACTGAAACCCAACACGCACACTCACGTAACAGACACGGATTTACGCCATTTAAGACAAACAGTACAAGACAGACGAATGGCCAGTTCAGCTACTGAAGTTACAGAGATTTTTGATCGCTTGTATTTGAAATTTGTTAAGTGGCCTGAAACCGGTACCAAAGTGTGGGGGTTGGGGTGGGTGGGTGGGGGGGGGGGTGGAAGAACCGGAGTACCCGGAGAAAGAACCCCCGACGGTCCGCCCGAATTAACGGTTTCTCGAGCTGTTACAAAACTTAGAGTACATTCACGGTCAAACTGTGGTGCTGGACCAAAAAGTGTTTTGGTCCATGTCATGGTCGATCATGTAACACGTTTTTCCACACGTTTCTTATATCATAATCTGCATACTTTATTTTGACCAAGGCGAGCCAGCCTGGAGAGGGATGGGCTCCGCCAGGCTCTTTTGCCCAAGACACACCACATGCCATCAGTGGTGCCCCAACGGTCGGCAAGACTACGGGATATAGATAGATAGATAGATACTTTATAGACACTTATTATGATAAAAATACACCATCTGCAAGGAAAACACTTTACTAGATTGCCACGTTCTGGAGTGCAGGAAAAATGGCATACGATCGTGACATGAACAGACGAGGAGGATCAGAACAAGTGTAAACGCGATTTTTCAGTCAGTCAATAACTATTACTTCACATTCATAGCGACATCATAGCCACTTGTAATATTATAAACGCTTAAACTGCGGATCGCTCTATGGCCCTATCATACCTCCACACTTTGAAGTGCATTCAACAAGTTGACAGTGCGCGAGACCTGCAAAGAAATACTCTTTAACTTCAGACAAGGACACTGTCCTGTTTCCGCCCTGCATGCCTCATTGGAGAACCAGGCTGTGGTCATTCGGGGTCAGTGGATGTTCGAAAAAAATGAGAAGCTGAGACTGAACGCTGCACAACCTGGAACAAAGTTTAGGTTTGAGCAATATATAATAATATACTAATTTTTTTAAAATCATTTTCAGATCTCGGCAATTTTTGAAAAAGCGTCATACTGCGTTTCTAAATGTGCCGTAGATCACATTGTTTTTACATAAATGTGGCAAATTAATTTTGTTTAGAAGAAATCTGATCTGAATGTTTTGTTTTGTAATGGTCTATGTGATGTCGAAAACAATTTGTCAGATGAAAATGGCGTCAAACATGTCCGTGATCCTACAAACTGTTTTGATGCATCGTGCAAGAAACTGCCGACTGTTTCAAGGGTGTACCTGATTAGGATTATTGACAGAAATGATTCCATACTGGTCTGGGCCCTGTTTACCGCCTCTGTCCATCTCACTACTCCAAAGGCGGGGGAGAGTTTGGTTTCCACGGTTCAGTTAGTGTCACAATTCTACAGTTTCTGTTAGATGAAAAAGATCAACAATAAAAATCATGAAACTAATACTTCTACGAATACGAAAACACACTGGTACAGTCTTGTGGCCCACCGTGAGATGGCCTTAGTTGCCTGCTCGGCGTTAAACCCAAATAACTAATGAAAATGTTCCTACGACATTTGGGAGTGTTAGAACATAATTTTTAACCCTTTCTGCCCTGACTCACTACAGCAGGAGATGGGTCGACCATGATAATTCAAGGGTAGTGCCAGATTAGCTTGGAGCCTGTCGGCGCCAAGCTAATATGGCACTACCCTTGAATTATCATGGTCAATCCGTCTCCTGGAACAGGTGCATAGTTGTTAGATGACGCCTCCAAAATTTGGGAAATACGTGCGTCGGACTGAATGAGTTAATTGTAATGATTTTAGATGCTTTACAGAGATGTTTATGTGAATTAGTGAAAGCCCTGTTGTTGCTGGGTGTATGAGATGGGGAGAAAAATGATGAAGGACGAGACAGAGATCCCGTGGACTTGACTTGTAATTGATGTTACACACTAGAAAAGTGGTCAGTGGGGCGACTAAATGGACACAGACGCCGCGTGTTGGCTCGTGCCGCAAAGAACGTCTCACTGATGGCACTTATTGACCACTAAAGGACCGGGAAAAACGTCAGTTTGTGTTTCTTACGTACCCCAAACAGGGCCAAAACTTACGAAATACGAAACGTAAGACTCCAAACTTTAAGTCTACGACAGAAAATATAGATAGCTTACTACTGATATCCTCGCGCTGGGACCATATGGCGTTGAGGCGCGTCCCCTGGGTGGTGGATAGGGGGTCCCTCGTGAAAGGGGTGCACCGAATGAAATAAGGTGCCGTGAACCAACATGGTCTAAGGGAAGGTGACCCCGACAGAAAACCCCTGGTCCTCCTAGTAAGGGGGTTGGGCGTGGGGGTAGCTTCCCCACCCTGCAAAAAAGGAAATAGCTACAAAAACGCCGACGAAAAGACTAATAGTAATTCCTTTCCTGGAGGAGGAAGGTTCTTCTACTAGAAGACTTATGACGTCCTGTGGTGAAAGCCGGAAGTCTTCGGAAGCCACAGGACCGAGCCGCCTCTCTCTATCCAGGGACACAACCATGGGCACATGGAACGTCAAGACCATGTACCAGAGCGGCAAGGCCGCCCAGATAGCAGCGGAAAATGCAAAAGTACAACCTTTCCCTGCTAGGTATCAGTGAAGCCAGATGGACGCAGTCTGGCCAGAAAAGGCTGTTAAGTGGGGAGATGATTCTGTATTCAGGTCATGAAGAGGAGAATGCCCCCCATACAGAAGGAGTAGCATTCATGCTGTCACCAGTGGCACAGAGAGCGCTGATGGGCTGGGAACCTCTTGGGCCAAGAATTATCACAGCAGCCTTTAGAACCAAGAAAAAGCTCAAGCTGAACGTCATCCAGTGTTATGCGCCCACCAATGACAGTGACGAGGAAGAGAAACGAGAGTTCTACGACCGACTCCAGAGTGCCGTGAACAAATGTGCGGAGCGAGACATCACCATCGTCATGGGCGATTTTAATGCCAAAATAGGGGAGGACAACACCGGATCCGAAGAGGTGATGGGGAGACAGGGACTAGGCTCAGAGATGAGTGAGAACGGGGAGAGGTTTGTAGACTTTTGTGCTCTAAACCGACTTGTCATTGGAGGCAGCATCTTCCCACACAGAAGAATACACAAAGCAACTTGGGTCTCACCTGACCATACAACAGAGAACCAAATAGACCATATCTGCTTAGCATGAAATTTAGAAGATCCCTTCAAGATGTTCGAGTGAGGAGGGGAGCAGATGTCGCCTCAGACCACCATCTGCTTATCTTAAGAATGAAGCTCAAGCTAAAGAAAAGCCGCGCAGAGACAACAAGAAGACAGCGCTATAATGTAGGCCTCCTGAGAGAAACTGGAGTTAGAGAAGAGTTCAAACTGGTGCTGTCCAACCGGTTTCAAGCGCTACAGGAGCTAGTAAATGAAGAGGAGGCGGTCACCACAGAGCAGCAGTGGAAGGCAGTTAGAGAGGCGCTGAACTCAACCTGCAAAGACACTGTAGGGTTCAGGAAACACCACCACAAGGACTGGCTGTCGGCACAGACCTTGAAGAAGATAGAAGCGAGGAAGCAGAAGAAGCAGCGGTCAACAACAGTCGCACGAGAGCAGCCAAAGTAAGGGCACAGGAGGAATACTCGGAAGCCAACCGCGAGGTGAAGAGGAGTATCAGGGCAGACAAGAGGGCCTACACAGACAGCCTGGCAGCAGAGGCAGAAAAGGAAGCAGGCAGCGGCAACATGAAACAGGTCTACGACATTACCAGAAGATTGTCGGGTAAGTATGGCCATACAGAAAGACCAGTAAAAGACAAAGAAGGCAAGCCTATTGCAGACAGAGCAGACCAACTCGACAGATGGGCCGAGTATTTTGAAGAGTTACTGAACAGACCTAGCCCACCCGACCCCCCCGACATCCAACCGGCAGAGACCGACCTACCCATCAGCTGTGACAGACCCAGCCGGGAAGAGATCAGAAGAGCAGTGGCATTTTTGAAGAATGGCAAAGCAGCAGGGCCAGATGGCATCCCAGCGGAGTCTCTGAAAGCAGACCTAGAGACAACAGTGGAGATGCTGTACCCACTGTTTGGAAAGATCTGGGAAGAGGAGGTGATGCCAGCTGACTGGAAGGAGGGGTACCTAATCAAGCTTCCCAAGAAAGGTGACCTCAGCAAGTGTTCCAACTACAGAGGAATCACCTTGCTGTCAGTACCAGGAAAGGTCTTCAACAGGATCATCCTAGAGAGAATGAAGAGCTCCGTTGACCCCCAGCTGAGAGACCAGCAAGCAGGATTCAGGAAGAACCGATCATGTACAGACCAGATCGCCACTCTCCGCATCATCGTGGAACAGTCTCTGGAGTGGAGCTCCCCGCTGTACGTCAACTTTGTGGATTATGAGAAAGCATTTGACAGCGTGGACCGAGAGACTCTGTGGAAACTCCTACGACACTACGGTGTACCCACAAAGCTCGTCCGCCTGATCAAGAGCAGCTATGATGGCATGACATGTCGCGTGATCCACGAAGGGCAGTTCACCAGGGAGCTCCAGGTCAGAACTGGTGTCAGGCAGGGGTGTCTGCTGTCTCCGTTCCTCTTCCTACTGGCCATAGACTGGGTCATGAAGATGACCACAGAGCACAGACGAAGTGGAATACAGTGGACACTGTGGACACAGCTTGACGACCTCGATTTTGCAGACGACTTGGCATTACTGTCCCACACTCATCAACAAATGCAGGACAAGACCATGAGGCTTGCTGACATCTCGTCCCAAGTGGGCCTCACCATTCACAAACAGAAAACAAAGACAATGAGGCTGAACACAACCAGGGAAGAACCAATCTTGCTTGCTGGCACCCCGTTGGAGGAGGTGGAGTCCTTCACCTATCTCGGGAGCATCATAGACAAAAAAAGGCGGCACTGATGCAGATGTCAGCGCACGAATCGGTAAAGCCAGAGCAGCCTTTCTCCAATTAAAAAAAGTGTGGAGTTCCAGAGAGCTGTCACAACACACCAAAGTCCGGATTTTCAACTCCAATGTAAAAGCAGTTCTCCTATATGGAGCAGAGACTTGGAGATTGACAAAAACCACAGTCAACAGAGTACAGACCTTCATGAACAGTTGCCTTAGAAGAATTTTGAAAATCCACTGGCCAGAGAAGATCAGCAACGTCAGACTCTGGGACAGAACAGAGCAGATAACAGCAGAGAATGAAATTGGGCGAAGAAGATGGGGATGGATCGGTCACAGCCTGAGAAAGCCAGCTTCCAGTATCACTAGGCAGGCATTGTCATGGAACCCCCAGGGAAAGAGGAAAAGAGGTAGGCCGAGAAACTCCTGGCGTCGAGACCTCCAAGCAGACATCAAGAGACTGGGAACCACCTGGAGTAGAATCGAAGGAGAAGCACAGGACAGGAGTTGCTGGAGGTCTCTCGTCGACGGCCTATACCCGGGTAGGGGTGACAGGCGTAAGTTACTACTGATATAAACTGTGCTTTAGAGGAGTTTGTCGTGTAACGTTAAAGTGAGGTACGCAACTTCACCAAAATTTGTAGAACTATACACATGACAAAAAAATATATGATCGTCGGACAATCGACGAATGTAAAAGATACAACCCGCAATTGTTCTCGGTGTAAATTTGGCGTAACTTTGCAGTGTGCGGTTGCAAGTGCTTATATAAGAGGGAGGGAGAGAGAGAGAGAGAGAGAGAGAGAGAGAGAGAGAGAGAGAGAGAGAGAGAGAGAGAGAGAGAGAGAGAGAGAGAGAGAGAGAGAGAGAGAGAGAGAGAGACTGAACTGAACTGAAACTTTATTTTCTAAGGATGAAGACAATAGGCACGGACCTTCTTACATGTGTGTTCTTAATAACATTTTAGGTATAACACCAGAAAAGGTAACAAGGCAAATAAAATTAAAATGAAAAAGAAGAGATAATAATATAATATAATAATAATAATAATAATAATAATAATAATAATAATAATAATAATAATAATAATATAATAATAATAATAATATATTACTAGGAAGTCATTCAAAGAGCCTTCATGTTTGTATGTGTGTCAGTATTTTTAAACTTAGACGTGATCCAATAAAGGATATCCCTCTGTTAGTAGAATGGCAATAAAACGTTCCTAATGAACCACGTGTACTTGACGACCACTCGTCCAACTGCTAACCGGAGACATGGATTGCCAAGGCATTGTGTCAGTTGACATATGCGCGCGCCGCTCTCATATAAACCGGAAGCTACCGAAGTAGACGTAACAAAATAGTATCAATTTGAAATATCATATACAGTGGTCTGTGTGACCGTGTTCTGTCAGAAAGTGTGCATCTTGACAGTGTTAACCCCATCACTGCCGGTGGCACTGAAGGGGTTAAGACTAGTTTCCTGCATCAACACTATCTTTGTCTGTTTACAGAGGGAGTGCTGCTGAACTTGAGGAGAACAGTACCATACTTGTTCACCTTCATAGCACGCCATCACGATGATAGTGAAAATCCTGGGATTACCGCCATCGTCGCTACAGGTGCCACTCGCTTAGTGATGGCGGACTGGGATAACAGCATGATAAAGGTTGTGGATGTGTCAGCCTTGCACGACGTTCGTGCCGTAAAGCTTCGCGACCCGCCATGGGCACTGGCCCTGCTTCACGACGGTCTGCTGGCAGTCACGTCACTAAGGTGCACACTTTACCTTGTTGACGTGAGAGGCCGCCCGTCCGTCGCGTCGAAGGTAAGCACCGCCAGAGAGTATGGTGGTGTGTGTGCAGGGACTGAGCCAGCCACTTTGATTGTGAGCGGTAGGGAAGCCAGGGACAAATGCGCAACCGTGGATGTGATCACGCGTAACGGCGAAGTAATTCGGACAGTGACAGACAGTACGGTGTTCACATATCTAATCCAGCCTGACTTCCTTTGTCTGGACGGAAAGCACGTGATTGTGTCGGACTGTGCGGCGAACGCGTTATTCCGGACAGAGGTGTCCACAGGCCGTGTTGTACAGACACTGACACACACAGACATGAAGAAGCCCTATCAAGTTGTCACGGACGCGGACGGCAGTATCTATGTTGCTTGTTTGGAGAGTGAGTGTGTGATGAAGGTAAGTCGAGGTATATGGCGGCGGCTGGTGGGATGCTGTCGACGCGGAGACCAAACTTACAGTTTTCCATGTGGTGTATGTATCATGGGATCACGGCTTGTGGTGGGGTGGGACGAAGTTGGTGTGGCTGTGTATCTTCTTGCCTAGTTCGCGTTTGCCTTTCTCGTGTACTAACTGTATCCTGATTTGTTGCATAACATTGCCTGCATTCAGTTTGCCAATCTTCTGTATCAATTCACGTTTTCTTCCCATACTGATAAACATCCCATATAAAGCACCTTTCAAGTTAACTGAGTGTTTCGAGTAAACCGAATGACCGTGACAGCTCATACAACAATAGTGCCTGATTAGTTTGGCGCACGTAGAGGAACAAAAGGATGGCCAGTTGCAAATACGGCTATGTACCCACTCCATAAAGATTTTCCTTCTTAGACATATGCATTGATATATTGGATAACAAGCAAATTAATACTCATGAGCTTGCTAGATAGGCTCTATGCTTTCCTTCCCAAAATCCCTTGCGCGCCAAGAAACTCGATCTTGATGATACTTGCATTTTCAAAACGGAAACGGAAACCCAAAATGCGCTCATGCCGGAACATTAACAAGCTGCTTATGTGTAGTAGTAATGCAATATTTCTTAGTGTGTGTGAACGCTCGAAATTTATATCCTATACACACACACACACATGAACGGAGAAAAGACGCCAGGAAACGTGTGAGTCGCTGGGCTTACAAGTGAAATTGACCAGATGTCATCTAGCGATATCGACAACCTGAGAAAATAACTAAATAAACAAACCTGCTGGCATTTTTCGCAATTATGCGTGATCTAGTTACAAATAGAGTTTACTCAGTAACTCGCACGGATATACAATGCACTTATGTATTCATAGTCAGACGAAATGTACGCGCCGAGTCGACAGCGATTAGACATTCATGTGTTTTATCTGAACACTGCAATCAGCCGCAAAATGAACGATGCGATGGCACAGTTTTGTTTTGGACTGGGTACATAAATTATATTGAGCAACAGTTTTGTTTGATATAGTGCCGATAAACAGACAGATGTGATTACTTGACTCCAATCAAAATGTCTTCGTCTTACGACTCAAACATTTTGATTCGGGCCTCGTAATCACATCTGCCTGTTATCGGCACTATATCAAGCAAAATGTTGCGCAATATAATATAATATAATATCTGTACGCAAAGTTTTCAGTGTGTAGGATTTTCGTCTGTCAGCTTTCACCCATGCATCCATCCTGCTAGTCGCCAGAAGGTAAGTGTCTCTAAATCCGTGGCCTTGTTACATTTGTGCTTTGTTATTCTTTGAGAGCATGTGTGTGTTAATCTTAGGAAAGATCCGATATTCATTTGAGTTATTTTGGATGAAAATTACGTACCTTTTTAGTATGATTTTTTTTATTTTTATTTATTTATTTTATTTTTTTATTTTTATTTATTTATTTATTTATTTATTTATTTATTATTATTATTATTATTATTTTATTTTTTTTTTTTTGGGGGGGGGGGGGGGGGGGGCACGGAGAATTGCGATCGATTTTGTTGTGACGCGTAGTTTCGCTACGGTGTTGTAAAGTTTGACCTACAAAAGACTGGGAGGATTGAGAAGGGTCGCAATCATTCTAGTGATCCTAAATATGACGTCAAAGTTGTCTTCAACATTTCGTAACATTGTATCAAAGGCGCTTAGAGGGTAGTGTAAATTTGTAGTAACTTCTAGACTGTTCTTTTTAATTAATATTAATGAGTGTTACTTTTACTTTTTTGATTGGTTGTGTTGGGAAATTTTGCTGGATTATTCAGGAAATTTGTAATAGTATAAGAGACCGTGTTAGGAACTATGTGTGTACATTGTATGAGAGACGCAGTGTGTCAAAGGTGTTGATGCATTGTAGAGGAGACAGTGTATCAGTGTTGGTGCATTTGTGGATGCATTGTGTGGAGATGGCTTCGCTGCAATAAAATATTGTTGGAACTGTTACTCAAGTGTGGTCTACAACCTTGTGCCAAGCGTGAGGAGTTGCAGCTGAGCGAAGTCTCTTTACAAGAACCCTACGTGCGTGCGTCTGCTGTGATTGCATCATACTAGGACTACGACTAGGACGTAACATACCTGTTAGCTCTGTGTCTGTCTGTCTGTCTGGTTGTCTGTCTGTACTAACAGGCGCGAGGCCAGCAAGAGCTATAGATTCTCATGAGCCCCCGCACTTGCGGGGGCTCATGAAGATCTATGCCTCTTTCATTTTTTTGTGTGTTCTTGGCTCTGCCCCAGCAGGGAAGGTGTCAACTTGCGTGCACGGAATTGATGAACTTGTTATTGTCAGTTCATGTTTTGTAGTCCTGGTGTCCACTGCTACGTTCTGTTTAAGGTCGGCTCCTTTGTCTGCACGGTCCGCTGCAACACGTTGTACAATACAAATGCCTGCTCCGTTCCTGTAGTTAATGCTTTGTTCGCAAACAATTTGAAATCCCGCGGAGTCACGTGGCGCTGGACGTGAAAGGACTGGAATGGACTTGCTGGCTTGGAGTTGTTTTTTTTCTGATTTCCAGACATACTGGATTTTCTAAGACCATTTACGTTTATTTTAAGAGAAAATGCGTGCTATGCAATTCTACCGTTCTTTTATTATTATTATTATTATTATTATTATTATTATTATTATTATTATTATTATTATTATTATTATTATTATTATTATTTTCTGTGAACTCATGTAAATAGTTTTGTTAACATTGCAGTATATTGTGATGCTTTTATTTCATGTCTTAAGAAATATAACCACATCTTGAAGTTTACGTGTTTTTTTGTTTGTTTGTTTTTTTGCTATTATTTTTTTTTAAATAAGGCTTTGAAGAAGACGTTACATTTCCATTGACAAAGAGACGAACTGTGCTATCACAATTAAACTGGCAAAAAGTCAGCATGTCCATTTTTGGCTCACGTGTGAAGCAAAAGTGAGTCTATGTTCTGGGCCAGTGGTCGTCCGTCCGTCGTCTGTCCGCCGTCGTCCGTGATAAACTTTAACGCTGGCATTTTCTCAGAGACTATTCAAGTTACAGCTATTCAAACTTGGCCCAAGGATACTTTGTTACAAGACCTTTCTAAACATACTAATTTCAGTGACCTCCCTCACAGGTCAAGGTCACAGGGGATCAGGAAATATATCAAACATAGCTATTTTGGGACATAATTAGTATTTTCACAAATACTTTTCACAACTTCAAACCCAAACTTGGTACAAAGATACCGGATGGTACGACCTTCATAAGCACAATAACTTGGTAGATCCATCAGAAAGGTCAAGGGTCACAAGAGATCAAGAAATAGGTCCAAAATAGACATATTTTGTCTAAAGATGTTGATAACTGATTGCGATAGACAAATCTGACATACGCCACCGGTTATCAACAACATACACTGGCTTTTGGTAAATTCGGGCGGCGTGCTCGTGTACACTACACGGAATTCATTTGTTGCAAATATTGGCTGTTTTTAGTGAAACTTTGTTTTCTGTGCTGTTCCTAAATGCGTGCTCCGTATCATCCTGTATCATATCGTTCTTGTGGACTGGATTAGGGTGACGCTTCGAGAAGCATTAAACGCATCGATACCCGGTGAGCAAAAGGCTCTTGGTCCGATTCCAGTTTTACTTGGTCCGCGCACAGCTGTGCGCAGGCCAACTAAATCTGACTTTGACCCAAGACGTTTTTGCACACTGGGAATGATGGATACTTTGGTCAGCGAACTTGATACCAAAGCACTTATGTATAAACCAATAATATGCTGGATGATATGGTGAGTGTGACTACAGCCTTTTGGTGTGTGAGATGGAGACCCGATACTGGCATGTGAAGTGCAGCACTTGGAGACGGAAATCTGTGCGTTGGTTTGCTGTCTGTGCATCTTGTCAATACAGAAGACACGTGTGTGATTGTACAGCCGGCCACACACGTGTCTGTCTCTTTAACCCCTTCACTGCCTGTAGACGCATACTGTGTTGTTGATATTGTCAATTAACCCTTATCATTCGGAATACACCAGTGTGTGATATACGTTTGACTAAAATAGTTCAAGGGTGGTGCCAGAATAGCTTGGCGCCTCTAGGCGCCAAGCTATTCTGGCACCACCCTGGAACTAAAGCCGTTGGTCTATATCTGTTTCTGTGAGTACTATAATGTAGCTTGCATACGGCAGTGTACAAATTTGAAGCTTTGAGCCTCGGTATGATATGGGTTGAAGGAGAAAGATCCCTAGCCATTCGAAGAACATAGATACAAAGTGATACATAGACACAAAAGTAATAGATTCCCATGAGCCCCAAAGGGGCCCTGGGCTCTCTTGCATCTGGGAGGTGTTCATTTTTTTCTCGGTAGTGCAGAGGTTAACTAAAATATTTTAACATATGTTTAAGTCATGCGTGTGTGTCAGCTTGCATCCCTCTTAAATCCTCTATCGTTTTGTGTTACGGAGCCTTACACCTTTTGAAAATCTGTTTATAAATCTAGACTTAGAAATTAAACGCCTTGTGCATGCAGGCTCTGCGCGATTTACATTACTGTTTGCAGTGTCGGCGCAGGGGTTAATTTAAGGTAGTAATATTAATGCATTTTTTTTATTTTTTATTTTATTTTAGCATATAAATTATTTAGGCGCCGTTTTACCCCAAAGCAAAAACGCGTGGAGACTAGGAGGCTCATGGTACAGCGAGATACCTTGTCATTTTTATGTTACTGAACAGCTTTATACACATAGCTATCCTTTCAAAGAAATGTTCACACCTTTTTGGAATCATGCATCGTTGAGCACGCGTCATTTTTAAATATGTATGAATAGCATTTTGTGATAATGAACCACCTGAGCATGATGCATTGCTTACCTTTTCCAGGGGGATATAACTATTTTGTAATGTCAGCGTGTGAAATAATGCCATTCTAGACCATGCATTGTGTGTTTCATCATTCCTTAGCTTATTCTAACTGCGACGCACCACTGCAAGATCAGTCATTATAGTTCAACGGTGGTAGCATAATAGCTTGGCGCCTGAAGGCGCCAAGCTATTTTGCCACCACCCTTGAACTATCACGGTCGACATGTTTGCAATGCAGCCCTCAGAAGATAACTACAAAATGTAGGTATTTCGTACCTCGGGCATAATGAGTTAACAAAATACCCAAATATTGCTATAATAGACGTTGTTTGTGAGTCAGACGCAGGTCAAACTGGCCGTGTAGCGACGAAAACAGTGGATTACAATCCCGGACAAAGATGTGATAATTAAGCACTGTTTCTGTCAAAAAGCAATTTTGACATACTTCTGATGTCTGGAAATCGTGTGTTATACGAATACTAACTAGAATACCAAAACAAAACTATGTTTCTAGAAATAACCAATTTGAGAGGACGACTTACCGCTCAGCAGTCAAATTACTGATGTAATGGTTTAGTGTGTATGTAGTATCATCCACCCTGCGCACATTATATTCAACACAACAAGTCACAGCCCGATGTGCAAAAGGCCATCAGGCCGACGTCGACTACCTTCGGTGCGCAAACCAAACGCGGCCGACGTCGGCTCGATGACCTTTTGCGCATTGGGAGGAAGCAACATACGCAGCAATCACACACTAAAGTTTTTCATTCATCACACTAATCGCACCAAAGCAACTAGCATCAACCGCCGAAACACCATCTCTTGGCATTGGTCAGAGTGATCGAGCCACTGACACCACGAAGAGCACAATAGCCTTTTTATGAAGCTTGTTAACATTTAGTGTCATGGAGTGTCAAGCATGACTTATCTACAGCCTCACACCGCCGACAGAAAACACTAGTAACAGAACAACACATATGCTTAGAGGCGTATCACTGCTTGAGGCAAAATCATCTGGGCCGTCCTGTCATCCAAACATAGCCATGTGACACACAGGTGAATGACAAGACGATTCGGACTGCTTGTGCCAGGATATAATGCGTACGTACCGTACAAAATGGGATGGACCATAAACGACAAAGTCCCATCTATATGAGAGCTATCCACGCTGTCAACGGTCTCTACCTTTGTCTTTGACCTGATTCAAATGTTGAAATATCTCCTATTAAACAAGATACGGATTTCATCCCGAAGTGTACCGTATTGTTTTGAGCTCACATGCGGCTCTTTTAGAAACATTCAGAGTTGTTCATATTTTTAGGCTTATTATGCTGATCCATCTCCCTCCTCTCTAAGCCAACCCCTGATCAACACATACGTAGGCGCACACAAATAAAGACGGACACAGGGCACTTCAGTCCCGCCATTAGTATGCTCTGTGGGCTCGTGTAGCGACAGGAATCCATCTCCTGCTACTCTAAACCACCCACTGACCCACACGCACTGGCACACAGAAATAAAGACTAACACACGGCGATTCGCGCCATTCGTAAACTCTGTGGGGTAGCATAGCTATTTTGAAGGAGAAAAAATAGCAAGAGCAGCGAACTGACGTCACTTCAAGCTTCAAGTCACGGCATCATTAGTATGACGTCGTGTTCATAGTGACGGCTCGATGTTCTACGTCACTCATCGCATTACTTACATTTGTCGTATTGAAGGATCAAACTTTGCAATTTTCTTGCTGATTGTTAAGTCCCGATTGTTAAGTACCTTTCTTTTTATAGAAGAGACTTTTTAGGACGGGTCGCGGTGGAGCGAATTTAATAACATGTCCATGATGTCAAAGGCGAGCAGGCTAAACCTCTAACAGTTGAAGTAACAAGATAAAAATTACGCCATGTCTAATTACGCAAACTTCGCAGCTGAATGTACATTTGTCGCAAAGCGCCGTATGTGCTTATGTATGTATATACGTATGTATGTATGTATGTATGTGTGTGCGTATGTATGTAAACAAGAGAATCTCCGACATTTCTATACACACAAGCTTTAAACTTGGCGAAATACTTTCATAAGTGGGTGGTTAAGAAAGTCTCCGAGCATATTGTAATTGAATGTCTCATTGAAGACATAAACAACTGTTTATAGGAAGTCTGATGACCCAGATTAGAGACCGTATTTTTTTTCATATTTACTTGAATGTTTTGCATATAGCTAGTTTGGAGAAAGACATTGGATGAGTTGGGTAGCCAGCTTTGTATCCTTTCAACTTTTTTAGTTAAAAAAAAAAACAATAATCAAATTATTAAAACACTAAAAATGAAAAACACTTTTACTTCTTGTGATAAAGCTCTATGCTTGTGCATAGTGCTCACACAGTAGGATTAGTACGGTACGGGTTTTGTTAACGAGTAGGATTAGTACGGTACGGTTTTTGTTAACGGTTTGTTTGCCGAAAGTCCGTGTGGCATTAGACGCACGTGAAATCTGTGAGACACGGTTAGCACGGGATTTTTAATGAGTTCTGTTTAGTGAGTTCTAGGCGGAAGCTGTGACTGTCAGAGGTCTAGATCGGGAGTGCGGGGCTTGACTGTCATTCTGGACAGACGTTATGCGAGATACCTTAGCCCGCATTCCAAGACTCTGAAGCCTAGATTTCAGGTATGTTTCTATAAATGTAGTATTGATAGTTGTTTAGTTAAAGACAGTATGCGTGGTAAGATTAATGTGGTTGTATAGCGGTGTTCCGGTTTGGTTTAGTTATAGTATGTTTAGAATTCGGTGAAGTAACCGGTGTTTTTGTATACAATTGTTTACCAAGTTAGATGACTAAAGGAATATGAAGTGTGTATGTCTAAGCCGCTATGAAGATAGTACGTGGTTGGGTAAGCATAGTCTTTTCCAGGGTATAGAGTAATGTATAGCAAGAGTGTCAGTTAGGCTATAGTCTGTTTCGAGATAGTGACAGAGATATGGGGGTGATACGAAAATAGTTTATGAAGCACGTGTGTGTGTGTGTGAATGAACGTGTGAGTTATTTGTATCAGCCAGGTTACGTGACGTTTCTCATTGATCCAATATGTTGTGTGTTTAGCAAGTGTTACGTTGGGACTTTTGTTGTCTATTCAGAGTTCTTGTAACAAGAGTGGAAAGACGGACGCCGAGACGTCGAGTCGCAGGTGGGACCTACGTGAGGTCATCCCTCCAGCTCTTCTGAGAGTGAGTTTGACTGGGAATCAAGACACCCAAGTCCAAGCGAGAACTGAGTACCGTACGAGATCAAGGACGTCCGTGCCCAAGGAGACAGGACGGCAATAAGCGTACGACAAATGACTTTCACGCCTAGACGTGAGAAGGACCAACGTAACCAGGCAACAACAGCAAACAGGTTGGAGGCAATGTGAGACTAAGACCTAACCTGGCAAAGATATTGTGATACGTGTGTGGTGTGATAATAGAACAGTGTATATAGTTGATAATCATTTAAGTCGTTTTTCTCATTTATAGTGTATAAAGGTTACTTTAGAAAGGGAGCCCGTGTGTTGTGTTTTACCGCATGAATGCGCCCGTCTGAGTCAGTGGCGGTGTGTGCGTCTGTTGCGTGCGAGTCTGTGCGTACGACTGTAGGCAAGTCTGCGTGCGTTACACTTCTAGAGAAAGTCAGACAGTGGCGGTGACATGAAAGAGGCAACTCCGTCACCACGCAAACGCTGACATAAAACCCTAAATATGACGTCTTTCTCTCTCGCGCCGCCGGATCTCACTCTCTCTCTCAAACAAATATGCGCGCATCTCCAGAAGAAATAATATTCACATGCGCCCTACAGGCGCACGAGGATCGATGCCTCTTTAAGATGTTTGGAGCGCGCGCGCACCCACGCACTAACATGCACACACACATCGACGCGTTTTCAGAAGAGCATGCTAGTGACCCGTGTGCTTAGTATATCATGTAGCTAGGTAAAGTCAACCTGCTTTCACACAAATTATAGCAAGACTGAAACTGTACCTTGCAGTTCTAATTTTGTCACCATTTCCTCAAGCCTCTTAAGCGAAAGTGAAACTCATATCACGTAAAATATAAAATTACGTAAAAACTAAAACTTACGACATGACAAATGACGTTTGACAAATCAACGATGCAGGTGGCCTGCGACCCTTATAGAACACACTGACGCATTGGCATATCTGCGAGACTTTTCAATAGGAGATAATTCAACATCAGAATCAGGTCAAAGACAAAAGGCAGAGACCATTGACAGCGAGGACAGCTCTCATATAAAAGGGACTTTATGGGTTATGGTTCATCCCATCTTGTTTACACCTAGGGCTTACAGGTCACAATTTGACATAATCCTACCCAAGGGTCGGGAAAAAAGCAGGCTTATTCAAACACTGTTTAATGACAAATCACGCTGTTATTAATGAGAAGACAGTAATTTTTAAGTTAAAGAAAATTTAAAGTTATGCTAGATATTTTACACATGACTCCGAAAAAGTGGTGCAGAAAATTGTCTTTATTTTCCCATCGAGGTCATACAGGTCACAATTGATCTAATCATACCCGACAGCCGAGACAAACTATAGGCTTATGTAAATACTGGAAGGAAGTCGTCGGCGAGGTCGTCAGAGAAAGAGTTGGGTCGCAAACATAAAAGAATGGACCGAACTCGAGATGCCAGACTTGCTTGCCACCGCCCAAAATAGAACTCAGTGGAGAGCACTGTCTGTTGCTGCTGCCTCTCAGTCCCCCCAACGCCCAGTTCGGGCAAGGGACTGATGATGATGATGAAATACTGTAGATGAAAAATCATGCAATTAATAATGAGAAGATTGCTCTTTTTTTCGTAAAAAACATTCAATTATTTTTAAGATTAATCCCAAATAATTCGTGAAATTATTGTGTGTGTGTGTTTCACGTTTGCGCCAAAAATACGTTTTCTAGCAAGGTTTGCGTAGCGAGAGCGAGACGTGAGGTCATTTTTATTTTGTTACTTCTTTGCCAGAATTCGGGGCCCGCACGCCCACCACATTGTGTGCATTCTCCGGAATGCGCTCCGACCAGCCCCATTTCCAAGTCTACCGTATTTGCAATAAGTTACACATACAGGGTGAAGTATTTTTGCGTCACGCCTACATTAAAGTCCTTCGTGGAGCAAATATGATTTCCCAAAATTGAGAGCAGTGTACAATGACGTAATTAGCGATGTCCCAAATGTTCCCAGCCCCTCTTGACATACTATTTTGTTTATTGATCAGTTCCATGTATTTCAATGCCTCTAAAATATTTTTACCTGGCAATTAAATAAAGTCTATCAGTGTGACTGCGTCCATCCGGTATTGCAGTTTTTGTAGTACTTATGTGTACCTTGCTGGTTTTTTTTTGGTGGTCGGTTTTTGCTGCTTTTGGGGTGGTCGGTTTTTGCTGCTTTTGGGGTGGTCGGTTTTTGCTGCTTTTGGGGTGGTCGGATTTTGCTTTTGGGGTGGTCGGTTTTTGCTGCTTTTTGGGGTGGTCGGTTTTTGCTGCTTTTGGGGTGGTCGGTTTTTGCTGCTTTTGGGGTGGTCGGATTTTGCTTTTGGGGTGGTCGGTTTTTGCTGCTTTTTGGGGTGGTCGGTTTTTGCTGCTTTTGGGGTGGTCGGTTTTTGCTGCTTTTGGGGTGGTCGGTTTTTGCTGCTTTTGGGGTGGTCGGTTTTTGCTGCTTTTGGGGTGGTCGGTTTTTGCTGCTTTTGGGGTGGTCGGTTTTTGCTGTTTACAGTATTTGAGGTGATCGGTTTTCGCTGCTTTTGGAGTGATCGGCGTCCAATGGGCTAGCAAGTCTGCCAGGGGTAGCGGCTGCCCAGTAGACCGTAACCATTATCACACGGAAGTATGACGTGCGTTCCGATCCACAACTGCATCAACCCGTGAAATCAAATCCCGCTAAAGAAAGAAACAGGCTTAGAAAAGGCAAATACAACACGTTTTGTTTTTTACAATTTAAACATTTATTTTCAAACTGGGCGAGAAGTGTGCACTTGAAGCGTACCTACAGATGACTAGTGCAGTTTGTTCTTGTTTTTACGCCGCCGTGAGATGGCCTTATTCGCCTGCTCGGCGTTAAACCCAAATAACTAACTTGTTTTTACGCATGTCCATTTTGATGAGGCTTTTACGTCTTCATTGCCGAGAAGCAAAGTGAACGTTATTCAACTACAAGAGACATAGATCCTCATGAGCTCCGGCGACTGCGGGGGCCCATGAGGATCTATGCCTCTTGCTAAGACCAGTTTGCATCCATGTTTCTTGGACGGCGGCGACTTTTGGTCGTTAAATGAACCGAGATATCAGAAACAAAGATATAAGTACAGAATACGTGCAGAGTCAGGGTAGGGGTTAAACAAGTACACGCGTTAATGTGCAGGCTTGTTCTACAGCATGTCGTTGAATGGTCATGTGCACAACAGTGGTACAATTGCAGTGCGCCTGAATAGATGAGTGTTCGGGTCGTGCTCCATAGGCAATAGCTGTCTCTGTGTCCAATAGCCAGTCCACTATCATTCTCGTCGCGTGGACGTTTAAACCCCAACGAACCAACATGTACGACTATTGCGTGACGTTAGAGTTATCTCATATTGCCAACATTTGTCCCCTCCTTCTTACCTGAGTACGGGAAAGGGGGGAGGTGTAGGAGGGGGGGGGGGGGGGGCGGGAAACATAGACAGAGACCGCCAACCAACGGAGATACCCAGTAAGGGTTGGCAGCTGTTGCCGCATTCTGTAATTGTGTTCTAGGTGTGACTCATAGCGTTGTTTTGGCGTGTTTAACTTTTTAAAAAAAATCATCATTGTATATTTTAATTGGATAGATAATTATCATTGCAACTGTTTTGTGATTCATCACGTTAACAATCGTAACTCGGTTTTTAATTTTATTATATTTTGCGTGCAGTAATTTAACCTCTAAAATGACGAGAAAAAGTGAACAACACCCGACTGCAAGAGACATAGACCCTCTTGAGACCCTGATGCCGCTGGGACCATGAGGTTCTGTGCCCCTTGCTGAAATGTTCTTTATTGGGATGGGGATGGGGTTCTTGTTACTTTGAGTTTAAAATGAATTCGGAAAGACAATGTTGGGATCTAATAAAGGGATAATGTTTTAGAATATAGAATTATAATGTACATATCATTACGAAAGTCATTTTTTATATTTTAATTGCGATATATCAATTTCAAGTCATTTTTCTAATTTAATTACGATATATCAATGTCAATATGTTGCTTCAAAAGCACACGAGGACAACTAATTACCAAAGAAAACAAAGGTGTGCAGTTTTTTTTTTAATTTATGATATATAGAACTTTTCAACATTTAACCCATTTCGCTGCCAATGGTCGCAGGCTATGTTTCTCAAATCTGTGTGGTTTCGCCGCCAAAGAAGCCAAACGGTCCATTGAGCAGTGACACACACATTAAGAGGCGGATATGTTGAGAGTCCCAATAACTGCGAAAACTCATGAGGATCTATATCTCTCGCAGCGGGATTAGTCGTGTTCACACATTCTTTTCAGCACTGAATGAGTTAATCATCGTCATGAATGATGGGTAGTAACACTGATGACTCATTCGTAATGTTAACTCGTTTGACACGTACTGCATCCGGATACGCGGAATAAAACAGCATAAAGACGCGTGTCCAGATGCAGCATGTCTTGAATGTGTTAACTGAGAATGTCAGTGCGTGCATCTCTGTTAACAGCCCTCTACCGCCGTAAATAATGTAACAGATGGTTACGAAACGCTGCTTACAGGTCTAGCTATGGTTCATTTAGATACAGGACAACCCAGTTTAGCACATGTTGCCTCTATATCAAGTAACCTGACAATGACTCCACTCCGTTTTAGAAATGCAACGCGATTAGTGCGAGAAACAGCTAAAAATAGATTGACACGCGAACGGCAGCGCAAAATAAATAAGTTCGATTGCGCGTGTGCTTTTGCTGCGTGTCCCAACTGCTGGTAAAGTTCATCAGGTGTGGCGACAAACCATAATAAACACAAATTGAGCTGAAATTAATGTGTCTTCAAATTTACACGCAATGGTACTTTAATCACGATAACACGGTGGGAGATGGATGACCCCACACACCGCGTTTCGACTATATATGATGTCGTCCTCTGTGCCGTCTGAGCCACGGCTAGCTTACCGTTGCCCATTTCGCGTCATTTCTGAGACATAATTCTGCGTGTTATATATCATGGTTAAACGGGCGCATTACAAAATGTAGACTGCATTTCAATCGTGCAGACGTTTGTCAGGCGGTGATAACTAGAGCACAGTACCACACGGCCCATTATTGTTTTCCGTTTATTTTAAATAATAATAATAATAATAATAATAATAATAATAATACATAGTATTTATATGGCGCATTTCTCATATTTAAAATATAACTCAATGCGCAGATTTTAACACATTCAGCCCCAACGCCTTACAGCAGGAGATAGATGGACCATGATAATTCAAGGGTAGCGTCAGATTAGCTTTGCGCCTGAAGCCAATCTGACGCTAGCTTTAAATTATCATGGCCCATCCATCTCCTGCAACAGATAAATCATCGTAAAGTGACATCTCCAAAATTTAAGAAATGTGGCTTGGAGCTAAATGGGTTAATAACCCTCCATTACAGACATGGCAGTGTCCGTTTCGCGGATGTTGCAACCCTGCACGTTTCATTATGGGACATACCTTGTAAACGCGTCTCTTTAATGTAGTTGGTATGATGTTTCTTAGTGGTGTCTACATGACTCCATAGTACTGAATGTGTGCTGATTACCACTAGAGAAATGCATCAGCTGAGTCCTCCTCCCCTACAGATCTAATTTAATGGCCAGTCTGTTGAGCAAGCCAGGGAGCAGCGCCCGTTTGGAATCATCGTTGACGACAAGCTGTGCTGGAAAAAAACATATTACCAGTCTCTTAAAACAAATATATAAAAATGTATTCCTGCTCTCTAATCTATTCTACTATGCTCATATTTAGCCACACTTGGATATTGCTTTCTCAATGTGGGACGGGAGTAGCGACGCTAACTTAACTCATTCTACCCCAGACACACCACAGCAGGATAAGGATCCACCAAAATAGTTCAAGGGTGATGCCAGAATAGCTTGGCGCCTACGGGCGCCAAGCTATTCTGGCATCACCCTTGAACTATCATGGTCGATCTGTGTCCTGCACTGCAATGCAGTCTTGAGAGGACAGGGGCAAAATGTAAGGATTTTGGTGTTGGGGTAGAATGAGTTAAAAAGACTAGACTCGCTCCACAGGAAGGCCATTAGAAAACGTGAACAGCTTGACAGCCAGTGCACACCACTAACACACTGTTGCGTGCTTGCCGGCTCCAGTATTTATGCTGTGCCCTAGGTGATTGGATGTCGGGAGCGGTTTTACGGGCGCCAAACTATTCTGGCACCACCCTTGAACAATCTGCAATTGTAATACAGTCCTAAGAGGGCAACTTCCAAATTTGGGGATTTTGGTCCTGGGGCGACGAGGCTTGTGGGTATATTGTTCCGCACTGCTTAATAAAGGGAGAGGTCAATTGATTTCTTCTTTGAGTCTGTAGCAGTGGTGTCAGAAGCGGCGATGGCTGTCACCCCGGCAAGTAGCGCCATGGTTGTAATAGAGATTGCTGCCCAGTGTGAAAATGTCCTCCCCATCATAGCAGAGTTTACACTGTGTGTGTGTGTGTGTGCGTGTGTGTGTGTGTGTGTGTGTGTGTGTGTGCGTGTGCGTGCGTGCGTGAGTCCGTGCGTGCGTGCGTGTCTGTGTGTGCACAATTTTTACGAAAGTTTCATTTATCCATTGCTTAACCTGCACATCATTTTATTTAAACCAAAATGGACGCCGGCACGACCTTTGCTAGAAATAAAAGTTACCGTGTCACGCTTTCCCGTTACAACCGACGGCTACGGTGAGTGTTCAGAAATTATTTCCTTAATTGCTAATACTGCTGGCTGCGTGTGTGTTTTACTGTTTCGTAATTTTAGAGGTACCCAAACCGCAGGCCAGCCTCAGTATTACGCGGCGCGCCAGTCTACAGCAAAATGAGACGAGACGCGGACAGGTCTTCGGGTGCCAAGTGGATGACATGATGCACGGTGAGCAAAGAGTCCTAGTGCCGATGTCAGCTTTCGTTGGCGGCCTGCGCGCGTCCGTGCGCCGTCCAACTAAGGCTGACATCGGCCTAAGAACTTTCGGTTACTCACTCACTCACTCACTCACTCACTCATATATTTATTTATTTATTTATTTTTTATTCGTGTGTATTCATTTGCTTATTATCAGTCTATTTATCTATCTGGAGGAGCTTTCTGACTTCAGCACCGCCAGGTCTAATGCTGGTACAAGCAACTCGATCGATCTGACTTGACGGCCCCATGCAGGCTGATGAGTATTGGCACGCTTAGTCACGTGGCCTTGATTTACACACGGTACAAAACAGCCGGTCACACCGAGGTCACGGTACGAATGATGCCGTGTCGATTGTGCCCAGGAGTTGTTTCCTGCCTACTGCTTGCCTTTGCTTGGTTGTAACAGTCTTCCCCTTTCCTGGGATTTGTCAGCACAGCCGAGACTGCAGGCCCTTCCTTTGTTCATTCCTTCGTTCATTCATTCATTCATGCATGCATTCATTCATTCATTATAAAGCTATTTTTTTAAATTTTGGTTGGGTTGGTTGGGGTGGGTGGGTTGGTTGGGTTGGTAGGTTGGTTGGGTTGGTTGGGTTGGTTGGTTGGTTGGTTGGTTGAGGGCATGCGATGTTTGTCTTCTCGTGTCCAGCTGTATGTTTATTGATTGTACATTGCTTAACGTCCCGACAGCAACAAGGCTTTCTCAGGACGTGCCTGCACTGCTTGTGAAAAAAAAAACTAAACAGAAAATTGAATGTATGTCGCCAGCCGGTCAAATACGTTAAATAAACCTACAACACGGGGTCTAAATAAAGCTAAGACCATTTAGCAACACACATCCAATATCAAGAGCTACAGGCAGTGCAGACAGTAGGGAGAGTTTTAAAAAGGCAAAAACAGGTGAATGGACAAAGGGTAGACAGAACACTGCCCGATAGAGAAAAACCCACCTGTGGGCTGACCAGGTGACCTGGGAACTAAAAATACTACCCCACCCAAGTCCCCCAAGGCAGACCCGGGTGGGTCCAGCTGTATGTTCTAGTATACATGTAACAGCGTTCTTTTGGGCATGAGAAGTACGTAAACAATGTGCAATACGCAATCATTGAATTATATGGCGTACAAGCATGCGAGATATAGAACAAGGTTTTTGGATGTTTTTCTATTTGTTAATTAATTAATTAATTAATTAATTTATCTTTTTAATTGAATTAGTGTGTCAAATTCGTGCACTATTTGACGTAAGTCCCAATCATCTATCATGTGCCATATCGGTGAAGAGTATGTCGTGCATGTATCCTGGATTCCAGATCTAGACTATAACGCACGTCAATCAATACCATGTATTTGACAAAGCACACACCAGTAATACTGCTGGAAAACGTGCATAATACGTTATTAGTCATTTGCCTGTCGGTAATGGTTTGGCGCGGTGAATCCTGTAGGAATTCCTGCAGACAAAAAACCGTTAAGAATCATGGCGACAAAAACCGCTACCGACAACCAAAGGCGTTAAGAAGACTGAGGATCCATTAGGTAGTCGACGCATAGGCAGATTTTGGAGGAGGCGGGAATCACAGCACTCGCACAACAACAAATAATAATAATAATAATAATAATAATAATAATAATAATAATAATAACATAATGTATATTTTAAGACGCCTATTCTTTCAATAAAAAAGTTCTAGGCGCCGGACACATGACATACTAACATACACGCATCTTGCATCCTACAACATATATATATATATATGCGCACACACACACACGCGCGGACACACACGCGCACACACACACACACACACACACACACAATACCAAATGGACCCTCTCCTGTCCGATTTCGCCCTTTCAGTCGGTTGACGCCGATTTGCGTTTTTATCGTTAATTCTTTCAAGACGTGCCGCAACCGGATTCGCGGCGTAAAGCCGCGAATCCGGATGCAACACGTCACAAAAGTGTTTATTCAGCACCGAAAATAAAAAAAAAAATAAAAAATATATATAGCTTTCCCCAGAACTTGGATTCAAAGCGGCGTTAGCGTTAGCGAGAGGCAGCTGCGTTTGCTCATTATTATTATTATTATTACATGGTATTTATATGGCGCATTTCTCATATTTATAATATAACTCAATGCGCAGAATGTAGCCGCGAACTGAACCCAACAAGCACTCATCAGGATCTATTCCTCTTGCAGCTGGGTGGTGTTCAGATTTTCTCGGCACTGAACGAGTTAATTCATTAGCATGTCTGGCGGTCTGTGATTCTGTACCTGAGAAAAAACGGGATGTGACGACTTGATGTAGCTTACATTTGATAGATACGGGAGTCTAGACAAATAGACAAATAGAAATGTGAAGACACAGGCGAAGCGTAAAGAAGTATCATTTAGATTTGCCGAATATTTACAGTCAAATATTATATGTACTGTCAAATATGCCGTACGTCTACTGAGAAAATACCGGTTGTGATGACATAGACATAGACGTTTCGGACTCAACCATTTTTTTTTGTTGTCGAGTTCAGACTTGGAAATATTTTCCTAGCTTTCGGACTCTGCCGTTTTATTGCCGAGTAGTGGTCGGGCCCCTTTGATTTTCTTCTTTAATTCCTTCTCCGCTACACTTGGAGTCTTTGAGTACGGGATGTTATAAGATAAGAGCACCTCCACTTTTGTTTGTTCCGTGTCAACGTATACCCGTTAATTTAATTAAACTATCAGACTTTATTGCCTTCTCGCTTCTTAGCCTGTGTGTGCACTTAGAGCTCACACACACTTAGACTTTATACTAGTTTTATTCACTATTTACCCTAGGTTGTAGTTTGGCTAGTCTATTTGTAGTGAGAGCTTTTTTTATAGTCTATTTCTTTTTATTCTGGGTTTCCTCGCACAGCGGTGCACGTATTTTGATAATGATTTGATCAGTTGCTTTGTAACCTGACAGTTCAGTGCCTTGATGTATCAGTAGGGGATATACTTTCCCCAAACAAATCCATGTCTTGCTTATGTAGTCGCTTTTTTCTTGCTACGATTACCTGTTGGATCGAATATTAATTAGTGGAAACCGACTTCTCGTGTCCTCGTATTTCTTTGTTAACCCATTCAGCCCTGACGCCCTACAGCCGGAGATGGGTCGACCATGATAATTCAAGGGTAGTGCCAGATTAGCTTGGCGCCTGTCGGCGCAAAGCTAATCTGGCACTACCCTTGAATTATCATAGTAGATCCATTTCTTGCAACTGATGCGTAGTCGTTAGATGACGCCTCCAAAATTTGGGAAATACGGCCGTGGGGCTGAATGAGTTAATGAGAGGTGTGGCGGTTGGTGTTCTGTAGTGCGCGTGGACGGTTGTAAGCATGTGTGTGTGGATGTCGGCATCCTGACACTTTACCAGTCAGCCAGCACCTCACATTGGACACATAAACGCTTAACAGAAACCTGACACATCACACGAGGCAGGCGACTAAACGTAAATACAAATGATGCAGTCTGGCACAAAGCACAGTTGAGTAATTCTAACAGGCGCACGCGCCTCGGGAGGGGGACTTTATATATGGCGCGCGTGGACCGCAAAGGAAACAACTTGTCCATTTCCAAAATAGGTGCTTTTGGAACCAGAAAAGCTAATATCTTTGTTGTGGACACTTGGTTTTCTGACTATAGTGCCGGTTCTGCAGGACCTAGAAACTTGCGGTTTGCTCCTAATGAAAGAGCCGCAGATGCAGTTCTGCTAGTGCCAAATATTAACTCGATTAGGTAAGAATAGAATTAACTATACTTTTTTAAAAGGCTTTTTGACGTTGATCTGGACAGCACACTCACGTGGAAGCATGCACAACTGGTGTTAACCCCTTTACTGCGGACAAAAAGTGAACACCGCCCAACTGTAAAATGTATAGTTCGCTATACCTCTGCTTAGCCCCAAAGCCCCATTTTCCAAAGTTTGGAGTTGTCACGTGACAACTATGTACCAGTTGCAGGGGATGGATGGACCGTGATAATTCAAGGGTAGTGCCAGATTAGCTTGGCGCCTTCAGGCGCCAAGCTAATTTGGCACTACCCTTGATTTATCCAGGGCCCATCCATCTCCTGCGGTAGGGTCTTGGGGCTGAAGGGGTTAAACGAGTTTTCACAAGGTTCCTTTGACAGCCGTGGGAATCTTTAGCGCTGAAGGTATAATGATTTCCAAAACACAGCCTGCGGCCAGTGGCCGTGAAAGGGTTACCTCGGATTGTCGCCATACTTCACTATGTTAGGGAGGCTTCTGATGCACCCTACGACTCCCAACAGAGAAGGAGAGGGAAGTCATGGCGGGTAATACCTCGTACATAATCATAGACAACACTCCAAACATCTCCAGAGGCACAGATCCTCATGAGCTCGCGGGGAGCGAAGTCATGGCGGAGAGCCAGCTTGCACAGTAGCATAGACAACACTCCAAACATTCAGGCATAGATCATCATGGGCACGCGGGGGGGGGGGGGGGGGGGGCGAAGTCATGGTGGATAGCCAGCTTGTACAGAAGCATAGACAACACTCAAAACATCTCATGAGGCAAATATCATCATAAGCCCGCCGGGAGACTGATTGCCCGCCATGATTTCTCCGTCTTGTTCGTTGTTTGGAGTCGTTTGACGTAAACGTAACATCACTATTCAAAGAGATCGCCGCAAATTCCGACCAGATCACTAAAGAATTTTGACAATTTTTCCTGTTTTCAAAGAATACAGGTTCTCACTGGTACCACGCATGAGAGCGGCGCGATCGCCGAAGCCGCTGTTGGTCTTGACAAGGACGTCACACTTGCTGATAATCTGCTGATCAAGCAATGCTAATCCCAGCCCTTTACATCCTTCAGGGTTCGATCCCTGATAGTCCACGTGGACTATCTTCCCTCCTGATTTGATGGTTCGGTTTCGAATCTAGCCACTGAAATGTTGCGCAGTTCAATGGAGTCCGTGGCCAGGAAAGTCAGACTGCCGTTGTTGGCGTAAGACGTTAGGAAGCTCCACAAAGCCGGCAGATCTGACAGGCGCGTTCTGTAATTAGAGTCCCTGAACGTAGCTTTGCGACCAACTCGAACGTGAGCGCAGATAAACGGGTGCTTCCTTTGCCTGTAGTTTGTCCTGGCCAAAACATCGACCACACGTTTTTGCAACATGGGTGAAGGTTTCATGAGGATGTCCCAAATATTGCGAAAATAGGTTGCCTGACGACGAGTCCACGCAGGGATCTGGACTGCGTACATTTATTTTGTTTCAAGCCGTTGTAGTATTCGCCGTTCGTGCGAATATACACTACGTCAGCGGGGAACTCTTTGTTGAAGTCCATTCTGGCCAGTGTTGCTTTCATCCGGAGGCAGGAATCCATGTCGTCAAAGGACACGCTGGATTTTCCCGCCAGTTCCTCTTCCGAGACCACCCAGTTGACCTCATTAGGTACTTAGAAGTTGCTGACATCACATGCTCTCGTCTTTTGCAAGCCGAAAGTTCTGTGTGACGGTAGCCAGAATGTAGACAGACACACGGGCCCGCTGTCTGTCGCTCCAACCGCCACAAGACCGTTTGCCGTCATATCGAGGGCTGACTGCTAGAACTTCGTAACTCAGTTTTCACACCTTTTGAGAAAACGCGAAATGAAAGTTTACACAGTTCTCCAAACGGCAGTTTTTATTCAGTCATCTTAATCTTTGGCAACAGACATCATCAATGTTTAATAATCATAGAACGAGCACACAAAATACAGTTACATACATGGTCTTTTTTTTAGAAATATTTTTTCTGCATGAACTGACATACTTTGTTCTAGCTGCATTTTCATTCTATATTTGCCTCAGATTTTGGCTGCTAGACATCAGTAACGTGAGGTACTGACATTTAGCACGGCTGAGGTCTAAGAGGATTGGTGAATACTTGGCTGCTAGAAGTCTCTAACAGTCGATACGGAATTATAGCACGCAGTTATAGAACGACATTTCTGAACTTAAGGGCGCAACAAGTCAGCATTTTGAAATACGCACATGTAGCACGGGAAAATTACACACACAATAACCTTGTGTTACAGCTCAAAAGTGCGTAACTTGACATACGGTGTTCTGGTCTGTACCTTTGCACAACATTTGTCAGGTAAAGTTGATGATCAGAAGTCAGCAACCCTCTTTACTGCTTTTTAGCATGACACAATGGCACACAATACGGTTTCACATTGTGCAAAGAACTTCGCAACTCTGTTGGAACCCATTACTAAATTACTGAGATTAATGTGAGATGTTGCACACTTGGGTTAACTGACAACAGTGAAGGTAATACCGGGAATACTACATGTGAAAGAAGAAATACAGAAGGAAATTTGGCAGAATGGTAGGTACTCACCAGCTGTGTGTTCGCCATGAAAACAAAGTCCAGAAACACAAGTGTCAATAAAAAGTCACATCCGTTCACAGATAGTCCTACACAAAATGTTTACCTGTCACTGACTCCCAAAAGAAAGTCCAACCTGCTGATCGCAGCAAAAGTCGCACACAGATGCAAACCCATTCACTGAAAGTTTAGTCTGTTTCTTCACCATCATCGTCCTCAATGTCCAGCTCGTCAAGGCGATCAGTCTAGCCGGCAACAGTTGGCAACCTCTCGAAAAAGGCATGATGCTCCTCGGGAATCACACCTGATCAACACAGGGACAGTAGATCATTTTTCTTGGCATCAGAAACAGGTAATTTGGCACTGTAGCGAGTCGTCAGAACCTTTGCTAAAGGAGGCTGTCTTCTTATGGCAGATGGAGCTGACAGACACAACTGGTGGAAATCACTTTCATCAAAGTCATATTTGAAGTACATTACGTCTTGGCCTTTTGTGAAGTTGATTGCCCTTGCTTGGAGCCACCAGGCCTTCTTGCATTCTTTGTCAACCTTAGTGTCCCGGATGACCTGTGATGCAAGGTGCTTACAGTCTTAAATCTGTGTAAACCGTAGAGGTATAACCACGTATGGATTTGTCCGTCTTGCCATTCTTATTACTATGTCATATCTACATGGAGTGAACACTGGACTGGCATTTTGCGCGAAACTGATGGCAGAGTGCATTGAATCACACTCCATCTGCGTGTGTCCTGTTTCGAGATACTTATGTGTGACAGAGACAATGTGTGGGATGGTTTCAAGGGCATAGAAGAAGGCTGCTGCCAGATACTGGTTGCGATGTTGTCCACTACGGAACATAGGATCACATCTGTAACAGTCACCGGAAGAGACTGAAGATACATGAAAAGACACGTGGTGATTTCCACAGATCCTCAGTCTTTTGCTATTTGTTTCATCCCAAACAAAGCAGGTCGCCTTTCCGTCTGCTAGTGAATATACGTGAAGTTGTAAACAGACAGTGTCCGCTTGTAGTATATCTTGCTTACCAAGCCACAAGGTGCTAGCAGAACAGCCTGGCTTGCAAATCTAATGTCACTACATGTGTGGTGGGGTCTTTTTTTGGCCATGTCTTCTGCTTTTCTATACTTGCCTTAATTTTCATTTCGGTGTGTCTTTGATATTGTTTTTCCTCCTCCTCGCTGGTGAGCCCCTGTTTCTTCTTTGGTGTATAATTGACACACGTTACACATTGATCCTTTTTGGGTTTGTGAAAGGATTGAAGTTTCAATTGAAAATATCTCTGTACTTTTGACAGGACACTGGAATTTTTCCGTCAACCGCACAACTTTTCTTGTACAAATGATACATATTCATGACCGACAGCGATGCATCAAGATAGTGTCACATAGTATCTTTCCTGGTGTAGTGGGACTCGACACAAGGGAATGATCCGCTAATGTGATCCTTTGCATACTCCACAGTGTCGTCGTGTGTTCGGTTGTGAGCACGATGCTTCCCTCGCCCATCACCTCCAGTGAAAGTGGCGATATCGCTGCTCATCTGCTCATTGCTAGTGAATATAATCACCTGTTTCTGTATATATTCTGCCAGCGCCAGAGGCAGCAAGTCTGCCACACTACTGCGCCACCTTCCGGCGTGACGAAGGTTGTGGACACTTGACACAAAATTCGCTTCTCTTGCTATGTCATCATCGCCGCAGATATTCTCCAAAAATTTCATAAAGTCATGCCGGTTTCCTTCAAGAAGGTCACACAGACTGCCACAAAGTTCAGCAGATGTGGTGTCCACTATCTGAGTAGCAGCAGCTTCGAAAAAGCAGTTGCCATCCGCGTTGACAGGTACAAATTCATTTGATGCCAAAATATTATCCATGGTGGATCAGCAATTCCTTTTGTCTCTCATTTGCCGTTTTATTTTTTTTTCTTTTCATTGCATTGATGGGAAGCTCCTCGTCAGACAGACTGTCTCTTCAGTTGCTGTCTTGTCCGAAGAGCTGACAAAGGTTCATCCTCAACATCATCTTCGCTTGGCGGCACCATTTTACCATCAGCCAGCTCATCCCACATGCTGATTTTATCAGCCATTTAGGACCCCCAGGGCTGAAAATAGTAATTAAACAAAATCACTATTGATGTTTAGTGAGTTTCTCTTTCCAAATGCACCGTTGGTAATAAAACACATTTTGACTGCTTCTCTCAGTATGCCCAGTAGGACTTGCATCTAGAGTGCTTTTTTCCATATAGGAAAGTGGAACTAAAAAAACGCCCAGAAATTTTACCAATGATAATGTTCCTTTAAAGATCAGTGTTACAAACTATCATTGTTGTTGTTGTTTTGTCAGAGAGAGAGAGAGAGAGAGAGAGAGAGAGAGAGAGAGAGAGAGAGAGAGAGAGAGAGAGAGAGAGAGAGAGAGAATTACCTCACAAGTTGATGTGAAAGAAAACTTGGCAAGCGCAAAAACAATGTTCTTCCTTCGGAGGTTGTGTGGCAAAGTGCGTTTTCCTTAAATTCCAGACAGTCAGCAGAATACTCAAGGGTGAAGCAGGATGAGACCAAGTAAAGTAGTATATTCCCACGGTCATGTTTAATCCCTTGACTGTCAGAGCACACGGAGAATATTCAGTCTGAACCAAGAAGTTAGATCTATGAATTGGGCAAGCAAGTGGCATAGATCCTCATGAGCCCCCACAAATGCAGGGGTTCATCAGGATCCATACATCTTTCATCAGTTTGGGTACGTGGTTTTATGTCGCTCGGCAGCCAAGGGGTTGACTGAATGCGTGCATACAAAACCCCTACCATTATAAACAGGACTGGTGGCGAGATAAGTATATTTCAACACTTGGCGCCTGATATCGTCTGGAGAATGTGCATGCTACAAGTTCGCATAGTGAAGTTAATGAGTTTCTGCCTTCCTCCCGGATAAAATAGAACAAAATTTGTCCGTACTATATCTCAGTATCTTTAGATGCTTTCTTCTAGCACCCGCCTTTCACGGCAAACGTTTTGTCGGCCGGTCGTGCTAGAAGTTATTATCGCGAGATACTGACATCTAGCAGCCAAACATTCAGATAGCCAAAGAAAAAACAGCAGGCTATAAGTTCGTATCTGAAGTTACTCAGTTTTGGCTGTTCCATGGATGCCTGCAAAAAGATAATTGGTTTAATCTCTAATTAATAACTCGCTGAAAAATTAACTTTCCTTAAAAAATGATGTTACAGGGTGAAAGAGATTGCGGAAATCTATCAGAAAAGTACAAAATCTCAAAATCGAAAAAAATCGAGTTACGGAGTTCTAGCAGTCAGCCCTCGATATGCCGTCAGATGACGTACTTCTTCCCTGATGACGTCTTGTTCGAAAACGTCATTTTGGAAGTTGAATGGTCAGTCAGTTTTCTTTGTGGCCACCTGGCTCGTAGCTTGTGTTGCGTTTGTTGTCTTCGTTAAAGCTTTTTCTGTTTTCGCCACTGTCCCAACTGTTTTTGGCACTGTTCCAGCTGTTTTCGCCACTGTCCTACCTGTTCTTGTCACTGTCCCAACTGTTTTCGTCCTAGTCTTAGGTGGTGTTTTAGCTACGGTCTTCGTTGCTGCTGATGCGGTCTTTCTTTCCTAACTTTAGTCCTATCTGAGTTTGTTTTATTCTCAGCATGTTCCGCCGACTGTTGCACAACCTTTACTGTGTCTGTGGCGGATAGTTTAACCACAGCGGCAGACTGTCTAAAAATCTCCTGTTGTTCTGTTCCTCTGGTTAACGATAAATTTCAGCCGCTGTTGCTGACGAGAATTGACCTGACATCGTGGCGTGTCCACAGCAGGGTGACGTAGTTGAATGACACAATGCCAGTGACGATGAACAGATATTTCGTTAGTCGCCCCATCTGGAACCAGAAAGAATAGTAACGATTGGTTGGTTTCACCACTGTTGCGTTTGCTTAACACCATGACGATACTGCTCGGCGAAAAAGTCGCGTCGTGACAAAGAAAACAAACAAACAAACAAACAAATAAACCAAAACTTTAGCTAAACAATAATGACAAAATCAAATAAACAAAAACAGGAGCTAAAATGTAATAAAAATATAAATAATTCTGAAAAGACCTAAACTGATTGCCAACAAAGAAATACGCTTTAAAAAAAGCACAATTTATTACTCCAAAAATACTGAAAATAAAACACACAATAACAACAACAACAACATGCCTATTTTTTATAGGAGTTGACTGACGCATCCAAATTAACTTTAAAGTGTGCGCATACATTTTTAGGGTGTGAAGCGCATGTGCAGTTGTGTCACTGTCGCTAAAAGAACTGAAAAGGAAACGTGTATTAGATGTAGACCTGTTTGCTCCATTTGCTCCATTGCAGCGTTAACTCATTCGAGATGAACGGCACCCGGATACGCGGCTTCAGCCGCGTATCCGGATGCCGTTCGTCTCCAATGTGTGAAAGGTATGATGTGAATTTTCAACCAGACTGAAAAAAAGCAAGCGCACCTTCTCCCCTTAACAGCCTCCTTTGACAACCGCACCTACTGTGCAAACTAGCTCTTTTCCTTTTATTGGCCACTGCGGGAGATGGATCGCCTCTCAAATGGTTAAAGGGTAGTGCTTGTAACGCACGCAGACTTGCCCACAGTCGTACGCACAGACTCTCACGCAACAGACGCATACACCGCCACTGACTCAGACGGGCGCATTCATGCGGTAAAAAAACAACACACGGGCTCCCTTTCTAAAGTAACCTTTATACACTATAAAAGAAAAGAAAACGCTTTAAAGACTATCAAACTATATATACAAGGCTCTCTATCACACACTCAAATCACAGTATCTTTGCCAGGCTAGGTTTTAGTCTCTCAATGTCTCCAACCTGTTTGATGTTGTTGCCTGGTTACGTTGGTCCTTCTCACGTCTAGGCGTGAAAGTCCTTCGTCGTACGCGTATTGCCGTCCTGTCTCCTTGGGCACGGACGTCCTCGTTCTCGTACGGTACACTCAGTTCTCGCTTGGACTTGGGTGTCTTGGTCCCAGTCAGAATCACTCAGAAGAGCTGGAGGGATGACCTCACGTAGGTCCACTCCTGCGACTCGACGTCTCGCCGTCCGTCTTCCACTCTCGTTACAAGAACTCTGAATAAACAATAAAAGTCCCAACGTAACACTTGCTAAACACACAACATATTGGATCAATGAGAAACGTCACGTAAAGTGGCTGATACAAATAACTCACACGTTCATTCACACACACACACACGTGCTTCATAAACTATTTTCGTATCACCCCCATATCTGTCACTATCTTGAAACAGACTATAGCCTAACTGACACTCTTGCTATACATTACTCTATACCCTGGAAAAGACTATGCTTAACCAACCATTTACTATCTTCCTAGCGGCTAGACATACACACTTCATATTCCTTTAGTCATCTAACTCGGTAAACAACTGTATACAAAAACACCGGTTACTTCACCGAATTCTAAACATACTATACCAAACCGGAACACCGCTATACAACCACATTAATCTTACCACGCATACTGTCTTTAACTAAACAACTATCAATACTAAGTTTATAGAAACATACCTGAAATCTAGGCTTCAGAGTCAGGGAATGCGGGCTAGGTAACTCGAACACAACCGTTTCATACGACAAGACAGCCCGCAATAACCAAACTAGACCTCTGACAGTCACAGCTTCCGCCTAGAACTCACTAAACAGAACTCACTAAAAGGACCCGTGCTAACCATGTCCTACAAATTTCACGTGCGTCTAAAGCCACACGGACTTTCGGCAAACAAACCGTTAACAAAAACCGTGCCGTACTAATCCTACTCGTTAACAAAAACCGTACCGTATTTACCCTAATGAATGAGCACTATGCACGAGCATAGAGCTTCATCACAGTGCTTGATCAGCTTGGCGCTTGTAAAGGCGCCAAGCTAATCAAGCACTACCCTTAAACTATGAAAGGTGTAGGTTGTCAACACATCAGATGGCTGTCGGCTGCATCACGGGTAGTGCCAGATGCATTAGCTTGGCGACTTCCCAACATCTACTGATATATTGTATAACAAGCAAATTAATATTCATGGGGTTGCTCGATATGCTTTTGTTCCCATAATCCCTTGCAGACCAAAAAGACTCAATCTTGATGCTTGCCTGAAATGCAAAAACGCTAAATAGCTCATACTGTCACATTAGCAAGCTCCTTATGCTCACTTATAATGAAATACTTCTTAGTGTGTAAGTACGCTCGAAATTACTTTCCCATACACGCACATAAACGGAGAATAGACAGCAGCGAACACACAAATCGAATCGCCATACGACACTAATGTCCACTAGTGATAGTGACAACCATAGAAAAAGGACTAAATAAACAAACCTGCTGGCATTTTCCGCCATTATCAGTGTTCTAATTACAAGTAGACTTTACTCAACAACACGCACGATTATAGAAAGCACTGAAGTCTACACAGTCAAACGAAATCTCCGCGCTGAGTCAGTCGACAGTCCAATACGTAGCACACAACACGATGACCATTTGGACAGAGAGAAACACACATCGGAAGTATCACACCCAGGTTCATAAATAGACATAGGTATTAATGTCTGTGGTCGTACCAAAGGCAGCTTATCCGCTTGTTTTCTTCAACATCGGAGGCGTGTGAGAGGGAATTTGCGCAATGAAACATGTTCAGCAATGTCAGATTTGCTGGGTTCTGTATGTTTGAAGCATACATTTGGTGTTGGACGGTAAAGTTCCCCTCAGCCTATGTGCATGTAAACTTTACGTCATGTCACCTCCTTTGCAACATTTCAGAAAAGTCTGACGTGAACTCCAGACTACGCGGGCCCTAGATTGTGACGTTAAAGAATTGTGTGATGACGTGATTGTTCTAGCACGTGTAGTACACACAGTGCCAGCATCAGTGGTGCTGAAGGGGTAAGCTTTGGTATGTTTTAGCGCAAATCTAAACAAGATGGGATGAACCATAACACACAAAGTCTCTTCTATATGAGAGCTGTCATCAGTGTTTTCTATAATCGTGCGTGTTGTTGAGTGAAATATATATCAATAGGGACTACCCCCAAGCGCCCTGCAATCCACTGGAGAATCTCCTGTCCTCCCCTCGAGAAGGTAGGTTAGTGTATGAATATTCCTAAAGAGATATTGGACCTGCTAGGTAGCTTTAGGTTTTTGCCGCCTACGACGGGTTTCGCCCCAAAAGGGGGGAGGGGGGTTGAGGGGGGGGGGGGGGCTCGTCATGTAGGCATACGGCGAAACCTGACAACTTGCAAACACAACGCGTGTACCAGACGCCGCCTCTAGAATTTACTGGTAGCACCACTAGTACAGCGCGGATTACATCCCTAAAGCTTTATGTGGTGTTGCAGTGGAAGAAGACAGACTAATTTTGAAAAGGCAATTTTATGGAGTAATTATTCTTTACTTTAAACAATGGCTTCGCCCAAAGCCCAAAATACACTCAATCAGATTAGCTCCAAGGGACGTAATTTTTCATTTCAATTCTGAGAATGCTTTGTACTAATGACATGGAATTCCAGGCTTGTAAGCTTGCATTGTGTCATCAGGGCATCAGCTGCCCTTTTTGTGACTGCATCGCTCACTAGATCTAGAAAGAGAGGGTATTGGGAGAATAGGAATGACAGACCTATCATTTTGAGCCTTCCACTGAACACCTACTGCATAAAGCAATAAAGACTATCCCCAGGCGCCCCGCAATCCGCTGGAGAATATCCAGTCCTCCCCCCGAGAGGGGAGGCGAGTGCATGAATATTCCCAAACAGATATTGGACCTGCTGAGTAGATTTAGGTTTTTGCCGCCTACGACCGGTTTCGCCCCAAGGTGGAGTTCGTCAGGTAGGCATACAGCGTAACCTGACAAATCATGCGGGTATTAATGAGAAGATTGTGGATTTTTTTCATAAAAAAAAGATTCAATTGTTTTAAGATTAACCCATATAATTCGTGAAATTATTCCCAAATACGTGGGGGCTCATGACGATCCATGCCTCTCGCTAATACCACTGTGAATCCAAGTCCCCGGTACAGCCAGGGTTGTCTGGTGTCGGATTAACGAGGATCGCAGTAACAAAGTCTGCGTCGAATGGCTCTGAACGGGGGTAAGATTTCAGGTCTGCTTAACCCTTTTAGCGCCATGGGCGCATTTCCCGAATTTTGAAAGTGTTACTTAACGACTATGTACCACTTTCAGGAGGTTGATTGACCACGATAATTCAATGGTAGTGCCAGATTAGCTTGGCGCCTTCAGGCGCCAAGCTAATCTGGCACTATCCTTGAATTATCGTAGTCAATCAATCTCCTGCTGTTGGGTATTGGCGCTGAAAGGGTTAAACGTGTGCTGGTCTGTGATTTTGGACATCAAGGCTTCAGGCCGTAAGGTCCAAAATCACCGACCATGCACAAAATATAAAAGAATGTTACGACGAAATGCAAAATTAAAATCGATAACGAACAAAAATTCACCAACCGTTGGCATCGCTGATTTTTAACCTGAGTGCAGTGCTCAAGCACCGGGTATGACGAAGAAATGTTGAAGTGCGTTGAGTCTCTACGAGATCGAAGAACACGGTCCAAGCTTCACAGCGTAATCCGGTGTGTGTACAGTTCGCTGTTGAAGTTAAAACTGAGACTCGGTCATTTTGTTCCGCTCCGCACGTGTTTATTAAAATGCCCAGCTAGGGCCCTCAGCTCACAAACTGAGTTTGCGTTGTTTGAACTCCGTCAGCCGGGGGCCCTTATAAGGCACGCATCAACTTTGGAGTCCAATCACCTCGGTGTGGCGAGAGACGTTAAAATGTTAAGAAACAAAAACATAGGAGTCCAGTTTAGTGCACACCGTGGAGACAGCATTAATAAAGGCTGAAAGTGTACTACTGCGGTGTCACTTACTGAAAAAGAGCGCTCCGGTGTGTCCTTTTATGGGCTGGGGAGGAGGGAAGGGGGGGGGGAGAGGAGTGGGGGGGGGGGGGGAGAGGAGTGGGGGGGGGGCGGGGGCAGGGTAGAGGGTGAGTCGGGGGGGGGGGGGGGGTGGCTGATTGCAAAAATCTTGTCGGAACACCTACGGGTTCTCAACCTTGTCTTGCCTCAGGTAAGACATTTTCTACCCTTCTTTTCACAATTCATGTAAACAGAGGTTGTCTATTGCTCCATTGTGCGCAGGTTTTTGTCTACCGTATTGAAAATAGGTAGACTTTGAGATGGGGCTGGTCGGAGCACGTTCCGTACCATGCAAATGACGAACATTGACGGGCATACATCAGACTCTGACAATGAAGTTACACGATAAAAATTACGTCATACCTAGCTACGCCGAACCGCGCTGTTAAACGTACATTTGGCTGGAAACGCCGTGTGTGTATGTGTGTGTGTGTGTGTGTGTGTGTGTGTGTGTGTGTATGTGTGTGTGTGTGTGTGTGTGTGTGTGTGTGTGTGTATGTGTGTGAGTGTGTGTGTGTGTGTGTGTGTGTGTGTGTGTGTGTGTGTGTGTGTGTGTGTGTGCGTACACCAAATGACTGAACTGGGTTACTTTCTTTACCATCCTTATGCAATCTGGGTCTGTGTAAAATTTTGGGTGGCCAGATCAGACACCCATTTTTTCTGAGGGTTGTTTCTGTATTATCTTTCATTCAAAATTCAGAAAAAAATATCAAAATACGATGTGCCCATTTTAACAGATTTACTTCATCGTTGTGTTTCAGGGATGCCCTGGGCCTGTGTGTGGACACGGAAGCGGCCGGAGTGTTTTCAGATCAATTTGATTGGTCCAACACCGATCAACGGAGTTCCTTCCCTTGCTTAAACGTCTTTCGTCTCCAACGGACGCACCGGTCATTCTCTCGCATTTGCAGAGGTATTTTATGCAATATTTCTTAGTTAAGAGCACGCCCAAATGTACTTGTTCAGTGCAGTTATTTAACTGAGAGATGCCTCCAATCCCCGTACCCGTTTGGCCCAGAAAAATAAGGCGTCTGCTTTCAAACGTGTCTTCGGCCGCACCGGCCGGGCCTGACCGTTGAGTCTTGTAGTAAATGATAATAGAACCCCACGATTTTAACAAAAGCTTTCTTCTTCAATGAAAGGAATTCGTTCAATAACCCCATTACAAGGTCAATCTGCCACGCGATTTTCTTTCTTCTTTCTTTTTTTTCTGACGTGTTAACTTGCCACATGCATGCACAGTAACTATCAGTTGACTTTTTTTTTTAAAAAACAAAAATGGCGCCAGATTTCAATCCTCGTTCGCAAAACTGCCTCGCGATTCGAAGAATGAACGTCCACAAACAGGTCTCGTTTAGGAATGTGCAACTGAAGTATCGCTTTTTACTGTATTGCCAGTTTTTAGTTCTCAGGGTCACCCTGGTCAGCCCCACAGGGTGGGTTTTTCTCTCAATTCTGGGGCATGCATGTGTTTCTGTCTACCCTTTGTCCATTCACCTGTATAAATTTGCCTTTTTAAAACTCTCCCTACTGTCTGCACTGCCTGTAGCTCTTGATATTGGATGTGTGTTGCTAAATGGTCTTAGCTTTATGTCTTGGCCCCATGTGTTAGGTTTATTTAACTCATTCTACCCCAGACACACCACGGCAGGATAAGGATCCACCATGATAGTTCAAGGGTGATGCCAGAATAGCTTGGCGCCTACGGGCGCCAAGCTATTCTGGCATCTCCCTTGAACTATCATGGTCGATCTGTGCCCTGCACTGCAATGCAGTCTTGAGAGGACAGGGGCAAAATTTAAGGATTTTGGTGTTGGGGTAGAATGAGTTAACGTATTTGACCGGCAGGCGACATACATGGCAATGTTCTGTTTAGGTGGGTTTTTTTTCACAAGCAGTGCAGGCACGTCCTGAGAAAGCCTAGTGGCTGTCGGGACGTTAAGCAATGTACAATCAATCTGATTCAAAATGTCAGTTGGTTTACATGGTTGTATTGGACATGTTCTCAGCAACACCATTTTGGTCACACCGGCTCAGGACTTTCTGGCACACACCCAGCGCCGGATGGCAGCAGGATGTCCAAACCCATCGGGATCTATGCTGCAGAATCATGGCCCCCCAGCCTCTGCCACAGAGGGTGCGTCTGGTAGGAGGGTGCATGGACGGCAGCGAAATGCTCCTAATTACAAACTGGTAAGTAAAGTGATTCTATGATCATCTTCATTTTATTGGCTGGCGTGCGTGCGAAGCAAAAGTGAGTTTATGTTCTGGGCCACTGGTCGTCCGTCCGTCGTCCATGGTGAACTTTAACTCATTCTACCCCAACACCAAAATCCTTAAATTTTGCCCCTGTCCTCTCAAGACCGCATTGCAGCGCAGGACACAGATCGACCATGATAGTTCAAGGGTGATGCCAGAATAGCTTGGCGCCCGTAGGCGCCAAGCTGTTCTGGCATCACCTTTGAACTATCATGGTCGATCCTTATCCCAGGGTGGGAGTCTTCCGCGTTTCCGCGGATTTCCGTGGAAATTCTTTCACAAATTCCGCTGAAGCATATTTATTTTCCGCGTCTAATAACAACAAAAAAGACGAGAAAAAAAAAATCTTCTTAAATGGCAAAAAAATCTCAAATGGGTTGGATTTGTATGTAGTTTGGTTCACTATCGCCCGACACTTCCGGTAGCTTTAGGTCGCAGTGGAAAATGGCGGTGAAAAAGGATATTGTCCAAGACAGAGTGCCGTTTAGTGTGCATCTGAACATAAACTGGTACGCACATTCCATTTTTATACTGCAGATCAGGAGTGTCATAACAAAGTCCATTTTCGGGTGTGTTTGGTCTCGCTCCCCCTGTCGGTTTTTGGATACTTTGGCGAACGGTGGACACGCGTGCCTATCCCCCCCCCCCCCCCTGTCGTTTGATTTTTCGGCCGCTGAAAATGAAGGACATGAAACCACCCCCCCCACCCCCCTACCCACCCACCCACCCCCCACCAATGTCGTTTGATTTTCCGCGTTTTCTTTCTTACTAGAATCCCACCCCTGTTATCCTGCTGTGGTGTGTCTGGGGGTAGAATGAGTTAACGGTGGCATTTTCTCGGAGACTATTCAAGCCACATTCTTCAAGCTTGGCCCAAGGATACTTTGTGGCAAGACCTTTTTAAACATGCCAATTTGAGTGACCTCTCTCAAAGGGTCACGCAGGGTTGACAAATGTGTGAAAACTGCTTGCATTTTCAGAAAACGTGGATTTTGACTGCTGCAGAAGCCAGCCCTCGTCACCGAGGTCACACATATGTAAATCGGTCATACACGGGATTACTCTTTTTATTCTTGTGCAAGGCCCCTTTAAACCAAAATTGGGCTGTTTCTGTTTCTAAGGCAGCTTTGGTTTTAATCTTTCTTTCTTTCTTTCTCCAGTTGGCAAATGGCGCCTGGGATGGACCCGAGACTGAGAGCAGTGCCAGTGCATCGCAATACGAGGGCAGTGATGACGAGGAGTTTGTTCCTGGCTCGAGCTCACCGGATTCAGAGGGTGTGTCAGCATCAATTGCTGGGATCTCGGACATAGACAGTATTGTATCGACTATGTTAGATTTCATCAAAGTGGCAGGTTTGGGGTGGCCAGGTGTTGGTGACGCTAGTACCAGCAAGGTGCAGTGTGCGTTAGGGGGTGGCAATGAGAATGTGGATAGGCAGGAGGAAAAATGATGCTGGAAAGAGTGGGGAAAGAGCACTTACAGAAGAAACGGGTGTGCACGTGTCGCAGAGAGGGAAAGGAAAGTACAAATGGGACAAGAAACATGCATGCAAATTGTGTGGCAAGCTTGTCTTGAAAATGAGCACGCACTTACAAGATGTCCATGCAGATGAGGCTGACGTTGCTAAAATTTTGTCGATGAAAAAAGGGACCAAGCAGAGACGTCGAGCATGGATCAGACTACAAGATGAGGGTGATTACATGCATAACGTTGCTGTTCTTGAAAACAAATCCGGATGTTTGATTCCTAAGTATCGCACCAAAACTAGTAAGGTAGACGACCTTCTCGCCTGTAGCCATTGCAAAGGGCTCTATCAAAAAAAGCTGATCTCTGTACACTCAAAACGTTGCTGTCAGAAGCCAGGAGGGTTTCAGATCACTCGGCGAGGGGACGCCGCTCGCCGTGGTCGGCTCATGCTTCCAATACCCTTAGACGTTGAATTTTCCTTCTACCACAAGGTCTTGGCTACCCAGAGAGATGATGAGATAAGCCGTCTCATCAGAACTGACCCCTTGCTTCTTGAGTATGGAAAGAGATTATTTGACCGCAGGGACATTGAAGAACACACGGCTGGACAAATCAGCTCCAGGATGCGGGAATTAGGGAGACTGTTGAAGATTATCAGAGTGAGGTCAGAAATGAAAATCGCAAGTTTAAATGCTGTGATCAATTCAGCTAGCTTTGATCATGTTGTCCTGGCTGTAAAAGAGCTAGCAGATTTTGATGAGGACACACATCAGTTCAAAAAAGGCAATCTCGCAATGCGCATAGGCCATGCTTTGAAACAGTGTTCACAGATCAAACAGTCACAGGCATCCAAACAGCTTGGACAGGGTTCAGACGACAGGTGGCGACAGGAGCTCTCTGAGGCGCAGCGGTTTGACTCTGTCTTCAACGGGGACTGGTATGATTGTGTGTCCGCTACAGCAGCCCAGTCGGTCGGGAAAATGACCATGAACAAACCCAAGCTGATCCCATCATGTGAAGATGTGAGGAAGGTCCAACAGCTTCTTGAGACAAGGATGCTTTCGGAAGATTATCCGACAGTGGTTAACGCAACTCTTTGTGCTGTATCACTTTTCAACCGAAAACGAGGGGGAGAAGTTCAGAGAATGAAGGTGTCAGACTTCCAGAATGCTAAGATTGGATCGATCACCAATCAAGATATCTTGAAAGGTCTCACAGAGGTTGAGAAGAAAATGGTGAATCATTTTCAGCGAGTGGAAATCAGAGGCAAGTTTAATAGGAGTGTTCCCGTTTTGCTGACGAAGAAGATGATGACAACTGTGGACAGAATCCTTCAAATGAGGCAATCGGTGCCAGCTCTCGCTGATTCCAGTACATCTTTGCCACACCTTCTGGTCAGAGGCCTTACAGAGGCCATGATGTTCTGAAGGCCCATGCCCTAGAAGCAGGGGTGTCATACCCAGCCATGTTCACATTTACTCAGTTGCGGAAACAGGTTGCAACTTTGGCTCAGTCAATGGCCATCTCGGAGTTAGACCAGGATCAGCTGGCAGATTTCCTTGGCCATGATATTCGGATACATCGCCATATCTACCGCCAACCTCAAGACGTCCTTCAAAAGGCAAAAGTGGCAAAGATTCTTCTGTCAGTTAACAATGGGATGACAGATTTTGAGAGTTGCATTAGAGCTGAGCTGGGCGATGATGAAGAGATTGACTTTGACAATGAAGACGCATCAGAAACTGGCAGAGAGGTCTCGGGGGGAACAGCACCTGTGAATGAAGCAAGTAGCAAGTCAGCAACACAGGAATCGATGAGCATGACGGAGAAAAGACGTCCAGAGCCTGATGACAATCTAGATAGTTTTGATGATGACAGTACTGCGTCAGCTCCTGTTCGAAAGAAAGCTAGATTTACAAGAAAACCATGGGGGGAAGCTGAAGAGAAAGCTGTTCAAACTCGTTTCAAGACACACCTCGTCATGAACAAACTTCCTGGAAAGGCCGAGATACAGTATGCAATGGCGCTGGAACCTGCACTTAGAAATAGGCGCTGGACAAACATTAAGGATTACGTCCGCAACAGACTGAAAAAGTTACAAAAGAAATGAATTGAGCCGCCACTCGCAGCATTTTCGATTTCATACAGATTTATTACATCAGTGTTATTATTGGGGTGGTTTCAGCATGTATAGCCTGCTTTTTTTTTTTTTTTTTTTTTTTTTTTTTTTTTATCTGATGGACGCCTGGATCATTTGTGACCCTCTCTCTCACAAAATCAGTCTTAAGAACTCGCATTTTGGATGTTTTGACATATATGCATTTATGAAAACTACAGTGTTTGCTGATTACTGTGATATATGACTGTATGCTGTAGTGCAAAAATTGTAAAAGCTGTTCTTAAGTGTTTAAAGTTGTTAAAGCCTCCGGCGGCCATTTTGAGAAAACAGCCTGTGAAGTTTCTGTGTGCAGCATAATTGGGGCCAAGGGCAGACTTTTAAAATCATTTTTTACCTATTTAATGGCATTTTTCATGATAAAGATTTTAACCATACGATACTTTGGTGTATGTAGAATACATTTCTCCCAAAAAGTGAAAATGCCCCAGATTGACCCCCCCCCCCCCCCCCACCACATATTATTGCGTGTAGTGCTGATTGGCTCGCTGCGAGTTAAGACTGGTTTCGTGAGAAAGGGTCACATTTTGTATACTGTATAACCTTTGGATTTGCAAAACGAAACAGCCGGCTGGGGACAAAAGACAATATAATAAGATAAGAAAACCATTGACAATGTAAAAATTGATTACAAGAGTGTTATTGGGGGGGGGGGGGGGATCATTTTGTAATATACTGCATGCCATTTTAAAAACTCTGCAAATGAAAGAATCAGAGCATGGAATTTTCCTCTTTTTGGCGGATTTCCGCTTAAATGAAGCTGCCATTCCGCCGAATTTCCGCCGAAAACAAAATCGTAAAGTCACTATTCCAATACCGTGTTTCGTGATCTTTATGTGGCGGATATCCCCAAATCGCGTATTGAAAATTGAGCGAGGCGTTAGCTTTAGCTCGCACAGGTCACTTCCGGTCTTCAGTGGAGTCGTAGTCTGGTCAAAATACGGCGAAGAGAAAATACTTAAACGCGGAGACAGAATAGACGTCAGACGATTCTGGAGCCAAGAATATTTGGAGATGGACTTGGCTCGAGAAAAGCGTAAACGACGAGCTCCGCGCTCAGTGTATTCGCAAGTTAGCGGCCTGTGGGCAGGCGTATTGCCGCGAACTGCGCAGAGTTGATATTAACTACGCGGCCGCGTAGCACTTGATGCTCACGTGTCTACAGCGAAACACAAGAAAGCTAAAAGCAGTGCCATTGAAAATATTACTCATGATGGTGAATAAATTTATTACAATGTATTTTTTCCCAGTAAAGTTTGATGAAATTATGTTGAAAATTCTATATAACCTTTCTCCAGCTCAGTGACCATGGTACATAGTATTAAATAAGAGATAAAAGGAATCCATACTTCCAGCTGATTAAGCAGAGATTATTAAAGAAAGTATATATATTATATAATTAAACTCAAATTTAAAAAAAAATGGAAAGACATTCAGATGTATTTTGAATAAGCATTTGGATATAAATATTCTGTTGAATACTTTGTTTTAGTATAACTTTTAAACCTTTGACACAAAAAATAAAAAGTGCACCCCAAAAATAAGAAAAAAAAAAGCAAGATTTTTAGGTGGTTAAACTGCTCAGTTTCTCTCTAAAATGCACCAGATTGCACAAATTTTAATGTAAATTTTCAAAATTTTTCCGGGGGGGCATGCCCCCGGACCCCCCTAGTGAAAAGGGGTTTTCCTCTTTTTTTAGTACGAGTAATTCCATGCTCTGAAGAATGGTTGGTTGTACTGCCATACCATTTTGCAAATGAAAGAATGGCTGGTTGTTTGTTGGAGACGAAAGACGTTAAATAAAGGCTGAAGTTTCAAGTGATTTCTTATGTTGTCAGTTAGTTAATTAATGTCAGTGTTCTGTTCTGTCATTTTAACTCGTTCTACCCCAAGATCGGAATCCCCAAATGTTGACGTCGTCTTCAGAAGACTGCGTTGCAGTGCAGGACACAGATCCACCATGATAGTTCAAGGGTGATGCCAGAATAGCTTGGCGCCCATAGGCGCCAAGCTATTCTGGCATCACCCTTGAACTATCATGGTGGATCTTTATTTTGCTGTGGTGTGTCTGGGGTAGAATAAGTTGAGCCCAATGTTGAAGTCGTCTTGAGAAGACTGCGTTGCAGTGCAGGACACGGATCCACCATGATGGTTCAAGGGTGATGCCAGAATAGCTTGGCGCCCATAGGCACCAAGCTATTCTGGCATCACCCTTGAACTATCATGGTGGATCTTTATTTTGCTGTGGTGTGTCTGGGGTAGAATAAGTTAAGCCCAAATGTTGAAGTCGTCTTCAGAAGACTGCGTTGCAGTGCAGGACACAGATCCACCACGATAGTTCAAGGGTGATGCTAGAATAGCTTGGTGCCCATAGGCGCCAAGCTATTCTGGCATCATCCTTGAACTATCGTGGTGGATCTTAAATTTTGCTGGGGTAGAATAAGTTAAGTGTTCGTTTCTTCGTCTGGGTCTTTTTCTATCTTTGATATTTTTCCACACTTTTTGACCCGCATCATAGTCATACTGAGGCTAAATAGCTTCAAATCTGTTCACTGCCATAATTCTATGCAAGCTACATTACAGTACTTACAGATGAGGACATAGACCAATGGCTTTAGTTCAAGGGTGGTGCCACAATAGCTTGGCGCCTAGAGGCACCAAGCTATTCTGGCACTAACCCTTGGACTATTTCAGTTACACTAGTTGCACACACTGGTGTATTCCGAATGATAAGGGTTAATATTCAAAATGCTCTGTTGCTGTTTGTCTGAAACTCCAGAGTACCCCAAAACGCACAAAAAAAGTCCTTTAATTTCCAGAATACATTATGTTGATTCTCACATCAATGCCATGATAAACTGTTTTGCATCAAAAGGACAAAACGCAGCAATGTTTAAACGATTTCCTCTGTAAAAATCATAATCGAAAGGTTTCGGGCCAGTGTTTATTGAATTTTGCACCATACTATGTAAAGAATGTTAAAGCACACATACACATTTAAGTTGGGAAAAAAAATTAATGTGAAAAAGAAGTATTCCATGAACTTGACCTTATTACAGACGCCTACTGTTGTGAAGACACCCATTTTGACTGTAATGCCAGTTTCATTTGTGTGAGAGAGACACCCACCCACTTTATTGGCAGAAACCCATTTTTTCGGCATCTAGTGGCTCTGTTTCTAGAAAATGTCTATTTTATTTTAAGTTATAGAGCTTAGTTATAATGTGAGTTCTAAACATTCGCATCAATTCCAGAGCCCTAGAATAAATAGAAATATGGGAACCCATTTTCACATGAAATGCTAGGTAACCCACTCTGATGGTTGCGTCTCCCTGTGTGTGTGTGTGTGTGTGTGTGTGTGTGTGTAACAGCGACTAGAGTCCGCGTTTGTGGACGGACAAGCTTGAAACTTCAGGTTTCTGTCTTTAAAAGAATTGTCTCGGAGCTGTTCTTTTAATTTTTTTTTAATTAGAATCCATATTAATGAGAAAATGTCCGTTTCACAAAAGCCGGTTGATCTGCATTTGAGTCCGTAATTTGTATTATTCTTACTATATATTTTGCAGACAGCTAGATTAAAGGGAGATATTGAATGAGTTAATAATCCAGCGTTGTACCTCTTCAACGTTTTGAATAATAATTAATTCGTTTTTGCAAGTTTTGAAGCTACTATATACGCACATCAAACAGTCAGCCCAGGAGGAGGCTGTGTGGAAGAAAACAGTCAGCTCTTAAAGAGGCCGTGTGGAAGACACCTTTGCGTGCCTTTCAGATGAGTGACGTGAAACATCTAATTCGTCACACGGCGTCGTGGGAGTAGCGATGCCATGACGTGAAGCTCATAGTAACGTCATTTTGTTACTCGTGCTTTTCTTTATCTTCAGAATTCCTGTCGCTACACGAGCCCACAGAGCGTACTAATGGTGGGAAGCGCCGTGTCACCAGTGGCCGTTTTTGTGTTCGCTGATCAGAGGTTGGGTTAGAGCCGAGGAGGGAAATGGATCATCAGGAGATAAGCTTAATAATATGAACAACTCTGACTGTTCCTCAAAGAAAAACGCATCTGAACTCGAAACAATACGGTAGATTTTGGGATAAAATCCTCCTCTTGTTTTAGTGGTGGCATAACACAAAGAACTGAATTCAACAACCAAGGGAGATAAATGTTGCCTGTATTGTGTCTATAAGCCATCGACAGTCAATCGATTACGTCCCTTAAACTGGCAGCCGGCCAGTTTGCAAACGTCACTTAGTAAAACAGTGATACTCACGTACAGCGGCAGCCTGGGGTTAGTTGCATGAAAGAGCTTAGCCCTGCGCCAGCCACTAAGCGTAGTGGACTCAAATCACTCATGCAAATGACCCCTAAAGTGTGTGGCCAAGAATAGAAATTTCACAACCCAGAACTGACTTGTCGAAACACACAGCACACAAGATCTCAAAATGTGTATGTATATGAGCTAAAAAAAAACCTCCTTCCCAGCAAGATGCATAGATTCAGATATAAGCCCCTGCAGCCCCAGGGACTCATGACAATCTATGCTTACTGTTACCTTCTCAACAGTTCATCTGTTTTAATGACGTTAAATTGTGTCCTAGGGCGATTCAATGCTTTGAGTGTTAAAAATTCGTCAATAAAACGGGTTCTCAATGTTTCTCCTGCCTTAGCTTAGACGTTCTTACGCATCGTTTCTCAGTCCATTTGCGTAGATAGATAGTGGACGTTGCCCTTTCGCACATCCGAGATTAAGGGGCCAGTTGCATGAGTGAGCTTAGTCCGGCGCCAGCCACAAAGCAAGGTGCCCCGCTATATTGGAGCACACACAAAAACAAGCATATTTTGTAATTGAACTTTATTTCGGAAGATCACTTTTTTAAAAGTAAAAGTAAATATATATTAAAAAAAAAAAAAAAAAAAAAAAAAAAAAACATTCAATGGATCGTCTACGGAAAAAGTAAAGTCTGGTCAGACTTGCGCTGCACACATTCATAAAAATAAAAAAAAATAACAAGAAGGGATGAAATATAACCCACAAAGTCCCTTCTATATGAGAACTGTCCTCGCTGTCAGTGGTCTCTATCTTTTGTCTTTGACCTGATTCTGATGTTGAATTATCTCCTATTGAAAAAGTCTCGCAGATCAGCCAATGCGTCAGTGAGTTCTATAAGGGGCGCAGGACATACCCGTCATTGATTTATTTGTCAAACGTCATTTGTCATGACGTAAGTTTTAGTTTTTACGTAATTTTATATTTTACGTGATATGAGTTTCACTTTCGCTTCATAGGCTTGAGAAAATGGCGACAAAACTAGAACTTCACGGTACAATTGCAGTCTTGCTATAATTTGTGTGAAAGCAGGTTGACTTTACCTAACTAGCATAAGATGATATACTAACTACACGGGTCACCTGCATGCTCTTCTGAAAGCGCGTCAATGTGTGTGCCTGCCCCGTGTGTGCGTGCGCGCGCGCTCCCGCAAACATCTCCAAGAGGCATAGATCCTCATGCGCCTTGGGGGCGCATGAGGATCTATACCTCCTGGAGATGCGCACATGTTTGTGTGTGTGTGAGATAGAGAGAGAGAGAGAGAGAGAGAGAGAGAGAGAGAGAGAGAGAGAGAGAGAGAGAGAGAGAGAGAGAGAGAGAGAGAGAGAGAGAGAGAGAGAGAGAGAGAGAGAGAGAGAGAGAGAGAGAGAGAGAGAGAGAAATAACGTTATATTTAAAGTGGTGACGGAGTTGCCTCTTTTACGTCACCGCCACTGTCTGACTTTCTCAAGAAGTGCTTGTTTAAATTCTTTTCTGAAAAGATTTAATTTTTACTAAAGAAGTTGAAATGATACAAAGCTGGCTAACAAACTCATCCAATGTCTTTCTACAAAATAGCTATATGCAAAAGTTCAAGCAAATATGACAAAAATTACGGACTCTAATCTGGGTCAACCGATTTCCTATAAACGGTTGTTTATGTCTTCAATGAGACATTCAATTACAATATGATTAGAGGCTGTCTTAGCCACCCACTTAAGAAAGTATTTTGCCAAGTTTCAAGCTTGTGCGTACAGAAATATCGGAGATTCTCTTGTTTACATACATACGCTCATACATCTCTCTTGGCTTGACTTCGCGAACGAAGATTTTATAGGAGTTGCCCACGACGTCTGCAGGCTTGTTCGTGGCTGCGGAGGCCAATCCGGGACAGGCAGGTTCGACCGCAGTGGCTGCAGGGGGAGATATGGCCAGGGTTCTGAGTTGCGGCATCTCTGTTTTTTCTCCTGAGCCGCTTGTCCTTAAGGCTAGCTCTGCGAGAGTCCTCAAAGGAGACAGCTGCCTTGTAAATGGTGGAGCGCCAGGTGTCACGGTCCACAGCAAGCGAAGACCACTGGTGGTGGTCGATTTGGCAGGCACTAAGTGACTTCTTGAGACAGTCTTTGTATCTCTTCTTTGGTGCCCCTCTGTCACGGTGTCCAGTAGCAAGCTCGCCGAGCAGCGTGATCTTTGGTAGGCGATGATCCTCCATCCTGGAAACATGCCCCGCCCAGCGGAGCTGTGTCCGCAGCAGCAAAGTCTCGATGCTCACAGTTTCAGCCTGTTCAAGGACCTCGACGTTGGTGACATAGTCACTCCAGTGAATGCCCAGGATGGTGCGCAGGCAGCGCTGGTGGAAGCGTTCGAGGAGTCGTAGTTGGCTGCGGTAGAGGGCCCAGGACTCGGAACCATACAGCAGGGTGGTGAGGACCACAGCTCTGTACACGCTGATCTTGATGCCTGTTTTCAGCTGTTGATTGTGCCACACCCGCTTGAAAAGTCGCCCGAAAGCGCTGTTCGCTTTTGCCAGCCTGCTGTCAAGCTCCTTGTCCATACATACATACATACATACATACATACATACATACATACATACATACTACATACATACATTCGCGCCAAATGTACGTTCAGCATCAAGGTTAGCGTCACTAGACATGACATAATTTTTATCTTGTTGCTTCAATCGTTAGAGGATTCGCCTGCCCGCCTTTGACATCATAGACATGCTATTACCCGTCCTAAAAAGTCCCTTCTATAAATAGAAGGGACTTAAAAATAGGAAGAAGAAATGCTGATAATAATAATAATAATATAATAATAATAATAATTAAATTAATAATAATAATAATAATAATAATAATAATAATAATAATAATAATAATAATAATGTTTAATTGACTTTTGGGGGGAGGTCCCGACAACACTCTTTAATTACATATCACTTCGTTTTAACCAACCGGCAAGGAGTACTAAAGACAGGAGATGGGCTTCTGATGCCCAGCCTGTGCTAGCTAAGGCCATTGCATGCCTCTGCCTTAAATGTAATTTACAGACTATTAAGCCGCTAACTGTTTAGTGGCAAGGTTTATTTAAGATGTAAAAGTACTAAACTATGTCATACAAGATTTTGTGGGACCAAAACCTTATGTAATGGGTCATGATAAGGCATATTTGATACTGTTAATTAGAAGAGACTTTGTTGCAAGTAAACCTGCCATGCTAATATTTGAAGTTAAAATGAGTATTCTGTTTTCTTATAAATCCTCTGAATTGAGTACTCCTTGGTCCAGGGTTGTAGATGATGACACTTGCACTGCCCGGTGGGGATCCTTGAGTCGGGCGTCTTGGCCTTTGGATGACACGTTTACATGATTCCACCAATTCAGCACACTTTCAATGAAATCTGCTGTATCTTGGGACCCTTGGATTCTCAGTGCTGCAACCACTTTCTCATTGAATACTTTTAGAACGTGTTTGACATTCTGTAGCTGCAGCTTTGAATCTTGTGTGAGTGGTGTCGTCTTCAAGATGCTGTTTTTCTCTGATTCATACAGCTTCTTCACATCTTGAAAAGATCCAGTGGGTTGTTCATCACCGAAGGTCAACCTCTGGCGTTTTTCTGAAATAAACAATATGCACACAACATTTAATATAATGATGACTTCATTTTGTTCTTAGAAATTATTCATTTGGTCTTTTCTCCAATATTTAGATTCCATTTATATTAAATATATCTTTTGTTTCTGTAATGTTCTATGAATAGTAATAATTATACAACCACGTCACACATGTATACAAAAACACAATTTAAATGAAATATTAAATTTATAAAATCAATCTCTAAAGTTGAAATGTTTCATCAAACATACCAGTAAATTATTAGATATATTAGGATTCTTAAGCAAATAAAATTTAAAAAAAAAATAATTAAAAAAAATTCTTACCTGATATCCAATTGTTTGTGATGCACTTCAGAAGATGCACAGTATCAAACAGTAGGTACCATTTGCGGGTGTCATCGAGAGGATGGATTGTAGTGGCCGGACATTTTGAGTCTGTAGGTCGATCAAACAGTCTGCAGTATTGCTGATTGATCTTGTGATTGTCTGTGATTGACCCAACCACATTCCCACCTGCTTCTTCAACAATAGCAGCGCTTGTCTCACTTTTTGGAACTGGAAAGCAGCAGTCAGCTTGTGCACTGGTGTGACTGAGACCATGACACTGGGCCCTCTGTGGATGCATTTCATCATTATGCAGAGCATAGCTGTTGCCTTTGAATCAGGTTCGTTTGCAGCCATTCCACTCAGAACACCGCCGGAGAAGGCAAGTGTAGGGCGAATCTTGACTTCATCAACAAGCAAGAGTGCATTCTTTTGCTGCGGTTTGTTGATCTGGAATGTCTTCAGTAGCACTCCATCTAGGTTCACAGAAGAAATCACTGCTTGCACCTTCCTTTTGTTGGGCATCATCAGGTATTCTCTCAGAAATTCAAACGAGCAATTAGGACAAGATTCTACAGCAAAGCAGTAATCTTGGGTGGAATAACGTTTTTCACACAGAAGTTTCAGCTGATGCGTGATGAACTTTATTTTTTATTTTTTTTTTTTTTTTTTTTTTTTTTTTTTTTGCTGCTTGCTGTCTTGGAATTCCAGTTGTTCGAGAACTGCTGCCATTTCAAGAATCCTGTCAACAGTAGGAATGACGTAATTCCTGATCGTGTTATCTGCTTCGTGGAACTGGGCGTAAGAAGATAATCCATTGTTTGGATGCAATTTTTCCAAGAGGTACTCTGATTTCTTTCTTGTATGCAGTGAGAATGAGAGGAGAACAAAGTGTTGCCTTATTCTCAACTATGATCGTCGACTCACATTCTGTGAAATCCTTTGACATGAAGAGGCAAACAAACCTGTCATCAGTTCTTGAAATAACAGTGTTGTCATACTTCTTCAGTTCTTTTTCAGGCACAAAGTCAGAAAATGATGTTATTTTGTCCTTTTTGAGGAAGTGCTGCAATTGCTTATCTTCTTGTTTTGATGGACGAGGAGGAAGTTTTGGGGTTGGCAAACATGAAATAGGCACATCAAAATACTCGGAGGCTGTTGGTCTTGTAGATCCACCTGGTATTTTCACCATTGGTGTGTCAGAAGGCCAATGTCTTTCACATATGTAAAACTTGGCTGCATCAACAACAAAGTTTTCTCGTGGGGGAAGAACAGTTATCCATTTCTGTCTGTCTACTTCGTCTTTGGGCAATTTAAACACCCTACACTTGTTTGATTCATTGTAATTTCCAGTACACTTTGCAACACCACATTTGTTAGGCACGATGAAGCCTAGAACATCAGCAATTTCACAAAACACAAGAGAAGAGAAAATGCAAATAACAAACGCCCGCCACGTGAGTAGAAACTGCACTCCTTTCCTGTTTGGCCCTTGCGAGGTGAAAAATAGTGCCACATTGTATACACTGATTAATAAAGGATTTAAAGGATTTCTACCTCATTAGGTATGTTAAATTTCAGTATTTACAAGTAGGAAAATGCTTAAATAATACTATTCTTAGATAAATTATTTAATCATCTATTTATTTTCACTTAGTATTAGGGACGTATTAATGCGCAGGAGCTTTGCCGGGGCATTGCTGACGCAGAGCTAAAAATAGCTCACTGAGCCAGCGTGCAGTCTTATCTCTGTGAGAGGCAATGGCCTTTGCTAGTTAGTCCTGGAAGTAGCAAAGCCATCTCCTGTCTTTAGTACTCCTTGCCAACCGGATATAACAAATACTCACTTGGATGTTTTCTTAGAAGATTTCTTATATCTGAAGTTTTCTGCAATAATAATAATAATAATAATAATAATAATAATAATAATAATATAATAAAACAATAATAATAATAATAATAGTAATAATAATTATTATTATTATTAACATTATTATTTTTATTATTGCTATTATTATTATTATTATTAACATTACTATTATTAACATTATTATTATTAATATTATTATTTTATTTTATTTTATTATTATTATTATGTAGCGCTTTTATAATATAGCGCCCTGGCCAGACGGCTCGGAGCTCTCCAACATAACCAACTTGGAATCTGACAGACATAGAAAATGTACAGACAAAGTGACATAATACCACACATTCATCAAATGTGATCAATCGCCAGGGAACCTCAGTTTTCTTGTTGTTATTTCCCAAGTTTGTTATAAGCGAAAGAGAGCTGTCGGGACTCCTGAACAAGTGTTGTTATAACCGACCTTTGTTATATCAGACTTTATGAGCGAAGAACACTAGCACTGTACATCAAGCCCTTCTCTGACAAGGAAAAATAAGCACTACGCAATTGCAAGAGGAATAGAACCTCAAGAGCCCCCGCAGTCGCGGGGGCTCATGAGTATCTATGCCTCTTGCTGACACCACTTTTTATCCCTGTTCCTTTGATGGCTGGGGATCTGTGACGCTGAATTTACAAATGATTTCTCAGTAAAACACAATCTGCGTCCACTGGCATTAAAAGGGTTAAGTGACATAAATCCTGGTCACCTCTACGCACAGTCCACTCACCCCCCCCCCTCTACCCCCCCCCCCCCCTTTTTCAAACCTGAGAAGAGGCAGGCTACGTACATTTCCCTGCATCTGCCCCTCTCTGAGCAGGCTAGTTAGTTGGTGATCCAGGATAGCTTAGATATAGCGTCGAGCAGACGACTGACGCTATGTCAGAGTCAGTTGCATGAGTGAGCTTAGTCCTGCGCTATCCACAAAAGCAAGGTGTTATACCGGGAGCACCTTGTTTAGTGGCTGGGGCACTACTAAACTCACTCAGTCACGCAACCGGCCCCTGAACACGAGGCTGGCGGAGAACAGAAACTGCACCACGCAGAAGTTGTTTCAGAAAATACAGCATACAACATACTGTGCGAAATTGGCCATAGTCCCCTTTCGTGTGAATTCGTTTGGAACTAAAGATGTGGATCCTAAAGTCCTTGTGACCTTCCTGAGCCATCTGTAAAAGGCATAGATTCTCATGAATCCCTTCAAGCCTGCGGGGGCTCATGGGGATCTATGCCTTTAGCCGGGCTCGTGTCACCCCCTTTATTTGTCAAGTTGGTGTCAGGTGATGGGACGATTAACTCAAAAACTACACGATACACCCGTCTGAAGGCGGGTCGCTATGGGCGTAAACGATCATATGATATACAGCCTGCGTGAAGGTACAAACACAGAGGTAAATGTAGCTAGCGGCAGACATAGGTCCTCATGAGACCAAACACATTCGCTGGGGTTGATGAAAATCCGTGCAAATTGCAGATCGTCAGTGACTGCCGCGCAACCGTTGTACAGCTTCTAAGGTTCCACTTCAGTTTCCAACTGTCGGCGAGTTTACACGAAGGCTGTGGTGCGTGGCAGTTGTGTTCTAGGTGACATTGGAGTGCACAGCCGCTTTTCTAAATATCTCAGCAAAGAAAGACTTTTCTGCACCACTTTAAGAACAAAGATCATTAAATGAAAAAAAAAAAAAAAAAAAGATGGGGTCAATTGACACTAAATTTTAGTGTCAATTGACCCCATCTTTTTTTTTTTTTTTTTTTTTTTTTTTTTTTTTTACTTAACTCTAACGTTTTGTTGATAATGCTGTGCACTCGTGAAATTTTGGTGACAATACAAGAACAAGTTATTTCCAATACCATAATACAGCCCCAGCGGGAAACGGCCAGATTGCAATACTGCAGACTTCATGTATGCGTGCGCCGTTTCAGTTTTGAAAACTTGGCCAACTTACCCAATCACGTGAAAATGCGTATTTATTATTCTGGGCTGAATATATCTGGGGCACATTTAGGGATGTAAAATCAGCCATTTCAGTGACTAAATTTCGAGTTTTTACGACTGTACAGCAAACCTGACAGTTCGAGTTTCTTGACAGTAAATCATATTAGGTCAACTGTCACTGAATGATATTTGTTCCAAGATTGGTATAGAAAACTGCATCTTTGCGAAGATATCTGCGAAAAACGTTGTGCGCCCCGATGTCAAACGGCTAATAACAGGACGCGTTTAACTCATTCGCGACGCGCCACCTCCGGATACGCGGCTTAAAGCCGCGTATCCGGAGTCGGCACGTCTCGAATGAGTTAATATTTCAATCTACTCACCGAGTGCATGGTGTCCTATGGAGTTCTGTGGTTATCGTGTTGGGTATTAAAAAAAAAAAAAAACAACAACCGGTTAAACGTTTAGGGCTTAACATCTTTTGCCCACCATGAAGGTGATTTCAAAGACGGGGCACCGAAAAAGGGTCTAAACAAATTTTGACCCAAGCTGGATTTGAATCCGGGACCTGTCGATCAAAAGACCAACACTCTACCACCGAGCCAGCCAGGTCCCATACGTTGTGGAGCTTAGCAAAATTCAGTCACAATACAACAATAACCGCAGTACAGCTTCTACAGTTCCATTTCAGTCTCAAAATGTTGGCGAGTTGACACGAAGGCTGTGATGCTTGGGACGCTGTGTTCTAGGTTAACAACGCGTTTGATTTTTCAGTATACTCATGGAGTGCATGGTGTCATAGAGCTCCCTGGTAGTCGCTTTAGAGTTCGGCATAAATCAGTGACAGCAAAACAGGTAATTATATTACGATGTGTCAGGTGACCTTTACTTATTCTGCTGTTATCTCCAAAAGTTTAACGCATTCTACCCCAGGACCGAAAGTTTGAAGTTGCTCTCTGAAGGCAGGTATTACTGGAGGCAGATCGAGCATTATAGTTCATGGGTGGTGCCAGAATAGCTTGGCGCCGATCGGCGCCAAGCTATTCTGGCACCACCCTTGAACTATCATGCTCGATTCATGGCTTGATGTGGTGTGTCGGGGCTGAATGAGTTAACCCTTTGGCTGTCGGCGGACGCAGAATTTTGTTTTTGAAATATTGTCAGTTCAGCAACAAAAGTCACAATCCGTTAAAAGAGTATGAACACAACCTGATTTCAGCATGAGGCATAGATCCTCATGAGCCCCGCATCTATATCTCTCGATGTTACTTGGTTGCTTTTTTTTTTTTTTTTTTTTTGTTGGTTGTGAACAGGGTAACCATTTTAGCTGTCGTTTAGCAGTTCTTTTTTAGTCCTAGGTGAAGGCACTCTTTTAAAAGCGTTGTTACATACGACTCATGTTGTGTGCGACCTTGTCGTTGAATACAACCTTATTTCAGCAAGAGGCATAGATCCTCATGAGGCTCCCGCATCTGCGGGGGCTCATGTGGATCTATGCCTCTTGGAGTTGATTGGTGATCAGTATTTCTCAGCAGTGAGCAGGGTCGTCAGTCAGCAGTGAGATAGCTGTCGTTATCAGTGTTTGTCCTGGGTGAATCCACTCTTTGAAAGCGTTGACATATCCGCCTCATGTTGTGTCCCAACATGTCATGAACAAAGTTCTCTTATCACAAACTGATTTTGCTGTTTACATTCTACTTCGTTTACAACAAGGTTGGATATAACAAACGTCGGATAAAGCAACACTTCTTAAGAGATCACGAGACCACTCTTTCTGCGTACATGTGTAAATAACTTCGCTTATAACAAACATTGGATATAACCAACGAAAATCGGGTCTCTGGCGATTTGTTGTATTCGAAGCTGACTGTACGTAGAAAAACACATTAAGTCGTAAACTCCCAGAACTAAATGATTTCAGTTGTATAGAACGGAAGTCATTTAGTTGTGGGAGTTGAAGAGTTAAAGTCCGCTATTCTATAGAATGGGAGTCAGTTAGTTGTGGGAGTTAAGTTAAATCCCGCGATTCTATAGGTCATGTTATATATTAATTTAAATTTGGCAGTTGAGGCAGTAAGAGGACCGGTGTTTTTAAAAATAATTTTTGCCTTGTTTGAAAATTTGTAGTAGGGCTGAATGTTGGAATTTGCTGGAAATTTCTGGTTAGCTGAGAGGAGACATGTTTGGTGCTTTGATTCATACCACCCTGCGCTTATACAGTGGACAATTGTGGGCCTATGTTGAGTTGCCATTGACGTAGTGATTTGAGGGGCACGCTGATTTCAGCTGTGCTTGGGTGTGGGGTTGGTAAGGAATCAGGTTCATAGCCAAGAAATGAGACTGTCAGTGTGCTGTTTTTTTTGGTTATTTTGTGCATGGCAAATGTGCAGCTGGTGGGCGCTAGTATTTTTTTAGGGGATTGAATTATTAGGGGATGCCTGGGACTGACTATGGCTAAGAGACTGGACAGTACGGAAACGGCACTGTGTTCCGTGGCCTATAGAATGGAAGTCATTTAGTTGTGGGAGTTTAGTTAAAGCCCACCATTCTATAGAATGGAAGTCATTTAGTTGTTGGAGTTAAAGAGTTAAAAACCCTCCATTCTATAGAATGGTAGTCATTTAGTTCTGGGAGTTTAACTCATTCTGCCCCCGACACACCACATCAAAATATGGCTCGACCATGATAGTTCAAGGGTCAGTGGTGGCAGAATAGGCGCCAAGCTATTCTGCTACCACCCTTGAACGATCATGGTCGATCTGTCTCCTGAATTGTAATGCAGTCTTCTCCTACATGTGGGTATTTTGTACCTCAGACACAAGGCGTTAAGTATTTAAGTGGATTTTGTTTTCTGTGCACTGAACAAGCTTCAGATACAACAAAGAGTGTTGCCGTATCGAAATAATGTTATGCCCAACTTTGTTATAGGCGAAGTGCGCTTAAGTTTGGATATACAGTAATCTCCGGATATAACTAATCTCGGGGGTGGGGTGGGGGGGGGGGGGGGGCACTTTCCCCTATTATTATATTCGAAGTTTTTTTTATAAGCGAAGTAATTTACATAGAAAGAGTGTTGTCGGTACGTTTAAAAAGTGTTCTGAGATCTGAGTTTGTTACAGTCTATCTTGTTATAAGCGACTCAGGCGCCCGACCCATTAACACATTCGAGACGAGCCGCGTCCAGGTACGCGGCAAATGCCGCATATCCGGATGTAGCACGTCTCGAATGAGTAACACGAATCCGATGCGAACCCGATCCGAATCCGAAGCGGGCCCGAAACAGGAAGGTTCGTGCGAGTCCTTTTCATGTTTGTGTGTTTCCATAATTTATGCCCGATGCAAAAAAGAAATTTGCGTCCGGCTTCAAAGGAAAATGACCCATTTTTTGAAGGAAAATTGCATCACCGCATCGGGTTTGGATTGTATTCGTGTCGGATTCGTGCTTATGGAAAAGTAGCTTAAAGGCGGCTACCCATAAACACGAATCCGATACGAAACCGATTTGGCATCCGAAGAGAGTCCGAAATAGGAAGGTGCGTGCAAGTCCTTTTCATGCTTGTTTGTGCCCGATGCCATAACGAATTCACACCCGGCTTCGAACGACAATGACGCAATTTTTGCAGGAAAATTGCATCACAGCATAAGCTACGCTTCCATAAGCACGAATCCGATACAAGTTCGATCCGAACCCGATGCGATGAGGCCATTTTCTTTCACAAATTGCGTCATTTTCGTTCCATTTTCGTTCGAAGTCGGACGCGAGAACTCGTTTCCTCATCTGGCATACTGAAACACACAAACATGATATTGGACTTGCACGAACTTTTCTGTTTCGGACCTGCTTCGGATTCGGATCAAATTCGTACAGGATTCGTTCTAATGGAACCGCAGACTGTACATTATTTCGGTTGTAAAATAATTCTGATATAACACAAAGACAGATCGGGTCCCCTGGTGATTTGTCATATCCGAAGGGCTCTCTACTGACAGAAAGCACTGTTCAAGGCGTCTGGAAAAGCTGTGTTGCCCGTTTCCGACTTTAATTAAATCCGAGCTTGTCAAGTTATCAGCGAAATCGACTTAACTGATCCTCGGATAAGCCGATTAGCCAGACTGCAAGTTAACACATTGTGCCACAGGTACGAAATCCCCACATTTCGGAGTTGTCCTCTGAGGACTGCATTGCAATGCTGGGGACAGAGCGACCTCGATAATCCAAGGGTGGTGCCAGAATAGCTTGGCGCCTGTAGGCGCCAAGCTATTCTGCCACCACCCTTGAACTATCTTGGTCGAGCCATATCTTGTCGTGGTGTGTCGGTGCGGAATGCGTTAGCTAGTTATCCATGTATAATCTGATGCAAAATAAGGACCAAAAATGTCATTGCCAACGGCGAACGATGCGTAGAACACCCCAAGAAAGAAAGAAGCATGCTTTGAAAGGCTAGTTACAACACAATTTATTTAACCCAATTGCCTTGCCGACGCGGGACCTGCGTTTCGTTTCTGAAATCTGTGTTCACTGAACGACCACAGAACATGGACACAAAGAGATGTCTAGCAAGAGGCATAGATCCTCATGAGCCCCCGCGTCTGCGGGGCTCATGAGGATCTATGCCTCTTGCAGTGAGATCGCGTTCGTTTTTTCTCCACAGTGAAGGGGTTAAGCTTTTTCCTTTTCTTTGTTGGAATTGTCTCTGCATGTATAATATCATATCCAACATGTCACAAAAAAGATGGGTTTGTGGGATAGAATAGCGAGCTAAAGTAACCCAGCCTGCAAGCCCACGAGTAACGAGGTGGGGTCCCGATGCGGGCCCCAGCTAGCCACAGGCAATCCACTCAGGGCCCGCATCGGCCCTACCTCTGTACTCATGGGCTTGGAGGCTGGGAATAACGTAACTATGACACTGAGTCCGAAATAGCTCAGGCGNTTAAAGCTGAGGTGCAATGAGAAAAACCCGCCCAGCGCGTGTTTTAAAAAGACTCTACAGGACCCAGCTTGGGCCCTGCCCCTAAGTGGGTCAAATCGGTTCGTAACACAGTTGACGGAGTTGGCAACTGCGTATCCCGAGCTTGCAAAACTCTCGGAAAATGACAGACCACTTCCTGTTGCACGGAAATCATCGCGATTAGCAGATCGGACAACAGCAGACGATTCTGTGACACTTTGAAACTGACCAACAGCCACGGATTTTACGCGTTGGGGACTATGATGGCAGAATGTACGGCTGTACATGCTGTAAGTATGACTCCTGACACTTTGTAGTTGTGAACGAATTTTTTCAACACGTACCTCCAGTCCAATATAGGCTAATATAAATAAATAAAGAAGCATTGTGATGTACAACCAACACAGTAAATTGGATGAGAGAGAGAGAGAGAGAGAGAATCGACTGTTTACATAGATGCCAAAAGATACAAGGTCGCCATGGGTCAAGCTGATTTTTAGTAGCTGCCCTTCGTATGGAGAATTTTTTTTGCTGTAGGCCACTCCAGATGAAAAGATATAACAACAAACACAAAACGACAAATAACCGGCCCTCCTTCCTCACCCTTCCGATATCGAATAAAGCTTCAGGCTGTGCTGTGTAACTTACGGATAGCTCGGCCTGGTCCATATCCAGTGTGCGTCCAGGCAAGACACAAATGGCCTGCTCTGTCCGTCGGGTGGTCGAGTGTCGTCTGCTACTGTTGCTGTCAGTAGAAATATCGCTGGTTTAGATCAGTGATCGCGGTGACCACTCCGCGCTGCATACAGGAAGTGGCCTGTCTTTTTCACGGGAGTTTTGCCAGCACGACAAACGCAGTTGAAAACTGAGTCAACTGAGTTCCAAACCGGTTTGCCGAAGTTAGCCGAACGTTCACGACGACAGGGCCCTCGCTGGGTCCTGCAAAGTTTTTTTAAAACACGTGCGGGGCGGAGTTTTTTGACTGTTTCTCAGCTTTAAGCGTCTGAGCAGGAGAGCGAAGGAAATCGCCTTGTCGTGGGTTCGAATCCCGTCCCGGCCCCGGTAGCTGGACTCACAATTCAGGGGGGAAAAACGGATTTGTTTAATAGCATGTCCGTTGAAAAAGGTCCTGGTAAATCAAAGTGGCAAAGTTGGAGTGCGCCTGAGTTGATTAGTGTTCAGGTCGTACTCCATAGGCAATAGATTTCCCTGTCCCCCATAACCCGCCCGTGAGGGCCGTCCATGATCACCTCGGTGCTGTGGACGTTAAACGCGAACTATTCTAACTAACTAACTAACTAACTAACTAACTAACTAACTAACTAACTAACTAACTAACTAACTAACTAACTAACGTAACTATGTATAACCGTATTCAAAGTGGTGAGGAGATCTATCTAGACAGGACTCTGAAAATCCTACTGGTACGACTGAACTATACTGACGAGTAAAAGAAATGCGAAACGTTTGGAATCGTCCAAATATGTCGCATTCATTCTTTTGCAAAGAAATTCGACCATTTTTGAATTAAAGAGTTTCCGATGACTCCAAACGTGTCGCATTTATCTTGCTCGTGAGTATGCACGGTGTACGTGACAACGACCGCACAGTGCGGGCCAGGCAGACGAAACTTGAAGATGGCGTCAAGCTGTCGGGAAGGCAATACAACACGAAAAAACTGTAACACTTTGGCTGTCGGTAGCGCTTTCGTGGAGGTGATTCCTGAAAGGAATCGACTCCATGAAACGTGCTACCGGCAGGCCAAAAGGGTTATGGGAGGCTTAAGGAAAACAGGCCGCGATGACTCAGCGGTGTTTCGCAGTCCAGTGTACTCGATGCACTTCTTTTGAAAACCACACCTCAGTCTGCGCGCGCCGCTTGTAATTAAATGGAAAATAAGAGTATGACAGAGAAGAACCCGGCGATGGAAGAACACGCTTAGAAAAGAGAGTGACAACACAGTTTATTCATCTTTCGGTTTGAACCCCCCCCCCCTTTTTTTTTTTCTTCAAAACAGATAAGAAAACAAGCGTACAACTCGCTGCTTATCTTGTTATGGCGTGGAGACAGGAAGTTGACACTGACAAGATAAATGTCGCGAGTTGTGTACTTGTGTGTTCGTCTATTTTTAGACCAAAAAAAAAAAAAGAAGCACGCCTAGAAAAGACTGTTACGACTCACTGAATTTACTCATTGTGCCCGAGGTACGAAATACCCACATTGTGCCCGAGGTACGAAATACCCACATTGTGCCCGAGGTACGAAATACCCACATTGTGCCCGAGGTACGAAATACCCACATTGTGCCCGAGGTACGAAATACCCACATTGTGCCCGAGGTACGAAATACCCACATTGTGCCCGAGGTACGAAATACCCACATTGTGCCCGAGGTACGAAATACCCACATTGTGCCCGAGGTACGAAATACCCACATTGTGCCCGAGGTACGAAATACCCACATTGTGCCCGAGGTACGAAATACCCACATTGTGCCCGAGGTACGAAATACCCACATTGTGGAGTTGTCCTCTGAGGACTGCATTACAATTCAGGAGACAGATCGACCAGGACAGTTCAAGGGTGGTGGCAGAATAGCTTGGCGCCTATAGGCGCCAAGCTATTCTGCCACCGCCCTTGAACTATCATGGTCGAGCCTTATCCTGCTGTGGTCTGTCGCGGGAAGAATGAGTTAATATTTCGGGTGTAAACCCCAAATATTAAACACATTGAGTTGCAACCGACTTTTCTAAGCGTGCTTCTTTCTTCGTTGTGTTCTTCTCTGCATTTTTTCTTTTTCACGCTTGGCGGTCACCTAACTGGTCTGGAGTGAGTGTGACAGAGTATGCGTGTGCACCAAACCGTGACATTTCAACACGTGTTGGTTATAGAAATTATGTACTCAACGTCGCCCTCCGACTGCGCCAATAAGAACTGAAAGGCAACGCAACAGCGACGACAGCTGACATTAAAAAGATGAGACTGGAGTTGGATATTTTATATAATAGTAATAATAATAATAATAATAATAACGATGTTGTTTATGATGGTGATGATGATGATGATGATGATAGTTGCGATGATGATGATGATTAATTTTGATAATAACGATGAGAATAGCAATAATAACAACAATAACAACAACAATACTACTACTACTTCTACTACTACTACTACTACTACTAGTACTACTACTACTACTACTAATAATAATAATAATGAATATGATGATGATAAAAATAAAATTTAAAAAACTGTTATTGTTGTTGTTATCATCATCATCATCATCATCATCATCATCATAAGTAGTAGTAGTAGTAGTAGTAGTAGTAGTAGTAGACATAAATAAATAATGATAAGGGACGAATACAATATAGTCTACCTTATTCTCGGCGTCCTGGCCAACTTCAGGGAGTGGGTTTTTTTTTGCTCTCGGCAATTATTTATAGACATCATGAAACTTCTATGTATAATGAATAAATAAAGATATAAACAATACACATGCAAATAAGTATCAATACAACGAATATGCAAAGAAATACAAATACAATGAATATGCAACTATAAATAATTACATAAACAATGAAATAATGAGTTTAATATAAAGCATAAAAACTTAAAAGAAAAAGGAATTTAATAAAAGAAATTATCATATTAATGAATGAATGAATCAACGAATGAATGAATGAATATTGAGATTTATCATTATTGTAACAATAATGATAAAGAATAGTACTAATCATCATCATAATCATCATAATAATCGTCGGGCTTTTAAATACAAGATGAGGATTTCATTCCAAAATCTACCGTATTGCTTGGAGCTAACCTGCGTTTTTCTTTTAGGAACATTCAGAGTTGTTCATATTTTTAAGCTTATCCTTCTGATCCAATTCCCTCCTCTCTAAGCCAACCTCTGATCAACACACACGCCGGCGCACACAAATAATGACGGACTCACGGCGCTTCCCGCCATTAGTACGCTCTGTGGGCTCGTGTAGCGACATGCATTTTGAAGAGAAATAACACGAGCAGCAAAATAACGTCACTATCCGCGTGACGTCATGGCATCGCTAGTCTCACGACGCCGCGTACACAGTAACGAATATGATGTTTCACGTCACTCATCCGAAATACACGCAGCCTCTTCCAGAGCTGACTGTTGTTGTTTTTTTCTTCTCACACAGCCTCTTCCAGGGCTAACTGTTTGATGGGAGTATATAGTGGATCCGAATCTTGAAAAAAATAAATTATTATTAATATTATTTTAAAAGTTAAAGAGATGCAACGCTGGATTACGAACTCATTCAATATTTATCTTTAGTCCAGCTGTGTGCGAAGTATCTATCAAGAATAACAAAAGATACGGACTCAAATGCAGATCAACCATTTTTGTGAAACATTTTCTTGTCAACGTGTAAGGTAATTACATTTTTTTTAAAAACTGCTTGGGGGAAATTTACCATTGGAAAATATCCTAAAGTATCAAGCTTGTCTGTCCACAAATGCGGGCTCTAGTCGCTGTCACACACACACACACACACACACACACACACACACACACACACACACACACACACACACACACACACACACACACATACATACATACATACACACACCCGGCGTTTGGCGCCAAATGTACTTGTATAAACGACATACAGCAATGACGAACAAAGGGTTAACCTACCCCATAACGTTTTCAACGTCGTAACATTAACTCATTCTACCCCAAGACCGAAATCCCCGAAACTTTGAAGCCGTCCTCTGAAGACTGCGTTGCAGTGCAGGACACAGATCGACCATGATAGTTCAAGGGTGATGCCAGAATATTCTGGCATCGCCTTGAACTATCATGGTCGATCTTTATCTTGCTGTGGTGTGTCTGGGGTAGAATGAGTTAAAAGAGTTTCCTGCTCTTTCAGTTTCCCCCTTGTACGCAGTGGAGTCCCAGCGACGCGCACAGGGCGCAGTAGACACGCAACCTCTGCTGCGTGTGCCTTTTCAGATGGACTGTGAAAAGAAGGGTAAAATGTATTACCTCAGGCAAGACAAGACCCGTTGTTGTCTCGATCGGCAAGATTTAATGCAATCATTCACCCCCCCCCCCCCCGCCCCTGGACAGAGCGCTCTGCGCGACTTATCGTGTGTCAGAGCGGTGTGTACACAAATTCACTTCCCGGGGTCTCGTGTGACGCCGAAGCTGGTTTGCGGGCCTGTCCCGGCCACGAAAAGGACACAGGTAAAATGTTAGTAATGGTCACCGGAGCGCTCTCCTTCCCTAAGTGACACCGCAGCACCGGATTTCTCCGTCTTTATTCTGGACAGCAACAGCTGACCTATCAAACAACAGTGTACACTGTGGAGATCTGACTTGTGTTTCCATCTGGACCTCGTAGCGATTCAATGACGGACTTCCAACATTATTTTCTTCACCATAGCCTGAGTACCGCGCTATAGGCAACAAGTCAACGATGCCATCGGTGGGTGAAATGTTCATCATTCGTGATTAAATTTTGCAGTTCATGGTGACGTGATTTTATGTGTGCAGGTCTGTGATTTTGGACACGGCTTCAGCCGTAAGGTCTAAAATTACAGACCAGCACACACTTATGGAAATCTTCAGCGTACACTGACGTGTAGTTCACACGCATACTCTGCGTTGCGGTTGGCGGAGCTGTCAATGGCCGCCGTTGTCGATGATTTCATGGTTTCGCTAAAGTAGCGCAGAAGTTGTTCGTGGAGGTTATGTGTGTCTGTCTGTGATTTTATATCGTTGGGATTCCAACCACAAAGTCCGAAATTACAAATCAGCGCAAATTATGAGAAACTATCGTCATATAATTATGTATCGTTAGCGCATGGCGTACGCGTACATACTTTTGCTGGCTGTCAGTTATGGCCGCTTTGTCGTCTGCTTCAAACTTTTACTGGCTGTCAGTTATGGCCGCTTTGTCGTCTGCTTCAAACTTTTACTGGCTGTCAGTTATGGCCGCTTTGTCGTCTGCTTCAAACTTTTACTGGCTGTCAGTTATGGCCGCTTTGTCGTCTGCTTCAAACTTTTACTGGCTGTCAGTTATGGCCGCTTTGTCGTCTGCTTCAAACTTTTGCTGGCTGTCAGTTATGGCCGCTTTGTCGTCTGCTTCAAACTTTTGCTGGCTGTCAGTTATGGCCGCTTTGTCGTCTGCTTCAAACTTTTGCTGGCTGTCAGTTATGGCCGCTTTGTCGTCTGCTTCAAACTTTTACTGGCTGTCAGTTATGGCCGCTTTGTCGTCTGCTTCAAACTTTTACTAGTAGTTCAGAAGTTGTCCATGGATGGTATTGTATTATGCGCCTGCGTCTGTGAATTTGTATCTTTCGGCTTCAAAAGGCTTGTTCCAAATGACAGACCAATACAAATTAAGGCGCGTAGACAAAGGGTGGGGAGAGGGTGAGGGGGTGGTGAAGCGAGCTTGAAACCACCCCACCCACCCACCCCCACCCCACCCCACCCCACCCCCAACATTTTTTTTTAAGGAATCAGGCAGACGAAACCTAACTCTATGATTTTTAAAAATATTTGAGTCGTTTGTTTTATATTTTATTTTTATTTTTTATTTTTAATTTTTTTTAATTTTATTATTTATTTATTTATTTTTTTAATTTTTTTTATTGTATTATTTATTATTATTATTATTTTATTTTATATTTATTATTTATTTTATTTTTATGATTATTTTGTATTTGTTTATTTTATTTTGTATTTATTTTTTTATTTTATTTATTTATTATTATTTATTTATTTTTTATTTGTTATTTATTTATTTATTTTATTTATTTATTTATTTTTTTATATTATTTATTTTATTTTATTTTATTATTATTATTATTATTTTTTTTTTTTTGGGGGGGGGGGGGGGGACATTTTAAACGTCTCAAAGACAGACTATCCAATATTTGTCCTGCCATATTCAGTTTTCAGGTTTTGAGTTCTAGTTTAACCCCTTTGCTGCCAGCGAACGCGAATTTCGCGTCAAAAGCTACTGCACCCTGACCGACACTCGCGTGAAGAAACAGATGTAAATAGGACCCCCAAAATACACATAAATCCTCATGATCCCCCGCGACTGCACGGGTCATGAGGATTTATGTCTCTTGCAGATGGGTAGCGTTTACATTGCCCCGGTAGTTGCGGGGTAATGAAACGGAGGGTGTTGGGGAGGGGAGGTGGCGGGATGAGGGTTGGGGTGGGGGGGGGGGATGCTCATCTGCTGGCTTTTTGACAATACCATCATCGCTCTAATTCAGTGCCGCCACTCTTGCGCTGGCTTTTTGATGGTCTGTGGACGTTACAGTTTGAATTGGCTCACAGCTCTCTTGCTCTTTCATTGCGGAAAGGTGAAGGGATAGGGGGAGGGGGGGAGGAGAGGGGAGGGGGGGGGGGGCGTCGGTCTACCTTCAGTTTGAGGCAGTGCATTTCAGTTACACATGTACCATTTTGGTACCGGTTTCAGGCCACTTTACACATTTCAATACAAGCGATCAAAATTTCCGGAATCTCAGTAGTTGAGCTGACTCTTCAAACCACGTGAATGTACTGTGTGTCTTGAGAGTGAAAGCGTGTGTGTCACGTGAGCGTGAATGTTGGGTTCAGTTCAAGTCGCGGCGCTTTGAGCCGATTGGGTAAAGCGCCAATATAATGACCGGCATTATTATTATTATTATTATTATTAGTAGTAGTAGTAGTAGTAGTAGTAGTAGCATATTATTACAATTCTTCTTCATCTTCTTATTCTTCTTCTTTTAATTATTGATTGAGTATTGGTAGTAGTAGCCGTAGTAGTAGCAGTAGTAGTAGTATATGATCATTATATTATTATTATTAATATTATTATCATCATCATCATCATCATAATTATAGTGAATGGAAAAATTAAGGGCCCGGACTATTGAGAAGGGGAGGGGCGGGGTGCTGGGGTGTTTCATCTACTGACTGTTTGACTGTGCCTTTCTCGCTCCTATCAGAACTTCATATAGTAATAGACTTATGGTACTTCACATGCTGCTCATGTCTTGTCCTGCGAGGGCTTATAAAGATCTGTGTCCCTTGGAGATAGTATGAGAACTCTCATGGGCATCATAAGAGGAGTGTGTGTGTGTGTGTGTGTGGGGGGGGGGGCACCGCGCCCCCCCCCCCCACACACACACACACACTCCTCTTATGATGCCCATGAGAGTCCTTGTTCAGATTGAGACAGAGCTATTGAATTTTAGTGAACTGAAAAATGAAAAGGGGGAGGGGGTGGGGGTGGGGGGAGACTGTTTCACCACGCCACATTGCGAGCATCGCGTTCATTGACAGACTCGCATGCTGAACTTATACTCACTGACCACTCACAGTAAAAATTGGAAGAAAAAAAAATTAATTGCAAGATGCATGTATTATCAATAGTCACCTTATTTTCCAAGGGTAGATGAGGATCTATGTCTTTCGGATGAAGAGTCTTGATCTTACACTGCAAGTACAAGGAAAGGTGGAGGGTGGGGGATGGGGGACGGGGGGGGGGGATGGGTGGGTGGGTGGGTGTCTTCATATGCAGGGCTCACTCCTGGCTTTCTTATCCCCTTCAAAGCCAATGTGCGTACATTTTTGTTTCTGAAATCTTGGCTCATTCAACGACCAAAAGCCAACACCGTCCAAGAAACGTAGATACAATTTGGTCTACTTAAGAGGCATAGATCCTCATGAGCCCCCGCAGTCGCGGGGGCTCATGAGGATCTATGTCTCTTGCAATTGGGTCGTGTTCGGTAGCGAAGTGGTTAAGTCACAAGCATACACAGGTTAGCGCCCCCAGTTTGATGTGTTATTCAGGGATTCTCATGTGCCGACGCCCTATCTGGCGATGGATTATACAGATGTGTCCTTTGCATATGGAATGAGCACACATTTCTTTGTAGCCTTGTTTGAATTTCACATCTCAGTGTAACGTGTCCAGAAGGACGTGTAGCACAGCCGGGTGCGCGCTGACAGGGGCGGATCCGTTTTCGGATGGGAGGGGGGGGGGGTGGAAGGACGGGGCCCAACGCTTTGTTTGGGCGACCCTCAACCTGACACACAAGGCCTTGCTGCTGCAACACAAGCCGCAGAGTCGCCAAAAAATCAAGAAGCAAGGGGTAGAAGGGGGGGGGGGGGAGGGGGGGTTAGGCGCCAGTCTTTTCTTCCCAGTCGCCGAAAAATCAATAAGCAAGGGGTGGAGGGGGGAGGGGGGGGGGGGTTAGGCGCCAGTCTTTTCTTCCCAGTCGCCGAAAAATCCCAAAACAAGGAGGTGGGTGGGGGTGGGGGGAGGGGGAGGGATGGAGCTACAAGCGGGTGTACGCCTCTTTCACCACCTCACTGCCAAAGTATCCAACACTTGGGATGGTGTTGGGGGGGGGGGGGAGGAAGGGGTCCAGACTGTCCATTTTGAAGAATTTTGGGTCGGGGTGGGTGGTGGAGGTTCCGGAACCTTTTAAACCACCCCCACCCCCCCACCCCTCTCAACCCCCCCCCCCCACCCCCAACTCTCAACTCCCCCCCCCCCTCACCCACCGAATCCGCCCCTTGCCGAACAAGTGAACCCCCGTTTGTCTGATGCAGTACTTGATCGTTTCGTATGTCGGATATGTTCGAACCGAAAGCATGACGTAAATTTTGTCATCAGTCGCAAGTTCTCACGTCATTCTGATTTCAGCGTCATATCAGTGATTCCCACAAAGCCGTCATTCGGACGTCGCACGTTTTATATTGAAGCACGCGCTCCACGAATGAGCGACTTAACTCACTGCTGCTGCCGCTAGGTGGCGTAAACACAGTAGGGGCTAAACTCGACATTCTCATTGTTTTAATTGATCCCGGTCCGTGCACATTCTCTTTGGGCCTCGCGACATACTGCATGCCACGGGTATGTCATTTTTCTGTTCACAGGCTTTCGTTTTCATCTGGTATATCGCACAGTAGGATTAGTTAATGCGGTTTACTGCGCTTAACGTGTCCGGATTCTATGACCGCCTTCATGAACTTTGCCTGCATGCCTCCGACCTACCCTGTCTACGACTTCGAAGGAGGAAACGCCCCTTTCGTGGCGGACGACGGAAGCAAGGCCGGCGCATCACGGTTAGAGTTACTTCCCCTACATCTGCCTTCCGGTGTAAACAAACCAGCGTTCGAGGAGTCGATACACAGAACTTGATCTATGTGCCACTTGCGTCTTCTATCGATAAAACCAAAGACATCTGCCTCGCTCTCTACAATGCCCGCAGTGTTGGTTCAATGGACAAACGCTCTGAAATCAGCGAATTCATCGTTGATAACGACCTGGATCTGCTTTTCCTGACCGAGACTTGGCTAAGGCCGACTGGTGACGAAGCTAAGTGTAGAGACCTAACTCCGCCCGGTTATGTAGTCAACTCATTCCCTCGTTCTTCTAGAGGAGGCGGAATTGCAGTGGTCTACAGAGACGTTTTCGCACCTTTCTTCTCCTGCTCCTCGTTGTTTAACTTTGCTCACGAGTCCTTCGAGCTTTGCCATGTCAAACAGACTCTTCCACAACAATCACTCCACTTTTTCTGTGTTTACAGACCGCCGCCAAGCCGTAAGAATAAAATCTCTGACTCCATGTTTATGGACCAGTTTCCAGATCTTCTTGAGCTTGTTAATTCACTCAGTGGCGATCCTGTGCTCCTGGGCGATTTTAATTTCCACTATGACTGTCCATCCAATCCTTCAGTGTCAAAACTGTTGGACCTTTTCTACATGTTCAACCTGTCACAGGTTGTTGACAGGCCTACACACATCCACGGACACATTCTTGACTGGGTTGTTATGAGATCAGACGGTGACTACCTATCCTCTACTGCAGTTACTGATGCATTATCGTCTGACCACTACTGCGTCACAGCCCGCCTTAACGTGCTTCGGCCTTGTGCAGCTCCAGTGTTCAAGACAGTTCGAAACATTCGGGCTCTTGATCGACTTGCATTTGAGGCGGATCTTTTGGAGCGGCTTCCCACTGTTACCGAGGTCACTGCTGAAGCACTGGATAAATGTCTACGGTCGGCACTGGACCAACTTGCTCCTGCGACACGTCGTAAGATTCCAGCCCGTAGATCAACCCCATGGCACAATGCTGTATCGAGTACTCTGCGCACCGCCAAACAGGAACGTCGTAGGGCAGAAAGACAGTGGCGCAAATCTGGGCTTACAGTACACAAGCAATTGTTTTCTGCTGCCAAGAAAGCTGTAACCATGTTAGTGAGCACAGCAAAAACGTCCTTCTACAGTATGCTGCATGCAACACCAGTAAGCAACTGTACTCAGTGGCTGATCAGCTGCTGGGCAAAGTCAAGTCTTCTCCTCTTCCTAGCATATACTCCATGACAGAACTTCCATCTCGTTTTTCCACATATTTCATGGAAAAAGTCCAAGCCATTCGCGACGATCTTGACTCACAGTCTTTTCAGACAAAAACAGTCTCTTCTATTGACTTTTGCTTTCATGGTCAGACCATGTCTGTGTTTAGACCTGTATGCTGTGACGATGTACGCAAGTTGTTAATGAAGATGACCCCTAAGTCATGTGAGCTCGATCCAGTGCCTACCACTTTGTTGTATAACTGTTTGGATAGTTTACTGCCGTATGTTACTCACATTGTCAATGCTTCGCTTGCATCTGGTGTTTTCCCTTCAATGTATAAAAGTGCTGTTGTGAAACCCCTACTGAAAAAAACCCTCATTAGATCACAACGACCTTAAGAATTATAGACCTGTCTCAAACCTACCGTTTCTGTCAAAGGTGATCGAAAAGATTGTGCTTTCGCAACTTTTGGATCGCCTTGAACAATCTTATGGATCCATTTCAGTCAGCCTACAGATGTTGTCACAGTACTGAAACAGCACTTCTCAGAATCATGAATGACTTGTTACTTGCTCTGGATGATGGTAAGGTGTCAGTGCTCGCTTTACTTGATCTTTCTAGCGCGTTCGACACAATCGACCACACTACCCTGATTAATCGTCTCCAGCTTGTTTTTTTGCATTGATGGCACTGCCCTGTCTTGGTTCCACTCTTACATTACTGAGCGATCACAGACTGTGTCTGTCGATGGGTATGTCTCTGCACCTGCCAGCCTCAGTTTTGGGGTCCCATAAGGCTCAGTATTAGGCCCAGTGCTTTTCCTACTGTATGTACAGCCTTTGTCCAGTATTATTGCTGGACACTCTGTTTCACATCACGCATACAGTGATGATACACAGCTTTATAAGTCAGGTAGTGTGAGTGAGGTCAACGAAATCATCCAGAGCGTGTCACTTTGCATTCTTGATGTGAGGCTGTGGATGTCAGAAAACAAGCTCAAACTGAATGAAGGAAAAACGGAAGCCATGCTCATTGCATCACCCATAATGTCTTCTTCTACCGCTTTGCCTCAGCATATCATGATTGAGAACACGACCGTCAGCTTCTCTCAGTCAGTGAAGAACCTGGGTGTTGCAATTGAGCAGGACTTGTCCATGGATAAACAGGTGATAAACATTTGCAGGGCAGCCTATTTGGAGATGCGTCGTATTAGCTCTATTAGACAGTTCCTTACCTCAGAGGCTACAAAAACTCTGGTTTGTTCATTTGTTCTGTCTCGCATTGACTATGCCAACTCACTCGTATCTGGATGCCCGCAGTATCTTTTTGATCGGCTCCAGAGAGTCCAAAATTCAGCCGCACATCTGGTCATGAAAGCAAAAAGGTCAGACCATGTGTCCCCCATCCTGCACTCTCTCCACTGGTTGCCAGTGAAGGAGAGAGTCAAGCACAAAGTCTTGTCCATTTGTCATGTTTCTCTTTCTGGCACTGGACCCACTTATCTCTCAGAGCTCCTTCACTGTTATATCCCTTCGAGGCAATTGCGCAGTTCGTCTGACAATAAAATGCTTCGTATTCCTACAGTAAGGACTAAGGGATTTGGGCAGAGATCTTTTTCTTACCAGGGTCCATCAGCCTGGAATGAACTTCCTAAATCATTGAGACACAGTGAGTCTAGTGCCAGTTTTAAACACAGTCTTAAAACCCATCTTTTCCCACTTTGATTATCAGTGTTCATGTATTTAGTCATAATTCTGTTATTTTGTGCAATTGTACATGTGGCTTTGTCACTTTCAGTGTAATATTTGTATGTTTTGCTCATATGTACGGCGCCTAGAGCATCTTACCATGTATTGGCGCCTTATAAATCTTCCTTATTATTATTATTATTATCCACTCGGGCACCGAGTTTAGGAGCGATATACCTGCGGCCTGTAGTGTAGCGCGAGTACTGAAGCCTGTGCACACAAACAGTTATCACCTAAGGCACCGTGAATAGTGACTTGTCCCCTAAACAATTTCAGCTAAGTCGACCATTGTGAACGAAAATTGCGCTGTTGCCGTTCGGATCGTTTTCGCATCGGATTCGTGCCTATGGAAACGAAACTTAACCTGCTCAGTGCCGGGGAAATTTGAACACACTTAACTGCAAGTGGTATAGATCCTCATGAGCCCCCGCATTCGCGGGGGCTCATGAGGATCTATACCTCTTGCCGACACCACGTGTCATCCATGTTACCAGGATAGCTAGGGTTTGTTGATGTAGACTCGACAAAGACTGCAGTAGCATGGTTTCGTCAACGGGCACTGAAGAGGTTGAAGGCGGTATATGACTGACACGTGGGAGACGGAAGGCGAGGAGGAATCGTATAAACTGCGCGAGAACCGGCAGATTGGTCTGTAACTTCAATTTAGTCGGATGAAGTGACACATGATAATCTCGAGTAAGGCGCCCGACCCATAAACACGAAACCGATAATTTTATGAACCGGGTTCGGGTCGTAATCGTATCGGATTCCTGCTTATGAAAACATAGCTTAACATGTAAAAACTGTTCAGTCTGTTCAATTGTTCCAAACTGTATTTATCCCTTAAATGTAATTGCTCTTAAAGGGATAATAAAAGTTTTTTTTTTTTAATTGAATTGCGTTGAATTGAATTGAACTGAACTGAAAGGAACTAACTGAATTGAATCTTTGGTGACAAATACTGCACCCCGTTGACAGCGCGGCAGAACCTATCCCTCTCTTAGCCTGCTGAAAGTGGAGAGATCTACAAAATAATGAAGACGTCTGTCGGACGTGCTGTACCAGTCGTCACGCATGAATGATGACGGAGAAAGAGCTTCTTGGTCTGTTGATGACGAAAGCAACCGAACCTTGCAGGCGCCGCCCTTCTACGCCATGAGTCAGGATTGCGGTGAGAGTGGTAAATGGCTTAACCCATTTCGTGCCGGGCCGCATCTGGGTGCGCGGCTGATACCTAAAAAGCGGATGCCTGCGCACGTCTCTAGCATTTTAATGCCCGAATGTGATCAGCGTTGACTGGAATAAAGGGTCCTGCGCACGTCTCTAGTATTTTAATGCCCGAATGTGATCAGCGTAGACTGGAATAAAGGGTCCGGCGGCGCTAGTACGCTGGCAAAGGCCGTCGGGCCGATGTAGGCCGATAGTCTTTTGCGGATTGGGTAATTGCCCTCAGCCTCGCATCTTTTTCTCCACACGTTGTTTTATTGATATTTGGGATATTCCGGATAACCCAGGATATTACAACGATAAAAATGGAGTCCCAAGGCGATTCGTTTTATCCGACGTTTGCAACACTTAGTACAGAGGTCCCGAGGTGCACTCTTCCTACATGTAAACTTACTTTGCTTATTAAATAATAATTATAATAAAAAAGAATAAATCAATTAAATTAATCGGATACAACGAGAACAAATGGAGTCCCTCCCGATTGGTTGTATCCAAAGTTTGCAACACTTGTTCAGAGGTACGGACATCACTCTTTGTAGACCTCGTAAATGACTTCGCTTATAACAAAATAATGGAGTAACCTGGCGATCTTTTATATCCCGAAGTTTACTGTGACACGTATTGTGAACACGTGTACACGCACAGTGAGAATGTAATGGCTGCTATGTGGTGTACTTAAGATCTCAAAAATACCCTTGTCAGATTGGGCGGGGGATTTAGAAGGTAAACAGAACCAACAGTTGACTTGAATCATAGACCATAAATAACCGGACCGCTCTCTCTCCTGCTTCCGGTCTCTGCACTCGTCGCGCAACTATTCTTGCGCATCGGTCAACTCATTATTCCGGTTCAGTACATCGGAGCTTTTCACGTGGATTGTTTCTATGATTTTGGTTAGTGGTGCAGTTTGTAAAGTGTCTTTTGTCTTGCATTATGCCTGGTGCAAGTTGTACGATTGTGGGCTGTGGTGCATGCAACGGAAAGCACAAGGGGCTGTCGTTTTTCTCCATTCGCCAACCAAAGGACTTGAAGTGGGAGAGAGAGCTTGTTCACGCCGTGAATCGTGCAGACAGCAATTTTAACAAAGACACTGCAAAGATTTGTTCTAGACACTTTCGACAGGAATGCGTGAAGTTGGGTAAGTATTATTTACCTAGAATATAAGCTCGTTCTAATCATATTAAGTTCAATTCACTATACAAAAGTTTTATCCTGCGATTTATTCGGGACTCTTGCATGATGTTAATATCGTAAGCAAAAGTAGCAGTACTCCCCAGTAGCACACGTGTGTACTTTCACTTTCAGTAAGTATTCAGTTCTGAGTCTTATTCGGTTTGCTACTTCATGCAGAGGAACGATAGAACGGAATAGAAATCACAGGAGTATAATTAACTGTCAATTTTGTTTATGGTTGATCACTATATAATTTGTGTCTTTGCAAATTTCTTATTTTTCTGGTATTATGTTGCTGTAGGTCCTGGTGGGAAAAAACGGTATCTTCTACCCGGGAGCCTTCCAACAGAGTGTATGCCTGTCAAGTCCATTGTCACAAGGCAACCTCCTCCAAGAAAAGAACCTGTAAGTGTCTATTTATCTTATAAAATCCTGTTGACAGTGTTGTATGACATTTGATAACATCCCATGGAGCAGTAGATCCATATCCGATGAACAGTTGTGCACTTGCCCATGCAGTTATGTCGATTTTGTACTTTAGACTTGGGCATTCATTTCTCCATTGTGGCATAAATCTGGTTTTGCCTTTGGCATTGATTTTTCCAGGGTTTATGATCAAATTGCAATAAAATTAATTTATGACTATATTAAGAGGATAGTCCTGTAACTTTCCCAGGGCATGTGCAGTGCGCATAACTCTGTTTAAAGGGGTCACACAATTACATGGAAATGTCACATGTTTATATAAAATATATTTCCATTGGATTGAGGTCAAATTTAAAATTTGGTGTATAGTGACCTTATGAGGTGGTATTGTCAGTGCAATAATTTAGACTAGGCCAGTAGGGGCTAAACTGTTTAACAAAAGTGTGCTCATATCCTCAGT
>BTPG01000002.1:23963641-23986384 GCA_036245525.1 Semisulcospira habei | reverse complement strand
TTAGTTCTTTTGTGTTGTATAGTTATTTTATTTTTTTGTTGAGGGGGAAGGGAGGAGGAACGTACGTGTTACTTTAACCAAAAGTTTGTCACTTTCCCTCAACCCTTACTGTTGTACACGTGAGAGATTAAAAATCAGTTCTTTGTAATGGTACAAATATTATTGATTAATACTTTTTGCACTAATATGTACCTTGACAACGTTGGAAGTGGCGGGTAACGCCGAACTGGCAGCATGCAGACACTCTCCAACATCTTGGTCCTGATCGAATTCCTGGTTTAGATATTATAAGAATGTTAATACAGCTCGGCAGAATTATAGTAGAAAGAATAATTACAGATCTATCTAGATAGAAGCTACAGACTAATTTATGACAGATTTACAATACAGTCAATTATATTTCAACAGTTTCCATCTCGTGTAAACGTGAAACTAATACTACAACACTTCACTTGATCTACTCCAGCAGCCTATCACGTGTGACACAAATAAACGATAGAATGCACAAAGGAAGACTTCAATCGAAATATAAACCGTCAAAAAACAAAAAAAGGCTACCATGTATGCCCCTATTTATTGAATAAGTGTTCAAGGTAGAAAATCTTGGGAATGTTTGCTCCTCTTTACCTGCAAAACAGTGTCGATCTCCATTGTTGTTGTGTGTGGAAACAAAAGCGGATGCGTAGGATGACTAAATCAATTGACGCATGCGCGACGGGAGTTCGGCCTGCGGTTCGTCTGTTTCTCGGCAAAGAGATGCTTGTCCGGTTATTGTGGTCTATGCTTGAATGTCGATTGACGAGGTTAAGTGCTTGTGTGCTGGTCTGTGATTTTGGACCTTACGGCTTCAAGCCGTAAGGTCCAACATCACAGACCAGCACGCGTGTCAGTATAATTATGTGTGTGTGTGCGCGCGCGCGTTTGTGAGAAATGCCTTGCACTTACTCATTCCCACGCAGGCTTGTATTTATTCATTGGAGTCAATATACCTGTGCCGGCAGATGTATAGTTTTTCCCATGCGTTAAAAGGTCAGCCCAAAATACACAGCCTATGAAAAAACGCCATCGGGCCGACTTCGGCCGCCGTTGGCCCGCGCACGGCCGTGCGCAGGCCATCGGCGGCCAATGTCGGCCCGATGGTCTTTTGGGCATTGGACAAGAGGCGCACGAAGCCGGCTCAGTCAATGAAAAGTGCCAATTGACGGGGGGAAAAAAATGTTGGCAGCTAGTTCCCTCTAACCTCCACTTAGCTCACAAGAATGCACAAACCCTCTGAAGTTAAACGGGCAAGCGCCCCTTTAACTCAAGACTCTTTTGCATTTAGTGAAATAGCGTGAGGTTAGTAGTTTGTCATCTCTCTGTCGAATGAGTTATTTTGTTTGAGAGGGCGCTCCAAAAAGTATTTCTACGTCAGTTACCGTTGCAAACAGCATTGCTTAAAAGTAACTCCAAGAAAAACATACATAACGCGTCTTTTGCACATCAGTTTTCCTACAGATAACTTGAAAAAGATTGAACCGGTCTTTCAAAAGGAGGCGGGGAGGGGGGGGGGGGGGTATAAAGGGGGGGGGGGGTGGAAGGGAAGAGGGAACAAAACTGAATTAAAAAAATTAACTTCATCATCATGTTGAATACTGGAAAACATTTTTTTTTTTAATTCTGCTAAAATATGCATATATTATCCATTTCACGGATTAACATGACGCGCTTTTGTGATTTTTTGTAGTCTCTAATAGTCAGATCTTTTAAATTTTGCAAAGCCACACATGTGTATGCGCTCTTTCCGATTGTAATGTCAGTTTGTATGTGTTTGAAGTCTGAAATTATGGGTACTCCTATACCTACATGAGGGCATATCCCGCTACTGAGTCTCTAAAAGAAATTCTCGCGAAGACAGTCATCGGTACACTTTTCCGATGTCTGTCTGAAAACGTCTCCCCTCCCCTCTCCCCTCCCCACCCCCCCCCCCCCCCCCCCCCCCCCGAGAACTGCTGCTAGCGCTAGTCTGTTTACATTATTTAGACGTCTCTCACCCCAGCCAGACGGGGTCAGCGTACATGCATGAATACTTCACAGACGACTGACAGATCTACGATCCAGGGGTGGATCTGAGGGAGGAGGGGGGGGGGGGGTGTTGCAGGGGCCGCGTTCCTCTACCAGACACCACATTCTTTAAAATGCTATAACAAAGTCCCTTTGCAGTTAGAAACCCCCCGCCCCCCCATTCCCCCTCGCCCCCCCCCCCTCCGCCTACCCTAACTCCCCCTCCACTCCCCCTTCGGTCCTCGTTGATATTTTGTTTGTTGTTTGATTTTTCGGTTACTGGAAGACGGCCTAGCGTCGGGGCGGCCTTTTGTGTCAGGTTGAAGGTCTCAAACTATAAGTTGGACCCCCGCCCCCTCCTCCCTCGAGGTAACTGATCCGCGCATGTGTAAGTACAAGCGATCAAGTCAGTCTGTGAATATTACGGTGGAACAGGGTAAAAGCAGAAATTCAACTTTCAAGTATACGTAGTGATGTTTTGTGATTCTCTCAAGGTTCAGTTGACGGCGATGTGGCCGACCGCATGATGTCACTGATGACGTTGTATTTCTCAGTAGAACGGAGTGGAGTCATTGTCAGGTTACTTGATATAAAGACGACTTTTGCTGAACTGCATTGTCCTGTGTCTAAATGAACCATTACTAGACCTGCATGCAGACGTGCATCTCTGAACATTTAGTCCGCAGTAGTGGGCCTTTAAATGAGTGAATCATAAGCACATATTACTCTAAATAATTATATGCAACGCCTATGGCTGGTGACACTCGTTTAAACAGGTATTTCCAAAGTTTTTATTTTAAGACATGTGGAGAGCACATAGGCAGGTCTATTGACAACATAAACTCACGAGCCAGATACACACAGATTATTCCACTTTGAAAGAATACTTTTCTTGTGCAGTGCATAATTCTGCATGGCGTGTGTGTGGGAGGGAGGGATGATGCTGGGATGGGGAGGGATGATGGCGTGGGGGTGGGGGTGGGGGGGGGGGGGGGGGGGCAAATGGCTACATGAGATAACAAAAGGTAAGGGTACGATTTTCACATTTTTCTGCACCTGCACACACGTAACACAGCAAACAAACATCCCATTCAAGGCCGGTCTCGTAATTATCAGACAGAGAAATCGTTACCGTCCAGGTGCATTGTACACTTTGTTTCTCTGCATCCTCGATCTTTCTCGGAAAACAATTTACATAGCATTTAATGTCCACAGATGCGGCCATGTTGCATAATATCTGATAACATCATCCTGCGTAAGATAGTCACGTAGTGTCGGGAGCTTCCACGCGGCAACCTTCTTTTGGTGCCTACCTCAGTTTTGTTCTTTGAAGTCTGTGCACTTGTGTTTTACGTCACCACGGAATCTTCAAGCTAGGGAGATCGAACATTACGTGTTGACTAAACGTACAACACATTACTCGATTCGCTCCACGTGTGTTGCTTGCGTATAGTAGTAGACATCTTAACTCATTGTGCCTGAGTTACGAAATGTCCACATATTGGAGTTATTCTCTCAGGACTGCATTACAATTCAGGAGACAGATTCGGCGACCATGATAGTTCAAGGGTGGTGGCAGAATAGCTTGGCGCCTATAGGCGCCAAGCTATTCTGTCACCACCCTTGAACTATCATGGTCCAGCCATATCTTGCTGTGGTGTGTCGCGGGCAAAATAAGTGAAATATTAAAACAAACATTGATACATTATTCAAAATGTTTCAAAATTAGCTCATTACATATTGAGGATGACATTGTCATTCCTTTGAGGTATATGTCACAGTTGTGGATCCAGGTCCACCATGATAGTTCAAGGGGGGGAGGGGGGATCAGAATAGCCTACAAGCGCCAAGCTATTCTGACACCACCCTTGAACTAATACGGTCATGGCTTTATGGGTTATAAGAAGCGGATTTGGGGGTGTCTTATTTTGTTTTTGTTGTTGTTGGCAGTCTTGCCTCTGTTTGTATGTGCGTTTGTGTGTGTGTGTGTGTGTGTGTGTGTGTGTGTGTGTGTGTGTGTGTGTGTGTGTGTGTGTGTGTGTGTGTGTAGAAGATTGGTGTGTGTGTGGTGGGGGGGGGACAGGGAGATGGGGGAGGGACGACGATTCAGCGTGATAAGGGTGTAAATTAACTCATTCTGCCCGCCGCACACCACAGAAAGGTTATGATAGTTCAAGGGTGGTGGCAGAATAGCTTGGCGCCTATAGGCGCCAAGCTATTCTGCCACCACCCTTGAACTATCATGGTTGATCTGCCTCCTGAATTGTAGTGCGGTCCTCTGGTGATAACTCCAAACTGGGTATTTCGAGCCTAGAGCACAATGAGTTAACGTCTCCCCACACCAGCCAAACTCGTTTGTCACACCAGGCTCGCTGTGTGTGTGTGTTACCAACAGGTTTACACATTCATGCTCGCTCATGTAGGCCTAAGTTTGCACCCTGCTTGCAACGATTCAATTCAGACTATCTAGGTTTGCCGGTGCTTATCAGTCGTAAAAGCCCGCGTTGCGTCAGTGTCACAGTCTCTGTAGGCTGATTTAAGGTTACATCAGGCATTCATTTTCATTCAACGGAGCCGTCAGCCTTAAGATGCATTTCGCGCTCTAGCTAGAGACATAGATCCTCATGAGCCCCGACAGATAGCTACGAGCTTTAGCCAAATAATAGCGGCATATATGTCTAAGGCTCGGTGACGCTTGCAGCAGGTCAGGGGACTGAACTCTTCGCGATGTCCCCCCCCCCCACCCCCTTAGTTGAACTGTGATGAATTAAATTTATAACGACCTCCCTTCTCGTCACAAAGTATGACACATATACAGATGTACATTAATTAGCACAATTCAAGTATGATACATTGCAGACAGGTTTTGAGACTCAAGATTCAACGAAGAAAAATATCGTCGGGCAATAATAGACGAACCTCGCGCTGGGACCATATGGCGTTGAGGCGCGTCCCCTGGGTGGTGGATAGGGGGTCCCTCGTGAGAGGGGTGCACCGAATGAAATAAGGTGCCGTGAACCAACATGGTCTAAGGGAAGGTGACCCCGACAGAAAACCCCTGCGTCCTCCTAGTAAGGGGGTTGGGCGTGGGGGTAGCTTCCCCACCCTGCAAAAAAGGAAATAGCTACAAAAACGCCGACGAAAAGACTAACAGTAATTCCTTTCCTGGAGGGGGAAGGTTCTTCTAAATCCTGGCGTCGAGACCTCCAAGCAGACATCAAGAGACTGGGATCCACCTGGAGTAGAATCGAAGGAGAAGCACAGGACAGGAGTTGCTGGAGGTCTCTCGTCGACGGCCTATACCCGGGTAGGGGTGACAGGCGTAAGTAAGTAAGTAAGTAATAATAGACGAAACACGTGACGATCATTGCCGTTGATACAGCGTGATGCGTGTAACTCATCTCTCTCTCTCTCTCTCTCTCTCTCTCTCTCTCTCTCTCTCTCTCTCTCTCTCTCTCTCTCTCTCTCTCTCTCTCTCTCTCTCTCTCTCTCTCTCTCTCTTCTTCTTCTTCTTCTTCTTCCATCCGTCTCTCTTTCTCTCTTTAGCATCTAGCACATTATTCACCAAGACCGAAATCCCCAAATTCTAAAGGATTGTAGTACAATTCTAAAGACAGATGAAGGATGATAGTTCAAGCATGGTGCCAGAATAGCTTGGCGCCTATGGGCGCCAAGCTATTCTGGAACCACACTTGAACTTTCATGCTTGATCCATGTCTTGTGGTGTGTTGGGGCTGAGTGAGTGAAGAATATCGAAGTCTTCAGTAGTGTTGCGCTTTGTACTGGTCTTGTGTTTTCATGTAGTTGTCCGTTCTGCTGACATTTTGCAGTATACACGTCGATATTGACATGCTATTTTGTGTCTCGTCTGTACATGTGATCTGGAATTTAAAAAAAAAAAATCTCTTTTAAAACTCTGACGACCCACTGACACAAACTTAGGCTGCGCTGGGTGACAGGTTCACACTGGGCCAAAACGTGCGAACTTGACCCTTTCAGCTGAAGCAACACGTCAAAAACTCAACACGATGAAATTCTAAATGAACATGTCCAACCGAAATTGTCTGCACTCGGGGTCAGTTGCTTGAGTGAGCTTAGTCCTGCGCCGGCCACTACACAGAGTGCTCCGATAAAATTCGTTTGTCCCTAAAGGGATATATATTTCTCTGTCAACTCACGAAATCATAAAACAACAAAGGTAAAGATTAGTAACAACCACACTCATAAAATGCAACACTCAAACGACAATAAATATCGCCATCACATATCAAATAATAATGAATTAAAACAGTTTCAACTCGTCCAGTGCCCGCCGCCTGACGCAGGTTGTGTTTCTGCAATCGTCCTTAATTGAAGATCAGAAAAACTCTAAACGTGGATTCGAAGTGGTTTCAGCAAGAGCCATAGATCCACATGAGCCCCCGCAACTGCGGGGGCTCATGAGGATCTATGCCTCTTGCAGTTGGGTGTTGTTCACGTTTTCTCGGCACTGAACGAGTTAACTCCTTGTACCCCAAGACCGAAATCCCCAAATGTTGCCGTTGTCCTCTGAAGACTGCAGTGCAGTGCAGGACACAGATCGACTATGATAGTTCAAGGGTGATGCCAGAATAGCTTGGCGCCCATAGGCGCCAAGCTATTCTGGCATCACCCTTGAACTATCACGGGCGATCCATATCTTGCTGTGGTGTGTCTGGGGTAGAATGAGTTAAGGTAATTTGAGCACCACATTCTGCCGCTACTTGGATCTACTTATATACCGAGGAGCAAAAGAAATGCGACATTTTTGTATTCATCGGAAACACTTGAGTCCCAAAAATGTCGCATTTCGTTTGCTTCTTCGTATACATACTACTAAAACTGTTACATCACTATCACATTTGTCGTATAATTTAAAGCCGTCGGTGGCACACCGACTACTTTTTATTTTATTTTTTTTGAAGTCCGTAAAAGTTTTTTTTTTTTTTTTTTTTTTTTATATATATAGCGGAGAACTTAGCTTAGTACAGGCTAGTAAGGCTATAAGCTCTTTCAGGTAAGCCCACCTTCACGCCACCCTCCCTCCCCCCCCACCCCCACCCCCACCCCACTCGCCCCCTCCCCCTCCCCCCAGTACTTAAACTTCTACATTGAAGAGCTTAATTGCCCCAGCATAACTGAAGGGCTATGATGTTGTCGCATGCCAAAGATGACGATTTATGTACTGGCCATAAGTGCCTGTTGATCTGTGCCTGAGAGGAGTATTTTTTAATGTCTGCGGATCCCTGATTTTGGACCTTCCGGATCTAGAGCCGGAAGGTCCCAAATCACGGGGCCAGCAGACTTCAGGTATCACGCACTTATTCTTTCCGTAGCGGTGAGTCATGCGGAAGTTTGGCGTTGAGCCATGCAGCCCAGACGTGCAGCCAGTATGTGGGCGTGCTGTGCTGTGCTGTGTGTGTGTGTGTGTGTGTGTGTGTGTGTGTGTGTGTGTGTGTGTGCGTGCGTGCGTGCGTGCGTGCGTGCGTGCGTGCGTGCGTGTAATATATAATAGTGAGGTTACGTCCCCAACGAACGACTCCCAACAACAAACGCAAGCGAAATCACGGTGGATATCCAGCCGGCATAGACAACACTCCTAACATCTCCAAGAAGCATAGATCCTCATGAGCCCTCCGGAGGGCTCATGAGGATCTATGCTTCTTGGAGATGTTTGGGGGTGTTGTTTATGCTTATGCTACAACGTGGTTATCCGTCACGACTTCGCTCTCGTTCGTTTCAGCCGTCCGTTGCAAAACGAAACCTCGCTATTCGGACTGCCGGCCTTACCCGCTGCGGTACTGCAGACCAGTTCCATGGTCTAGGTCATTTGACATCGGTGCGCACGAAGTGTTTCGGCAAATATCTAAGCAAAGAACCACCGTTTTTTAATACAATCTTAGAACCAATATCATTCAGTGACAGTTGATCTAATACGATTTATTTTGAATGAACTCAAACAATGTGTCAGTTTTGCTGTACAGTCGTAAAAATTAGGATTTTCTTTTCATAAAAAGGCTGATAATTTGCATCCTTAAATTTGCCCCAGTTATATTACGCCCAGTGTAAGAAAGATCCACTTTCACGTGAACTGGCCGAGTTTCAAACCTGAAACAGTGCAGGCATACATACAGTCAGGCTTGACCTCAATATTGAAATCTGCCGGGGTTCTATTTAGGATATTGAAAATGGCTTGTTCTTGACTTTTCACCCAATTTTTACGACTGTGCAGCAAAATTCACAAATCACAGGAGTCCAGTAAAAAAATATTCCATATTAGGTCACTTGGCACTAAATGATGTTTGTTCTTAACTCATTCAGCCCGGCGCACGTATTTCCCAAATTTTGGAGGCGTCATCTAACGACTATGCACCTGTTGCAGGAGATGGATCGAGCATGATAATTCAAGGGCAGTCCCAGAATAACTTGGTGCCGAAAAGCGCCAAGCTAATCTGGCACTACCCTTGAATTATCATGGTAGACCCATCTCCTGCTGTAGTGCGTCAGGGATGAATGTGTTAAAGTGGTACAGAAAAGTGCTTCTTTGCGGAGATATTTGATGGAGAGAAAAAAAAGTTGTGCGCTCCGATGGTCGAACGGTCTAATACGTGTATTGACAGGTTAGCTTCACGCCTGTTAACTCCTTCACTGCCGAGAACAAAAAAACGGAACACGACCCAGCTGCAAGAGGCATATAGATCCTCATGAGCCCCCGCCCCGTCGCGGGGGCTCATGAGGATCTATATGCCTCTTGCCGTATCCATGTTTCTTGGACAGTGTTGCCGGGACAGGAGTATTTAGTCGTTGATGAATGAGCCAAGATTTCAGAAACAAAACGTACATACGGTGGCAGGGCAGGGAATGAGTTATACACCAAACTAATCAGGAACTACCCTTGAACTTTCATGCCTGAATCGTCTTTCGCTGAGGACGTCTCAAAGGTTATACCTAAGCGAACTGTTCTGTCCGGGCTGGTCAGTGGTAGGTGCCAAAACAGAAGGGAAGTAACCGTGTGTCCTTTGTTCACTCGACTGACAAATTCAGTCCCTTGCTGTGTAAAGCGGTTGGTTGGTTAGTTCGGGGTTTAACGTCAGTCTACGGCACCGAAGTGATAATGGAAGGCCCTGACGGGCGGGTTATGGGGGACAGGGAAATCTATTGCCTATGTAGTACGACCTGAACACTGATCAACTCAGGCGCACTCCAGCTGTGCCACTTTGATTTACCAGGACCTTTCAACGGACATGCTATCGAACAAGTCCGTCTTTTCCCGGTCCTGGACCCACTGAAGTTGCGAGTCCAGCTACCGAAGCCGGGACGGGATTCGAACCCACGACACGGCGATTCCCTTCGCTCTCCTGCTCCGATGCTTAACCGCCTGAGCTATTTCGGACTCTAAAAGTGTGTAAAGCGAAGATCAAGCAGAAGTGTTGAAGGGGCTAAAAATAAATCTTTTGCAAAGATAGAAGGGAGTGTAACTATGTCTTGTATTTATGTTTCTTGGAGGAGGATGTCTTTTGGTCCACGAATTCAGTCCCTCGCTGTTCAACAATCGACATTTGAGCAGAAGTTTTGGTCGGCTTCAGTTTGTGCTGAATTCTCCCCATTCGTTGTTAGTAAATTGTATGTAATATGCTGCCAGCGGCGCCACTGGGAACTAACAGACAGATATGACAGACGGGTTGGTTGGTTGGTTGTACATTGCTTAACGTCCCGACAGCTGCAAGACTTTCTCAGGACGTGCCTGCACTGCTTATGAAAAAAAAAACAAAAAAACACTAAACAGAATAGTGACCTTCTGTCACAAAATCAGTCTTAACTTGCATTTTGGATGTTTTGACATATATACATTTCTGAACACTACAGTGTTTGCTGATTAATTTGATATATGACTGAATGCTGTAGTGCAAAAATTGTAGAAGTTATTAGTGTTTTAAGTTGTTTAAGACTCCGGCGGCCATTCTGAGAAAACAGCCTGTGAAGTTTTTGTGTGCAGCATAATTGGGGCCAAGCTCAGACTTTTAAAATAATTTTAAACCTATATAATGGCATTTTTCATTATAAAGATTTTAACCGTACGATTCTTTGGTGTATGTAGAATACTTTTCTACAAAAAAAAGTGAAAATGACCCAGATTGCCCCCAAACCACATATTACTGAGTGTAGCTCTGATCGGCTGGCTGCGAGTTAAGACTGGTTTCGTGAGATATATTGAATATAGGTTGCCAGCCGGTCTAATACGCTAAATAAACCTAAGACCATTTAGCAACACTCATAAAATATCAAGAGTTGCAGGCAGCGCAGACAGTAGGCAGAGTTTAAAAAGAAAAATACAGGAGAATGTACCAACGGTAGACAGAAACACATGCCCAGAATAGAGGGGAAAACCCACCCTGTGGGACCATGGGAACTAAAAAGTAGTTAACCCCACCCAAATCCCCCAGGGCAGACCCGGGGGAGGGTGACAGACGGGAGCGCAGAAAGACGGACAGACGACTGACCAGCCAAAGAAAGAGCCACAGTTCTTAAAAATATATAGACCTAACCGACCATCCGACTGACCTAGTAAAATGACTGTTCATCAACTGGCACACACTGACAGCAACGCAGACTTTAAAAAAAAAAAAAAAAAAAAAAAAAATCCTGCACAGATAAACAAACTAAAATCTTCCTTGTCGAGAACTGTGTGCGTATTTGCCCCTCTTTTTCTGTCTGCCCCAGCTAAGCCACTGTTAGTGACAACGCCTTGCAAACAGAACAAGGCAGTGCGCAATGGCCATTTGGCCGACGTCGGTCGGACGGCCCTTTGTGTATTGAGAAGGCATAGCCTTCAACAAACAACCCTGGCGGAAAATTAACGTAGTCTGACTGACGTTGGTCCAATCGCTTCGTGACCCAAAATCACACATTAACCCTTTCGCTGACGAGAAGATGTGAACACGATCCAACTACAAGAGACATAGATCCTCATTGGGGCCCCGCGACTGCGGGGGCTCGTAAGGATTTATGCCGCCTCTTGCTGACACCAATTTTTTTTCTTCTCCATGTTTCTTGCACGGTGATGGCTTTTAGTGGTCATTGAATGAACCAAGATTTTAGAAACGAAAAATTAATTTGCGTACTGTGGTAGGAAAGGGGTCAACAGAATCGTTCGTGAAGCACTACCCGCGTGACACGTAGGATGTATCGTCACAGACATCTGACGGGCAGTGCCGGATTAGCATTGGGATGTCGTCAAGCTAAAATGCAACACGACCCGTGATGCAGACTGTGGCCACTTGATGCGCACTGATGTACGCATACGTCGGTGTGCGCTGATCACTCAAGTCTTTCCTATCTCAAGGGCAGTGCCTGATTAGCCTGGCGCCTGAAAGGCGCCAAGCTAATAGGGCACAACCCCCGAGCCATTTCAGGGTCGATCCATCTTCCGCCGTGGCTCAGGAAAAGGGAAAGAGACAGTTTGCACAACCGCGCGCGGTTGTCAAAAGACGATTGTTATGCGAAACAGGGTGCGGCGTTTGCCTTATTTCAGTTTGGTTGAAAATTCACACGCTGCCTTGAACGATTTACCTGGGGCAAACAGTCGTCTGGATCAAATACACGCTTCATTCTCGAGTCCTTTCTGTGACATCCAAACACGTGCAGTGAGCTTGATACCCCAAAAATGTGAAGCGTACACTTGTAAAAGTTAATTTCGTTGCGTCAGTCTGCTCCAGTTTGATACCGGCCTTCCCTCAGGATAATTTTTGTTTCTAAAATCGAAGTTAAATCTTGGTTCAGTCAAAGACCAACAGCCCAAACCATCCAAGAAACATGCATGCAAGTTGGTATCGGCAAGAGGCATCAGGTTCGGATCCAGAGGGTGTCTTGACGGGAGGGTCCAACAGCCCTCCTCTCCTACCTCCCCACCCCCCACCCCCCACCCCGTTTTGCAAACTGTGTCATACAAAAGAAATCCAGACCAAAACAGTGACTATCAGCCGAGCATAAAGTCATAACAAAGAAAGAAACACCCTTAAATAGAATAATTACAAATAAGTTGTGTTGAAATTATTCTTTCTTGGTGCTTTTCTTTTTGGGATTTTCTTTAAAATTATACTATTGTGTTGTAGCGTTCCTCTCTACCCGCGTTTCTTTTATTTATTTATTTATTTTAACTTTATTAACTATAATTAACTATTATTTATTTTAACTATATATATATATAGTATGTATGTATGTATATAATTATATATATTATATATATATATATAATATATATATATATATTATATTTATTTATATATATCTAATATATATATATATATATATATATATATATATATATATATATATATATATATATATATATGTATATATATATAATTATATACATCTCTTGGCTTGACTTCGCGAACGAAGATTTTATAGGAGTTGCCCACGACGTCTGCAGGCATGTTCGTGGCTGCGGAGGCCAATCCGAGACAGGCAGGTTCGACCGCAGTGGCTGCAGGGGAAGGTATGGCCAGGGTTCTGAGCTGCGGCATCTCTGTTTTTTCTCCTGAGCCGCTTGTCTTTAAGGCTAGCTCTGTGAGAGTTCTCAAAGGAGACAGCTGCCTTGTAAATGGTGGAGCGCCAGGTGTCACGGTCCGCAGCAAGCGAAGACCACTGGTGGTGGTCGATTTGGCAGGCACTAAGTGACTTCTTGAGACAGTCTTTGTATCTCTTCTTTGGTGCCCCTCTGTCACGGTGTCCAGTAGCAAGCTCGCCGAACAGGGTGATCTTTGGTATGCGATGATCCTCCATTCTGGAGACACGCCCCGCCCAGCGGAGCTGTGTCCGCAGCAGCAAAGCCTCGATGCTCACAGTTTCAGCCTGTTTAAGGACCTCGACGTTGGTGACATAGTCACTCCAGTGAATGCCCAGGATGGTACGCAGGCAGCGCTGGTGGAAGCGTTCGAGGAGTCGTAGTTGGCTGCGGTAGAGGGCCCAGGACTCGGAACCATACAGCAGGGTGGTGAGGACCACAGCTCTGTACACGCTGATCTTGGTGCCTGTTTTCAGCTGTTGATTGTGCCACACCCGCTTGAAAAGTCGCCCGAAAGCGCTGTTCGCTTTTGCCAGCCTGCTGTCAAGCTCCTTGTCCAGCTTGGCGTCCGACGTGATAATGCAGCCAAGGTAAGTAAACTGGTGCACTGACTTTAGTTCAGACTCGCCAATGGTGATGTGAGGAGGGCGATACACTGTCTTGGGTGCCGGCTGATGGAGGACCTCTGTCTTTTTCAGACTGACCTCGAGTCCAAAGAGCTGGGCAGCATCTGCGAAGCAAGACGTGATGCGCTGCAGGGCTCTCTCTGTGTGTGCAACGAGGGCAGCATCATCAGCAAAAAGCAGCTCACGAATCAGTTGGTCTAGGGTTTTTGTGTGGGCCTGCAGTCGTCTGAGGTTGAACAGGCTGCCATCGAGACGATACCGGATGTACACTGCATCGTCATCATCGAGGTCCACTGTGGCCTGCTTCAACAACATGCTAAAAAAGATGGTGAAGAGGGTCGGTGCCAGCACGCAGCCCTGCTTTACGCCGTTGAGAATAGGGAATGGTTCTGAGAGGTCATTGTTGAGTCTGACCTGGCCTTGCTGGTCCTCGTGTAGCTGGACAATCATGTTGAGGAACTTTGGGGGACAGCCAAGTCGCTCCAGGATCTGCCACATGCCTTGCCTGCTCACAGTGTCCAACGCTTTTGTTAGGTCGACAAATGTTACGTACAGCCCTTTGTTCTGCTCGCGGCACTTCTCCTGTAGCTGTCTCAGCACAAAGACCATATCGGTGGTGCTCCTGTTTGCTCTGAAGCCACACTGGCCCTCTGGGAGTTGGTCTTCAGCGATGGCAGGTACCAGCCGATTCAGGAGCAGCCTTGCAAGGATTTTCCCAGCAATGGACAGCAGGGTAATTCCCCGATAGTTGGAACAGTCAGACTTCTCGCCTTTGTTCTTGTACAGGGTGATAACGACTGCATCACGGAGATCTTTTGGTAGTGTTCCTTCCTCCCAGCAGCAGAGAAAGAGGTCATGGAGCTTGTTGTGCAGTGCTGTGCCTCCATGTTTCCAGATCTCTGGCGGTATTCCATCAATGCCTGCTGCTTTGCCACTCTTGAGCTGGTGGATGGCTGTGAGGGTCTCTTCAGTGGTGGGCGGTTCGTCCAATTCAACCTTTACTGGGAGGTGTGGGATTTGTAGGATGACTGCTTCTTGAACAGTGCGCTCAGCGCTGAAGAGGCTCTGAAAGTATTCCGACCAGCGGTTCAAGATGGAGGTATTATCTGTGAGGAGTGCCTGGCCATTCGCGCTTCGCAGGGGACTTTGTACCAGGTGCCTGGGGCCATACACTGCTTTCAGTGCTTCGTAGAAGCCCCTGTAGTCACCATTGTCAGCGCAAAGCTGGGTCCTCTGTGCACGTCTGGTCCACCACTCATTCTGGAGATCTCTGAGCTTGCGCTGGAGACTGCTGCAGACGAGGCGGAAGGCAGACTTCTTCACAGGGCAGGAAGGCTGGGCTAGGTGGGCCTGATGGGCGGCTCTTTTTTTTGCTAGGTGTTCCTGGATCTCTACATCGTTTTCGTCAAACCAGTCTTTGTTCTTCTTTCTGGCGAAACCCAAGACTTCTGCAGAGGATTTTGCAATAGCAGTTTTCAGTTGTTCCCAAAGTGTTTCAGGGGAGGAGTCTACTGGGTCCGCTGTGTCTTTGAGCCTGCACTGTAAATCTGTCTGAAAGGCAGCTTTCACATCGTCACGCTGAAGGCTGGCAACATCAAGCTTTTTCTTGGGGGCCCCCATTTCTGGGGTTTTGGCTTGAAGTGGAGCCTGAGTTTGCAGCGGACAAGGCGGTGGTCAGTGTGGCACTCTGCGCTGGGCATCACTCTGGTGAGGAGGACGTCACTGCGGTCCCTGTGACGCACTAGGACATAGTCGATAAGGTGCCAGTGTTTGGAGCGAGGATGCATCCAGGTGGTCTTTCGACTGTCCTTTTGCTGAAAAGTAGTGTTGGTGATGACCAGTTGCTGCTCCGCACAGAACTCCAACAGTAGGCGGCCATTGTCATTGCAGTTCCCCACGCCATGCTTGCCGAGGACTCCTTTCCAGGCTTCAGAGTCCTGGCCCACTCTGGCGTTGAAGTCGCCAAGGATGATGACTTTGTCGTCTGCAGGGGTACTCTGTAGGAGGCTGCGCAAGTCAGTGTAAAACTTGTCCTTTTCAGCAGGCTCTGCCAGGAGGGTTGGGGAGTACACACTGAGAAGGGTGACGTGTTGCTGGTGTCTCAGTGGGAGGCGCATGGACATGATGCGGTCTGAGTGGCCCGTTGGTAGGTTTTCCAGCTTAGTCGCAATGGATGTCTTGACCATGAAACCCACGCCTGAGAGCCGTCTTTCTGATGCAGGCCTGCCCGACCAGTAGAGGGTGTACCCAGCACCAAGTTCTTGGAGGCTGCCTTCGTCCGGAAGGCGTACTTCGCTGAGCGCGGCGATGTCGATGTTTAACCTCCGCAATTCATGGGCAATGAGGGCGGAGCGACGTTCAGGGCGTCCGCTGTCTGCTTTGTCGAGCATGGTTCGGACGTTCCAGCATGCTACGTTGAGTCCGGTCGTGGTCGTCATGAGAGTGGATCCGTTATTCTTTCTTGTTTTTTGACCGCATGAGAAGATGCCCGTTGACCGCGGCTAGCCAACTGGGGTTGCGAGGGGACGAGCTTTGGTTAGGCCACCTTTTCTAGGCCCCTCTCCGTGTGGAGCAAGCAGTGCTGTCCCTAGAGAAGGCTGCTTGGTCGTTCAGGGTGTGCCGAGTGATGTTGTCATCCCCAGGTCAACATCAGGCGACCAATATCCTGAACCGCCTGCATGCAGGTTTGAGACTGCGGCTTCCAGTGACATCTTTCACCTGCCGTTTCGCCCCTCGCCCGTCGCTACAGGACTTGGAATGGTCAGTGTCATGGTCCGTGGACGTTTCCTAAAGCCTGCGCGGTGGAGCTTTTTGGTGGAGTGCAGTGTGCGCAGTACTGGCCCCACCCTTTAAACCCTTGGTTCATCTGCCATGGCCTAGCAAGCTGGGACGATGGCATCGAGGTCCTCGGGTCGTAGGTTTTATATCAGACTGTCCTTGTCCTAGTCTCTGGCTCAAAAGCCTTCCCCGGAGACACGGGGGCTTTGATGTCAGGGGTTTCCTCCCTTAGCCTTTCCGCAGCCAAGCGGCCAGGCCTGCAAGGCAGCAGGCGACTCGTGGAGGGCGGGGTCGTCTATGTCCCGTGCAGATGTGAACATCTGCCCACATGCCTTGAATAAGCTCGTCATATACATGTTGCGCAACCCGGCCAGAAAATGCTCATTCCATTTACATCCCTTAGTGCAGCAACACATTCCACACGATCTGGTCATAAACGTGACAGTCGTGATGTTTCTTAGTATTTTGCTTCATTTCATTTCCATTCCTTTTTTCTCAATTTCCCTGTTGCCAAGTAAGCTGACGTGTATTTAAAGTACCTCCAGTGTGCATAATCACTTTTAGTATAGATCTTCGCCGTCTGACTTCTTTGTGTCCATCGATTCTGTAAGACTCCTAATGACTGCCATCGACTCGGTCTATGCTTCACAGCAAGAACTATTGTTATGTCTAATGACTTTGCGAAAACAGTTGAAATTTGAACAAGTAAGAAGAGGCTAGGGCGACTTGGATCCTGATGGGCTGAAATCTGAACCAGCAATAAGAATAATATTCTATCATAATATTCTATATATTATATCCTCATGAGCCCCCACCAGATGCGGGGGCTCATGAGAATTTCTGCCTCTGGCTGAAGGGTGATTTCAAGGCTTCACAACTAACCCCGCCTACTGTCTAATGACTGTCTTTCAGTGAAAACACAACTGAAATTTGAACTAACAGAGATCCCATTTACGGCCGCCGTTTGGACTCGCCAGAAGTCTGGACTACACACTCTCATTGTGTTATATATATATATATATATATATATATATATATATATATATATATATATATATATATATATATATATATATATATATATATATATATATATATATATATATATATATATATATATATATATATATATATATATATATATATATATGTGTGTGTGTGTGTGTGTGTGTGATTATTTTTTATTATTTTATTTATTTATTTTTTTTTTTTATTATTATTATTTTTTTATTTATTTATTTTTATTTTATTTTTATTTATTTATTTATTTATTTTTTTTGGGGGGGTTCAGACATATTTAGAGTTTTCAGAGGCTACGATTTTTATTTGTTAAAACTTTTCTTTTTCTATCTCAGGACACAGCACCGCTTTTGGCAAGGCACTTTTTTAAAAGGAAGGGATGATCACATCTAACTGCACTTGTCCTCCTCCCCGCCTCGACTCCATCTCCCTAATAAAAAACAAGATTAATCGGGCACATCTGATTTTTATATGGTGTTAATTTTTCTCTTGAAAGAAATGTTCTACCTGGAGTTTCTGCAGGAGCAATCACCTTGTGTTTGACAACACTACACTACCAATTACTCCTATGTCTGAGGAAAAACATTTGTGAAAATTGAGACACTGCTCGATACACTTACAAACCTCCTCCATATGAGGAACACAGGATCATATCACAAATAGTCATGATCACCCATATATCTCTTACACTGGCTAACTATTACTTAATGGTTAGTTAGTGATCAAAATGAAGACGTTTCACACCTTCCATCATTGCTACTCTGATGGGTACTGGCGCATGTCCACGGACAATACATCGAAAGACAAAGCTACTCAATCTGAGTGAGACTGGCGACCCACTGTGCTCAGAGAGTGATGTGTGATTGGGGGATTAGCAATCACCTGTGACACCCCGGGCCAGTCGGCTGTTCACCCCGGGGGAGACGCTCACAGCGCAGTTGATTTTTTTTGTTTTCTAATCAGTGTGCGTGTCCACAGTCGTAGACTTAAACCTAGACGACTGCCACGTATGAGGATGCAACATGAATGGTATCGCACAGAGAGAGGTAATGCTTTTCATGAGCCCCTGTGACATGACACTCTATGCCTGCTGAGGGATTGAGTTGGGCCACAGTTCAGCAATGACTGGACACTTTCCCACCCCTTGGGTTGACCAACAGTCAGCGGCTTATTGCCAGATGGCTGCCTCGGTCTGAGGATGCAATGAGGATTGTCTCGCACAGCAAGAAGCACTGATTTACATGAAACCCAGTGAGTGCAGGGGCACGTGGCACTCCAAATCTGGGTGAAGTACTGAGACAGGTGCAGGTCAGCAGAGACAAATGACGATAATTGACTATAGACCCATGAACACACGCGCCCCACCCACTGATCCCGTGAGATAATTGTGGGGGTGGGGGGGGGGGGTCCCCTAGCCCCCCCCCCCTCTCTGGATCCGCCAATGGGCATAGATCCTCATGAGCTCCCGCTGTTGAGGGGGCTCATGAGCATCTATGTCTCTTGGAGCTAGATCGTGTTCGATTTTTCTCTGCAGTGACAAGGTTAAAGTGGGCAGTGTTTTTTTTTGTTTTTGTTTTTAAGCATCTTTGATTTTCAGTATTTGCAGTAATAAATTGTTTTGTAATTGTCCTTTTCAATCGTGTTTTTTTTTTCTTTGTTGGGATTTTCTTTTGCATTTTACGCCCTTGGCAGTTACATATTTGGTCCTTTCAGAATTATTTTTAATTTATTGCTATTATATTTTAGCTCCTGTTTTAATTTCTTTGTTTGTTTGTTTTTGGGTTTGTTCTCTCTTATTTTTTTTTTTTTAAATAATTTTGCACACCCCACCTCCCAATTAATCCTGTATTATCAGTCCGGGCCTTCCTCTCACGAGTCATTTCCGGTTGTGAACTTTATCGATATTGTCTTGAACGCTCAGAGCTAGGACATGTCATTATTTGACATTACAATCACCCATTTTTGCCACTGTCACATCAATTTTACGACACAAACATGTTAGAATTTGACGTCACAACTGTACGTCAAAATAATTTGACGTCACACGCACACGATATAATAATTTAACGTCAAAACCACACGTTATAATAATTTGACATCACAACCAATGACGGAAACACAGGCAGCTGTGATGCATTATGATATTTGACGTCGCACGCAGTGACACATTGCGCATGACATCGAAACGTATGACGCGTCGGACGCTGCCGTTTCCACGCTAGACAGTAATGAGGGTTCGTTTGCAACAAACGACCCCAAACAACGAACGAGAGTCAGGGCGGACAAACAGCTTCTGCCATAAGCATAGACAACACTCCAAACATCTCCAAGAGGCATACATCCTCATGAGCCCGGAGGGCTCATGAGGATGTATGCCTCTTGGAGATGTTCGGAGTGTTGTCTATGATTCTGGTTCACACTTGTTATCCGCTCTAGCTTCGCTCTCGTTCGTTGTATGGAGTCCTTTGTTTGCAACCGTAACCTCACTATTAACGGAGGAGAACCCAAAGGAGAAAGAAACTCGCTTAGAAAAGACAGTTACAACACAATTTATTAAATCGTGTTGTAGCTGTCTTTTCTAACTTAATAAATTGTTTTGTAACTGTCTTTTCTAAGCTTGTTTCTTTCTCCGTTTGGGTTTTTTCTCCGCATTTTACACGCTTAGCAGTCACCTTTTGGGTCCGGATTGCGTATCTCACCATTAACGACTAAAAACCTGCTTACGGTTTGTCATTTGCTCTCATGTCAACACAGGGGGAGAACCAAAGTTATGACAGTTATGCACTGAGTTATGTGCCCCTGCGTCCACAGGATGTTAGTATGCAATTGACGGTCTGACTCAAGGGCACACAGTTCTTTGCATAACTTGCCAAATGCCATTACTTCGGGTTTCTCCCCCTGTGACGTCACTTGAATTCAACACGCTTAACCCCGTAACCGCTACTGACGCTACCGCTCGGCGAAAAAGACGCGTCACGACGCGTCTTTTTTTTTTTTTGTTGCCGAGTGGTATCGTCACTAGCCGTCATTGGGTTAAGCTAACTCAGAAATGATGAAACCAACCAATTGTTACTATTTTTTTTTTTTCTGATTCCAGATACGGCGACTAACGAAGTGTCTGTTCATCGTCACGAGCATTGCGTCATTCATCTACGTCACCCTGCTGTGGACCCGTCACGATGTGACGTCAGTTCTCGCCAGCTACAGGGGCTGGAATTTGTCGTTTACAGGCACAGATCAACAGGAGATTTTGAGACAGTCTCTTGCTGCGGATAAACCGCCCGTCACAGACATAGTAAAGGTTGTGCAACATTCGGCTGAACATGGTGAGAACAAAACGAACTCAGATATGACTAAAGTTAGGAAAGAAAAGACTGTATCGGCAACAACGAAGGCCGTACCTAAAACAAAACCTAAAACTACGACGAAAACAGTTGGGACAGAGGCGAAAACAGCTGGGACAGTGGCGAAAACAGCTGGGACACTGGCGAAAACAGAAAAAGCTATGACGAAGACAACAAACGCAACACAAGCCACGAGCCAGGTGGTCATAAAGAAAACTATGACCGACCAGTCAGCTTCCAAAATGACGTCCTCAAACCAGACGTTGTCAGGGAAGAAGTACGTCATCTTTGTGTGTGACGGCAAACGGTCTTGTGGCGGCTGGAGCGACAGACAGCGGGCCCTTGTGTCTGTCTACATTCTGGCTAACGTCACCAACAGAACTTTCGGCTTGCAGATGACGAGACCATGTGACGTCAGAAACTTCTACGTACCCAATGTGGTCAACTGGGTGGTCTCGGAAAAGGAACTGGCGGGAAAATCTAACGTGTCCATTGACGACATGCAATCCCGCCTCCGGATGACTGCAAGACTGATCGAAATGGACTTCAACAAAGAGTTCCCCTTTGACGTGGTGTATATTCGCACGAACGGTGAATACTACCACGGGTTATTACAAAATAAGCTGTACGCCCCGCAGATCCCTGCCTGGACTCGTTCCCAGGCCACCTATTTTCGCAATATTTGGAACATCCTCATGAAGCCTTCACCCAAGTTGCAAAAAAGTGTGGTCGAATTTTTGGCCAGGGCAAACTACACGCAAAGGAAGCACCCGTTTGTCTGCGCTCACGTTCGAGTTGGCCACACCGCTACGTTCAGGGACTCAGAGTACAGAACGCGCCCGTCAGAGCTGCCGGCTTTGTGGAGCTTCCTAACGCCTTACGCCAACAACGGCAGTCTGATTTTCCTGGCCACGGACTCCGTGGAGCTTCGCAACATTTCAGAGGCGAGGTTCGGGAACAGAATCATCAACACAGGAGGGAAGATAGTCCACGTGGACCATCAGGGAACGAGCCCTGATGGGTGTGAAGGGCTGGGATCCGCATTGCTTGATCAGCAGATTCTCAGCAAGTGTGACGTCCTTGTCAAGACTAATAGCGGCTTCAGCTACCGTGCCGCTGTCATGCGTGATACAACCGAGAACCTGTATTCCCTGGACAAAGGAAAAATTGTCAAAATTAGATTGTGATCTGGTCGGATTTAGCGGCGATCTCTTTGAATAGGGACTTTACTTTTATGGCGAACGACTGCCAACAACGAGCGAGAGCGAAGTACCATATGCAAAGACGACACTCTGAAAATCTCCAAGAGGCATAGATCCTCATGAGCCCGCGGGGAGCGAAGTATTTGCTGATAACCAGCCTGTACCATAATCAAAGACAACACTCTGAAAATCTCCAAGAAGCATAGATCCTCATGAGCCCGCGGGGAGCGAAGTATTTGCTGATAACCAGCCTGTACCATAATCAAAGACAACACTCTGAAAATCTCTGAAAATCTCCAACAGGCATAGATCCTCATGAGCCCGCGGGGAGCGAAGTATTTGCTGATAACCAGCCTGTACCATAATCAAAGACAACACTCTGAAAATCTCCAAGAGGCATAGATCCTACCCTGCGAGGGGGGGGAGGGGGCTCATGAGGATCTATGCCTCTTGGAGATTTTCAGAGTGTTGTCAATGCTTCTTTACAAATTGGCTACTCGCCTTGCCTTCGCTCCCCGCAGGCTCATGAGGATCTATGCCTGTTGGAGACGTTCCGAGTGTTCTCTATGCAACCGTATAAGCTGGTTATCCGCCTTGACTCCGCTCACCGCGGGCTAATGTTGATCTATGCCTCTTAAGATGTTCAGAGTGTTGTTTATGCATCCGTATAAGCTGGCGTATAAGCCTTGACTTTGCTCCCCTCGGGCTCATGAGGATCTATGCCTCTTGGAGACGTTCAGAGTGTTTTTTTTTATGCTTCTGGTACACATTTGTTATTTGGCCTGACTTCGATCTCCCTTGGGTCCGAAATAGCTCAGGCGGTTAAACGTCGGAGCAGGAGAGCGAAGGGAATCGCCGGGTCGTGGGTTCGAACCCGTCCCGGCCCCGGTAGCTGGACTCACAATCCAGGGGAAAAAACGGATTTGTTCAATAGCATGTCCATTGAAAGGTCCTGGTAAATTAAAGTGGCACAGTTGGAGTGCGGCTGAGTTGATCAGTGTTCAGGTCGTACTCCATAGGCAATAGATTTTTCTGTCCCCAATAACCCGCCCGTCAGGGCCGTCTATGATCACCTCGGTGCTGTGGACGTTAAACCCGAACTAACCAACCAATCGATCTCCTTCAGGTTGGGAGTATTTCGGCTT
>BTPG01000002.1:23868641-23961141 GCA_036245525.1 Semisulcospira habei | reverse complement strand
CTTTGTGCTTCCATGTGTGTGTTTGTGTGTGTGCGTGCACACGCTTCAAAGTATGTGTACGTGTTGGTGCGCGCTTGCCTGCACGTATGCTCTTGCGTGGTGTTCAATTGTAGTCGTGCACAAATCCCAGCAGCTGACGTCAAGAGTGAAACAACTGTCAGTTCAATTACCACCCACGCCTCCCTAGTCCCTGATCAACCAACATTACACAGCGTCACACTGACCTACTCCTCCACGCATGGATGGACATCACATTGTACGATAACGCGTATAGTTGGCACCATTGTGTCCGGAGAATGCCTTTACTTTTGACGTTAGCTAATGGGCAAGAATTTTCAGTAAGTAAAGGTCCTCGACCTGAATTCGGCCGCAGACGGCCCGCGCCTGGGCCGTCTTCCACCCGAGGGGGCTTTGCTATCCGGTTACCCGGTCACACGTCGAGGAGATCCTATAAGTGGGTGGAGTTTAAACGTCGCGCGAAATGAATGTCCTTGTCAAGATCGTTGAGCTGTAGGCGGCCCGTGGGCCTTTTACGTAACTGATGTTCTTGAATTAGCCCCCCCCCCCCCCCTTTCACCCCATCCCTCGTCTACCCCCACCCCCTCACACACAGACACACAACTCCAAAAGTCCGCTTAAAAGTTCAGAGTACATCAACGTGACGCAGTTTGCAGTGCGCCTGAATTGATCAGATCGCACCTCATAGGCCACTTTCACCCGTGCCTATGTGTTCCTTTTGAGCTTACTTACGCCTGTCACCCCTACCCGGGTATAGGCCGTCGACGAGAGACCTCCAGCAACTCCTGTCCTGTGCTTCTTCTTCGATTCTACTCCAGGTGGTTCCCAGTCTCTTGATGTCTGCTTGGAGGTCTCGACGCCAGGAGTTTCTCGGCCTACCTCTTTTCCTCTTTCCCTGGGGGTTCCATGACAATGCCTGCCTAGTGATACTGGAAGCTGGCTTTCTCAGACTGTGACCGATCCATCCCCATCTTCTTCGCCCAATTTCATTCTCTGCTGTTATCTGCTCTGTTCTCTCCCAGAGTCTGACGTTGCTGATCTTCTCTGGCCAGTGGATTTTCAAAATTCTTCTAAGGCAACTGTTCATGAAGGTCTGTACTCTGTTGGCTGTGGTTTTTGTCAATCTCCAAGTCTCTGCTCCATATAGGAGAACTGCTTTTACATTGGAGTTGAAAATCCGGACTTTGGTGTGTTGTGACAGCTCTCTGGAAGTCCACACTTTTTTCAACTGGAGAAAGGCTGCTCTGGCTTTACCGATTCGTGCTCTGACATCTGCATCAGTGCCGCCTTTTTTGTCTATGATGCTCCCGAGATAGGTGAAGGACTCCACCTCCTCCAACGGGGTGCCAGCAAGCAAGACTGGTTCTTCCCTGGTTGCGTTCAGCCTCATTGTCTTTGTTTTCTGTTTGTGAATGGTGAGGCCCACTTGGGACGAGATGTCAGCAAGCCTCGTGGTCTTGTCCTGCATTTGTTGATGAGTGTGGGACAGTAATGCCAAGTCGTCTGCAAAATCGAGGTCGTCAAGCTGTGTCCACAGTGTCCACTGTATTCCACTTCGTCTGTGCTCTGTGGTCATCTTCATGACCCAGTCTATGGCCAGTAGGAAGAGGAACGGAGACAGCAGACACCGTTCCTTTTGAGCGGACGGGGTTAATTTATCGGACGTTGCGCACAGGCGCTTGTTTCATGGCCACTGCCAGTGAAGGGGCTAAAGCTCATTTGTGTGTCGACCGCAACCAGCACCTTACACGCCACACACCTCGTCTTTCCCGCATCAATCTTGCCGCAAAAAAAAAAACCAAAAAAACCTTGATAACAAAGTGGGGGGCTGTTTTATCAGCTCTCGAGACCCAAGAGGGACCCCCGAAATTATCCCTTTCCCTGCCAACGGACTGTGTGATATTCTGTGTTCATTGAACGACCACGAGCCACATCTGTCCCAAGCCACGGGACAGGAAAAAAAAGTGGTCTCAACAAGCAAGAGACATAGATCCTCATGAGTCCCCGCATTCGCGGGGACTCATGAGGATCTATGCCTCTTGCAGTTGGATCGCGTTCACTTTCTTTCTCGGCAGTGAAGGGGTTAGGAAAACAGTAGTCGGGCAATCTCAACTGTCACGTCAAGACCCATGAGGGACCTCAAGTGTAATTTGAAATAGAGATAACATTTACGAAAAAGCGAGACAACCATTGAAAGGGATATCGACCGGAGTGAATTAAGTGGCCCCGTACCTGACGCATCTTGTTTCTTAACACGTCACTGATTTTGTTTGTTTGTTTGTTTGTTCTGACTTGTTAGCAATACGCATTTGCAAACAACAATTCTGGTCCAAGGAAAAACGAAGTATCTGATACTTTGAAGTAATGGCCTAAACCCCTTCACTGAAAAAAAAAATGAACAGGATCCAACTGCAAGAGACATAGATCCTTATGAGCCCCCGCGACCGCGGGGGCTCATGAGGATCTATGTCTCTTGCTGAGACCAATTTGCGTCGAAGTTGCTCGAACGGCCTTGGCTTTTGGTCGTTCGGCAATGAACCAAGGTTTCAGAAGTACGTACAGTGAATGTGAAGGGGTTAAATAATGGGAGGGGTGCAGTACGACCAGGGTGGGGCCGAGACTTTCGCAAATAAATATAACCATAGCGTGCGGCCATCATTATACAGAAAACCATGCATAATTTGCCACGTGGCACTGTGACCTACTTTCGACTGCAGTTTCAAATAAGTATAAAAGGCACAACGTTTGAACAGCGCTTCTGAACCAGCTAGTCCTTTATGCTAGTCTAGTAAATAGGGACGATAAGCCAAATTCATTCACAGCGCTTCTGCGCATTTCCAGGTGTACAAATTGATTGACCCTAAATAGACCACGAATGATTCGACTCCGTCTGAGGAAACCAGTTGAGCCTTTTTCTTGACAGCAAGCGGCATAGATTCTCATGAGTCGGCCCTGCGGCCGCAGGGACTCATGAAAATCTAGGCCCCTTGCAAATCTGTTCGGTTTTAGATTCGAGAATACAGATCAGCCTAGGTATATAGCGCGCTACTCGGGACCGATGAAGTCATAGCGCGTTCGATATTCCAACCCGCAGCCAGCCGGCCAACCAGTGTTCTAGGGAAATATTGACGTGAAGTTCAGGCAGAATGACTTTGATTGAATAATAATAATAGTTTGATAGTTTTTAGAGTTTAACGCCGCCAAGCAGGCGTCGAAGGCTATCTCATAGCGGTATTGGAAGAAGAAGCAGAGTAATAACAAATATGTTGACAGTAATGGTGATTAATATTAATGATGATGATGATCACACTTTAACAAAAGTCCTCGGGCAGATCGACGTCACCCCATAGCTGGCCCGCCCGGGCAAGCTAAAGCTGACGACGGCTGGAGGACTCCTGACTCACCCGTAATCCTCTTGCGACATGTTCCCAATGCGGAAAAGGTCATCGGGCCCGCATGGGACGGCTTTAGCAAGCGCACACTGAGTCGAGCGCGGGCCATTAGCGGCCGCGTGGGCTCGATGGTCTTTGCGCATTCAGTCATTTGTCCATGTAATACATGACACATTATAATATAATACGTGATTTTTTCATATTCCATTAAACAAAATTGTGTCGGGCTGATGTCAGCCTTTGCTGGCGGCCGTGCGCAGCCTGCTGCGGCTGATGAGTCGGCCGCTCAACTCAAGGACCTGCGGCCGCCATTCGCAGAAACGTTTTCCAAGCACGGTAACTGCCAAGACACCGCCCCTCCGTACTGCCGCGAGAATTTTGAGTGGGGGCTAAAAACAGCTCCAACAACATCCAGACCGCAATGGTAGACTTCCTTTCTCCAAGCACTGAGATAAACAGCGAAAACGCCATCGGGCCGACTTTGGCCGCCGTTGGCCCGCGCACGGCTGTGCGCGGGCCAACGGCGGTCGACGTCGGCCCGATGGTCTTTTGCGCACTGGGTGTATAATTATTTGATTTTTTTGTCTATTTTGAAAAAAAAAAGTTTTGAAATTTGAAATATTAACAAATCGTATTGTAACTATCTTTTCTAAGAGTGCTGGTTATATTGTCAACATCAACAAAGACCGCTGAGACACCGACAGACAGGTAAGTGTCTATGACAAAGTACATGTATGCAGATCGACTCTGCTCCGCGTAATACACTGACGTCAGGAAGTACGTGTACAAGGGTGGGGCATGTTTGGCTACGTGCTTATGCCAGGGTAACTCGTTTCACTATGTGAGTACCATTTCGTGGCAATGACAGACGCCACACTGTTTTGTAAAACAGTGTGTATACCTAAAGCAAATATCCGTTTTAAAAAACAGACGAAGCAGGAACGGATCAGTTACCTCGAAAGAGGGGGGGGGGGAGGGGAGGGGTTCCAACTTTTTTTTTTTTTGGGGGGGGGGTGGGAACCTTCAACCTTAAACAAAAGGCATCCCCGACACTAGACCTTGCTTCCGAAATCGAAAAGTGGGGGGGGGGGGGGGGGGTGGGGAGAAAGAGAGAAGGCGCGTGCGTGTTAAGACTCTCACCATTCGCCAAAATATCAAACAACACGGGGTGGGGGGAGGGGGGGAGGGGTAGGGAGGGGGAGGGGGTTTTCAAACACCCCGAAAAGGGACTTTGTTATAGCATTTTAACAAATTTTGGGTGCGGGGGTGGGGACCGGAACCCTTGGAACCCCCTTCCTCCCCCCCCCCCAGATCCCTCCCCACTCCCCCTCTGAAGATTGAAGATTTGAATATGACTGGTGTCGTTCAGCTCTTTAGACGTGTTATGAAGCGTTTATCAAGTGCATGATATTTACGCAGTTACAGACCGTTTGACATCGGCGCGCACAACGTTTTTGCCAAATAACTCAGCAAAGAAACACTTTTTCTGTGTCATTTAAAAAAACAAATATCATTCAGTGTCAATTTACCTAATATGCAATATTATTTTTACTGAACTCCTATGATTTGTCGTAAGAACAAGCCATTTTCAATACCCTAAATAGAGCCCCGACAGATTTCAATATCGAAGTCAAGCACGCATATTGTATGCCTGTGCTTTTTCAGGGTTGAAAACTTGGCCATTTCACGTGAAAATAAATCGTTCTTATAATGGGCTTAATATATCTGGGGCACATTTAGGTACATAAAATCAGTCATTTAATGAAAACAAAATCCGAAATTTTACGACAGTACAGCAAAATTAACACATTGTTCGAGTTTCTTAAAAGTAAATCGTCTTAGGTCAACTGTCATTAAATGATACATGTTCCAAGATTGGTATAGACAAGTTGTTCTTATAATAATAATAATAATTACAGTATTTATAATACGCTTATCTTATAATAATTATAACTCTAAGCGCGCACTTACAACTCGCGCACGCATGTGCACGCTTTTGACAATGACTCACGTACTACAAATACATTCCGACAGTCAGCTTGGGCTGGGGAGTGTGGTGGCGTTATAGTGCTAGATCTGTTGAAAGAGGTGAGTTTTGAGGACGGACTGAAAGGATGAGAGAGAGGGTTTCTGACGGAGAAAGAGTGGGAGATGTTCCAAGTGGATGGACCGCTGACAGAGAAGGAGCGGGGGCCGAAAGTGCTGAGTTTGGTGCGGAGGATGTGGAGGCGGAGAGGATCGGAGGCAGAACGGAGGGAGCGGGAAGGAGTGTAAGTTGGAGAGATAGGCAGGAGCGTAGTTGCTATGGGATTTGTAGCAGAGAGACAGAGTCTTGTATTGAATGCGTTGGGGGGTGGGGGATCCAGTGAAGGAGTTTGAGCAGGGACGTGATGTGGTCGGATTTTTTTTTTTCTGAGGACGAGGCGGGCAGCATTGTTCTGGACGCGCTGGAGAGTGAAAGTGATGGAGTGAGGAAGGCCGGAAAGGAGAGAGTTGCAATAGTCGATGCGAGATAAGATGAGATAGACAGCAAGTTTGTTGGCAGCTTGGTGGTGAGGTATTTTCTTATCTGACTGATGCGACGGAGGTGGTAAAAAGCATAGCCGGGCCGTGGCAGAGACAAAGCTGGTCATGGAAAGAGAGGAATCGAGGATAACGCCGAGGTTCTTGGCCGTCAGAGAGGGGGATGGGGGTGCTGTCGTGTTGAAGATGGAGATAGGGAGGGAGCTGGGAGAGTTTCTGGCGAGTGCCTACCACCATGACTTACGTTTTGTCGTCATTCAGTTTAAGTTTGTTTGCCGTCATCCAGTTTTTCTCGTCTTTGTAGCAGTCAGCCGTGCAAGTTAGGAGTGACTGAGCATTGTCGGGTTTGTCTTTGTCTAGTAGTTGTGAGTCGTCAGCGTGGAGGTGGTGGTGTATGTGATGAGACTGGATGACGTGGACAGAGGTGAAGTGTACAGTGTGAAAAGGACCGGACCCAGGAGGACCCCTGTGGAACTCCGCAGGAGAGCCTGACTGGGTGAGAGGAGACGCCGTCGTTGGTGACGGACTGCTGTCTGTCGGAGAGGTAGGAGGGAAACCAGGAGTGAGCAGAGCCATTGATGCCAAAGGAGCGGTGAAGGCGGTGGATGAGGATAGAGTGATCTATAGTGTCGAATGCGGCAGAGAGATCGAGTAGCGTAAGAAGGGAGATGTTGCCCGAGTCGGTTGCCCGAATCTTTGCGGAGATATCTGCGAAAAAACGTTGTGCACTGCGATTTCAAACAACCTATATGTAGTCCTGCGGTCTGTGTTAACTCATTCTGCCCCACGGACGTATTTCCCAAATTTTGGAGGCGTCATCTAACGACTATGCACCTGTTGCAGGAGATGGATAGACGATGATAATTCGAGGGCAGTGCCAGATTAGCTTGGCGCCGACAGGCGCCAAGCTAATCTGGTACTGCCCTTGAATTGTCACGGTCGACCCGTCTCCTGCTGTAGTGCATCAGGCCTGAATGGGTAAATGGAATAATGTAACTCATAATCAGAGAAAGGCAGTGTTCGTTGCCTGAAAGGAATTCAACCATTGTTTATTATTTCTTTTACTTTTTTCACTTATATAATAATAATAATAATAATAATAATAATAATAATAATAATAATACGGGTCATTAGATAGGCGCTTTTTCCCAATTCTGCAAAGCAGCTCAAAGCGCCGCGAACTGCACCCAACACGCACGCTCAGGTGACACACACGCATTCACTCTGAACACAAACTACAAGACAAACACAGGACATTCACGTGGTGCATAGGGTCAGCTCAGCTACTTAGCTTTCGGAAATTTTGATCGCTTGTATTTGAAATTTATTAAGTGCCCTGAAACCGGTACCATAACGGACCATATCAGCCACTCATCTATTCATTCAATCCTTAGATAAATCGAACACCACACAACCGCAAGAGGCATAGATCCTCATGAGCCCTGCAGTTGCGGGGGCTCATGAGGATATTTGCCTTATGCTTAACTCATTCAACCCCAAGACCGCGGAAATCCCCAAATTTTGCCATTGTCCTCTGAAGACTGCAGTGCAGTGCAGTGCAAGGCACGGATCGACCATGATAGTTCAAGGGTGATGCCAGAATAGCTTGGCGCCCATAGGCACCAAGCTATTTTGGCATCTCCCTTGACCAATCATGGTCGATCCTTAACTTGCTGTGGTGTTGTCTGGGGTAGAACAAGATAAACCACTTTGTATCCTTTACGTTCTTTTGAATGCTTGGGATCTCTTGTTTTGAATTTGTAATGATTTCACACCACTGACTAGAAAAAAGTGAACAGTATCCAACTGCAAGAGGTATAGAGCCTCACGGGGGGGGGGGGGGGGGGGGGCTCATGAGGATCTATGCCTCTTGCCTTAAACCACTTTGTAACCAAGTTCCTTTGACGCGCATGGGATCTCTGTCGTTGAACTTGCAATGAATTCGAAAATACAATCTGCGTGCAAATGGCAGTGAAGCTATTAACCCTATCACTGCCGAGGAAAAGTGAGCACGACCCAGCAGCGAGTGACATAGATCATCATGAGCCCCCGAGACTGCGGGACTCATGAGGATCTATGCCTCTTGCTGAGACCAGCGTGCATCGATGTTTCTTGGACGATGTTGGGTTTTGGTCGTTGAATGAACGATGATTTCAAAAACAAAAATGTACGCACAGAGGCAGGGAAGGGGTTACATTTTAACTCATTCTACCCCAACACCGAAATCCTTAAATTGTGCCGTTGTCCTTTGAAGATTGTTTTGCAGTGCTTATCCTTATATTCCTGTGGTATGTCTGGGGTAGAATGAGTTAATGCACAATGAAACAAAAGCATGTGGTGAAGAAAAAAAATCCTGAAAGTATGACGTAATGCCAACGCATTCAGCCCCGACACACCACAGCAAGACGTGGAGCGAGCATGATAGTTCAAGGGTGGTGCCAGAATAGCTTGGCGCCCATAGGCGCCAAGCTATTCTGGAACCACCCTTGAACTATCATGCTCGATCTGTCTCAGATTTGTAATACAGTCCTTTATAGGGCAACTTCAAAGTTGGGGGATTTCGATACTAAGGTAGAATGTGTTGAACAGGCAAAAAAAATGACAATCGACCAATCAGCCAGCAAAGGACAATTAACCAGTCACCTATACTAACGAGTCTGCCAGTCAGAATGACAACCAACCGGCAAGGATGCCAGCCGGCCAAATAGCCAGCACGCAACCAGCCGGCCAGCCAGTGTTCTAAGCATTTAACTGGCCGAACACTTCACAATCTTTTTTTAAATTTTTTTTTTGAGTTAAGGCATAGGGGGAGATTTGTGGTTTTTGTTGTTGTCGTTGTCGTTGTTGTTTGTCGTTGATGCTGCTGCTGCTGCTGAAGCAGATGATGATGATGGTGGTGACTATGATGGTGATGTTGATGATGATGATGGTGATGATGATGGTGATGGAGATGGTGGTGGTGGTGGTGATGGCGGTGCTCTGCTCGGACACGTTATTTATTACGCATCCAACCATAAATCCATGCAAACCAAAAACGCATCCAGTCTGTCAAACAGCCAAACAACTAACCAAATCACCAGTCAGGCAGCCGGCCAACCAATCAACCAAACAACCGGCCAATCTAACAAAGGATCGTCCAACCAACCAACCAACCAAACAAACATCCAACCAACCAACCAGCCAGCCAGCCAACTAACCAGCCAACCGACCGACAACAATACAAGTTATTTTACCAGCCAAACATCCAAATGATGCGCTGATCTTTTCTTGAGATACCAGCAAATTATTTTTTAGCCGCAGCTGCAGGAGCTCGTACACTGACGAGCAAAAGAAATGCAACATTTTGGGAATCATCGGAAACACTAAAGTGTTTCCGATGATTCCAAAAACGTCGCATTTCTTTTGCTCGTCAGCATATGAATATACGTTTTTTTTGTTCGCAAGGAGCTGACTCAATGACATGCGCAGGTTGAGGTACTTACCCGTCACCAACAGTGCGCTTGTTACGAGGACGCACGCCGCAGTTGTACAAGGAAATCCAACAAAACGGCTTCTTTCACTCATTCCTGCCCGACGCACGTGTTTTCCAAAGTTTGGAGGCGTCATCTAACGACTATGCACCTGTTGCAGGAGCTGGATCGACCATGATAATTCAAGGGTAGTGCCAGATTAGCTTGGCGCCGACAGGCGCCAAGCTAATCTGGCACTACCCATGAATTATCATGGTCGACCCATCTCCTGCTCGTGTTGAACTTCAGGGCTGAATGGGTTAGTCCTACCCAAAAAGGGACGCTACCTGAGACTTTATTTACTATACAGGGGCTCAGCCTACTTTGTTTGTAACTATTCATACTTTGGAATAACACCTGTTAGCAGTTGAAAGCAAAGGGGCGGGAGTGTGCAATTTACTTGTGCTATCAGTCGTACGCAATGCATGCCATTGCTCGCCAGTGACCTTATTTGATAACCTCCTTCGGTTGGTCGGTGTAACGTGCCATAAACCACGCTAAATGGCGTTCCCTATCGCCAAGAGTCCGAAATAGCTCAGGCGGTTAAGCGTCGGATCAGGAGAGTGAAGGGAATCGCCGGGTCGTGGGTTCGAATCCCGTCCCGGCCCTGGTAGCTGGACTCGCAATCCAGGGGGAAAAGAGGGACTTGTTCAATAGCATGTCCGTTGAAAGGTCCTGGTAAATCAAAGTGGCACAGTTGGAGCCGGTGCGCCTGAGTTGATCAGTGTTCAGGTCGTACCCCATAGGCAATAGATTTCCCTGTTCCCCCATAACCCGCCCGTCAGGGCCGTCCATTATCACTTCGGTGCCGTGGACGTTAAACCCGAACTAACCAACTAACCAATCCCTATCGCCACTTGACAGAGACCGTCCAATGGCAGTCGCTTTAGTGATAATGATCTCTTACACAACTAGAATTAACAAGATGAGGTTTTCATCCCAAAGTTTACCGCATTGTTTGGAGCTCACATGCGTCAGTTTATCTTTCAGGAACATTCCGAGTTGTTCATTTTTTTAGGCTTATTATGCTGATCCATTTCCCTCCTCTCTAAGCCACGCTCTGACCAACATACACGTCGGAGCCGAAAAATAAGGACGGACACACGGTGCTTCCTACCATTAGTGTGCTCTGTGGGCTCGTGTATCAAAGCTATTCTGAAGAAGATTAATAGCACGAGCAGCGAAATGACGTCACTTCAAGCTTCATGTCATGGGATCATTAGTCCCACGCCCCCGTGTTCATAGTGACGACTCGATGTTATACGTCACTCATCGCAGTACTAACATTTGACGTTTTAGAGGATTAAACTTTGCAAATTCTTGCTGATTTTCACACATAGGGCTTACAGGGTCACAATTTGACCTAATCCTACCCGAGTGCAGGGACAAACAGCATGTTTATGCAAACACTGTTTATGACAAATTATACGGGTATTAATGAGAAGACTTTTTTTTCGTAAAAAGAATTCAAGTTATGTTAGCTGTTTTACAAATGACGCCGAAAAAGTGGTGCAGAAAAACTGTCGGACTTTCACACATAGGACATACAGGTTACAATTGACCTAATCGTAGCCGACAGCCGAGACAAACTTTTGGCTTATGTAAATACTGTATATCAGAAAAATCATGCAATTATTAATGAGATAATTGTTTTTTCGTAAAAAATTCAATTGTTTTAAAATTAATCCCAAATAACTGGTGAAATTAATCCCCAAAACGTGAAAATATTTTTAAAAAAATAATTATCACTCAAAAGTTCCAGAGGTACAATGCTGGTTAATAAACTCATTCAATATCTCTCTTTTATCTAGCTATATGCAAAATATCTAGTCAAAATAGGACTACTGACTCAGTCCAGTGTGGATCAACCGGTTTTATGAAATTGCCATTTTCTCACCAATTAAAAAAAAAAAACTACTTCGAGATTATTCTTTTATGGACAACATCATACAATTTCAAGCTTGTCCGTCATCAAACGCGGGCTCTAGTCGCTGTCACACACACACACACACACAAACACAGACACACACACACACACACACACACACACACACACACACACACACACACACACACACACGACACACACCACACACGACACAACACGACACAACACACACACACACACACACACACACACACAGGGAGACGCAACCATCAGAGTGGGTTACCTAGCATTTCATGTGAAAATGGGTTCCCATATTTCTATTTATTCTAGGGCTCTGGAATTGATGCGAATGTTTAGAACTCACATTATAACTAAGCTCTATAACTTAAAATAAAATAGACATTTTCTAGAAACAGAGCCACTAGATGCCGAAAAAATGGGTTTCTGCCAATAAAGTGGGTGGGTGTCTCTCTCACACAAATGAAACTGGCATTACAGTCAAAATGGGTGTCTTCACAACAGTAGGCGTCTGTAATAAGGTCAAGTTCATGGAATACTTCTTTTTCACATTAATTTTTTTTCCCAACTTAAATGTGTATGTGTGCTTTAACATTCTTTACATAGTATGGTGCAAAATTCAATAAACACTGGCCCGAAACCTTTCGATTATGATTTTTACAGAGGAAATCGTTTAAACATTGCTGCGTTTTGTCCTTTTGAAGCAAAACAGTTTATCATGGCATTGATGTGAGAATCAACATAATGTATTCTGGAAATTAAAGGACTTTTTTTGTGCGTTTTGGGGTACTCTGGAGTTTCAGACAAACAGCAACAGAGCATTTTGAATATTAACCCTTATCATTCGGAATACACCAGTGTGTGCAACTAGTGTAACTGAAATAGTCCAAGGGTTAGTGCCAGAATAGCTTGGTGCCTCTAGGCGCCAAGCTATTGTGGCACCACCCTTGAACTAAAGCCATTGGTCTATGTCCTCATCTGTAAGTACTGTAATGTAGCTTGCATAGAATTATGGCAGTGAACAGATTTGAAGCTATTTAGCCTCAGTATGACTATGATGCGGGTCAAAAAGTGTGGAAAAATATCAAAGATAGAAAAAGACCCAGACGAAGAAACGAACACTTAACTTATTCTATCCCAGCAAAATTTAAGATCCACCACGATAGTTCAAGGGTGATGCCAGAATAGCTTGGCGCCTATGGGCACCAAGCTATTCTAGCATCACCCTTGAACTATCGTGGTGGATCTGTGTCCTGCACTGCAACGCAGTCTTCTGAAGACGACTTCAACATTTGGGCTTAACTTATTCTACCCCAGACACACCACAGCAAAATAAAGATCCACCATGATAGTTCAAGGGTGATGCCAGAATAGCTTGGTGCCTATGGGCGCCAAGCTATTCTGGCATCACCCTTGAACCATCATGGTGGATCCGTGTCCTGCACTGCAACGCAGTCTTCTCAAGACGACTTCAACATTGGGCTCAACTTATTCTACCCCAGACACACCACAGCAAAATAAAGATCCACCATGATAGTTCAAGGGTGATGCCAGAATAGCTTGGCGCCTATGGGCGCCAAGCTATTCTGGCATCACCCTTGAACTATCATGGTGGATCTGTGTCCTGCACTGCAACGCAGTCTTCTGAAGACGACGTCAACATTTGGGGATTCCGATCTTGGGGTAGAACGAGTTAAAATGACAGAACAGAACACTGACATTAATTAACTAACTGACAACATAAGAAATCACTTGAAACTTCAGCCTTTATTTAACGTCTTTCGTCTCCAACAAACAACCAGCCATTCTTTCATTTGCAAAATGGTATGGCAGTACAACCAACCATTCTTCAGAGCATGGAATTACTCGTACTAAAAAAAGAGGAAAACCCCTTTTCACTAGGGGGGTCCGGGGGCATGCCCCCCCGGAAAAATTTTGAAAATTTACATTAAAATTTGTGCAATCTGGTGCATTTTAGAGAGAAACTGAGCAGTTTAACCACCTAAAAATCTTGCTTTTTTTTCTTATTTTTGGGGTGCACTTTTTATTTTTTGTGTCAAAGGTTTAAAAGTTATACTAAAACAAAGTATTCAACAGAATATTTATATCCAAATGCTTATTCAAAATACATCTGAATGTCTTTCCATTTTTTTTTTAATTTGAGTTTAATTATATAATATATATACTTTCTTTAATAATCTCTGCTTAATCAGCTGTAAGTATGGATTCCTTTTATCTCTTATTTAATACTATGTACCATGGTCACTGAGCTGGAGAAAGGTTATATAGATTTTTCAACATAATTTCATCAAACTTTACTGGGAAAAAATACATTGTAATAAATTTATTCACCATCATGAGTAATATTTCCAATGGCACTGCTTTTAGCTTTCTTGTGTTTCGCTGTAGACACGTGAGCATCAAGTGCTACGCGGCCGCGTAGTTAATATCAACTCTGCGCAGTTCGCGGCAATACGCCTGCCCACAGGCCGCTAACTTGCGAATACACTGAGCGCGGAGCTCGTCGTTTACGCTTTTCTCGAGCCAAGTCCATCTCCAAATATTCTTGGCTCCAGAATCGTCTGACGTCTATTCTGTCTCCGCGTTTAAGTATTTTCTCTTCGCCGTATTTTGACCAGACTACGACTCCACTGAAGACCGGAAGCGACCTGTGCGAGCTAAAGCTAACGCCTCGCTCAATTTTCAATACGCGATTTGGGGATATCCGCCACATAAAGATCACGAAACACGGTATTGGAATAGTGACTTTACGATTTTGTTTTCGGCGGAAATTTTTATTTTCGGCGGAATGGCAGCTTCATTTAAGCGGAAATCCGCCAAAAAGAGGAAAATTCCATGCTCTGATTCTTTCATTTGCAGAGTTTTTAAAATGGCATGCAGTATATTACAAAATGATCCCCCCCCCCCCCCAATAACACTCTTGTAATCAATTTTTACATTGTCAATGGTTTTCTTATCTTATTATATTGTCTTTTGTCCCCAGCCGGCTGTTTCGTTTTGCAAATCCAAAGGTTATACAGTATACAAAATGTGACCCTTTCTCACGAAACCAGTCTTAACTCGCAGCGAGCCAATCAGCACTACACGCAATAATATGTGGTGGGGGGGTCAATCTGGGGCATTTTCACTTTTTGGGAGAAATGTATTCTACATACACCAAAGTATCGTATGGTTAAAATCTTTATCATGAAAAATGCCATTAAATAGGTAAAAAATGATTTTAAAAGTCTGCCCTTGGCCCCAATTATGCTGCACACAGAAACTTCACAGGCTGTTTTCTCAAAATGGCCGCCGGAGGCTTTAACAACTTTAAACACTTAAGAACAGCTTTTCACAATTTTTGCACTACAGCATACAGTCATATATCACAGTAATCAGCAAACACTGTAGTTTTCATAAATGCATATATGTCAAAACATCCAAAATGCGAGTTCTTAAGACTGATTTTGTGAGAGAGAGGGTCACAAATGATCCAGGCGTCCATCAGATAAAAAAAAAAAAAAAAAAAAAGCAGGCTATACATGCTGAAACCACCCCAATAATAACACTGATGTAATAAATCTGTATGAAATCGAAAATGCTGCGAGTGGCGGCTCAATTCATTTCTTTTGTAACTTTTTCAGTCTGTTGCGGACGTAATCCTTAATGTTTGTCCAGCGCCTATGTCTAAGTGCAGGTTCCAGCGCCATTGCATACTGTATCTCGGCCTTTCCAGGAAGTTTGTTCATGACGAGGTGTGTCTTGAAACGAGTTTGAACAGCTTTCTCTTCAGCTTCCCCCCATGGTTTTCTTGTAAATCTAGCTTTCTTTCGAACAGGAGCTGACGCAGTACTGTCATCATCAAAACTATCTAGATTGTCATCAGGCTCTGGACGTCTTTTCTCCGTCATGCTCATCGATTCCTGTGTTGCTGACTTGCTACTTGCTTCATTCACAGGTGCTGTTCCCCCCGAGACCTCTCTGCCAGTTTCTGATGCGTCTTCATTGTCAAAGTCAATCTCTTCATCATCGCCCAGCTCAGCTCTAATGCAACTCTCAAAATCTGTCATCCCATTGTTAACTGACAGAAGAATCTTTGCCACTTTTGCCTTTTGAAGGACGTCTTGAGGTTGGCGGTAGATATGGCGATGTATCCGAATATCATGGCCAAGGAAATCTGCCAGCTGATCCTGGTCTAACTCCGAGATGGCCATTGACTGAGCCAAAGTTGCAACCTGCTTCCGCAACTGAGTAAATGTGAACATGGCTGGGTATGACACCCCTGCTTCTAGGGCATGGGCCTTCAGAACATCATGGCCTCTGTAAGGCCTCTGACCAGAAGGTGTGGCAAAGATGTACTGGGAATCAGCGAGAGCTGGCACCGATTGCCTCATTTGAAGGATTCTGTCCACAGTTGTCATCATCTTCTTCGTCAGCAAAACGGGAACACTCCTATTAAACTTGCCTCTGATTTCCACTCGCTGAAAATGATTCACCATTTTCTTCTCAACCTCTGTGAGACCTTTCAAGATATCTTGATTGGTGATCGATCCAATCTTAGCATTCTGGAAGTCTGACACCTTCATTCTCTGAACTTCTCCCCCTCGTTTTCGGTTGAAAAGTGATACAGCACAAAGAGTTGCTTTAACCACTGTCGGATAATCTTCCGAAACCATCCTTGTCTCAAGAAGCTGTTGGACCTTCCTCACATCTTCACATGATGGGATCAGCTTGGGTTTGTTCATGGTCATTTTCCCGACCGACTGGGCTGCTGTAGCGGACACACAATCATACCAGTCCCCGTTGAAGACAGAGTCAAACCGCTGCGCCTCAGAGAGCTCCTGTCGCCACCTGTCGTCTGAACCCTGTCCAAGCTGTTTGGATGCCTGTGACTGTTTGATCTGTGAACACTTTTTCAAAGCATGGCCTATGCGCATTGCGAGATTGCCTTTTTTGAACTGATGTGTGTCCTCATCAAAATCTGCTAGCTCTTTTACAGCCAGGACAACATGATCAAAGCTAGCTGAATTGATCACAGCATTTAAACTTGCGATTTTCATTTCTGACCTCACTCTGATAATCTTTAACAGTCTCCCTAACTCCCGCATCCTGGAGCTGATTTGTCCAGCCGTGTGTTCTTCAATGTCCCTGCGGTCAAATAATCTCTTTCCATACTCAAGAAGCAAGGGGTCAGTTCTGATGAGACGGCTTATCTCATCATCTCTCTGGGTAGCCAAGACCTTGTGGTAGAAGGAAAATTCAACGTCTAAGGGTATTGGAAGCATGAGCCGACCACGGCGAGCGGCGTCCCCTCGCCGAGTGATCTGAAACCCTCCTGGCTTCTGACAGCAACGTTTTGAGTGTACAGAGATCAGCTTTTTTTGATAGAGCCCTTTGCAATGGCTACAGGCGAGAAGGTCGTCTACCTTACTAGTTTTGGTGCGATACTTAGGAATCAAACATCCGGATTTGTTTTCAAGAACAGCAACGTTATGCATGTAATCACCCTCATCTTGTAGTCTGATCCATGCTCGACGTCTCTGCTTGGTCCCTTTTTTCATCGACAAAATTTTAGCAACGTCAGCCTCATCTGCATGGACATCTTGTAAGTGCGTGCTCATTTTCAAGACAAGCTTGCCACACAATTTGCATGCATGTTTCTTGTCCCATTTGTACTTTCCTTTCCCTCTCTGCGACACGTGCACACCCGTTTCTTCTGTAAGTGCTCTTTCCCCACTCTTTCCAGCATCATGTTCCTCCTGCCTATCCACATTCTCATTGCCACCCCCTAACGCACACTGCACCTTGCTGGTACTAGCGTCACCAACACCTGGCCACCCCAAACCTGCCACTTTGATGAAATCTAACATAGTCGATACAATACTGTCTATGTCCGAGATCCCAGCAATTGATGCTGACACACCCTCTGAATCCGGTGAGCTCGAGCCAGGAACAAACTCCTCGTCATCACTGCCCTCGTATTGCGATGCGCTGGCACTGCTCTCAGTCTCGGGTCCATCCCAGGCGCCATTTGCCAACTGGAGAAAGAAAGAAAGAAAGATTAAAACCAAAGCTGCCTTAGAAACAGAAACAGCCCAATTTTGGTTTAAAGGGGCCTTGCACAAGAATAAAAAGAGTAATCCCGTGTATGACCGATTTACATATGTGTGACCTCGGTGACGAGGGCTGGCTTCTGCAGCAGTCAAAATCCACGTTTTCTGAAAATGCAAGCAGTTTTCACACATTTGTCAACCCTGCGTGACCCTTTGAGAGAGGTCACTCAAATTGGCATGTTTAAAAAGGTCTTGCCACAAAGTATCCTTGGGCCAAGCTTGAAGAATGTGGCTTGAATAGTCTCCGAGAAAATGCCACCGTTAACTCATTCTACCCCCAGACACACCACAGCAGGATAACAGGGGTGGGATTATAGTAAGAAAGAAAACGCGGAAAATCAAACGACATTGGTGGGGGGTGGGTGGGTGGGTGTGGGGGTGGGGGTGGGGGGGGGGTGGTTTCATGTCCTTCATTTTCAGCGGCCGAAAAATCAAACGACAGGGGGGGGGGGGGATAGGCACGCGTGTCCACCGTTCGCCAAAGTATCCAAAAACCGACAGGGGGAGCGAGACCAAACACACCCGAAAATGGACTTTGTTATGACACTCCTGATCTGCAGTATAAAAATGGAATGTGCGTACCAGTTTATGTTCAGATGCACACTAAACGGCACTCTGTCTTGGACAATATCCTTTTTCACCGCCATTTTCCACTGCGACCTAAAGCTACCGGAAGTGTCGGGCGATAGTGAACCAAACTACATACAAATCCAACCCATTTGAGATTTTTTTGCCATTTAAGAAGATTTTTTTTTCTCGTCTTTTTTGTTGTTATTAGACGCGGAAAATAAATATGCTTCAGCGGAATTGTGAAAGAATTTCCACGGAAATCCGCGGAAACGCGGAAGAATCCCACCCTGGGATAAGGATCGACCATGATAGTTCAAAGGTGATGCCAGAACAGCTTGGCGCCTACGGGCGCCAAGCTATTCTGGCATCACCCTTGAACTATCATGGTCGATCTGTGTCCTGCGCTGCAATGCGGTCTTGAGAGGACAGGGGCAAAATTTAAGGATTTTGGTGTTGGGGTAGAATGAGTTAAAGTTTACCATGGACGACGGACGGACGACCAGTGGCCCAGAACATAAACTCACTTTTGCTTCGCACGCACGCCAGCCAATAAAATGAAGATGATCATAGAATCACTTTACTTACCAGTTTGTAATTGGGAGCATTCCGCTGCCGTCCATGCACCCTCCTACCAGACGCACCCTCTGTGGCAGAGGCTGGGGGGCCATGATTCTGCAGCATAGATCCCGATGGGTTTGGACATCCTGCTGCCATCCGGCGCTGGGTGTGTGCCAGAAAGTCCTGAGCCGGTGTGACCAAAATGGTGTTGCTGAGAACATGTCCAATACAACCATGTAAACCAACTGACATTTTGAATCAGATTGATTGTACATTGCTTAACGTCCCGACAGCCACTAGGCTTTCTCAGGACGTGCCTGCACTGCTTGTGAAAAAAAACCCACCTAAACAGAACATTGCCATGTATGTCGCCTGCCGGTCAAATACGTTAACTCATTCTACCCCAACACCAAAATCCTTAAATTTTGCCCCTGTCCTCTCAAGACTGCATTGCAGTGCAGGGCACAGATCGACCATGATAGTTCAAGGGAGATGCCAGAATAGCTTGGCGCCCGTAGGCGCCAAGCTATTCTGGCATCACCCTTGAACTATCATGGTGGATCCTTATCCTGCCGTGGTGTGTCTGGGGTAGAATGAGTTAAATAAACCTAACACATGGGGCCAAGACATAAAGCTAAGACCATTTAGCAACACACATCCAATATCAAGAGCTACAGGCAGTGCAGACAGTAGGGAGAGTTTTAAAAAGGCAAATTTATACAGGTGAATGGACAAAGGGTAGACAGAAACACATGCATGCCCCAGAATTGAGAGAAAAACCCACCCTGTGGGGCTGACCAGGGTGACCCTGAGAACTAAAAACTGGCAATACAGTAAAAAGCGATACTTCAGTTGCACATTCCTAAACGAGACCTGTTTGTGGACGTTCGTTCTTCGAATCGCGAGGCAGTTTTGCGAACGAGGATTGAAATCTGGCGCCATTTTTGTTTTTAAAAAAAAAAAAAAGTCAACTGATAGTTACTGTGCATGCATGTGGCAAGTTAACACGTCAGAAAAAAAAAGAAAGAAGAAACAAAATCGCGTGGCAGATTGACCTTGTAATGGGGTTATTGAACGAATTCCTTTCATTGAAGAAGAAAGCTTTTGTTAAAATCGTGGGGTTCTATTATCATTTACTACAAGACTCAACGGTCAGGCCCGGCCGGTGCGGCCGAAGACACGTTTGAAAGCAGACGCCTTATTTTTCTGGGCCAAACGGGTACGGGGATTGGAGGCATCTCTCAGTTAAATAACTGCACTGAACAAGTACATTTGGGCGTGCTCATAACTAAGAAATATTGCATAAAATACCTCTGCAAATGCGAGAGAATGACCGGTGCGTCCGTTGGAGACGAAAGACGTTTAAGCAAGGGAAGGAACTCCGTTCATCGGTGTTGGACCAATCAAATTGATCTGAAAACACTCCGGCCGCTTCCGTGTCCACACACAGGCCCAGGGCATCCCTGAAACACAACGATGAAGTAAATCTGTTAAAATGGGCACATCGTATTTTGATATTTTTTTCTGAATTTTGAATGAAAGATAATACAGAAACAACCCTCAGAAAAAATGGGTGTCTGATCTGGCCAACCAAAATTTTACACAGACCCAGATTGCATAAGGATGGTAAAGAAAGTAACCCAGTTCAGTCATTTGGTGTACGCACACACACACACACACACACACACACACACACACACACACACACACACACACACACACACACACTGATCAACTTAAACGCCGGCGCACACAAATAAGGACGGACACACGGTGCTTCCCGCCGTTAGTGTGCTTTGTGGGCTGTGTAGCAAACCTTTCAACGCATTTACTTGGGAACACAGATCAGCCCTGGCAGCGCCAAACGGCGAATAATGGCACTACCCGTGTAATATCATGGCAGAAATACTTCACCCACGGCCGGTATAAAAGTCTTAACCCCGGCCTTACCGGCCACTGTACGTTCATTCGTATGGCCTGAAATCTTTGTTCATTCAACGACCAAAACCCAACACCGTCCAAGTAACATGGGTACAAATTGGTCTCAGCAAGAGGCATAGATCCTCATGAGCCCCCGCTGTCGCGGGGGCTCATGAGGATCTATGCCTCTTGCAGTTGGATCGTGTTCACTTCTTCTGTGCAACGAAGGGGTTAAAGCACGTCTGCCAAAGATGCGACTCAATGTCATTGTCAGACCTGAATGAGACAAAAGTGCATTCAAAAAAACATCACCGTGCGAACCCTGAACCGCTTCGTCAAAGTCACGTCATTCGTGAAAAGCCTTCTCTAGACTTTCTCTGTGTGAGGCACATGGGAAGGTTGCCCTAGGAGTCATTAACTCATTCAGCCCCGTCACATCTAAGCAAGACATGGATCGAGCATGATAGTTCAAGGGTGGTGCCAGAATAGCTTGGCGCCCATAGGCGCCAAGCTATTCCGGCACCGCCCTTGAATTATCACGCTCGATCTGACTCTAGAATTGTAATACAGTCCGGCTTCAGAGGGCAAATTTGGGGATTTCGGTTTTCGGTCCTGGGGTAGTATGTGGTAAGTCCAATTTAGTGACAAGAGTCATTTTCATCGTAAAAAAAAAAAAAAAAAAAAAAAAAAAATCACCGGTGTTCCATCTTGACCTAACAACCTTCGACGTAGCAACAAATAAAAATGTACAACCGACGACCAAACATGTGCACACACTGAAGTGAGATTATGACGTAACAAGACTAGAAATGACGAATGTATCGAGCAGAGATGTGCGTCGTTTCCACTGAAGAATTAGAATGTGACGTCACGTACAGGCTATTTTTTTGTAACTAGTCACAGACAACAGCGCTGGCATCTGACGAAAGCACAGGAGTTTTGTGCAAATGACTCGAGTGATTTGAAGGAACTTCGACGGGTTAGAGGACAGTCTTCTTCTGAATTAATCGCATTGTTATGAAAGACATTTAACGGGTTTCCTTTCATCTAACGCACATTTGTCATTTTTGAGGCATCAAAAGTGAACCTGCCAAGGAGTGCGTCCAAACTGAAGGCGTTTTTGGTCACATTTTCATTAAAATGAACGGAATGCTCAGTGAGCATCACATTCAGGCCTCCACCAACCCAGTGCGCGAAAGGCCATCCGGGCGCGTGCCAACGGCGGCCGACGTCGGCCCAATGGCCTTTCGCGCACTGGGAATTAACATACGAGGTGAATTTTTTTTCGCTAAGCCACTGAAACCTTATTATCAACAATTTTCACCCCCGCCCCCTCCCTACCCCCTCCCCCCCCCCCCACCACCCACCCCAAAAAAAATAAATAAATAAAATAAAAATAAAAAGACTCAAGCTACGTTTCCATAAGCACGAATCCGATACTACGAATACTTATGAGAATATGCGTAGCGGGTCCGAGACAGAATAATTCTTGCCAGTCATATTCATGATTGTGCGTTTCGATTTGTCACATGCAGTAGAGATTTCGAATCCCAGATCCAAAACGAACACAATGTTTTTGTTTTTATTTTTATTATTTATTTATTTATTTTTTTTTATTGTTTATTTATTTATTTATTTATTTATTTATTTATTTATTTATTTTTATTTATTTATTTATTTATTTTTTTTATTTTTTTGGGGGGTGGGGGGGGGGGGGGGGCTGACGCTGCGGTTTTATAAGCACGAATCCGATACAAATACGACCCGAAGCCGATACGGCGATGCAATTTTCGTTCAAAAATTTCGTCATATTCGTTCGCAGTCGGAACCGAATTCGTTTCCTCATCGGGCATATTATGGAAACACACAAACATGAAAAAGACTCGCAAGAACGTTTCTGTTTGGGACCCGCTTCGGATTCGGATCGAAACCGTATATGGAATTTATGTTTATGGAAACGCAGCTTTCAGGGTAGCGATTTTTTTTTATGGGATGTCGGTTGTGTTCGGGCCGAAAGTATGAGGTAAATTGTGTCATTAACCCATTCAGCTCTGACGTACTACAGCAGGAGATGGGTCGACCATGATAATTCAAGGGTAGTGCCAGATTAGCTTGGCGCCTGTCCCCTTGAATTATCATGGTCGATCCAACTCCTGCAGCAGGTGCATAGTCGTTAGATGACGTCTCCAAACTTTAGGAAATACGTGCGCCGGGCTCAATGAGGTAAGACAAGATGTAAATATATCTTTAAAATATTTCATGCTGAAATGTCGCACGAGTCATTCAAGGGAAATTCTAGTCTCGAAAAGGTCAAAATAATAAAATTCACCTGGTTTATGAATGCTCTAATATTGCTTTAAAAGATATTCGATTCTCACAGAAAACTGAAGATTTTGTCCAGGGTAAACATCCCGGAACAAAACCTTCATGTCAGTATATAATATACAAATATATGGTTGTAGCATGTTTGTCAACACGTAAGTTCAATTCTCAATACTCACAAACCAGACCGATGACTGTATCGCTGGTTTGTGAGTATTCTACAACTCGTGGCAATATTTGATCGTGACATTGTCGAGTATTGTTTTGTGCATCTGCTGTGGGATCACATTTTAGTAGTGCACCTTCTTGTTTGTGTATGTGTGTTTCTCCTGCCTACTTCCTAAGTTCCAGAAAAAGACGTGGATTGAAGGCTTGACCTGATGCGTCTTTTTTATCGATGTATATAATCGGCGTGTTCTATGCTTGCGTTTGGAAAGAAAAGGAGAGACTGCCAGTGCTAATATTTTAGGAAGATTACAAAGTAAAGTATTTAAAAGCACTGTCGTATGCATTGCTTCCAGTCACTTTCTTAGCGCACCCCTCTTTTTTATCTATTTGTGTGTGTGTGTGTGTGTGTGTGTGTGTGTGTGTGTGTGTGTGTGTGTGTGTGTGTGTGTGTGTGTGTGTGTGTGTGTGCTTTGACCACAGTAGATCTATGATCACTGGTCGATCATGCACACTTTTCTCCCTTGACAATGCTTTTACCTACTTTACTTTGTAATCTTCTTATACTTGCGTTTGTTTCTATGGGCGGGTGATTGGGTGCCTGATAAGAGGGGGCCGGGGATCTTACCGTGTGTACGTCCAGCGCTGAGTAATTACTCTTGAGGTGGGCGTAGTCAACACTCAGTACATAAATACGTTTCTTTTTGTCTTAAGCGTCCTCGTGTTTCCCGAAAAGAAAGAGCTGTCGCAACTGGTACTTGGGCACAACCGGAAACTGCTCACTTCACAATCACGGTAGACAACCATCTTCCTAACCCGCAGTAAAGAGCTGCAGGAAGTGTCAACCCCTTCACTGCCGAGAAAGAATGAACGCGACCCAAATGCAAGAGACATAGATCCTCATGCGCCCCTGCAGTTGCAGGGGCTCATTAGGATCTATGCCTCTTAACTGAGAACAGTTTGTATCCATCTTCCAAAACATCGGTAAGTGTTGTAGGAAGTCAGTTTCGAGTGTCCTTTGAAGTGTGTGTCCACTTTAACCCTTGGCCTTCCAAAACTAAATAACTTGCACTTTTACAGAGGACAGTCATTTAGTTCTCGGAGCCGCAGGGTTAATTCGTGACGCGTAATATTGCCAAAGAGGAATGTGCACACTCTCTGTGTACCCAAAATACCCTAAGTTTTTGTATGATTCTGAATATCTCGTATTAAAGTATTATTTATTTATGTATTTATTTATGCATTTATTCATTTGCTTTCTTTCGTTCGTTTGTTCTTTCGTTCTTTCGTTCGTTCGTTCATTTATTTGTCCGTACTTCGGTCCGTCTACCCTCACATTCATTCATTTGTGGTTTAGTTCATTCATTCATTCATTCATTCATTCATTTATTCCATTTCATTCATTCATTCATTCATTCATTAATTCATTTCATTTCAGATCATTTCACTCAATTTCATTTCATTCATTCAATTATATTGCACATACCCCCAGCAAAGCGTTGTACAACGTTCTATAGTTTCATGAGTTCTGATGTTCTTATTTATAAAAAGCCTCTTGTTGACACTCATTTAAATCAGTGTTTATCTGGGCGGACTACGATACCTCATTTCGTGTTTGACCTGCAGTGTACATTACATCTGCTAGGCTGGCTCAGTCGCTGTGCGCTGTCAACGAGAAAGTCCTGTCACTTTCCTTGGTATCAAGAGACATAGATCCTCATGAGCCCTGCGTCAGCAGGGGCTCATGAGGAGCTATGCCTCTTGATTAAGCTCATTTACGCCTATTAATTTATGCCTCTTGACTTGGCTCCTTTCCTCCCACCTCTGCTTTCAAACGCAGAAGACCAGCAAGGTTGAGCAACCAAACAAAATCCATCTGCAAAGACATAGATCCTCATGCGCCCCTGCAGCCGCAGGGGCTCATGAAGATCTATGCCTCTTGACTGAACAGACGTGGCTCATCAACTCACACCTCTAACCCTTAAACGTAGGAGATCGTCAGGTGTTGAGGAAGGCAGTCACGGACTTTGTCATGCCAGCCAAACCCCCGGCCACTCCAGCTAACACAAACGTATCGCTTGACTGTACCAGATAACGTACAATTCTGCAGGTCAGTGGAACGCAAGTGTGGGACCTACCTCCACTACACGAGTGCATAATATGATCTTGACCAAGTCAAATGGAGATTTTGAGGCAACGCAACATGTTTTGAGTTAATGTGTGAGGCTTTCAATGCAACGGGAAGTGATTTCGAGAACAGACAAGCTTGTTTACATTGTTTTAGAGTCTGACGAAGTTTCTTTCACGCTGTTAGATCATCGTAGACAACTCAGTTTCTAGGCAACTGGAGAGATTTCGATCACAGGGTGTCAACATTGCTTCAGAGTTAGATGCAGTTTCTTTTAAGGTGTTAGATCATTTTAGACACTCCAGTTTCAAGGCAAAGGAAGAAATATCGAGGACAGGCAAGTTTGTCTTCATTGCTTCAGAGCTTGATGCATCTTCTTTCACACCGTTAGATCATATCAGACAGTCCGGTTTCAAAGCAACGGGAGAGGATTTCGAGGACAGTGTGTCTACATTGTTTTAGGGTTAGACGCAGTTTCTTTCGCGGTGTTAGATCCTATCTAACATTCCGGTTTCAAGGCAACGGAAGAGATTTCGAGGACAGATAAGTTTGTCTTCATTGTTTCAAAGTTTGACGCATCTTCTTGCACACTGTTAGATCATATCAGACAGTCCGGTTTTAAAGCAACGAGAGAGGATTTCGAGGACAGCGTGTCTACATTGTTTCAGAGTTAGACGCAGTTTCTTTCACCGTGTTAGATTATATTAGACAGTCCGGTTTCAAAGCAACTGCACAGGATTTCGAGGACTAACAGCGTGTCTACATCGCTTTACAGATTGCCGACGTATCAACATTCACGCCTTTAGCTCATCATAGACATTCCGGTTTCAGGGCAACAGAACAGATTTCGCGGACAGTGTGTCTACATTGTTTCAGTATCTTTCAACGGTGTTAGATATATTAGTCTGGTTTCAAAGCAAGATTTCGAAGACAGACAGTTTGTCTACATTGTTTCACAGTTCGACACACTTTCTTTCGCACAGTTAGATCATATCAGACATTCCAATGTTCACCGTCTGCGGCTACAAAATCAAAGGGTGAGCGTGACAGCAAAGACATGAGCGTTCATATCATGATATTATAGATACCCAGCAAGGAAACAAACAGGACGCTCTTAAAATAGAAAGGATCAGGAGCTGGTTGCATGCGCGAGCTTAGTCCTGCGCCAGCCACTAAGCAAGGTGCTAAGGAATAAGCTCGATCATGCAACCGCACCCAGCGCCTGCTGTCATAGTTTCAACGGTTTTGTTTTGAGCTGTTTTTAACCCCGCAAAAAAAAAAAAAAAAAAAAATCAGGCTGCAATGCAGAGGGACGGCTGGTTGGCAGTTAGTGGATGGACAAAATTCCTTCAACTGGCGGATGCTGTCCTCAGAGGAGGATTTTGATGATAGAAGCGTAGATTGTTCCCCCCCCCCCCCCCCGCCCCCCCCCCCCCCCCCCCCAATTTAGCGGTTTCAGTTTCGTGTGGCTACAAAAAAAGACTAAAGTGTGTATTTTTCGCTGTTTTACAATTTTAGGCCTCAATTGACTAGCTGGCCGCAGAACAGGCTTTTGAGGACCAGGAAGTTTTTTTTAACTCTTTCAGTGCCAGCTGGCTGACCCAGACTGTGTTTCTACGGGTTTCGTTAATTCAAGAGCAAATACCTTGGATGTCCCAGGAACGTGGATTCAAAGTGGTGTCAGCAAGAGGCGGGGGCTCATGAGGATCCATCATCCATACCTCTTGTTGAGACGCATTTGTATCTATGTTCCTTGTGCGGTTGCGGGTTTTGGTCGCTGGATTAGCGCAACGTTTTCAGAAACAACATACGTGTTCAGTGGAAGAGAAGGGATTAGCGGTAAACAGTAAACAGCGGTAAGTGACTTTGACCCTGATGAGCCGCCCGCAGTCACGAGGGTTAATACCTCTTGTTAGTCTTATTTTTTTTTCTCCCCCGCCTAGTGATCCTTATCATTCGGAATACACCAGTGTGTGAAATAAGTTTGACTAAAATAGTTCAAGGGTAGTGCCAGAATAGCTTGGCGCCTCTAGGCGCCAAGCTATTCTGGCACCACCCTTGAACTAAAGCCATTGGTCTATATCCTTATCTGTAAGTACTATAATGTAGCTTGCATATATAGTGGCAGTGTGCAAATTTGAAGCTTTTAGCCTCAGTATGATATGGGATAGTTCTTCGGTCTCATTCACGTCTGTTTCTTCACGCGAACGTCGGTCAGCCTACAGTGGATTCTGATGCCACATCAGTGCGTGGTCACTGACAGTGAAGGGGTTAATAATTCCAGAGAGATAAACAGATACGCAAGTTCGTGACGCCTCGATGAACCGACGAAGGTTCTGACGACATAAAATAATGAAAATTACACTGACGCGAGGCATGAATTTTCAAGGAGTGAACACAAACAAGCCGTCTTTTCAGTACGTCTGAACAAATACACAAGTTCGGGGCATGTCACGTTTGGCAAACTGAGGAAAGAGCAGCTTTTGAGGACAGACCACTGAATACGATGGTGTCGCCTTAACCCTTTTCAGCCTGATACATCCATTGCTTGAAATAAATTTTGACTGATAGTTCAAGGGTGGTGCCAGAGTAGCTTGGCGCCTAAGGCGCCAAGCTATTCTGGCACCACCCTTGAACTAAAACGGTTGACCCGTCTCCTAATTTGTCATGTAGCCTTCAGTCATAGGACAATAAGCAAGTGTTACAAAATCACCCTCAGTATGTAATGGGTTAGAAGAGGTGGCGAAAAACGTTTTTCAGAGAGTCCGAAATAGATGAGGCGGCTAAGCGTAGGAGCAAGAGAGCGAAGAGAATCGCCGGGTCGTGGGTTCGAGTCCCCGTCCCGGACCTGCCGGTAGCTGGACTCGCAGTCCAGGGAAAAGGACGAGCTTGTTCAATAGCATGTCTGTTAAATGGTTCTGGTAAATCAAAGTGTCACAGTTTCAGTGCGCCTGAATCGATCAGTGTTCAGCTCGTACTCCATAGGCAATATATTTTCATGTCGCCCATAACCTGCCCGTTAGAGCCGTCCTTTATCACTTCGGTGCCGTGGACGTTAAACCCCGAACTAACCAACGTGATTTTTTTCTTCTCAGAAAAAAAGAGCCAACAAAGTTGACTGCCAAGCGTGTAAAATGCAGAGAAGAACACGCGTCGTTTTTCAAACTCTTATCAAGGAACACAGAAGTACGCAACTTGTTTGGTTAGTTTGGGGTTTAACGTCCACGGCACCGGAGCGAAAATGGACGGCCCTAGCGGGAGGGTTATAGGCGACAGGGACAGCTATTGCTATGAGTACGACCTGAACACTGATCAATTCGGCAGCACTTCAGCTGTGTCATTTTGATTTACCAGGAACGTATAACGGACATGCTATCTGAGCAAGCCCTTCGCTTTGATTGGACAAGTGCGCAACGCGTTGACTAACTGACACGAGAACCAGCCGCCGCCATTTGCAGGACACTTTACATAAACCTTTTCATCCTGACACACTATTTCTCGAAATAAATTTGACTATCATAGTTCAAGGGTGGTGCCAGAATAGCTTGGCGCCTGAGGCGCCAAGCTATTCTGGCACCACCCTTGAACTAAAATGTTTGACTACGTGACACAAGAACCAGAGTTGGAGGAAACTTTTCCAAGCCATTAACCCTTTTCATCTGGATGCGCTCTTTCTTGAAATAAATTTGACCATGATAGTTCAAGGCTGGTGCCAGAATAGCTTGGCGCCTTTGGCGCCAAGCTATTCTGGCACCACCTTTGAACTAAAATGGTTGATCTGTCGTGTAATATATAACGTTGCTGTCATGAGACAATGAACACGTTTTTTTTTTTTTTTTTTTTTATCAGTCTTAGTATGTAAAGGGTTAACTTCCAAGCGACTGCCCCTCTGCACTGCAGAGAGATTTATGAGTGGGTCTATAAATAGCCCAAAAGCAAAGAGTGTTGAGGACTAAGACAAGTAGGTAATGGCTAATGCAAATCACATGCAATTCGACCCAAAGATTGTTTGGACAAGAAGTGAACTACCGAACACCGGTACGATAGGGTGCCATTTGTTTTTTGTTTTTTTTTAAATAATATATATATATATATATATATATATATATATATATATATATATATATATATATATATATATATATATATATATATATATATATATATATATATATATATAAGAAACACGTTTCAAAAGGACAAGTTTAGCACCATTCATTGAAAATTTGTGTTGTCCTTGTCTTTTCTAAGCGCGTTTCATTCTTTGTTGGGATTTTCTTTGTATTTTACGCGCCAGGCAGTCACTTTTTTGGTCTCGACGACGAAAGTTCACGATATGAAAATTATGCACTGAGAAAAAGACTAGCTCTTTATGGCGGAACTGAAATGCGGCAATTCACGATATAACGTGTGACATCTTAACTCATTCAAGGCGCCCGCATCAATAGCTGCGGTAGTGAGTTAGTTAGTTAGTTAGTTAGTTAGTTAGTTAGTAGGGTTTAACGCCGAGCAAGCGACTATGGCCTTCTCACGGCGGGAAGGGGAAAATCTGGCCAGCCAAACACTAAGACAGGTCTTAACTCATTCTACCCCAGACGCACCACAGAAAGATATTGATCGACCATGATAGTTCAAGGGTGATGCCAGAACAGCTTGGCGCCTATGGGCGCCAAGCTATTCTGGCATCACCCTTGAACTATCATGGTCGATCTGTGTCCTGCACTGCAATGCAGTCTTCAGAGGACAACGGCAAAATTTGGGATTTCGGTGTTGGGGGTAGAATGAGTTAAGACAAGATGTAAATATATTAAAAAAAAATATTTCGTGCTAAAATCTTGCAGAAGTCTTTAGGCAGGAAAAGACTACAGACTCTCGAAAAGGTGAAAATAACAAAACTTACAAAGAATATGAATGCTCAAATAAAAAAATATTTGATTCGAAACATGAAAATAGCTGATGCAGTGCCGTAAAGCGTTGCCGGAGGCAACGCTAAAGGACACTTCCGCAGCTATTGACGCGGGGCACCTTGAATGAGTTAAGAACTACAGACCTGTTTGCAGGATTGACTGAACAAGCACCATCTAAAGTACACGATTTAAGACACGAAGATAAATTCATACTAAGTTCTGGGGGCATCCTTCAGGTCGGAAAAACAAGTTTATCAGGACAGGACGTTGATTACTCTGAGAACAGCGTGTACCTAGAGGATACTGTGTGCTCTGAGGATACAGTGCATGTGTACCGGCCTAGAGTCAGAAACGACAACGAAGGACAAGAAAAAAGAAAAACCAGAAAATGTGAGTATTGCTAGTAGAAACGCGACATTTTGGGAATCTCCGATGATTCCAAAAATATCGCATTTTGTTTTGCTCGTCACTATACGTTTCTCTTGTATTGTTCAGGAAAATAAATGAAAGTTATGTTTTGTTTATAATGATATTGCCAGATTCTTTCTTTATTTATTTATTTTTTTTACATACATCAACGTACACACAATACATTTACAATGTCTTAACAATTACAAAAACCAAAAAAGAAAAAGAAGAAAAAATCTCAAAACATTGAGTCCGAAAAGTAACACTACTATAATCAAAATACATAGACAGAACGAACATAAAAAGATAAAAATACAGTCTACTTCGCTTATTACAAAGTCGGATATTATACACATATATGCTTAACAACACACATTACCAGATCCCTAATTTATATTACAATGTAGGTTAACGGACTTTGAATTTAACCCTTTGGCTATCGGTAGAGCTTTAGGAATCACCGCAACAAAACAAGCTACCGACAGAGAAGAACGCAACAGAGAAAAAAAAAAAAACACGCTTAGAAAAGAAAGTTACAACACTATTTATTAATATTTCGGGTAAATACCTTTTTTTTTTTAAAAAAAAGAGACAAATAAACAAGTATAGTGATCAGTCGCTACTTATCTTATCAGCCTAGAAGGAACTTGCAGTATCTTTAACTCATTCGAGACGTGCCGCCTCCGGATACGCGGCTTAAGCCGCGTATCCGAAGGCCGCAGGTCTCGAATGAGTTAACGTTAGTGTTGCTGCATTCCTTCTCGTTGATAAGATAAGTAGCGACTGGTCTCTATCCGTAGTTATCTGTCTGTTTTGAAGAAGGGTATTTACCCAAAATATTAATAAACTGTGTTGGATCTGTCTTTTCTATGCGTGCTTCTTTTTCCGTTGGGTTCTTCTCTGCATTCTACACGCCTGGCAGTCGCCTTTTAGGTCTGGATCGTGTATTAAGCTACCGACAACAAAAGGGTTGGCGCCGGCCAACCTTCAGTCATGTGTCTGTGTTGGTTGTGCACGCTCAGTCGCTGAATGTGATTAATGTTTAATGTAACCCTTTCCTAATGTATTATTACATATGGCAATAACGTTCTATCATTATCATATCATCATCGGAAACAGCTATCTTAGATTGTGTTTCTGCAATCTTCGTTCATTCAAGATTAGTTATTGGGGTTTAACGCCGAGAGGTCCACTAAGGCCATTGCACGGCGGTTCGGCGTTAATTCAGGACAAAACAAAACACAAACAAACCTAGATGTCCCAGGAACATGGATTTCAAAGTGGTGTCAGCAAGAGGTATAGATCCTCATGAGCCCCCGCGACTGCGGGGGCTCATGAAGATCCATGCTCCAGTCTATACCTCTTGTAGCTGAGTAGTGCTCAGTTTTTCTCGGCACTGAACGGGTTAATTAATCAACTCGTTCACTGAAGCATCAGCTTAACTCATTCTACCCCAACACCGAAATCCCCAAATTTTGCTGTTGTTCTCTGAAGACTGCATTGCAGTGCAGGACACAGATCGACCATGATAGCTCAAGAGTGATGTTAGAATAGCTTGGCGCCCATAGGCGCCAAGCTATTCTGATATCACCCTTGAACCATCATGGTCGATCCTTATCTTGCGGTGGTGTGTCTGGGGTAGAATGAGTTAAATATGTGCTCCTTAATAAGCCTCAGCATGCGTTACATGTGACAGTAGCGCCATTTCGCTCAAAATACGCTAATGATATATTTCAGTGGCTTAATGTTGCAGTTCTGCAGTGCGGTTCTGTGAATGTAGACCTTTACGTACTATGCTGATCTTGTTTTTAGCTTTGTAGAAAAAATCCAAAGGTTTTCGCGCCAGCGACATACAAACCGTGCTGGTTGGCACATTTTACTTGAAATGGAAGACATTTGTGCCACTGCACATATAACATGATAATGTGAATTTATACAGTACCTTTCTAAGCTCCAAGTTAATATTCTAAACTTAAGGAAGACGGGTACGCAAAAAATTACAATCAACGTTAAGGCTAACGCTAAGACACTTGAATGAATTGAAACATATCACTTAAATTCACCTGAAACCCATTAGAATAGTATCTTTAACCGCCCTCTTTATAGAAGCCTATCACAAATATCGCAAGCAAATAAAAATAAATGGTTATGTTACAATGCCATCAGTTTTGTAGCCGGCTCCGGCATTTTCAAGGAGTAAAGTGTTCTGACGACCCTGAAATTCTCAAAATAATAATAATAATAATAATAATAATAATAATAATAATAATAACAGCAACAACAGCAGCAGCAACAACATAATATTAATAACAACAACAGCAGCAGCAACAACAACAACACCAACAACAATAATAATGTCAATAATAATAATGACTATTTATAGAGCGCTTTTTCCTAAAATAAGCTGTAAGTGCTTTATCAATCAAGGAGGTTATAAAGCCAGAGAAACAGGTTGCTATGAGACAGAGTTGTACCATACAATCACACACACACACACACACACACACACACACACACACACACACACACACACACACACACACACACACACACACTCGAGCGGACAGGACTGGTACATTATCACGAAGAACTAAGCAACACTGGGGTGGGTCTTGAGGGCAGAGTTGAATGCAGTGAATGAGGAAGAAGGTATACTGCTGAGCACCTCTCGTACAGTGGGAAAATATCCTAACAGTACACAAGATACTGATCACCCCTTTTTTATACTGACGAGCAAAGAAAATGCGACCTTTTTGGACTTTAGTGTTTCCGACGATTCCAGAAATGTTGCACTTTGTTTGCTCGTCATTATACATGTCTTATCCAGCATTTGATCTAACTCCAGTCTGCTTTGCTTACTATAACGTCGGATAGAAAAAGTAGGAAATAACGACACGCTTTTTCAAAGGTCCAGACAACACCCTTTCAAAGTCAATTACTTCCGTAATAACACGCTTGGGATTTAACCCTTTCAGCTCCAACAGCAGGAGGTGGATTGACCATGATATTTGAAGGGTAGTGCCAGATTAGCTTGGCGCCCTCCGGCGCCAAGCTAATCTGGCACTACCCTTGAATTATCATGGTCAATCCACCTCCTGCAAGTGGTACATAGTCGTTAGGTAACACTTCCAAATTTCGGGAAATGCGCCCATGGCGCTAAAAGAGTTAAACCACAAAAAACACCAAAAAAAATTGGAAGATTACAAAGTAAAGTAATAATAATAATAATAATAATAATAATAATAATAATGGTTATTATATAGGCGCGTTTTCCCAATTCGGCGAATCGGCTCAAAGCGCCGCGAACTGCACCCAACACGCACGCTCACGTGACACACGCATTCACTCTGAAGACAAACATAGTACAAGACAGACACAGGACATTCACGTGGTGCGAAGGGTCAGCTCAGCTACTGAGTTTTCGGAAATTTTGATCGCTTGTATTTGAAATATATAAAGTGGCCTGAAACCGGTACCAAAGTGCATTGTAATCTTCCTACAGTCTCCTCTTTCATTTTCACAACAAAAAAAAAATGGTTTCCATAGCGATTTGTTATACCCGGAGTGTAGTGTCGCACTGTCAAAATGACATCACTTTTGTAGCCGTCCCTGGTATTGTTGCGTTCCTGGAACCCTAGAATTCTCACAGCACGATGAGCACTCAAGTAAATTCTCACACAGTGCTCATGATACTGACTATAGTTCCTGAACGTATATTAATACTATTATCCGCCATCTGATCCACCTATGACATCGTTTGTGATTAAAAGATAATAACAGAACGGATATACAAAATGCATTGATGCTCGTGAGCGGGTGAGGATAAACCCAGGATGTCTGTAAGAGGCAATAGACCAATAGGCAAAAACTTCGTGGAGGGAAGTGCTCTGTGTTAAACTAACAGGATTAGCCCTTGATCCCCCATGGCCAACTGCGATAGACACTTAACATGTTTAACTGTGATAACCGTTAATAACAGTTAATACGCTAGTCACAAAAAGTCAATGACGCCTGCCGTTGTATTTCCAGTTTCTGATCAGTGTAATTTCAAAATGCGTCTACGTCAATGCACTGCCAAACTTCCCAGTCGCCTCTTTAAGTAATATAAAAAAGTAGAAATTGTTCTTTAAGTGCGTCAAAGTGATTTATAGCTTTGTAAGAGCTATTTATTATTTTATTTATTATTATTGTTGTTGTTGTTGTTATTATTATTATTAAAATATCCATTACGTCATCGTAAAGCCAAGACGAAGACCTTTGTAAACGATTTCGCCACTAAATATCTGGAACTCACTGCCAATCCACTGCCAATCCAACTGCAGACTTCGGGCCAACGGCGGCCGACGTCGTACCGATGGTCTTTGACGCACTGGGACCGTCTCTGTTCAGAGTTCATTCTTGTCAAGCCTTGAGCACGTAGCGCTGGGACCGTCTCTGTTCAGAGTTCATTCTTGTCAAGCCTTTAGCACGTAGCGCTGGGACCATCTCTGTTCAGAGTTCATTCTATCCAAGACTTTAGCACGTAGCGCTGGGACCGTCTCTGTTCAGAGTTCATTCTTGTCAAGCCTTTAGCACGTAGCGCTGGGACCGTCTCTGTTCAGAGTTCATTCTATCCAAGACTTTAGCACGTAGCGCTGGGACCGTCTCTGTTCAGAGTTCATTCTTGTCAAGCCTTCAGCACGTAGCGCTGGGACCGTCTCTGTTCAGAGTTCATTCTTGTCAAGCCTTGAGCACGTAGCGCTGGGACCGTCTCTGTTCAGAGTTCATTCTTGTCAAGCCTTTAGCACGTAGCGCGTCGTTTTGCCCAGAAAACTGTTGGCTTGTTTCTTGCATATTCTAGACAGGGAAGTGGATGCAAGATTGGAGGAAGGGATGGGGTGGTGTAAAGTAGTGTATGATTGTGCTCCTGTCTGAGAGAGGGTGTGTGTGCTCTTGTGCATTGTGCGCGCATGAGCGGTGAGTCCAGTGTTGTTGTTTTTTTCTGAACAACAGCCTTCTATCAGAATCATTTATTATATTTATTAAAGGGACGACATTGGACAGCATGAAGGATTGAGCAAACATGCGAGAAAAGACTCATCCCATTCTGCTCCCAGGACCGAAATCCCCAAATTTGAAAGTTGCCCTCTGAAGGACTGTATTACAATTCTAGAGACAGATCGAGCTTGATAGTTCAAGGGTGGTGCCAGAAAAGCTTGGCGCCTATGGGCGCCAAGCTATTCTGGCACCACCATTGAACTATCGTGCTCGATCCACGTCTTGCTGTGGTGTGTCGGGGCTAAATGAGTTACACTTGCGGTGTCCGAGCACAATCCCACTCGAGCACAATTTCTAACAAACTGGCAAAGCGTATGTGAAAGACAGAGTCATTATTCAAATTGAATGCCAATTTTCATTAGTTAAAAGCAAGCCTGCCTCCTGTGACAGAACAGCTTGAATCAGAAATGGCTCAGGAATATAAAGGCCCTACGCGCACCGGGAACATTCTCAACATTGCATAAAACTGTTTGACGAATATCAACACCTGATAATTTTATATATAAAATGTTTTAGAATGCCTCCTAACGATTGGCTACAGTTGTTATTTCGTTCATAACTGCGTGATTACATCACGTAATGTCCTTTTTACCGCTGAAGCGCATGCGCCGCTCAACTTCACCAAGCGTCAGTTGAGGTAAGACCTATTTGTAGCTCCAAACGCCAGTCCTTCGAGCAAAACAGGAAGTAGCAAGCGATATGATATAAAAGCCTGTGTGTGGCTTTATCGCAGGGACGTGTCTCCATTAATCTTTGTGTGAGTGAAACAGGCAGTGGTGCCCGGAAATTAGTGTAACAAGTTTGTACGCGGACGCATAGTTAGTTTAACCCTTTACATCCTGACGCTGATCTTGAAAACGTTGCTCATTGTCCTATGAGGGTTACATGGCAGTTTAGGAGATAGATCAACTGTTTTAGTTCAAGGGTGATGCCAGACTAGCTTGGCGCCTCAGGCGCCAAACTATTCTGGCACCACCCTTAAACTGTCAGTCAAACTCATTTCAAGCAATGAGTGTATCAGGATGAAAAAGGCTAAGAGTCGGAGCGAAGGAGAGCAAAGGGAACACAGCATGGTCGTGGGTTCGAGTCTCCTTCCTAGCCCCAGGGGGAAGAAAAAAAAAGAAAAGCATGAGCGTTGAAAGGTCCTGGGTAAATCCAAGTGTCACAGTTGCAGTGCGCCTAGACCGATCAGTGTCCAGGTCGTACGCAATAACTATCCCACATGATCCGCCCGATAACCCCTTCCCTGCTAATCTACGTACATTTTCGTTTCAGAAATCATTATTCCTTCATCGAGAAAAAGCCACAACCGTCCAAGAAACATAGATACAAATTGGTCTCAACAAGAGGCATAGATCCTCATAAGCCCCTTCAGTCGCGGGGGCTTATGAGACCCTGTGTCTCTTGCATTTGGATCGTGTTTACTTTTTCTTGGCAGTGAAGGGGTTTAACCCCGAACTAATCAACCAGTCAGCAGTTGCGGGGGCTCATGAGGATCTATGCCTCTTGCTGATACTACGTTGTATCCATGCTCCAGGGACAGCTAGGGCGTTTTGACGTTGATCTAACGAACATTGCACAGACACAGTCTGCGTCAGCTGGCGAAAGTTTATTCAGTCATATTTTTCTCACTGTTTTTCAGATGAAGTGCAGAATGAGAAGAACTCTCTACGTCCTCAGCACGTTTGTCCTCGCCTTTTTCATCGCCCTGCACATCCACCTGCTGTTCCAAAGGATCTATGAGCTGTCGCCGTCAGAGACCTCAGTCCACACTTCTTTCTCATCCGACAGCTTCACACTCAAAACAGAGAGGCACAACCTGTGGGATGGTTCGTCCCAGGACGCGGGCAGAGTCGAGGCGTCGGAGAGACAAACACCGGCAAAGAAACACAAGAAGTATTCCGCAGGGCTGAAATCGAAAACGCAGAACAAACCCAGCCTTAAGGACGAGCTTAACGTTTTGAACATGAAGATTCCTGATTCGTTCCAACTGAAGAAGGCAGAAGACACTGAAGTGTTGAAAAACAAGAATTTATTTGAGTCTGAATCAGGGAAAATAATTTTGATAAGTGCAGGGGGTCACAGGGCCGTGAACTCAGATACAGCGTTAGTGGCAAACAGAACTATACTTGATTCCGGACAACCAGTTAGAGGTCAAGTGTTCAAGGGACCAAGCCACAGTCAACACGACCCCCAGACAAGACGACCCGACATGACAGATATGAGAGGCCGCAGGAATACTCGCTTAATCAACAATCCTGCATCAATCCAGGACATGAAAGGCAGTCACACTGGCTACCTTCCTCGATCTGCTACGCGTAGTCGTACGCGTAGCAAATCGAGGGAGGTACCCAGTGTGATCAGCGACACCTCGCACCATAGAGCTACACGTGTGAAGTATCTGATTTACCTCTGTGACCGGGGCAGGTCGTGCGGCGGGTGGGGGGACAGACAGAGAGGTCTGGCCAGCACCTTTCTCTTGGCTTACGTCACGAACAGGCGCTTCGGTATCAACATGACGTTGCCCTGCGATGTCATCAACTATTACGTACCGAATGACCTTAACTGGCTCGTCAACGAAGAAGAGATTCGCGGAAAATCTTCCCGCGTCATCAACAGCGTAGGAAACACCAGCTTCCACGAGTCGCTGGTGAAAATAGACTTTGATGTCGCGTACCCGGAGGATGTATTATTTCTGAGAACTAACGTGGAACACTACTGGGCCATCCGAAGTAATCCACGCTTTCGGAAGGCTCTGCCGATTTGGGCGCAACATGGACGTTCTAGATTTTTCCGCGAGGCGTGGAACATCCTCATGAAGCCTGCCACTCATTTACAAAGTGATCTGGACCGACTTTTGGAGGACTGCCATTTTGTCAACAGAACAAACCCTTTCGTGTGCGCGCACGTCAGGATAGGTCGCAGCAAATCCAACCCCAAGGACTCAGAGCTCAGGAATGACGTCACAAAACTGGGGTCCCTGTGGACCTTTTTAGAGTCTTACGTCAGAAACGGAAGTCACGTGTTCGTAGCCACGGACAGCACGGACGTTCGCGAGATGTCGCGGAAGAAGTTCAAGTATTTCCACCACGACACCGGAGGAAAGATTTTACACATAGACAAACAGCGGCAGCAGTCCGACGCGTGTCAGGGCTTTGAGTCAGCATTACTAGACCAGCTCGTGCTCACGCGCTGCGACGTGCTAGTGACGTCAAACAGCATGTTTAGCAGCCGCGCCGCCCTGGTGCGAGGCAGTAACGACGGACTGTATTACTTTGATAAAGGTGCTATCAGAAAGGTCAAACTGGGTTGACCTGAAAGGGATATATGCAACTGATCTTTGTGTGCTGGTCTGTAATTTTGGATCTTACGGCCGAAGGCCATAAGATCCAAAATCACAGACCAGCACACACTTCCTTTTTGTGTTAAATATGATAACTTATTAAACGGGATCTTTGATCGCTGAAATTTGCTTACAACGGGTTTTTGATGTTGTCATGCCAAAACAAAGACTTCTACCATTCTTTTTACAATCTACACGAGGAAAATTACTGATTGGGAGTATGCCGGCTTTACTAGCCTTCTTTAGCCTAATGTTGCCATGTGACAAGATGTGAAAATAGCATCACGACGTAAACAAGGGATGACGTAATAGGTGATGTAAATGGTCCTAAAACTATTACGAATAGCTGTGATGTCATTATGAAAGTGATGTCACAGTTAATTGACCAAAGTTTCACGTCGCTGATGATGTCATAGTTGCTGTAACGTCCCAGTCAAGATGGTTTCATACAATCCTACAGAGAGAGTAACACATTTCAAAGTAATGATAACTTAGAAATTAGTCTTCACTCTTGTAGTCCTGTTGCAAAATAGCCGAAATAAGCACACGCAACCATCGATGCACACAGCGGGGAGAAGCAAACCTGTGTTACGCGTGCTTGATCACATGGATTGTAAAATGAAGGGTAGAAAAGACATAGTTGAGGCGAGACAACATTGAGAACCCGTTGTGTCGGCACATTTGAGCAATTAATAGGGAGGTTTCGTCTACGCAGAACCACTGCCAAATACGAACGAGAGCCAAGTTACGGCTTATAACCGGCTTGTACCATCAGCTCAGACAACACGCCAAACACGTCCAAAGCCGGAGACATAGATCCTCATGAGCCCGGAGGACGTACTCCAAACACTCTTTGGACGTACTCCAAACACGTCCAAAGAGGCATAGAGGATCCATTCCTCTTTGGACGTGTTTGGATGCTCTTTGTTTCTGGTACACACTGCTTATTCGCGTGACTTCAATATCGCTGGTTGTTGGGAGTCGTTTCGTGTAAACGGATCCTAACTATATATGCCCGCCGATAATTTATGAGGTGAACAAAGCGCTGTAAATAGACAGTACAAAGATTACATTCCCACATGACGTGCTAGTGTTATTGAAAATGGATACCAGGTCTAAGTCCGTACGACAGTGTCTTTTGTGTGTCCATGAGCATACTGGTAACAACGTATGTGTTATCTAGCACACACACACAGAGAGGGAGGGAGGGAGGGATGGAGGGAGGGAGGGAGGGAGGGAGGGAAGGAGAGAGAGAGAGAGAGAGAGAGAGAGAGAGAGAGAGAGAGAGAGAGAGAGAGAGAGAGAGAGAGAGACTGAGAGAGAGGGAGAGGGAGAGAGATGAAATGAAATGAATGAAATGAAGCTTTATTTTTCAACGGATGAAGTAATTAGCACGTGTGCCATTTTTCATACTTGCCGTTGCTACTCTACAAACACAGGATAATAATTGTAATACTAATAGTACCAGATTTCACAAAGAAAAATTAGGAGAAACATGAAGAGACATTAAACAAAATTCAATCATTCATTCGGTCATACAAAAACAAATGAAATACAGAAAGTACACGCAACGCGCGCACACTGACACATACACTCGCTCGCGCGCACACACAGCCACGCGCTAATAATAACTTGACCTATATACGAAGCAAATCATTTGGATCATAGTGAAAATTCACTTCAGACAGCAAAAATTATTTGGATTATAATAGAAACTTGAATTATGTAATTAGGCGATTATTATTAGTATGGACAAACCATACGGCAGCATGCACTGATTATACGATACGGATACTTGTGGTAGATTATGTATCAGCAGACAAGTACTTGAGGAGGCATTCCTTGAAAGAGGAGAGGGAGCTAGCGTGTGTTATACATGTAGGCAGTGTGTTCCAGAAAGATGCGCGTGAGAAAGATCTCTCTTGGCTTGACTTCGCGAACGAAGATTCTATAGGGCTTGCCCACGTCGTCTGCAGGGTTCTGAGTTACGACAGCTCCGTTTTTTCCGCAAATATTATCAGGGCCTACTGCTTTCTTAACATTCAGTTTGCTAAAAAGCTTCTCAACCGCCTTGCCATGGATCTCAAAGTCTTCATCAACATTGCCTGCCACATTTACTTCAAGCTGGGAAATCATTCTATCTACTACTACTTGGCTTGACTTCGCGAACGAAGATTTTATAGGAGTTGCCCACGACGTCTGCAGGCTTGTTCATGGCTGAGGAGGCCAATCCGAGACAGGCAGGTTCGACCGCAGTGGCTGCAGGGGAAGGTATGGCCAGGGTTCTGAGCTGCGGCATCTCTGTTTTTTCTCCTGAGCCGCTTGTCCTTGAGGCTAGCTCTGTGAGAGTCCTCAAAGGAGACAGCTGCCTTGTAAATGGTGGAGCGCCAGGTGTCACGGTCCGCAGCAAGCGAAGACCACTGGTGGTGGTCGATTTGGCAGGCACTAAGTGACTTCTTGAGACAGTCTTTGTATCTCTTCTTTGGTGCCCCTCTGTCACGGTGTCCAGTAGCAAGCTCGCCGAACAGGGTGATCTTTGGTAGGCGATGATCCTCCATCCTGGAGACATGCCCCGCCCAGCGGAGCTGTGTCCGCAGCAGCAAAGCCTCGATGCTCACAGTTTCAGCCTGTTCAAGGACCTCGACGTTGGTGACATAGTCACTCCAGTGAATGCCCAGGATGGTACGCAGGCAGCGCTGGTGGAAGCGTTCGAGGAGTCGTAGTTGGCTGCGGTAGAGGGCTCAGGACTCGGAACCATACAGCAGGGTGGTGAGGACCACAGCTCTGTACACGCTGATCTTGGTGCCTGTTTTCAGCTGTTTGATTGTGCCACACCCGCTTGAAAAGTCGCCCGAAAGCATTCTACCTAAATCATCCTTCAGATCATCTTTCTCAAATCTACAATAGAACTCATTCAGTTTTTCAGAAAATTCAGTTTGTTCTTTCATTGGCATGCTACTGCTACTGAATTTTGGTTTATTGTGGCCTGATAAAGTTTTACGTCCTCTCCATGCATCTGCTAAGCTACCTGATTCAAACGGTGACTCTACGTTCTCTTTATACTTTTTCTTAGCGTCTAAAATCTGCTTCCTCAATTTATTCTGTACTGCTTTCCTTTCTACTCTGTCTCCAGTCTGAAATGCAACTTTTTTCTCATTCAATGTGGCTTTGAGAGACTTTGAAATCCATGGTTTGTTGTTGGGATACAATTTCACTGTCTTAGATGGAATAATCATATCTTTACAGAAATTCACATAGTCAGAAGTTACTTCAGTAGCTTCGTGTACACTGGCACTAGAATCAAGAAACACGTCCCAATCTGTACACTCAAAACACCCCTGCAACTGTTCTACACTATCCTTAGACCACACCTTAACTAACTTCTTCACTATGGGCTCTGTCTGGATTTTGGGTTTGTATGCTGGGACAAGAAACACAGTATTGTGGTCAGAGTTACCTACGGGAGGGAGGACGAACGATCGGTATGCATTGGGGACGTTTCCATACACTAAATCTAACGTCTTGTTCTTGCGAGTGGGGACAGTCACGTACTGGTGAAAAGTCGGTAAGCTCGTGCGTAAGTCACAGTCGTTAAAGTCACCTGCAATAAAGTTGGGGGCGTCAGGGGAGATAAGCTGTAACTCTCTAATCACATCTGCTATCTGGGCTGAGGCGTGGGAGGGGTTGGAGTGAGGGGGGGGGGGGGTGTAGATGACCGTTACAAAGATCTGACCAAACTCACGGGGGAGATAACGGGGTCTGTGTGAAACTGACAATAAGTCTACATCACGTGTTGTAAGCTGTTTCCTAACCATTACGCTTGACTTGCTGCACCACCGTTCATTAACATACAGGCCTACTCCGCCACCCCACCGTTTCCCACTAATCTTACAATCTCTATCTGTTTTAAACGGCGTACCAAAACCGTCGATCGCAACACTATCATCACTCACATCTTCGCTCCACCAAGTTTCAGAAAAGCACATCAAACACACATTCTTATACTCGCTCGTCAAACGCACATTCGATACCAGTTCCTCAAAGTTCATATTATCGCTCTTGGGTCGAATAGAACGCACATTCCCCATTTAACATTCACCTTTTAACACAGTTCTCAAGTCGGAAATTGTCCTATGAAGATTTCATCGCAGCTAAGGAAACGGACCGACCGTGACAGATCACAGGTCAGAATCCGATCTTGACGTCTCGCAGTCCAAATTATTCTGGCACCACCCTTCCGCATATATTGTAGAGTGGCACAGAGAAAATAGTTATAATAAAGCCCTTCGTGCAGCACTGAGTAGATCCGTTACTACTAACCGTGATTTTAACCTGACATTCGAGGCCTGCCGCATCCGGACACGCGCCTTATGTCACGTATCAGGATGTGGTACGTCTCGACTAATGAAGGCGCACGGCTCGTTTAACTCATTCGCGGCCAGCCGCTTACGCCGCGCATCTGGATGCTGCTGGCCGCGAATGAGTTAACTCTTTCTACCCCAACACCGAAATCCATAAATTTTGCCCGTGTCCTCTGAAGACTGCATTGCAATGCAGGACACAGTTCGACCATGTTAGTTCAAGGGTGATGCCAGAATAGCTTGGCGCCCATAGGCGCCAAGTTATTCTGGCATCACCCTTGAACTATCATGGTCGATCCTTATCTTCCTGTGGCGTGTCTGGGGTAGAATGAGTTAAAGCTTTTGTCAATGGCACCAATGGTCACCCACTCACGGAAACACCAGATGGCACCATTGGTCACCCGTTCACGGAAGCACCAGATGAGTATGCTGATGAACAGTGCGTGCGTCGGCCAGACGCGGGAAAACGTTTGAAGAAAGATCCAGTTTTGCGCGTCCACGATGTGCTTTCAGCAAGGTGCACTTCGGATTTAACGATTCTTGAAAAGTTGTGTGTTCAGTCAGCGACAAGATAGCGCGCGCACATACACAAGAGGCTCATGCATGAAATGTCAACATCGTCTATGATGACAATTTAACCAATTGAATGTCGGTGATCACGAATTGCACACGGACCGGCGTTCCGTGAAAAACACACATGTAAAAATGTGACAAAAATAGGCACACATACAACACAGAAATAACAACAGATATAAATCCTCACGAGCCATCATGATAGGGTATGCCTTTTGTAGTGGGTAGTGTTGACCTTGACCCGGCAGGTAAGGGGTTATGTCGAACTACCCCATGCAGTAAATTGATAAATAATCCTCAATATCTCATTTAAAAATGTTCTTTGTGTCTCCTGCAGTAATACTGGAAATTATGAATTTTGAACGTGTAAAATGAAAGACTTTTCTTTCACTTCTTCTCCGCTATAAACAGGAAAGTTTCTTCCGTTGCGGTCAAAAGGCAGTGGGAAACCTCTGGTACGTGCGCCTACTCACAATGGAAAACCTCTTGTACGTGTGCCTACTCACAGTGGGAAACCTTTGGTACGTGCGCCTACTCACAGTGGGAAACCTTTGGTACGTGCGCCTACTCACAGTGGGAAACCTCTGGTACGTGCGCCTACTCACAGTGGGAAACCTCTGGTATGTGAGCCTACTCACAGTGGGAAACCTCTGATATGTGAGCCTACTCACAGTGGGAAACCTCTGGTATGTGCGCCTACTCACAGTGGGAAACCTCTGATATGTGAGCCTACTCACAGTGGGAAACCTCTGGTACGTGCGCCTACTCACAGTGGGAAACCTCTGGTATGTGCGTCTACTCACAGAAATTATGAAAAGAAGGGTAGAAACGTCTTAGTTGATGCAAGCTACATTGTTCACCCGTTTTATAGGCGAATTTCAGCAATCAATCTTTAGTCAGCGAACTCATTCGAGACGATCTGCATCCGGATACGCGGCTGAAGCCGCGTATCCGGATGCAGTTCGTCTCGAATGAGTTAATTAAATGTTCATGCATACTTTCAAGGCCCACTACCGCCGTAACTCTTCAAAGATACACTTCTGTAACAGATGGTTACGAAACTCTACACACAGGTCTATATATGGTTCATTTAGACACATGAGAATCCAGTTTAGCACACGTCGTCTTTATCTCAAATATCCTGACAATGACTCCACGCCGTTCTATAAATACAACCTATCAGAACGAGTAAAAGTTAAAAATAGATTGACACGCTAACGGCAGCGCAGAGTAAAATAAGTGCGAGTACACGTGTGGGTGTCCAAACTGCTGTTAACGTTCATTAGGTGTGTCGACAAGTAATAACAAACACAAATAGTGCTGAAATGTGACTTCAAATTTACGCATAATGGTACTTTAGATTTAGAGTTTCGCTATCCGCCCAATCGCAAGAGAACTGTCCTCTGACCGACTGACAGGGCAGTGCAGTAGCTTTGCGATCCAGGGCAAAGGGTGGTGTAACATTCTCAATCCGTGGATGTAGACGGCTCGATTGACTACGATAACAGTTAAGTCGATCGACCATAATGTTTTAAGGATATTGCCGTTGGAGGAGGCAGGGAACTTGGAAGTCAGTAGCTTTGCGATCCGTTGTTTATCCCTCAGAAGTGAACATCATTACTCAAGTCCAGTGTTTTTCAAACAACTTGAAATTTGCACACGTCTTCTGTTTGACGGCTTTCGCGCAAGTTACAAGACACCGATTAATTTTTAAAACGTAAGATTAGAAACATGGCCGATTATACTACATCTGTTTGTAATACACGAAACTCTGATTTATTATGATTTATTTATCTCCATTTATTTGTTTTCTTATTTACTTATCTTCTATGTTTATGTGTTTGTCCATCGTGTCTCTGTAATTATTTTAACAACACAATTTAATCTACACATTGCATTATGTATATAGTATACATGTACATCATACTTTACCTATACATATGGAAATGGGAGCCACACTAGGAACAAAGAACATTAGACTAACAAGAGATATGTCCTCGACTGCAAAGGCTCATGAGGGTGTATGTCCCTTGCAGATGGGTAGCCCTCGCCTTGAACCGGGAGTTAAGGGTTAACCCTTTTAGCCCCAAGGTCCCGTTTCTCAAGTTTAGGATGTGTTGCCTAATGACCATGTACCAGTTGCAGGAGATTGACTGACCATGATAATTCACGGGTAGTGCCTGATTAGCTTGGCGCTTGAAGGCGATAAGCTAATCTGGCACTGCACTTGAATTATCATGGTCAATCAATCTCATGCTGTAGGGACTCGGGGCTAAAAGGGTTTAGTAAGCATTCTGTACAAAGTGTCTTGCATGTGCTTTAACTCTATCAACCGGACTTCTCCTGTCTATATCTATTACTTGTTCCATCTGTATACTCCATCTCGCACCCTCCGCTCTTCCTGTGACACACGTACATTTCGACTTTCCAATTTCAAATGTAAAACACGTGGCGATCGTGCCTTTTCCCATCTTGTCCCTGCCACTTGGAACAGCCTCCCGGCCCCTGTCCGTAATTGTCAAACGCTCTCCTTCCTCAAATCACTTCTCAAAACCCACCTCTACGACACTGCCTTTTTGCCTTTTACTAGTCCATTCCGCAGCCATGTACATTTCATCACCACTGTCACGTGTGTGTGTGTGTGTGTGTGTGTGTGTGTGTGTGTGTGTGTGTGTGTGTGTGTGTGTGTGTGTGTGTGTGTGTGTTGTGTGTGTGTGTGTGTGTGTGTGTGTGTGTGTGTGTGTGTGTGTGTGTGTGTGTGTGTGGTGTGTGTGTGTGTGTGTGTGTGTGTGTGTGTGTGTGTGTGTGTGTGTGTGTGTGTGTGTGTGTGTGTGTGTGTTAGCTCTCAGTTTTCTTTTTGTATCAGCGCTTAGAGCTACGACTAGAGAAAGCGCTTAACAAATCTCCATTATTATTATTAATATTATTATTATATTATTATTATTATTATTATTATTATTATTATTATTATTATTATTATAAAAAACAAATATTTTAAAAACATACTTCTTACTTGATGAGGTTTGTAGATTTAAACAAACAAATGGAAATGATCACGAAATGTAAAAAAAAAAAAAAAAGAAAAAATACAATTGGCGATTTCGAATTAAACGCAAAGACAAGAAAAAAATGAAACACATACACGCACGCACACACGTGAATGAATTAACAAACGAACGAACGAATAAATAAATAAATAAATAAATAAATAAATAAATAATGTAACGTACAAATGGCTTGTGAACAAAATCTATGCGCGTGATTGTATGTGTGTGTGTGTGTGCGCGCGCGCGCGCGCCCGTGTGATCGTGCCTGTGTGTCTGTGCGTGTGTGTGTGCGTGCGTGTGTGTGCATCTGCGTATGTGTGAATGTGTTTCACTCTTACATACGATTTTCTTTTCAACTCGTTTCTTGTCTCTTCTCTGAATTTTTTTATTTTATTTTATTTATCTGTTATTTATTTATTTACTTTTATATGACCATATAATGTGAAATGAAGAACCAACGGGGAAAATGCATTTTTCATTAGAAAAAAAGCCTGATAAGTACAAGTGAATTGAAGACAATGAACTTTCTTTCTATACGATTCCAGACGTAGTCAATGATTATTAGACTGTGTTTCTGCAATCTTCCCCAAAATCATGGCTTCAAAGTGGTGTCAGCAAGAGGCTTAGATCCTCATGAGCCCCCGCAACTAAACCTCTCCCATTGTATGGTGTTCAAATTTCTCGACATTAAACGGGCTATAGCAATGATAATTTCCGGGCAAATAGGCCTCAACAAATGTGGATATGTCTTTGTCACGACATAAAAGCAGAGCGAGATTGAGTTCTTGCGCCACACAGTATGCCGTATAAACCGGTGTAGTTTGGATTCACAATAGCACGACGGTGCTCGCTAATAAGACTCATGGAACAAAAGGACTGCCCTGCGACGGCTAGAAGATAGTACTTACATGTTGTTGAAATGCGAGATTGTCACTGTGATAAAATATTGTTAAAAATCTCGCTTGCACAAATATGGACTTGCTGTCTTTTATGAGGCAAAGGTTATCCGGTCGACGCCAACCTTTGTTGGCCGGAATGGTTGCGCTTTTTGTCCTCATCCCATCGAGTCAAAAATCTCGTTCAGACTTAGATTACGGTGACTGCCCGCCTTTGTGTGCATAGCACACATTTAATCAATTGCGCACGATAAAAAATCCCATCTCCACTGCCCGGAAAGAAAACCCTTAGTTAGGTGGGTTGGAAAAACAGTCAAACAGCATGTCTATTGCATCCCGACAAAGAGTCTTCACTGAGAATGTTGAATTTGTGTTCCGCAGACACAATCAAAAAGAAGAAGACAATTAACCTGGAGCAGAACCCAGTGGTGAATTTCGCCCCCACTAACGGCTACTGTACAAAGTTGCCTACTGAGCGAAAGGTCATGGGGCCCCACGACATTTCGCTCACTAGGCAACTTTGTACAGTAGCCGTTAGTGGGGGCGACCGCGCACGTGTGCTGCCCAACTACTGCCGACGTCGGCCCGAGAAACTATTACTAGGCGTCTTCATTAATGTAGAATTTTGTTCACGGCAAGAGAAGCCCACAACAGAGTGATGCAGGCAAGATGTGTATGGATATTACTGTGGCTGGCTCCTCTTACACTGATCACCCGGCGGCTTTGCGGAGCATCGTCGCATGGAAGCTATGATAAGGTGAGTCATAATCATTTGTTCATATGACCAAAGACAGTACATTATAAGACAAAGCACTCGGCCCGGGAGTGCGAGGGACGCGTTTTGAGAGTTGTTTCCCTTATGAACGTGCTGCGACGAGCTGGCCGAGCAAAGCGAAGCGTGGGGGAGACTAACAAAGCAATTTATTTTCTCAAACACAACAAGCGAAGTTGTATCGGCATATCATTCTTCCGCTTTCCCAAGGAAGAAAAAAGGTAAGCTAATCACGTTTAGCTCTTATTTTTCAAGACACTTACGACTAGAGAATAACTGAATGGTGTACAGGATGAGTGGCCTATTTGAGAAAGAAAAAAAAAAAAACGATTTTGAGATAGGGGTGCCGGGCGATACGCAAGCATAGTTCTAGGCATGTGACGAAGGTACGTGAGTGATATGTGAACGGATAGCCGTTAAAAATAATTTTAATTCTCTTTTGGTTTGAATCTGGGAATTTCTCCGTTCGGTTCTTCTCTGCACTTGACACGCTTGGCGTGTGCGTGCGTATGTGCGGGCGTGCATGCGTGAGCGAGTGCATGCATGCGTCAGCGTGTGGTATGTGTATGTTTACATGTCTATGTCATTTATGTAGTAGATGTAGCAACGGCAAGTTTGAAAACTGGTCCTGTTACCAATAACTTCTACCGTTGGAAAATAAAGGTTCATTGTTAATTGTTCATTGTTCATTGTTCTCTCTCTCTCTCTCTCTCTCTCTCTCTCTCTCTCTCTCTCTCTCTCTCTCTCTCTCTCTCTCTCTCTCTCTCTCTCTCTCTCTCTCTCTCTCTCTCTCATCCAAATAATTTTCGGCCCATATCCATATTATCTATTCTGTCGAAGCCTATTGAGAAGCATGTACACAAACATCTTCTCGAATTCTGGGAAGAAAAGTCTTTCCTGAATGAATATCAGTCTGGGTTTCGCCCTAAACATTCGTGACACACTGCCTTGGTTCACATAATTGACACTTGGCTGCTCAAAATCAACAGAAACAAAATGTCTGGTGCTATTTTTTAGACCAAGTGAAAAAGCGTTTGACCTTATAAAGCACGAAATTAGAGCAACTAGACTGCCACTTTAACAATAACAGCCCAGGGACACTCTCATTCTTTCGTTTATAATCATAGGGAGAATTCAAACTGTGTACATCAATGATACCTTCTCTTCTGAAAAGCGTGATGGGTATGGCGTGCCCCAGGGATCCATACTAGGACCGTTACTCTTCTGTTTGCTTATAAATGATCTTCCACTTCATATATCCAAACCAAATACCGAATGCCACATGTTTGCCGGTGATATAACTCTTCACGCGGGCGGTAACACTGTACCTGAAATATCAAGCAATCTTCAGCTTAATCTTCAGGAGGTATCACTGCAAAAATAATCAAATGCTTGTTAATCCATCTAAAACAAAAAGCATACTAATCACAACACGCCAAAAGCATCAGCTCCGCCCCCATTCACTTAGCATCTCTTTTGATTCAGTTCCCATTGAGCAAGTCAAGGAATATCGTCTCTTCGGGGTAATTGTTGACTAACAATTGTGCTGGTTGCCCCATCTAAAACAACTAGGGAAAAGATTATCAAAGATACTATTTTTACTGTCAAGATTAAAATCTATCGTTGATACTAAGACACGTAAGCTATTTTTCAACTCCTACATAAAACCTCACATTGACTACGCATCTACTATTCATATTGGGACGGCTGTAGTAAGGCTAACCTTAAGAGGATTAATTCTCTATACAAGCGCGCAGTTAAAGTGATCCTCCCAAACCCCTCTCTAACTTTGGAGGAAAAGCTTTAGGAAAAAGGGCTCCTTCCTTTACATCAACACCTTACGTTAAATAGGTGCGTACTTCTTCTTCTTCTTCTTCTTCTTCTCGAACGCCGTCACACTTGGAGTTTGGCTCTCAAAATGAAATCTGTGGTCTTCTGTAGCGCCCCCACAGGCCCGTACAGTTTCTCTTGTAGAGTGGCGGGCTTCGGCCATATCTCCTCCCTCAGCGGCTGGTGGTTCCCACAGTCCTGGAGGATGTGCTCTGCGGTCTGCTCTGCTTCTCCACAAGGGCACAGGGGAGATGGCATACTTATGCACAAAGCACTGAACGGGAATGCCCTCCTCTACCTGGCTAAGCTTTTTTTTAACTGAGAGCGAACGGGTTTACAGCACTTCGAAGAACAGTCTCGTCATTGAACGGCCCCAAATTGACTTGTTTAAATACAACCTTTCGTACGCGGGTGCCTATTTATGGAACTCACTTCCTTCACATATACAGCAAACGAGACATCTTCCATTGTTTAGGACGAAAGCTTTTAAATACATCTCAGAGCAAAAGAAACGTAGATAATGCGTACAAATAGCCATGTCTATGATTTCCTTTTTTAACGTATTGTTGTGGTCCTCCGTTTTGCACTTGTTAGTTTTTATATATCTCTCTTTACTGTAGTGGTTTGCCTGTTCACTATAATTATTCCTACACAAGAGTAGCTGTACCATAAGCGCGCAGTCGCTGTCTATAAACACTCACTTTACACCCCCCACCACCCCCCGCCCCCCTCCCCTCCCCCGACACTGTGTGCGTGCGTTCGTGTGCGCGTGCGCGAATGTAACCTTCAGGGACTTGTGAACTTATATAGGAATGTATCACAAGTGACCTGTGGGTGAAACCGCTTGTAGTTTGTGCTGTTAACATGTTGTTTTTTTTTTAATGTTGTTTTTTAATGTTGTTGTTGAGCAAGGACAAACACGAAAGAGGCCTATGCGCCTATTGTTTCCATCCTTGAGAAATAACGTATCATTCACTCATTCACTCGTTCGCTCGCTCGCTCGCTCGCTCACGCACTCACGCACCCACCCACCCACCCCCCCTCCCCCTCCCCCCCCCCTCTCTCTCTCTCTCTCTCTCTCTCTCTCTCTCTCTCTCTCTCTCTCTCTCTCTCTCTCCCTTATCCTCCCCCACTCGCCCTGTCTTGATGTAGTTTTTTTCCTTTTGTATCAGTGTCTTTATATTATCAACTGTGTAGCAGACGGCGCGGGAGAGTCGAGCATGAACAATTGAGCGGTGAACAGTGTAGGGCACGGCGCCAGAGATTGTGTATGGATGATTATTTTGTGAACAGTTTTAGTGACGGCGTTAGAGATTATTGAATTGTTTTCTTTCCCTTTTTCTTTTCCTTATGGTTGTTGTGAGTGTATCCGCCTAGTGCAAGGAATCGCTTAGTTCCTCCACTCGGCGGAAGTGTTAATTTAGTCATAGTAGTATCATTTTGTTTTGTTTGTTTTCACTTATTCATTGGGGGAGGGAGGGAGGGGGAGCGTAGAAGGAAGGGTTGAGCGAAGGGGGTAGGGGACGTTGGAGGAATAAAGTGTGTGTACTCATTTCTCTCTCTCTTTCGTTGAACTCCTTGCCAGCAGCCACGGAATCTCTGCTTCGTCTGATATAACTGAGTTCGGGAACAAACCGTAAAGCATGCTCATGTACTGTTCTCAACCTTGACTCTGAGTGACTCAGCGACATAGACAATTTACAGTAGTTGTGGAATTAATTTCAAAAAAAAGTGTATCACATCGCACACTATCCGAAGCAATGGCCTGGTTTTTTTTTTTTTTTTTTTTTTTTTTTTTTTTTTTTTTTTTCGGCCGGCCGTACACACTTGAGCGACACAAGTCAGTCTGAATTTTTTGTTGTTGTCTAGTTCATTTCGAGGAAGTTTGCTTTAAATTGCCGGTACTCCTCATCGTCAGCGGGCCAAACAGTAGAGATGATGAAATTTAGTGTAGCGTTCCGGCTGCTGCACGTATGCCGATCTCCGTTTAATCTTATCCCACGTATTGGCTGGGGATTAGGATTGATAGCTCTTGGGCTTTCCTACTGACTTGTGTTAGTAGGTCGTTGGCTCACTTTCGAAAGGATGCTCGCATAGAGTTGTATCCTAGTGTTTGTGAGGTTCAACTTTCGTTTTTACAAATTCTTTTAACTGCGTTATAGCAGTCTCTTGCGATGCGGAGTGTTTCCCCTTTTGAATTAGTCCTTTGAAGACTGCTGGTGGGTGGGCCAACAGGTGGTGTAGGTCCTGATATGTTTCAGTTGTGCACTCTGGCACGTCTTGGCGGCGAACGGATCGCCTTGTCCGCAGGCCAGAGACTATGGTGGTCGGCTGAGGTCCGGCGTCAGGCTGCAACGAGGAGAGGCTGGCTGTGCAGTATATGCAACATGAGGCCTTGATCCTTTCGTCGTCTGAGGGAACAGACATAAATTCTTCCGTTAGATGAGATTCCCGCTGGGTTGTTTTATCTCTCTTTTGACCGCGATGGGTCAGTTTTTGAGTCGGCACTTTTTTGTTTAAGTGTTCGGGATATAGGGCTATATCTTGATTGTGTTAGCAATGCTTTCCATACATTTATGCATGTGCCAGCTTCCGAATGCCACATGTCTCGCAGGTGGCCATGGGGTAATAGTCCAGTCAACGCCGGGCCCGGCAGTTACGTAATCAGGGACCATTCCCAACACCCTTGTACTACTTTGGAAATAGTAGCGCGATAGTATCGCGGCATAGAGGTACCTGTGCTGCCTGCCTGTTAGTAAGATAGCGCATCCCTTTGCCGTGTAGTTTTCAGTTTTTTCCACGTGAAATTTAGCTCTCTGTCTCAGAAAGTTGTGTCATTTAGATTCTTCTTATTCAGTGCTGAGTGTTCTCTTTATTGCAAGTCTCTCGGTTTTGATAACCGTTTCTTGCTGGTTTGTTGTTTCTTCTTTTTCTCTTTTCCCAAAAGTTTAAAGTTCATTCCGAAACCAGTTGCTAGCTGTGATACAATGTAATGTTGTTTTTTTGTGTTGTTGTTGTTGTTTGTTTTTTTTTTTTTTTTTTTTTTTAAACTTCATTTGGAGAACGTTCTTCTGTTCGCTGTTAAACAGCTACTGTCTTTGCAGTTACGTTTGTAAAAACGTGTATCATATCGCACACTATCCGGTGCAATTTTTTTCCCGGCCGGCCCTGTTGCTGAGTTGGAAAAAAACGGTTCTCACATCGCACACATGAATGTTTCAGCCTGATTCTGAAAAATTGGTTGTGGTTTTGCGCTTTAGCCACGCAAAGCTGGTCAGTGCCAGTGCTGTGACGAGGAAGGTCGTGTGTGCACTCTTGCACGCCGTGTTGGAAAAAACGGTGCTCACAACGCACACATGAATGTTTCAGCCTGATTCTGGCCTGGCCGTTTTGTAGAGATGTGTTTGACATCGCACTCTATAGCTTTGCCTCCTGTCTAGGCAATAACGCGCATATATATCCTCTGTACATACGTACAGTGTTCAGCGTCAAGTCAACTCAAGTCAGTAGGAAAGCCCTAGAGCTATCATTCCTAATCCCCAGCCAATACGGGGGATAGGATTAAACGGAGATCGAGATACGTGCAGCAGAACGCTACACTAAATTTTCATCTCCACGGTTTGGTCCGCTGACGATGAGGAGTACCGGCAATTTAAAGCAAAACTTCCTCGAAACACACATGAACTAGACATAAAAATTCAGACTGACGTGTGTCGCTCAAGTGTGTACGGCCGGCCGAAAAAACAGGCCATTGCTTCGGATAGTGTGCGATGTGATACACCTTTTTTTTACAAACTATATGTCTCTATTGTTTTAAAACACTATCACAGTGCTAGTGCTCCTGCCGAGACAAATATACTGTCGGACATTCTGAATCACGTGTGCAAGCCAGTATTGACTGTTGTGTCTAGTTCAGACATTACTTCTGAAATGTGTGTTCCTGTACCATTTTATTTCATATGTTTATTTTCTTTTTCATTTTCTTTGACTTAAACTTCTAATCGTTTAAGATGTCGAGTAGCTCATTACAATTTCACAGTTTACACGTGGGACATCTAAATATCTATCATTTGCTTAATAAGATTCCCGATTTGACCGTCCTTCTGACTCAACCCCACACCCTTTCAAATTTTTGGAATCACAGAGTCTCGATTACATTCTGACATAAGTGATTTGTTTATTTTGATACCGGAGTTTTCTGTAATCCGGCGCGATCCTGTACGTCCTCAACAAACAGGATTAGCTGTCTATATTCATGATTCTATTGCGCACTTTACACGCAGAATAACAGACCTGGAATCAGACTCTGTTGAAAGCGTGTGGGTTGAGATGAAGATAAACAAATCGGCCCTTTTGCTTGTTGGATTTGTCTACAGAAATCCTTCTGCATCATTTGAGTGGTACGACGGACAGCGTTAACAATTGCAGCTCTGATATTTTACTGCTCGGAGACTTTAATATTAACATGTTTTCCCCACACCCTGCCTGGGAGTCTACTATTACTATGATAGGCCTCAAGCAGCTTATCGGGGCACATCCGCAACTAGAATTATGCAGTAGTCTGCCACTCTAATTGATCATGTATACACATCCAACAAGTCAAGGGTCCTTAGCCGCTCTCGGTTCTTCAAGTGGCGATTAGCGACCACTATCCTGTGTGCTGTAGTTGGGCTCTGAAGGTGGACAAGTCATGTCGTAAAAACCAGCATACCACTATTCATTACAGGTCGTTGAAACACTTCAATCGGGACGCGTTTCTCGCCGACCTGAGCGGAATCTCTTTTCAGTCAGTTTATAACTATGATATTCCTGAAGAAGCGTTGGCCGAATGGTACAGATTGTTCCTTGGTGTACTTGACAAGCATGCGCCACTGCGTGAGAAGAGAGTTACACGCACAGTTACCTCAGTGGTTAAGTAAGGACATTAAAGACGCCTGGCCGCCTCCGAAATGAACTGAAGCCCAACAAAGATTATGCTGCTTTCCGCAACCAGCGCAACCGCGTAAATTATCTGGTGCTCGAGGCCCAGAAAAAAAAACAAACACTTCCAGCGCATGATGGATAATAAAACTGATACCGTATCTGTCTGGCGAGCCCTCAATGCCTTTACCAAACCACGTCAAACACCACCATGTACTTCTATAAGAACGCAGAAAGTACTGCTAATGGCAAATAATCCTCTGATGGTTTAGTAACTTGCGGTGTTCCACAGGGGTCTATTCTAGGGCCATTATTATTTAATATATTTATTAATGATCTGCCACTGTGCATATCTCATTTAGACGCAAACTGTGATCTGTTCGCAGATGACACGACCATACACACATCTGATAAAGATATCGCAACCATTAATAAGGTACTCCAACAAAGTCTTGATGAAGTAGCAGGCTGGTGCAGTGATAATCACATGATTATTAGTATTCCAAAGACAAAGAGCATGTTATTTACTACACGTCAAAAACACCAGCAAGGCCTACCACCTTTAACACTCTCCTTAGATAGCCAGCCTGTAGAACAATTAACTAGGCATCGTTTATTAGGCGTTATATTGGACAACCAATTAAGCTGGGAGCCGCATACTGACTCTATATGCAAAACAATCTCCAAAAATCTGTTCCTGTTATCAAAACTACGCCATATAGTTGATACTGATATCCTTAAACTCTTTTTCCATGCACATATCAAAACGCATTATGACTACAGTTCTACCGTCTGGGATGGATGCAGCAAAGTTCACATGAAATAAGTTAATTCCTTGTATCGTCGGGCATTAAATTAATACTTCCCGGTCCTACTTCGACTGATGAAAAAAAAATCTCTCAAGTTACTAACATTGAAAAAACAGTTTGAATTTAATCGTTGTGTTCTACTGCACAAGATCATGCACGGAAAAGCCCCACCCTATCTAAAACTCTATTTTCCGACAATAATATTAAAAACACGAGAAATAGCTCGATCCACCCTCCAAAAATTAGATTAGACATCTGTAAAACCAGCCTGTCTTTTTCAGGCGCTAAAGCGTGGAATATGTTACCTCCACACCTGAAATCAATTTGTAAGATTAGAGTCTTCAAAGATCGCCTCCATAAATATATGCTTCAGAAGTAATAGTATGTTCGGCTCCCTTATGCTACTATTCGTATTTTTAGTGACAAGTTTCCTATTACCTAATACTCTTCTACTGTTGCTGCAGATTATGTAATAGTTCGACTGTCTGGATTAACATGTCATGTTCATACCTGTGTGTGTGTGTGTATATATATATATATATATATATATATATATATATATATATATATATATATATATATATATATATATATATATATATATATATATATATATATATATATATATATATATATAAATTTCTTTTCTTTTTTCCTCTGAGTGGTGGGGGGGGGGGGGGATGGGTCTTTTTACTTACATATGTTTTATTTTTTTTATGTATCGTCTGATGTATTTTTATATGTGCAGAGTAGCAGGACAGTTTGGAAGCTAGGCATTGGTATGCCTAAAACGTTTTATCCTGAACAAAAACGTTTCGTCATCATCATCCTGTTGGCCCAACTGCAAATAGACCTCTGTGTTTAAATGCATCGGCACTTCGGATCAAGAGTTTTCATGGACTAGCTGCATCGCCATGGCTTTTCATGTTCCTACAAGGAAGTTAAAACGTTTGAAGTGTCCGCAGCTCCATCTGAATGTACTGATCTACCTAGAATCACACAAGATTACTTCGTTCAGTACATGGCTGATAACGTCCATCATGATATGTGTTTCGGTACTTTCCGTGGAATTGGTTTGATGGCCGCAGTTACCCCAGTCACCACATGTCAGAGGCCTGTCTGTTCCACGTGTCACTGGATCCCTCAAGGACTTGACTGCAAGTGGCAAAGTAGACATTCACTTCTTCAGCTCAGCCAACGATTATCATATTTCACTCATGTGTGAGGAACTGTCAAGCATGAACTACGATTATGCCAACTCACTCCTAAGAAAAGAAAAGAAAAGAAGTACCCAACGGAGAAAGAAACACGCTTAGAAAAAACGGTACAACACAATTTATTAATATTTCGGGTAAATACCCTTTGTCAAAATAGACAAACAAACAGAGACATTAGCCGCTACTTATCTTCAGATGCAGAAGGAATGTGGCAACTCCACTCCTAGACACAGCCTGAAAAGGCTCCTGGCCCTTACGATCACGGAGATCTGCTTGGTCAAGGTACATGCAGGCTGTATGTCAAGGAGATTATCCAGGCTTGTTATCAACCCATGATAGACATGAATCCAACGGACACGAGCTGCAATTACTGGACCACGAGGTACGTGTCGGCTGAAGCAAGGAGTCACCAGGTGAAGCCAGTGTTGACATTCAACCAGCCTTTATGGTGCAAGAAACAGATTGTTCTTTTGAGCGAGAAAAACGACAACGATCTTCAGTCCATGGTTTCAAGTCTTGGCCTGTTTCATGCAGAAATGAATTTTTTGCGGGACTATCATGCAAGAAACACCGTTGGGCATACGATGACAAGAAAAGCGGTGGCAAGAGCTATTAGAGGCCATCTCCTTGTGGACGCCTCACTAAACGCTATGATAACCGCCAAAGTATTCGGTACAAGTTCAAGGAACTCACGCAACGAAGACATTTTTACCTCAAGATGGACAGTGCAATGACCAACTGCAAAATGCAACTCCCAAATCTGGCAGTGCTGAGGAAGATATGATTATGGAATGCGAACAGCAAGAGGATTTAATCCATGCGGATCTTGCAGCAGACACCAAACAAGCAATAGAAAGGGTCCAGCAGAAGCTAGCAGGTACAAAACTTGAATTGGTCAAGCACCGCACAGCACACCAATGGCTTCAGTAGGTGGACTTAATCGTCGGCTTTAGAATTGTGCCGCTCGGTGGACAGCTATAACAGTCTATAACTCGATGCAACTCTTGACAGTTTTCTCAAAAATATAAGACATGGGTATATGAGATCGGCGAAATTGAAAGACATCTTGGATGCTGATGCCAACCAGGAATCACGTTATCCCATTATAGGAGTGCGTGCTAAAAGTATCATGGAAAATGGAGGTATATAATTAGACATGTGCAGTTCGCTCCCATGGAGTATCTATGCAAAAAGGACTGCATTTGCCAAGCGGTTGTTTCTCGCCATCCATTTGAGCATAGTTACCGAAGTGGTGAGATTACAGAAAGTCCCGTTCTGATACGTCGGGACCTTGTGTTATTTTTCCATTCTTTAGATGTTCTTTGATCAAAGAAACTCTGAACGGATTTCGAATTGTGCATGAGCCAGATCGGTTTCTTTCCGTCCAAGTAAAGCTGGAGAGTAAAAGTGGTGGAGTGAGGGAGGCCGGAAAGGAGAGAGTTGCAGTAGTCGATGCGAGATAAGATGAGAGAGGCAGCGAGTTTGGTGGCAGCTTCGGTAGTGAGGTATTTTCTGATCTGACTGATACGGCGGAGGTGGAAATAACATGCCTGGGCCGTAGCGGAGACGAAGCTGGTCATGGAAAGAGAGGAATCGAGGATAACGCCAAGGTTCTTGACCGAGTCAGAGAGGGAGATGGGGGTGCTGTCGAGTTGAAGGTGGAGAGAGGGGGGAGCTGGGAGAGTTTCTGGCGAGTACCTACCAGCATGGCTTCCGTTTTGTCGTCGTTCAGTTTGAGCTTGTTTGCTGTCATCCAGTTTTTCACGTCTTCATAGCAGTCAGCCGTGCGAGTCAGTAGTGTCTGAGTGTTGTCGAGTTTGTCTTTGTCTAGTAGTTGTGAGTCGTCGGCGTAGAGGTGGTGGTGTATGTGGTGAGACTGGATGATGTTGGACAGGGGGGGGGGGGGGGGGGGGGTGTAGAGTGTGAAAAGGACCGGGCCCAGGACGGAAACCTATGGAACGCCGCAGGAGAGCCTGACTGGGTTGGAGGAGACGCCGTCGATGGTGACGGACTGCTGTCTGTCGGAGAGGTAGGAGAGAAACCAGACTTGAATCATGTCTGCGCTTCCTGACTGGATCCTAATGCATTACGGCATCCCACAGCTAGGTTCCCTCTTTTAATGGGCTGTGGCCTTGAATGAGTTAACAATAATAATAGGGGTATCATTTTGAATACCCCGCCTACCCGTTTTCAATACAATGACTGAATCCATTCAACGTTTTATCAGTAGAGTTGCGCCCCTTCAAAATAAAATAAATTAAAAAAGACGACCTAATGTTTCTCTTTACGTTATTTACTATTAAAAGCCATGGTTGTGCAACCCTCCAACATCACACGAACAGCTATTTAGCTATTTCTTGGAGACATGCTGGAGTATACATACTTTGGAAGTCGTTACATAAACAGCCGTATGTCGTATGCATTAAAAATGTTGTACGGTTAGTAATATAATCATGCTGTTTATGAAGACATTGCATTTTAAGACTCTACTCCTTCAGCTGGACATCATTCCGACACACATCGCGCAACCCTCGAATAACAAAATAATGGTCATAATTTCCCATACGGTGTGATCTTTTTTACCTTGACCTTGAAAAGAGGTCAAATTAAATGCAATATTCTAAATAATACACCACATCCCGTCTTTGTGACAAGTTTCATGTCGCTGGTCTTAACAGCCTATGAGAAAATGGCACGTTTATTGTGCGAATGATTGGCAGACAGGTGAGCCGCACGCAGTGTCTTACGCAATATGACCCCTTTTCATGGTGTTTGCCTGGAGGAAATGTTGCAGATCTTTTTTTTTACAGACTCTAGAGACAGTACCCTTCATGTTGCAACACAGAAACCTCTTGACGCAGGGATGTCTAGGTTGGCCGTTTTGGGCAGTATGTCCTCTAGCCTAATACGGGAATGTTTGCTGGTGGAGCGGAAAACAGTGCTATTTGGCTTGTTTTGGGGGAGCTGAAAAATCAAAATAAAACGTAAAATTTTATCCTTGCAAGTGAAAAAGGGCCTAGTCTACACTATTTTGTTCGCATCGCAGCACTTTTCACTGATGTCCTGCCATACACAAAAATGTTTTCTCAAGCAAATGTTTCGGCAGTCTGAATTTTTATTTTTTGTTTTTTTGGGGTGAGCGTTTTTGACCTGAAATAAAATCAAATTACACAAACTCCGTTCATGGTTTGACTTGGTGGCGTTTTCATTTGGGTGCTGTCTACCGTAAACAACAATCCAAGTGACTGTAGCAGCAGCCAATAATGAGTCTGATGCCGGTGAGACAGAAGATAATTATATTGTGGGTAAGTGCAATTTCTTTGTAAAAGTGATCTTAAAATGTTTTATAGTTCCAGGGAAAAAGTATGGGTGTATTCACACCCACAACATTGATTATGAATTCTTTAAAATATGAACAAGTGTGAGTCTGCTTACATTTACAAAGTACTCCCTGCCAAGATTTTGTATTTCATTTTCAGCAGGATATCCTGAATAACAACTTGTGTAAATAAACCATGTATTTTTTGTGTGTGTTCTGTCACGTATGTGTTTTTAAAATACCGAGCTAGGGCCCTGAGCTCACCGAGTTTGAGTTCCATCAGTCAGAGACCATTGTGTCAGCCAGGTGCGTGGCAGTTGTCAGGAGTCCAGTTCAGTGGTGACACACCTGAACGGAGTATGAGATACACTGAAGTCGCAAGGGAAATCATGTCAGCTTTACTTAGGCTTGCTCTGAGAAACTAATCCTGTAGCAGACGATAATGACAAATAACCAGCCAAAATGTGTGCGAGCCACACTCCATGCATCTGTATGCCGTAACAGCACCATTTCACATGTGCTCATGGAGACAGGCTGTCAAATGTATGGTCCAATTATTTGTCAATATCACCTGCAACAGCGTAAGTTCATGTATATAGGTCTGTGTAAAGCCAATAGGGGTTCACTTGTGACTGCAGTGCATCTCATGTTCTGTGTGCATAAGTGCAGGACGAAACAAAAAGACTCAACCTCAGCTTTAACAGTACACAAACAGAAAGTACTTAGCCACACGCCCATGACATGAACAAAAATAAATCACCATGTCAGAGTTTAAGTGTGCCAACATCCACGACATACTCCCAACCATGGTAATTGTTTAATACAGTTATTCAGCAAATTATGGTGAAGGTTAACTTGTGAAACTTTTTGACAATGGAAAATAACCCATATACTTAATACAGTGCACAATGTAAATCATGGGTTACATACCCGAGGCTTTTGTTCCATTCGTTGCTTGCATCGTTGGTGGCATGTTGAACAGGTCGGCCATATGGACATCTTTAGCTGTGTGGAACCGAAAGTTGCTTCATAGTTGAAGAGGTTGAAGGTGTCGACAGGTACCCATTGCCTCCTTGATACCATGCTGTCAAGAAGCAACAAATCTTCAAGCTTGTTTGATGTGCCCACATTGAGAGACCATCATTGTTATGTGGCGAGTTGTAGTCGTAGTATGATAAACACACCAGACGCACGCACGTAAGGTTCTTTTAATTAAACTTCATTCAGCTGCAATCCGTCACACGTGGCTTAAGGATGTAGACAATACTGGAGTAACAGTTCCAACAATATTTTAATTCAACGATGCGAACTCCACACAATTCATTTCCAAATGCACAAACACTGATACAAAGTCTCTTCTGCAATGTCCCACTGCCGACACAAAACTTCTCATACGAGCGACTCACACAATGTACACCCTATACGGGCCACGCACCTACGATAAACTAACTGCGTGTCTCTACAAAATGTTACTTAAAAAGGTACATGAATCGTAACCATGATAGCTCAAATAAAAATCGGATCGTTTCCTACGATTAACACATGTATGCTCTCACAGGACAACACAACCACAATCGTAACATTAACCTCCTCTTTTAGAATGACATTTCACAAAAATGTCTTTGCAAACCTCAAAAATACGGTTGTGGTTGTATTAACCTACACAAAACCACAAATAATAAGAATTTCACATCAAAATGAAATCAAAATAATCGTCTCACAATTCCTTTAGACAGTTCTGCTCATGTAATCCGCTCCAAAGTTCTGCGAACCATTGATTAAACTAAAATTAATGTCAAAGTTCACTTCTGAACATCGTCAAATCGGGTACAGTTCACAGTTCACACAGTTATTGGTCCTGGGTCAAACAAAACAATAAATAAAGGTAAAAAAAAATACCCTAACACTGATTAAATACACACACACACACACACACACACACACACACACACACACACACACACACACACACAATACAACACACACACACACAATACAACACACACGCACATACACACACACACACAATACAACACACACACACACAATACAACACACACGCACATACACACACACACACAATATAACACACACACTTTACGAAAGAACAACTTGTAATACTCGTTACCTACACATATTTTGAAATATAACACAAACACCTATCCCAAAACTAAATCCCCAGTTTGACATTAGGCCTTTACATGAACAACCACACTGGTTACAGAATCAGCATAACCTTCTCAAACCCAGGCTGTTTTCAAAACAGAATTCCAAAAGAAAAGCTGTTTTTTTTTGTGCCAAAACTAAATAATCTGTCCAAAAAAATTCACTGTACTACAATTTGTCTGTGTGTGTGTGTGTTTTGCTCCTATACTACAAAACAAATATGATAATAATATGATAATAATCATAACGGACAGATTCAGAATGAACCTCATAGCACATGCCGTGGACAAATACATGTATTTAAAACTTCCCTCAAAATCACTCATACCTTGACATCAGCCTGCAGTCCAGTCTCTGCCTTGAGGCTCACAGCTCACAATGTCACTCATTTTGGAACACGCTGTGGTTGACTCTGGTATTAATTAGGGGTTTCAGAAATGGCTGACAAAAAAATCTAAACACAGGGTTATAAACTCGACTGATTTTCCTATCGACGTATGCGTAGAAAAAAATTCAGATTGCTAAATAAAGACACAAAAATCGTGATTTTCAAACGACGCGTAACACTAGCAAAGACATCGGTCATTGAAACGTTAGCAACCGGAAGTGAAAACAGATTGCAGCTGAAAACGAGGCTGTCGGTGAACTTATTTAGCTACATGCCATAGACAACCATCCATAGGTGTTGAATCCATGGTGTGCGCGGTGGTTTAGTGGTTTTGGTTCAAACGCTATCGAGTTTGTTGATATGAAAAATTTTCACGAGACTAAAAATCACAGACAGGTTCACAATACGCAAGACGTCATCGGCTCGTCTGTGACTATCGTCGGCCAGACAGTGTTTGGCTAATAGGAACATGCGCAGCAGAACTCGGGCTTGTGTGTGCGTGTGTGTATACGTGTGTGTATACGTGTGTGTGTGTGTGTGTGTGTGTGTGTGTGTGTGTGTGTGTGTGTGTGTGTGTGTGTGGTGTGTGTGTGTGTGTGTGTGTGTGTGTACGTAGAGTTGTGATGCTTTCCTTTCTTAGTGTTGTGATCTACATTTGCAGGTCACCATTGCTGGCTTCACACACAGGACGTCATCCCAGTCAAGCAGCTCGTTGAGCGGTATCTACACTGACACAAAATGGGGTGATGCCACTACGCCATCAATACGAGGCGACACAGTTTCTGTTAGCCACGTCCCTCCCTGCCACTGGACGCATATTTTGTGTCTGGAATCTTTGAATGTTCACTTAACTCAATCAGCCCGACGGCTGTATTTCCCAAATTTTGGAGGCGTCATCTATTGACTGCACCAGTTGCAGGAGATGGATCGACCATGATAATCAATGGCAGTGCCAGATTAGCTTGGCGCCGACAGGCACTACCCTTGAATTATCATGGTCGACCCATCTCCTGCTGTAGTGCGTCAGGGCTGAATGGGTTAACGATCAAAAGCCGCAACAGTTCAAGGAACGTGGACACAAATTGGTCGCAACAAGAAGCACATATCCTCATGTACACCCACAAATTTTGCGGTGGCACATGAGGATCTATGCTTCTTGCATTTCGGTAGTGATTTCAAATTTGTGTCGGCAGGGACGTGGTTAAACCTGCAATTGACCCTCTTGTGCATGTAGCCATCGGTACTGTTAGTATTACGGGTGGCTACACCCACGAGTGGGTTTAAAAATACCATGACCAGCAGTGGGGCCACTTTCAATGACAGCTGGTGGATGGAACGATTCATCTGTGGCGGATAGACACGAAGAATTATTTTCTGGCAACGATGAGCCCTCCACAGCAACAGATAATGTGATTTCTGGAAACGTTCGCACATCACAAGAGGGACAAGCTCAAGTCACGGATCAAACTTTCGAAACTCGAATGCACCATACAACGGCAGATATATCGGATCAAATGAACGAGCGAAATTCTAAATCAGGATATCTGTACATACCTGGAGAAACCTCAACACAATTCAGGGACACATCAAAAGAAACATCAACTCAAATCAAGGACACATCCAAAGAAACATCAACTCAAATCAATGAACACAATTCCGATACTCATACATCAAAAGAATCGTCAGCCAAGACCAGCAACAGCCAAAAACAAAATTCCAACGCAATTCAAGTTTACACAACACAGAAATCACCAGCCGAAACAAACCAGCAAAGTTCCAATGCCCACAAAGCAGAAAAAAAGTCAACCGAATCCAGAAAGCATAAATCTATAGCGGATATTATCAACGGGAAACTGGGCACCTTCCGCGCAACACACGGAGAGTTGATTCCAATTAGCATGCAAAACCCTGAGGTTGAAATGACCTACGGAATACTTAGGCTGACCTCAGAGAATCTGTGGGGTTGCTTCGCTCGCAATGGTTTCCTGAAGTTCATAGCCAGCGAGGGGGTCGTGACGCTGGACACTGGGGAGGAGTCTTGGAAACAGGCTCAAACAAACTCTACATGTACCATTGTTGTCACAATTCCTCCAAATCAAATGAAGGGTGTAAGTTTAACCAGACTACACGCAACTGACTGCATCATGAAACAGCGGATGCCTGTGGAAGTCAATTTCATTGGAGAAGACTCGGGGTATTCCTTCTTTAATATGCTGCTATTTACTGGTTGTCAATCACCGAAGGTCATGAGGTACAGCGGCTTTACACGGATCGTAAAAATCGAACTGAGAATCGCGCACGTCACAGGCCCTTACAACATCAGCTTCAGTTTCATTTCAGTGCCAGAAGCATTTCACCCGGCGCTGGAGACAGTCTTCACCTCTTCTACGACAGGTACTATAGGATTATTATTATTATTATTATATTATTATTATTATTTTGATGATGATGATTACATGGATTATTGACGTTGTTGTTGCTGCTGTTGTTATTCAAAATGATGATGTTACGTTATGTTGAATGCTGACAGTTCACTGTCTGACAAAGAAAGCAAAGAACCCCTTTATTTTATTCTGTTATCGCAGACACTTTCCATTTAGCGTTAACACATTCTACTCCACGACCGCAATCCCCAAATTTTGAAGTTGCCCTCTGAAGGACTGTATTGCAATTCTAGAGACAGATCGAGCATGATAGTTCAAGGGTGGTGCCAGAATAGCTTGGCACCTATGGGCGCCAAGAATATTCTGGCACCACCCTTGAACTATCATACGCAATGCATGTCTTGCTGTGGTGTGTGGGGGCTGAATGAGTTAAGTCTCAGTGTCCAGAGAACAGCTCTAACATAGGCAAGGGCCTGCCCTGGGGGAGGTTAGTGGGGTTAACTACTTTTTCGTTCCCAGAGTCATGTGTTTTTCTTTTTCTTTTTTTCTGGGACGCGTTTCTGTCACCTGTATTTTCCTTATTGTTGTTCCTATTAAAAAGATATGAACAACTTTCAAATGTGGCTCGTCGGAGCGCGTTCCGGAGCATGCACTTGACGTTTTGGGCGTGCGGGCCCGAAATTCTGGTGTGTGTGTGTGTGTGTGTGTGTGTGTGTGTGTGTGTGTGTGTGTGTGTGTGTGCGTGCGTGCGTGTGTGTGTGTGTGTGTGTGAGTGCGTGCGTGCTTGCACATGTGCGAGTGTTTGTGCATGCGCATATGTCTATATCTATGTATACTTTCTCACAGGCTATATTCAGACGCTGCAATATGACGGAGTGTCATTTTACCCCAACCTGTTGGACAGCGAAATCCGGCTAGAGGCCCCAGCTGACCACAGCATCATGATTAGCATGGACTCGATGCACGTAGAAAGTGGTATGTATTGGACAGTTGGTGTTAACGAACACATGTTAAAGTGCCACGAATATGAGGTAGAACTGACTACAGGACAACGTGCGCCCTCCGCGACCACAACAGGGAGTTTGAAATCGTCTAGTGATGATGACGGGAGGCGCACGATTGCACGCTTCTGTTCTATTCTACCGAACAGGATCACCGCGAGGATTGACGGGGATTTGTTGGTCACTTTTCGAACAGTGGAGAAAAGGTGAGTGAGTGCACCTCAGAGAGCAAAACGCCTCCGGGCTGACGTGTCCCGATGTTTCAGATATAACCACGGCATAATATCGGTTACCCGGGCATCTTGGCATTTAACCCGTTCAATGCCGAGAAAATCGGAACACCATGCAACTGCAAGAGGTATAGATCCTCATGAGCCCCCGCAGTTGCGGGGGCTCATGAGGATCTATGCCTCTTGCTGACACCACTTTGAACCCGTGATCCTGCGACAGCTGGGGTTTCTTGGTGTTGAAGAAATGAAGACTGCAGAACACGGTCTGCGTCAACTGGCGATGTGCGGGTTCAGCGAATTCGTTGCAGTTTCTGATTACCTTGTGTTTGTTCACGTTTGCCTATTCTTCGTTTTGTTCGCTTTAAGCTCAGACGGCGAATCTAGATAAAGGTCTTAACAAAAAAAATAGCAAAACCCTGCCATTTAATCCTTTGCGTGTCGGTAGCGGTTTTAGACGCGATCATTCCTTTGCAATCATCACCACAAAAACCACTGCCGACACGAAAAGGATTTTTTTTAATGAATGAATTTTTCAATGAATGAATGAATGAATGAATGAATGCAATCAATCAATCAATTAATCAATCAATCAATCAATCACTACAGGCAAACGGGGTTCAGACTAGCATTCTCGTTCCATAACCGCTGGGCCACTCCCCAGCAGCTGCCTGACGGACGGTGGAACTGCTCCGTGCCCTACTGGCCAGACTTCCAATACCACCTGGCGTGCAATCTGATGAACGAGTGCGTTGGCGGCGAGGACGAAGCCGAGTGTCCCTACACCACGACACTATGCGGCGAGGGGCGGATCACGGTCGGGTACCGGTGCTACGGATACAGGGTATCTTTTGTAACGAGATTTGTGACAACGTAGCAAGTGTCACGAAGCTCGTGGACACTGTGTGGCCAGTCAACGTGCATCGTTCCATACTGGGGAGAAGTTTCCAAGAAATGAAGAAACACGCTCATTTAAGACAATGATAACAAAATTAATTAAGCCCTTAACTGCCGGAAAAAAACACCACGCGATCTAAGCACAAGAGACATAGATCTTCATGAGCCCCCGCATTTGCGGGGGCTCATGAGGATCTATGCCTCTTGCTTAAATCACTTTGTATCATTTTACTGGGATGGTTTGGACTCTTAGGTGTTAAATAACGATGACTGCAGAAACGCCGTCCACATCAAGCAACAGTCAAGGGGTTAGCAATTCGGCTTAAAAGCCTTAAAAAAAAAATAGACATGCAACCAAGACAAGTAAACAATGTTCTATTTATCATTGTTTTGGTGATCAAACGTGTCGGCTAAACAATTCTGTTCAGCCGACACATTCGATCACCAAAGATAAGATAAGTAGCACATGTATACTTGTATGTCGATTTTGACCCCCACAAATCTGTTGACACAAAATGTTACAGCGTCCAACTCTATGCAGGAAAAGACCACCCCTTTCCTGCCATGCAGGAAAAGAACACCCTTTCCCTGCCAATCAGAAAAAGACCACCCTTCCCTGCCATGCAGGAAAAGACCACCCTTTGCCTGCCAATCAGAAAAAAGAGCACCCATTCCCTGCCAAGCAGAAAAAGACCACCGCTTCCCTGCCATGCAGAAAAAGACCACCCCTTCCCTGCCATGCAGAAAAAGACCACCCCTTCCCTGCCATGCAGGAAAAGGCCACCCTTTCCCTGCCATGCAGGAAAAGACCACCCCTTCCCTGCGAAGCAGAAAAAGACCAACCCTTCCCTGCCATGCAGGAAAATACCACCCCTTCTCTGCCAGTGGTTGCACATTTCTGTTTCTGAAATCGTTGTTCATCCAAGAAACATAGATACAAATCGCTCCCAGCAAGAGTCATAGATCCTCATGAGCCCCCGCAGTCGCGGGGGCTCATGAGGATCTCTGTCTCTTGCAGCTGGATCGTGCGCACCTTTTCTCGACATTGGAGGGGTTTATAGTTCGCAATATCACATTAATAAACGGTCTTTGTATGGCTTACAATATTGCTGGACAAAGGGCTAACTTAAATCATGAAGACTAGTAAAATGAAAGTCTGTTTTGCTATTCTCCTTTTAAGCATAAGAGTTCTTTCCGTTACTATCAACTGGCAGTGGAAACCCTCTGGTACGTGTTCCTGCTCACATGGGTTGTGAAAAGAAGGGTAGAAAACACTTAGTTGAGGCAAGACGACATTGATACCCGTTGCATCGGCGACTTTTCGGAATCAAGCCCCACCACGTACTGTAATAGCACTGTCTAAGCGTGTGTTTTTTCTCAGCATTTTTCACGCTAGACAGTCTGGAAGTCACTAAGAGCTTTGCGACTACATGTATTGTGATAACAGAAGAGTTTGTATTACAGCATGTGGAGACACCGAGGAATGTCCACGAGGGTTGGGATAATTGTAATATTAGTGAGATTGCGTTTGAAACGACCGACTGCCAACAACGACCGACTGCCAACAACGACCGACTGCCAACAACGAACGAGAGCGAAGTCACGGCAGATAACCAGCTTGAACCATAAGCGCAGACAACACTCCAAACATATTTAACAGGCATAGATCCTCAGGAGCCCATTGGGCTGCTGAGGATGTATGCCTCTTGGAGATGTCTGGAGCGTTGCAAAGGCGGATCCGAAAAGGGCAACAGGGGTTCCTGCCCCTCCCCCCCCCCCTCCACGCACTTCCCGACCCAATATTCTTTAAAATGCCAGAACAAAGTCCCTTTTTGGGGTGTTTGGAACCATCCTTCTGGTTTAAGTTTTGGGCGAGTTTCGACACACACATGCTACCGCCCACCCACTCCCTCCCCCTCTCCCCGTTGTTTGATATTTTGCGAGTGTTTTGAGACAATCTACACTTCACATTCCCTCACCTCACCCCCCCCCCCCCCCTTAGCGTCGGGGAGGCCTTTTGTGTCAGGTTGAAAGTCCAAAATAAAAAGTTGGGATCCCCTGCCCCCAGCTCCCCCCACCCACCCCTCCCCGTTGCTTGATATTTTGCGAGTGTTTTGAGACACTCCACACTTCAAACTCCCTCAACCCACCCCCCCTCCCCGCCCCCCTCTCTCCGCACCTTAGCGTCGGAGAGATCTTTTGTGTCAGGTTCATAGTCCAAAATAAAAAGTTGGAACCCCCTCCCCCCACCCCCACCCCCATCGAGGGTAACTGATCCGCCCCTGCGTTGTCTGTGCAGGAAGGCTCAAGAGGAGATGTTTGGAATGTTGTCTGTGCTTATGTCACAAGCTGGATATTAACCGCGATTTCGCTCCAGTTGGTTGTCGGGAGTCGTTCCTTTCAAACGAACCTTCGCTATTGTCAGAAAGCTATTTACGACAGGTATCCAGAGAGAAGAAGACTTGGGCGGATTTCAGCGCTCTGTGCCTTGGAGAGGGAGGGTATCTTGCCAGCATCAACACTGCACAAGAGTGGATGGACATACTGCACGTGTTGAGGAAATACGCCAAGCACAGCTACAAGTTCAGCATTGGGCTGAAATCGCCGAGCGCCGACATGACCAGCACAGTGTAAGCAGTGGTCGGATCAGCGCTGTTTCGTGTGCTGGTCCGTGATGTTGGACCGTACAGCTCTTAGAGCAGGTCCAAAGCCATGCCGGACCAGACCTTACAGCTCTCAGGGCAGGTCCAAAGCCATGCCGGACCAGCACTTTCATCTTGGGCGTGATGAGTGTAACCCATTTATCCCCACGCCCACATTCCCCAAACTTTGGAGGTGTTACCTAACGATTATGTACCAGTCGCATGAGTTGGACTGACCATGATAATTCAAGGGTAGTGCCAGATTAGCTTGGCGCCTGAAGGCGCCAAGCTAATCTGTCTCTACCCTTGAATTATCATGGTCAAGCCACCTCCTGCTGTAGGGTTTCAGGGCTAAATGGGTTAATGCGGTTCATCCTCCTCCTCATAATTATTATTACTGTTACAAAAGCCTCTTGCAATAAGCGCGTCAAGTTTCTCAAATGCGACATTGTCCGCTAGGGCATGACGCACTTTCGGATTGAAACTACCGAAGCTAACGTGCTTTTAACGGGAAATGATGTTCTTATCCAAGGGATGTAATTCCAATGCGGAGTCGAAAAAGAAAAACGGGCGTCAAGAGTTCTGTCTCTTGGACATTTAGGTCGTGGACATGCTGAAATATTTGAATTCGGCAACTGTGGGTCAGAAAAAACAACAACATAGTATTGGGAACTGCGTGATGCCGTCACACGAAAGCGATAGTATTAGCATTGACATGAGGCCAGAGCAATATTTCAGGTTTTTAACCGGCACTAAATCAATGCTGATCATCTGAAAAGGCTGAATTTCCACTTTTTGGGCCGAAACAGAACTTTCAATTGTTCGGTCTGCGGCTGTCTCTCCTATTTCCGTGTGAAATATCTGGTTATTGTCAAATGAAATATGTACTCAGTCTCCAAAGTACACTCGTACTTTACAGCAGCATCTCTGACTTTTGGTGTACAAACGACACCGATGCTAACCGTGAGACAGACCTTGAAAAACGACAGTGGCACTATTCGAATGTCGTGGCAACCGTCGTTTCAGCTCACTGCTCACTGAAGGACACCCCTTCTTTACACGTTATGAAAGCCAGCGTCAAAAACAGACGCACAGATATGAACTCTTCTATGATTGCAAAAGAAGATAAAGATGTAGTCGTTGTTTGACTGAGATGCTGATGGGTTGAGAAGATAGGGAAAAGTGGACTGCAAAAGAAAAGGTGGTCTGAGACGGTAACATTCATTCCTTGGTCAAGGTATTCATGTCTTTCTTCGAGTCTATATTTTCTCATCTTGCGGATACACGCCCTAGAAAGTGCTGGATAGGCAGAAAAAACATGCAGCTTAGCAAATCTCGTTTATTGAAGTATGAATTCCATATTTGGTGTTGTTTGCTGTCGTTGTGTCCTATATTCATCTATAAGAAAAGTTTGCTATTGATTGAGATGGGGGAGGTTGTGGTTGATCCTCGTCGTTTCCTCAGCTGAATTCCGTCTGACAGCATTTTGAAGTGTTTGTCTAAATAAATGTAATGGTATCTAAATCTACTTGTTGTTCAATGTGATTGTTTAAATATTAAATAACAGAGAAAATTAATTAAAAGAGAATAATGTGTTTTTGTATCGTTTTACGTATTTTCAAGTGCATAACAACGATTAGAAAAACATACAACACAAAATAAAATTTTTTTTTTCATATTTTAGGCAGTCAAAACCAAGCGAGCTGACAAGCTGAAACATTCGTCTTCTACTTGGAAAAGAGTTGTCGTTCGTGTTGTAGACTAAAACGGTTATTTTAAAGAAAACCATCGAACATATTTATCCCAGAAAAGTTCAAGTGCAACGCTGAGCTATTACAGTAAATATGATATGCATTTCAGTAGGACTAGACTTGTCAAAGATGAATTTAGGTCAAACGAAATTACACACCATGTGAAGGGCGTGAAATTCAGGCTGGAAATTAACTACACAAAGTCAAATTTTAACTGCGTGTCCAAATGATCAATTCTATCAAGAAGTTTTAGTTTACAATGGTGAAAATTGCTTTGCCTGTTATTAAGCATACAAATTCGTGTACTTGCGCAATGTTTTCTGCAAGTCACAAGTAAAGTTTGCGTCATCGTTGAGGAAAGAAGCTTCTATCGCCTGCGCCATTGTGAAGGCGTGTTTGCCTGTTAGGGTGTCAGCTTCAGAGGCACAGAGCAAATCCAAGATTTCATCGTCCGGGTCAAATGATATATCGATCGAAAGGTTTCTGAATGAGCTTTTCATCGGTACCAGTCGCCCGTGCGCGTGTTCATTCCCAGACAAAATATAACATGAATAATAAATTGGACATTTTCACATCAATTCTGATACAGTTTTCTCTTGAATTCAAACTTGCGCCAGGCACCGTGAAAAAGCGCAGAAAAAGATCTTTTCAGTGACACTAAATATTGCGCTGTCTGTTCCATCTTGGATTTGCGCAAGCGGTTTTTTTAACACCACTAGAGCGCAGCTTTCGGGGCTCTCACAGAGTTTGTTTTCGACGCTTACCCTTGCTCCACATTCGGCGGTGCTACAAATACATCTTTATTTCAGAACAAAACAAACACGACAGAACTGTAGTCCGAATGATGCTTTATTCGCTCATATATTTATTTTTGCCAGTTATGCTTGCTATATTTTGAAAGCAGCTCTTGTTGCAAAATAGTTAATATCACTCTCCGGCACAGTTGGTACGCACTTTTCGTATAGGGACGGACCTACCTACTACTACTGAACAGCAGTCATGAGTGTCTCAAATTCTGTTTTGCTGAAATGTTGAAGGTACCACAAACAATGGGACTGGAGCGACGGGTCCGTGGCTTACTTCCCCAATACAAAGTATTCCTGGGAGAACGGTTGGTACGGCTACATTGAGAGGAACACAGGCAACGGATGGTATATGTCTGTGCGCGTTGTGTGCGATGCGCTGTTCCGCAGAGAGGCCGACTGTCTCTGTGAGTTCAATCCAGTCCTTAACCCTCTAGCAGGCAACTATACTATGAAAGGTACCGATGGCAGCATGCACAAGACGGTTGAACTCAAAGACGGGAACAAAAATTGGCACCGGATGAAGAAAAACGGTCTGGAGATCGTCTTGGCAGTCCCACGTGCAAACCTGTCTCGTTCGTGTTTCACGCGCTGCAGAGACAACCACACCGCGCACAGTTTTCTCGCATGTGACCCAAAGACCGCGTGCTGGGCGCGTGATGAGCTCGAGCGGGTTGCCTGCCCTGCCAATCTCGTGCCCTTACCGCCGGCGTTTGCGTGCTACAATGGGTTCGAGAGCGTGCCGTACAGGTTTGTTTGTGACTTTATACCACACTGTTCTGACAACAGTGATGAGACATCCTGCGTCTTCCCGCCATGCCCTTCAGAACTCGACAACTGTAATCAAAGACAGGTAACGATCTCTCTGTCTCTCTGTCTCTCTGTCTCTCTGTCTCTCTCTCTCTCTCTCTCTCTCTCTCTCTCTCTCTCTCTCTCTCTCTCTCTCTCTCTCTCTCTCTCTCTCTCAGTCTCTCTCTCTCTAAAAAAAAAGTATGAAGACTGGAATTGTGAACTTTAGTTGTACATTCTCTGCAAACTTCGGTGCATGACTCCACAGGAAAAGTGTGTGTGTGTGTGTGTGTGTGTGTGTGTGTGTGTGTGTGTGTGTGTGTGTGTGTGTGTGTGTGTGTGTGCGTGTGTGTGTGTGTGTGTTACATTGTCTCCAGTGCGCATTCTTCGAGCACGAGTGCTCATTTCGTGACTTGCGCGACAAGCGATATTCGTGTAGTGCACATCCGCTTGTCATGGACCCGACATATAGAGATACGTATGCACTTCCCTACTCCCGTCTCCGCTTCATCGACAAAAGGCATTTTGGCTTTGATAATGTGGATAACGCGACAACGTGCCCCGAGACCCATTTCAGTTGTGCTAGGGACGACTTCTACTGTCTGCCTGTCTTCCTACGCTGTAACGGTCACAACGATTGTCCGGACCACGAGGACGAGGCGGATTGCGACAGCTACATGTGTCCGGGATATTACCGTTGTCGCGCCTCGCGTATCTGTATTCACGAGGAGAATCTGTGTGACAAATTGTTTCACTGTCCACAGCACGACGACGAACTGGAATGTGACCGGGGATGCCAGTGTCCCGCCAACTGCACGTGCTATGGGCCAGCCTTTTTCTGTACGGACGACGTGACACCTAGTCTCCCTGCGGATATTCGCTTTCTCAACGCAACAGGCTCGGGGATCTCTCTTCGGGTTTTGACCAACTTCACAATGCTGTTTTACCTCAGTCTGGCAAAGTGTGGCCTGACACAGCTTGACCACATGAACTTTCCCAACCTCCACGAGCTGGACCTGTCTGACAACCGCCTGACACTGGTGTATGGGGACCACTTGAGGATCCTGAGCAACCTGCGAGTTCTGGTTCTCTCTGGAAATCCTCTGACACATCCCTATATTACGCCAGCTGACACACCATTTTTGTTTGTTACCTACCTGGATTTGTCTCGCGTCAGCATGCCTATTCTCAACTTCAGCATTCTGGCTCACTTTCCCAACCTACTTGCGATAAACCTGTCACACACAGGGGTGGATCTGGTGACGGACGAAGGTTTCAGAACGCTGACAAAATTGAGAGTTCTGGACCTCCGTGGATCCCCGATCACTCATTTCCCGGCGGTCATGTTCAGAGGGCTTGATCTCCTGGAGACCGTGTATGCCGACAACTACAGGATATGCTGCCCGGTCTTGTTTTCTGACGTAGCACACGTACGTAACTGTCATGCTCCTTCGGACAAAATCTCGTCCTGCGATGCCCTGTTACGGTCCAGCATTGACCGCTTCCTTCTGTCCGTGTTTGCTGTACTGGCGTTGACGGGCAACCTGGCCACCTTCCTTTTCAGGGGTGTTTTTTGCAAGAACATTCGAAACACTGGTTACGCGGTTTTTGTCACCCACTTGTGTGTATCTGATTTTCTGATGGGGGTGTACCTGGCGGTTATTGGGTTAGCTGATCGGATTTACTACGGGACCTATGTGTATAACGACATGTTCTGGAAAAGCAGCGTTGTGTGTAAAGCAGCTGGCTTCCTCTCTGTCCTCTCTGTTGAGACGTCGACGTTTATCATCTTCCTCATCACGCTAGATCGTTTTGTTGTGCTGCGTTTTCCGCTCGGACAAGTACGATTCCGAAAACAGTCGGCACACTGGGCCTGTGTCGTGGCGTGGCTTGTTGGCCTGTGTCTGTCGGCCTTGCCCTTCCTGCCAATGTTGTCCCACTTGGATTACTACGGGAACACCGGCATCTGTGTACCTCTGCCCATCACCAGCAAAAAAACGTTTTCCGGCTATCCTTTCTCTTTCGGCGTCATGGTGGTCTTGAACTTTGTTCTCTTCCTGCTGATTGCCGCCGGCCAGATTTTCGTGTACTTGTCAGTGCGCGCGAACAGCATGAGTGTCACGATGACAAACAGCACTTCAAAGGAAGTCCTGATTGCACGCCGTCTGATCAGCGTGGCCGCGAGCAACTTCCTCTGCTGGTTCCCAGTTGGTTTACTAGGTGTTCTGGCGTCTCAGGGCAAGCCCATTCCAGCTGAGGTGAACGTTGCCCTGGCTGTCATTGCGCTGCCTATCAACGCGGCATTTAATCCTTTTCTGTACACCATCAATCTTGTACTGGAACGTCGCCGTCAGAGGAACGAGGAGAGCTTGCGGAAATACTACCAGACTGAGATAGAAAGAGAGCGACGCAAAACCGCTACACAGTATACATCTTAATTCACGCGAACCACAGCGCACTACATATCATAGACGAAGCAATAATTGACAGAGTATAGGCCTATAGCAGAAGGCAGCAGGAGCAGACAACATCCCTGCAGACCTAGTCCAAGAAGGGGGAGAAGACATGATAAGCGCCTTACTAACAATCTGCAATAAGATCTGGCAGTCAGGGGATTGGCCCACACCATGGACTCAATCACTTATGATGACTCTTCCCCCAAAAAGGCAACTTACATCAATGCCAGAATTATCGCGCGATCAGTCTTATTATGCCACCCAAGCAAAGTCATGTTAAAGATCCTACTGAACAGGCTGAAGCCACAGGCAGAGAAAATCATAGCTTAGGAACAGGCATGCTTCAGACCAGGGCGCAGCACAACTGAGCAGATCTTCAACCTGAGAGTTCTATGTGAGAGGTACCTCCAGCACCAGCAAGACCTCTATCATGTCTTTGTGGACTTTAAGAAAGCGTCTGACAGGGTGTGACATGCAGCCCTTTGGTCCACCATGAAGCTATACAACATCAATGCCAACCTGATCAAAGTCATAGCAAACCTTTACAACAAGGCCACTAGCGCAGTCTGCTTCAACGGCAAAATAGGAAACTGGTTTAGGACTACAGTCGGAGTCAGACAAGGCTGCTTGCTCTCACCTACTCTTTTCAACATCTTCATGGAAAGAATCATGACAGATGCTTTGAAAGATCATGAAGGAACTGTCAGTATTGGAGGCAGAACAATCACGAACTTGCGCTGTGCGGACGACATTGATGGCCTTGCAGGAACAGAGAAGGAGCTAGCTCAGCGGGTGGAAAAGCTGGACACTACAGGCATTGCGTATGGGATGGGAATCATAATAATAATAATAATAATTATAATAATAATAATAATAATACTGTTTATTGCCATTTGCCTTAAGAACATAAAGCATAGTAATGTGTGTTGGTGTCGTTACAATTACAAACATCACAGTCGACAAACAAATTAATACTCTATCAATTCAATGCTCTACACACACTGTCAAAACTTTAAAACCGAACAACTAATCTCACAAACTAATGCGTACCCATTCACACACCCACGCTTATTTCCCACACACACTGACACAACACACACGCCTATTAATCTAAGAAGTCTAAATAAATTAAAGACATATCGTTTAAAATTAATTAAAGATATATCGTTTAAAATGAAAACAGACTATCATAGAGTACTCCCAAACCAGATAGGTGAGGCTAGCGCTAGAAGAATTGTATACAAACCAAGAGGAATCACTCAGCGCATTAAGATGCAAATGATCGTCTTGTTCTATACCTGCGTATTTCTCTGTGGGCTGGCGATTGGGTGCCTGATAGGCGGGGGCAGGGGATCTAACTGTTTGTCTGTCCGGCGCTGAGTGATTCCTCTTGGTTTGTATACATAACATAGAGTAATATGTCACTAATTTAGTGTGATCACAGTCGGGTATAAAACTAGTTAATATATATAATAATATAATAATATAATAATAATATAATAATAATATAATATAATACCGTTATTATATAGGCGCTTTTTCTCAATTTTGGGGAAATCGACTCAAAGCGCCGCGCCTGAAACCCAACACACACACTCACGAAACAGACACGGATTTACGCCATTTAAGACAAACACAGTACAAGACAAACGAAGGGCCAGTCAGCTACTGAAGTTACAGAGATTTTTGATCGCTTGTATTTGAAATTTGTAAAATGGCCTGAGACCGGTACCAAAGTGTGGGGGGTGGGGGGGGGGGGGTGGAAGAACCGGAGTACCCGGAGAAAGAACCCCCGACAGTCCGCCCGAATTAACGGTGACACTTACCAGAGGAGAAAAGTCCAACGCCGGAACCCGGTATCGAACCGCGCACCTTTGGCATTGGTGGCAGGCGCCTTAACCACTGCACCACGGACCGCCCAAAGACTAGGCTAATACTGATATACACTATTCCCTCAACCGTTGGGGGCGCGCCCTGCCGGGGAGGAGACTCGTGGAGTCAACTCGAGCAAAAGCACCACCAACAACCAAGGGGATAGCACAAGGGATGGGCCTATTAGCCATGTGAAAAAACGCAAACTGAAGTGGTATGGGCATGTCACGCGTTCAGCAGGGCTTGCCAAAACAATACTGCAAGACACTGTGCAAGGAGGACGAAGGAGAGGAAGACAGAGGAAAAGATGGGAGGACAATATCTCAGAGTGGACAGGACCGAGGCTGGGCGATACGCTAAAAATGGCAGAGAACGGAGAGGAATCGAGGGAGCTGGTTGCCAAGTCATCAGTGGTGCCCCAACGGTCGGCAAGACTATGGGATACAGACAGACAGACAGACAGACAGACAGACAGACAGACAGACAGACAGACAGACAGACAGACAGACAGACAGACAGATAGATAGATAGATGATAGACAATGACAATGACAATGAACCTTTATTTTCCAACGGTAGAAGTTATTGTAGGGCAGTGGGCAGATGTTCACATCTGCACGGGAATTAGACGACCCCGCCCTCCACGAGTCCCCTGCTGCCTTGCAGGTTAGGTTTTGGATACCCAAAGGCTAGGGTGCTGATACGGTACCTGATTGGGTGTATGAACTTCCTTGATGAAGTCACCACCCAGGGCGAAAGAGTCACATGAGGGTCTCATCGGCCACGTGTCTAGGACCAAGGCGAGCCACAAGTTATGTGGAGTTTCGGTTGTGGTTAACAGCCTGGAGAGTGATGGGCTCCGCCAGGTTCTTTTGCCCAAGACACACCACATGCAATGACAACCTTACCTCAATCCATACCGGATCGGTCGTCGCCCGGAACAAGTACCGCGCCTTCTGTCTTGCGCCAGGGCAGAGGTGTTAAGTGTGTTACTGGTGCACCACCAACACTCTGTGCCAGAAACAACATCAGCATTGGCACCTGGAACGTCAGAACATTAAGAGCGCCTGGAAAGGTAGAGGAACTGACACACGAAATGAACAGATACCACTGGACCATCCTAGGACTGAGCGAAGTACGATGGAAAACCCTTGGGGAAACATCAACCCAGCAAAACCACAAACTGCATTACAGTGGTAGAGAAGACAAACATGAACAGGGTGTCGGATTTCTCATCCACAAAGACATCGTGAGCACTGTCATGAGTTGTCGGCCAGGCTCCAGTAGGCTTATCACCATACGCTTGAGGGCAACCCCATTCAATATCACCATTGTACAAGTTTACGCCCCAACAACAGACTATAGCGATGAGGAAATAGAAGACTTCTATGACCAACTGCAAGAAGTCTTGGACCAGACCCCCAAGAAAGACATTCTTGTGGTGCAGGGAGACTGGAATGTCAAAATAGGAGAGGATGCTGCTAGGAACTGGAAAGGCACATGCGGACGCTACTGCAACGCAGAGACCAACGACAGAGGCTTAAGGCTACTGGAATTTGCCAGCTCAAATGATCTAAAGCCGATGAACACGTTTGGCCCACACAAAGCATCCCGAAGGTGGACATGGCACAGCCCGAACGGAGAGCATCATAACCAAATTGACTACATCATGGTGAAAAGACGCTTCCAAACCAGTGTGAACATTGCCAAGACAAGAAGTGTTCCAGGAGCAGACATTGGAAGCGACCATGACTTAGTGATGATGACCTTCCGACTCCGCCTAAAGAAGGTCGAAATGAACTGAGATGTATACAGATTTTGTTGCTTATCGAAAACAACGCAACCGTGTTAAGTACTTAGTCCTGGAGGCCCAGAAGAAGCACTTTCAGCGTTTAATGGACAATAAAACAGATACTGTGTCTGTCTGGCGTGCCCTCAATGCCTTCCCTAAATCGCGGCAGAAGGCACCATGCACTTCAATATCAGCAGATACTTTTAACAAACATTTCTTGTCTGCCGCCGATTCATTGTTAGATACCAGTACTGCTGAACTAGACACATCATCCGTCTCGGAGAAACTTAAAAACTTTTTTGAGGAAAATCTAAAACCAAAGGTTTCTTCTATATTCCGTTTATGAACGTGTTTGATGTTGAAAAATCGATAAGTCAGCTAAAAAACAAGCGCTCACTAGGTCATGCCGGCATCAATACATACTTTCTAAAAATAGCTGCCCCATACGTTGTCGAGTCTCTGACATTTATTTATAATCTCATCCTTCAACACGGTATTTTTTCCGACCTGGTGGTAAACAGCAAAAGTTATTCCCTTGCCTAAAAGTAAGACCTCACAGTTCCTAACAAATTTCGACCGATCTTCCTTTCGCCAGCCCTGTCAAAACCAATAGAAAAACATGTTCACAGACACCTGAGCAATTTTCTAGAAAAGTCCAACTTAATTCACCCCCCCCCCCCCCTGCTGTCAGGATTTAGACGCCGCCACTCTCGTCACACGGCGCTGTCTCACCTAACAAATACTTGGCTTACATCTATTAACAAGGCTCAGATGACAGGTACTGTATTTTTAGATTTTTTCAAAAGCATATGATCTAGTCAATCATTAACGTTTGCTGCAGAAGCTAGCGACGTATCATATAAACACAAATTCTTTAGCTTTCTTTCAATCCTACTTGGACAATAGGTGTCAGTATGTGGTTGTTAACGGTAGACATTCTATGGAAGGTGTCATTATGCATGGAGTGCCTCAAGGTTCTATTTTAGGTCTCCTTTTATTTTCTATTTATATTAACGACCTACTACTACATATTTCACAACCAAATGTAAGGTGCAGCATGTTCGCTGACGACGCTACCCTAGACGTTTCATCAGCCGACATCTCCAAAATTAATTCCTCACTTCAACGCAGTATTAACGATGTTTCTAGATGGTGCCATGAAAATTATATGATACCTAACCCATCAAAAACAGAGTGCATGTTAATCACTACTCGCCAGAAGCATCAGCTGCACCCGCCTTCACTCAGCCTTTCACTCGGCTCAGAGCCGATTAGGCAAGTCAGAGAACACAGGTTGTTGGGCGTCACTATCGACGATCAGCTCACTTGGACGCTCATGTCAATAGTATATGTCGGACCTCCTCTCTAAACTTATTCATTTTACAGACACGATTACAACAAACAAAAAAAAAATCTTCTATAACGCTCACATCCAATCACATATAGATTATGCATCTACAGTTTGGGATGGGTGTAGCGATGCATGCTTAAAAAGACTTAATGCTCTCCACCGGCGGGCAGCTAAGCTAATCCTCTCTAATAGTTAAGACAGCATTGACGACCGACTTAAAGCCCTTGGCATGTTGCCTTTACGTAAGCTACTTTTATACAATAAGGGTGTGTTGATGTTTAAAATCAGCCTCTCAAAAACTACTCGCTACTTAACGGATGTCCTTAGTCCCGCTAGCACCCGGAACAAGACAACGAGGACGAGGACATCTGTACGTACCTAGGCCATGCCTCGACATATTTAAAACGAGCCTATCTTACTCGGGAGCCATACTGTGGAACGAATTACCAGCAAATATTGCTGCCGCCCCATCTCTGTCTACATTTATGACCCGTCTAGCGCAGCACCTAATAATAAGGTATGAGCACCTAACGTCCTAACGTCATGTTTTACGGTCACAAACTCTCAGTAAACTATCGCCCTGAATATAAGCCCACTGTACCATTCCTGTAATCTTCTCAAAATCTGGACTTTTCATTTGTCTTTACAGTAAGAGCAGCGGTGTCAGTTTGTGCATACGCCCGCGAGCGCATGAGTGTGTGCGTGCGTGCGTGTGCGCATATTATGGGTTGAATGAGTGGATGTGTAACCTGATTTTTGTTTTCATTTTTGCTTGTTTGTTTGTTTGTTTGTTTCTAGTACTATTGATTTGATACTGTCACAACACGGGGTTTTTTTTTCTTCAATTTTTGTTGGTGAGTTAAATTTAGAGGGGTGACAGATATTAGTTAGTCACCGGGTGAGGATAGTTTAGGTGAGTTATTTGGCCTTTTCGCGAATGTTTGTTGCCGTGCGAGAATGCGAAGGTCGGCATAACGCACGTGATTGCGCTGCGCAATCGGGTGTTTCACATGTTTTTACATCGCACTATTTAATGTGCGCATTTTTGCTAAACCGTACGATATCCAAATTGTTAGTCAGTCGTTTTCAAGCAATGAAATGAGGCAGTCGCTCCCAAACAGTCTCTGAGGGGGGTCTGTGAAGGCGTGGTTTACCATTAGCTGCCAGCCTCAAATAGCCGTGTCGTCCCTCTGTGAAGGCCCTACAAGACGGCCCTGGCCACTCCGGGAGCCGTTGTCCTGGGAAGAAAGAAGCTGCAACGACTGAACCCCCGCATTGTCTTGTCTTTGTTTGTCTTCGTCCCATCCCAGTCTTCACGGATGACAGTACACGCAACAATTTTGTAGTGGCCTTATGCTCGGGGAATTTGTCTGTGTGTTTTTTTCTGTTATTATTATTATTTGGGTTGGTGCGTATTGGGGGCAAGTGTAAAAATGTAGAAATAAATGCCAGTTTCAATAATGTGAGCATAAAGGGCAAGAAAATAAGGAAAGTCGGCATCCTTTACGGTACATTCGTGGTGAATGATAGCTTTTTCTCATTTAAAATTGCCAAATTGGGAAACGTACGTTGTTTCCGGTGCCCTCAGAAATTTTGTATACTACCGATAGGTCTTTGTTAGGTTTTATTGGTTAGGATAGAGTACCACAGTTACTCCCAACCTGATTTTGTGATGCTATGATGCATTTAGGGGCCACAGTGGCTGAATCTGCTGCCCTACTCCCATTTTACCAGTACGCAAAGTAACGCAAAATAATCATAAAAATTGCTTACATAATAGTCCTCTGTTTAAATATTTTTTGTTGCCAGTTGTTGTTTGTTTTTAAAGTGTGCATACTGAGCATAAAAAGTTGTGATCATTTCATTAATTTCAATGTAACCCATCAATTTAATTGTAACTATTTTTATTAACTGGCTGGTCTTTTAGGTGATATTTTACCTAGCGTAAGGCGGGTCTAGTAAGGTCTCCCCTTTTCCTTTCATTTATTTTTATCTAGAAGTGTGTAAATATGAATATGCGTAATAAAGTTTCATGGTTCCTAATAGCCAAAACAATGTTATCAAAAATACTTAGTTTCCACATGTCGACCACGAGATCTCCACTTCCACCTTCTGCAACGTTCAATCTTTTTTATGGCCGTCTTTAAATCTTATATTGTTCTGGCTGCCAATAAGTGAGCTGTCAAGAGCTAGGCAGCATGTTTTCAGAGTTTGATGTATAGGGGCGTGTCTTCTGGTCAGAACTGCCAGCAGACCGCTTCTCTGTATGGACATGTTTGGAGAATGTGCTAAGGAGACCGATTTTCTACGCCAAATTCGCATAGGGCTGTTTCCACATGACCCAGTCTCACGAGGTGAGTTCAGCAGGGTCCTTACGGTCTGTGAATATTTGTGAAAGTTGTAAAAAAATGCAAGGCTTTTTGAGGGCCCTGGAAAGTCTGTCAATTTCAGTCCTTTTCCTTAAAGTCTGTGAAAGTTTGTAAAAAATGACAACGTACTGGCAAACTTTTGTCTACTTTTTTTTTCTCCCTCAATTTGTGACTATTCCCATTGCAAACGATCATGCTGACGCTTGTTGCAAGTGATCTATATTTAGCTCTGATCATAAAGTGACTGCATGGCGAACATTCTGATTGGTTGTTTACGCTTCTACCGAAGTCCGCCATTCACTAAGCGTTCTTTTATTTTGGTATCTCTTCACACATTAGGCACGGAAGCTTCAAATAATTGCTGATACAGAGTGATCTGATTAAAGTGTGTAAAGCTTCAGGCTTCAGTTTGGGTTTGTGAAACGTTCCTGCTTTTCTGGATGGACCCAGTCCAGAGTAATCAGTGTGTAATTGAAAGATGGTGGCCTGGCTCTCCCTGTTCAGCTTGTTGATGTCATCTGCCCACGGGCTGCAGCCGCCATTCTGCTTTTGCCAATCACTTTGTTGTTGTAGTGTCTCCATTCCCAGCTAGTCCAGAATGCACTGGAATCCACTGCAGCACTATTTTGTGGACAGGGCATCCAGTCTATCTTGAAGCTTCCTGGTGAGATCAGTGGATCAAGCTGCTGCCTTTCCCTAGCTAGTGCTCTGCTGCTGTGTTGAGCACCTGCAGATCTGTACGATAGTTGGAGCTGCTGCCGCTAGCTGGTAAGGAGAGGGAGGTAGTAGTGCGGTCTGCACAACAGATATACACGCCACTTCCTTCATTCAACACGGCATCTTGTGTGGTATCACAGCTGCTGTGAGGGTAGCGCTTGTGCACAACCTCCAGCAAGATGGCTTTGTGCAGTGCCGCGACCTTTGGCAAAGAGTCCTGGAACATTATGTTGTCTTGAAGGCTCTTTCGAGATGTCCAGGTATCTGAAGGGAGCTGTTCACACATCTTTGGGCTTGGTTCCAGGACGTCAGTGTTAGCCCTTTGCAGGACATTCAGTTGGCAGTTCAGATTGGGCATTTCTGACGGTTCTTGGTCTGCTCCTGTAGTCTCCCATGCTGTCGGTGTTTAGTAAGTCTCTTCATCGTGTGTGCTGTTCTGCATTCCAGTGGCTCCAATGTCCTCCATTTCCTAAATTGGGGTGCTCCAGATGGCTCTAAGAATGTCACTGCATCATGAAAATGACCCATGTTCTGCATCTTGTCAAGCCTGGCTTTTTGGGTTTCAGGCAGTGTTTCATGTTGTCGATGTATCTTGGTACCGCACAACTGGTCTGACCGAGCAGGTGTTTGCTTGTGCCAGGATGCTGTAATTTGCGCCAATGTGGTCCCCACCAGTTCTTCATCAGAGACTCTCTTTCTTTTTTGCAGCTCTAGCTTCCATGGCTTCAATGTGAGGCCTCCACGTGAATCCAGTAATTTATTTGTTGCCAGTAAAGTTGGCCTGTCTGTCTTTGGTACTGGAAGATCTCCAGTTTTGATGTGACCTCTTCATCTGATTAAAAGAGATGGTCTAGCTCAGTTTGAGTGGCCTCTTTCAGTCCAGCTGCTGACTCTATAGTCAGCATCCTGGATTCTGGAGGATGCTATTTCTTTATGTTCTGGAGGATGCTATTTCTTTATGCCTCCACGTGAATCCAGTAATTTATTTGTTGCCAGTAAAGTTGGCCTGTCTGTCTTTGGTACTGGAAGGTCTCCAGTTTGAGGTGACCTCTTCCGTCTGATTGAAAGAGATGGTCTAGCTCAGTTTGAGTGGCCTCTTTCAGTCCAGCTGCTGACTCTATTGGCAGCATCCTGGATTCTGGAGGATGCTATTTCTTTATGTTCTGCTGCGCTCCACACTGCAAAGTCATCTGCATGGAGGATGTTCAAGACGAACCTTGGTACTGTTGTACTGATGTCATTAATGTAGACCAAAAACAGCATCAGACACAACATCTCCCTGAGGTACACCTTCCCCGAGTTTGACAAGAGTGCTGAATGTGCAGACGATATAAGCTTCAGCGGCAGCCCCTGTTAAGCATGCCTTAAATAAAAAGAATTACAATTAAATCGATGGGTCACATTGAAATTAATGAAATGATCACAAATGTTTATGCTCAATATACATATTTTGTTAAGAAACTGGCAACAAAAATATTTAATCAGAGGAGCAATTGTTATGATCATTTTTCGTTCCTTTGCGTACAGGTAACATGGGGGTAGGGCAGCAGATTCAGCCACTGTGGCCCCAAAATGCATCACAGCATCATAAAATCAGGTTGGGAGTAACTGTGGTACTCTATCCTAAACAATAAAACCTAAAAAGGACCTATCAGTTATATACAAAATTTCTGAGGGCATCAGAAACAATGTACGTTTCCCAATTCAGCAATTTTAAATGGTAAAAAGCTATCATTCACCACGAACATACCGTAAAGGATGCCGACTTTCCTTATTTTCTTGCACTTTATGCTCACATTATTGAAACTCAATAGATAAGGAGAGGTCAAAATAAAATGGGATAACTTAAGCAATTTTTTCTAATTAATTTTGTTTATTTTTACAACTTGGGGGTAGGGATACAAAATCAACCACTGTGGCACTCACAGTGATCACAGCATCACCTAGTCAAGTTTATAATAATTGTGACATCCTGTTTTAATAATGTAAACCTACAAATGGACTGTCAGTGCTATAGAAAATGTCTGAAGGCATTATTTTTGTCTTTTTTTTGCGATTTCGCGGAAATGGTCGTTTACTGGGTGCACAAATACCTTCACTGTGAGCCAAACATTCAATATGTTTTCATTCTGTTTTTTTGCAGAGGATGCAGAAGGTGTGCCTTGACATAATATTACCTGATTTGGGCTTCTGGAATGAATTCTAATTTATTTAGAGGAAAATGTTTCTCAACCTCACTTTAGCACCTGCGAAGAGCGTGAATGGGGGTACCCTTGCGCCATCGGCTATATCTCTGGTGTGTTCCTAAGGATTTTCGGGGAACATGGCTTAAACATCTCAGGACATACTAAGGAACACTTTGAAACCCATCTTATTGAGTACTGGGGGGGGGGGGGGGTGCACGGTAGATCTTCCTAGCTTATGGACTAACCCGTTTAAATACGCCACGCAACATGGAGCAGAAGACGGACAACACAGAATGCCGTGCCGACTACAGAGTAGTAAGGTGTCGTTTGAACCGCGCGATTACCGACACAGTGAACGAGAGCGAAATCGAGCTTTGTATCATAAGCACAAACAACACTCCAAACATCTCGAGAGACATAGATCCTCATGCGCCCTCCGGGCTGCCACTCCAAACAAAACAAACTCCAAACATCTCCAAGAGGCATAGATCCTCATGAGCCCTCCGGGCTCAAGAGGATCTATGCCTCTTGGAGATGTTTGGAGTGTTGTCTATGCTTCTGAAACACACTGGCTATCCGCCGTGACTTGGCTCTCGTTCTTTGTTGGGAGTCGGTCGGCGTAAACGTAACCTCACTATTCTCATGCCACAAAACTTGCAACAATTATCTAATTATGTACTTACCCACTCCAGTGAGCTAATGGCCCTGGGGCTGATGTCGTCCCTAGCTGACTCGCGTGACCGGTGTTTCAAAACTGAGCTACGCAACATGGAGCACGGAGTACCCGATGCCGTGCTAGCGAGACATTCTCTTGCAACACAATAAATGTTGCAACGATTATCAAAATGTACGTGTCCTGACACACGGCAGCGAAATAATTAGCCTCTGGGTATTGATGTATGTGCACTCAAGTTAAGTTTACTTTTATGAAGGGAACAAGTCTTAAAGGTCCACCACCGCCGTAACTGTTCAAAGACACATTTCTGTAACAAATGGTTACGAAACGCTACACACAGGTCTAGTTATGGCTCATTTAGTCACAGGACAATCGAGTTCAGCACATGTCGTCTTTATATCAAGTAATCTGACAATGACTCCATTCCGTTCTAGAAATACAACCCTATCGGTACGGGAAACAACTAAACTAATATCGACACGCTAACGACGATGCAGAATAAATAAGTGCGATTACGTTTGTGCTTTGTGTCTTATCCAAACTGTTGTCAAAGTTCACTAGGTGTGTCGACCGACAAGGCGTAACAAACACAAATGGTGATGAAATATGTCTTCATATTTATTCGTAAAGGGGCACGCCTGACCTTTTCTAATGCTTCAGTTCGCAAAAAGCTTTCATAGGGCTTCAGTATACATACCCACTTAGACAGTGACCACCCTATTGTCCCACCAAATGCTTTCTTTCGTCCGTTCAAAGCGAAAAGAGGGCCACCGGAATCTTGTGACTGAACGCCATGAAAAGATTGCTTCTGATAGGCGATGGTAGCTGACGTCATAACTATTCTATACGACTTTAGATCATCATAGAGGATGGAAATGATCGTCTTGTTCTATACCTGCGTATTTCTCTGTGGGCTGGTGATTGGGTGCCTGATAGGCAGGGGCAGGTGATCTAACTGTTTGTCTGTCCAGCGCTGTGATTCCCCTTGGTTTGAGTACAATTCTGCCAGCGCTAGCCTCACCTATCTGGTTTGTGAGCTTAGATCATCTGAATAATTATAACCAATCAGAGACAAGATGGCGGATGACTACCAGCGAAGAAAATAAAGTATCAGTCGACTCGTGCGGACAAGTTCAGACTCGAAATTGAAGAGATGAAAGAGGAAAAGAGACAACATACCACTTAGTAGAACTGACATCGGACAAGGGAATATGGAGCTTGGCTTGACCGCCCTTCCGGAATTTTTGTTGCTTTTCTGCTCTGTGAATCAGTAAGTAAGCTACGGTCTTTATCGTTTTTCCTACAATTCCGCGAGCACTAGTGATTTTCAGAATTCATGATCTTCAGTAGAATTTATCTCTTACTGATTTCGCAAGATTTTAAACGTGTTTTATCATATAGTTACGAGCTAGTTATCAGATTTTATGTCCTGCAAGGATCTGAAAACTATGGTGTGTCTCAAAATTGCACATCGCTGGTTGTGACACATTTTTGTCTGTGCGGGTCGGCTCTCATTCACTCGATTCACAGACGGAGGTAGTGTTTCTGCTACGATGGTGCATTTGTCGTTTCCAGTGATGCTTTCAGTTACGTAGACTTCGATGTGTGAGATGTGAAATTGACTGCAGTGCAGAAAGTGGGTATAAATGCCAATGTTTTGTTTCTCGTTTCCGAGGGATAAAGGATCAAAGGTCAAAGTAGGCACCATGGACGCTGGCTCAGTCATTTTGCGCTGACGATGCAGCACGATCGTTACTAGTAAATACTAGCAGGTCAAGCGGAACCCGCATTATGATTTTGACAGCATAGCGAGTATGGAAAGTTTATTCTACATTCTCGTGGAAAATTACGTCAAAATGATGCCGGAGAACATCAGTAGACGTGTACACTGACACGTGTGTGTGTATACCACCGTGCACCGATGACCTCGTGACCTGCAGTGTTGCGATACACTGATAGTCGGTCGTGTTCTGCTTTGTGACGTAGGCTCATAAATTTGCATATTAATTAAAAACCAGGCCGATGCAGACGATAAATCCGCGACTCGGATACAAAAACAATACACCCTCCAAACGATGAATGTCGACATTTGGCAATGTACTTACATCATAAAGCTCTAAGATAGTACACAAAGGACCCATACACCATACACATACTGTCAGCAGTATCGAAGATTACAAAGTAAAGTAGGTAAAAGCATTGTCAGGGGAGAGAAGTATGCATGATCGACCAGTGATCATAGACCTACTTCGGTTAAAGCACCAAAAAAAAAAAGATAGGAAAGAAAAGTGACTGGAAGCAATGCATATGGACGCCCACCCGAAAGGGGGCGTATCACATATCCCACTGTTCCAGCCACTCGGTGAATGGAAATTTTAATCTAGGTCCCCCAAAGGGGGGGGGGGGGGGGGGTCCACATATTTAGCCGGTGTGGACAGCTGTTTCAGTCTTGGCGACCTCGTCAGCACACCATTCGGCATACTGGTGGATGGCAGGAACTTTTGCCTACCTACAAAGACAGCCACATTTTACTGTGGTGTCTAAAGGGGCATACATTCAATGCCTCCACCTAGGGCTAAATTTCCGTGCACCTTAAGAGAGAACCTACTAAAAGGGGGGGGGGAGGGGTTGCAGTCGATATTGTAGTAATAAATGAAAAGAAAAGGGGAGACTGCCAGTGCTAATATTTTAGGAAGATTACAAAGTGAAGTAGGTAAAAGCATTGTCAGGGGAGAGAAGTGTTCATGATCGACCAGTGATCATAGATCTTCTTTGGTCAAAGCCTCTAGGTGGAGGCATGGAATGTATGCCCCTGCAGACACCATAGTAAAATGTGGCTGTCTTTGCAGGTAGGCAAAAGTTCCTGCCTTCCACCAGTGTCAGTGCCGAGTGGTGTGCTGACGAGGTCGCCAAGACCGAAACAGCTGTCCACACCGGCTAAATATCTGGACCCCCTTGGGGGACCTAGATTTAAATTTCCATGCACCGAGTGGCTGGAACAGCGGGATATGTGATACGCCCCCTTTCGGTGGGGCTTCCATATGCATTGCTTCCAGTCACTTTCTTAGCGCACCCCCTCTTTCCTATCTTGTGTGTGTGTGTGTGTGTGTGTGTGTGTGTGTGTGTGTGTGTGTGTGTGTGTGTGTGTGTGTGTGTGTGTGTGTGTACTTTGACCAAAGTAGATCTATAATCACTGGTCGATCATGCACACTTCTCTCCCATGACAGTGCCTACTTTACTTTGTAATCTTCCTAAAATATTAGCACTGGCAGTCTCCCCTTTTCTTTTCATTTGTCAGCAGTATCTGTTGCAGACAGTTTTCTGACTGTGTTGAGATGTTTGATCCTGGGGAAAATAACTTTAACCGGTTTCAGTGGCAGCTAACACAGACTATGTTTCTTACATTTTCGTTAATATCACACCTAAACTCCCTAGACGTCCCCGGAGCGTGGATTCAAAGTAGTGTCAGCAAGAGGCGTAGATCCTCATGAGCCCCCGCAGTCGCGGGGGCTCATGAGGATCTACACCTCTTGCAAATGGGTGGTGTTAAAAATTTCTTGGCACTGAACCGGGCTGACGGAGCCAAGACAACATTGAGAGCTCGTTGCGTCGTTTCATTTTAGCAGTCAATGTCTGCCGTGTAAACAGACCGATTTCAGTTGTGAGCCCGGTGTCGATGAGCATCAGTGATTTTAACCCGTTTGGTGCCGAGAAAATCTGAACACACCAAACTGCAAGAGGTATAGATCCTCATGAGCCCCCCGCAGTCGCGGGGGCTCATGAGGATCTATGCCTCTTGTTGACACCACTCTGTATCCATGTTCCTAGTACAGCCAGGGCTTGTCGATGTTGAACTGACGAAGACTGCGGAAACACAGGTTCCGTCCACGGACACTGAACGGGTGAACTCATTCTGCCCGCGACACACCACAGCAAGATATGGCTCGACCATGATAATTCAAGGGTGGTGGCAGAATAGCTCGGCGCCTATAGGCGCCGAGCTATTCTGCCACCACCCTTGAACTATCATGGTCGATCTGTCGCCTGAATTGTGATGCAGTCCTCAGAGGATAACTGACACAACCTCGGACACAATGAGTTGAGACGCACTAAAAGCATTTACAAAGTAGATAATTATTGGCAACTATTAATGAATCCCTTCTGGTCCCTTTCAGTTCGTGCTTGAACAATCATGGTCGATCTATCTCTTCACCTGTAATGCAATCTTCACAGGATGACTCACGAATGTAGAAATGTGGACAGCAAGCTAAATGTTATTGTCGCCATCCCCGCCACAGGAGGCAATCCTTGTTTCAAAAATGTTTGTTGTTTAAAGTACCGTTATGCATAAATCTGAAGACACATTTCAGCACCAGTTGTGTTTGTTATGCCTTGTTGACACACCTAATGAACTTTAACAGCAGTTTGGACACGCAGCAAAAGCACACGCGTAATCGCATTTATTTGTTTTGCGCAGCCGTTAGCGTGTCAATCTATTTTAGCTGGTTCTCGCACTGATAGCGTTGTATTTCTAGAACGAAGTGGAGTCATTGTCAGGTTACTTGATATAAAGACGACGTGTACTGAACTGGATTTTCCTGTGGCTAAATGAACGATAGCTGTAATATATATATATATATATATATATATATATATATATATATATATATATATATATATATATATATATATATATATATATATATATATATATATATATATATATATATATATATATATATATATATATATATATATATATATATATCTGAACAGTTACGGTGGTAGTGGGCCTTCAAAGCGATTGCTCCATGGCGGACTTTGTTTGCTCAGTAAAATTCGCCGATGCAAAGGATTATCAATGTTGTCTTTCCTCAGCTAAGATTTTCCTATCCTTTTTTTCGCAATCCATGTTGAATCGGCACATATTCCAGAGTTGTTGCGGGATTTTCTTTTTTCACTGTGTTTTGAGCTTAACGAGAACAACTCTCCTGCGTGCAAAGGCGAAGAAGAGCAGAAAAATCTTTCATTTTACCACATTTAAACGTCACAACTTAAGTTAGCACTCTTGTCCAGCATTATTCTAAGAATTTGTGTAGGCCGTTTGACATCGGAGCGCATAACGTTTTTCCCAGATATCTCAGCAAAGTGTAACATATCTTGCTGTACCACTTTAAGAACACGTTATTTAGTGCCAGTGGACCTAATTCGGAATGTTTTTACTGAACTCCTATGATAGGTCGATTTTGCTGTACAGTCGCAAACATTTGGTGAAAAGACGAAAACAATCCAAATTACATAACCTTTATAGAGCCCAGGCCGATTTCAATGTCGAGGTCAAGCATGCGGACTTCATGTTTGCCTGCGCTGTGCGCACGTTTGAAAACTTGGCCAATTCATGTGAAAATGGATCTTTATTATACTGGGCGTAATATGTATGGGGCACGTTATTTTAGGGATGTACAATCAGT
>BTPG01000002.1:23856141-23863641 GCA_036245525.1 Semisulcospira habei | reverse complement strand
GTCTTCAGAGGACAACGGCAAAATTTGGGGATTTCGGTGTTGGGGTACAATGATTTTTCTGATTTTCTGATTCAGCGTCTATTCCTCTTGCGGGGACCAGTGTGTATAAATGTTTCTTGGACGGTGTTGGCTTTTGGTCTTTGGATTAACAAAGATTTCAGAAACACACATTCACGTACGGCGCACATGCAATGGCAGGGAAGGGGTGAAATCCACACCGCGCATTAACACCTTTAAAAGCTCCCTCCGCGAATACATCCGTGATGAGTAATGACCTGAGTACAAAGCTAGACTAGACGCCGCGTTCCATACATCCGGATACACCCATGAAATCACACCAACGACCATAAATTATGCATTCCTCTTGACACTACGTACGAATTACTAACTACAATAGCTGCACGTATATTACAGAACACCACTTTTATTAACATTTCTACAGACTAATTTTTTTTTTTTTTTTTTTTTTTGGCTGGGGTTGGGGGGGGGGGGGGGTGGCCTGGAGGGGTAGGGGCTTATAATTGTGTCGAATGTTTCATTATGTTTGCATGCATGTCTCACGTCACGTGCGGTGATATGGGTTGCGCAATCTCCGCCGCACTGCTGATCGTTTCATTGCTATGTCATGGTGAGTCGGCGTAAAATAACAGCGACCCAACTGTGGCAACACACTAGTACGAAGAGAAAATATACGTCGATTCTAATGTGAAAACCCTCTCAAAAAGTAGTTGTATAAATAAATTAAGTTTTGACTGACCTCCCGATGTGCAAAATAAACCACGAGTGCTCAGTTCCACCGATAAAATGCGAACTAAAGATCGTATTTTATCGGTGAAACCGTGCACTTTTGATTTATTTTGCGCTCGCTAAAGCTCGCATTTTATCGGTGGAACCGAACACTTCTGATTTATTTTGTGCTCGCTAAAGCTCGCATTTTATCGGTGGAACTGAAATCCAGTGATTTATTTTGTGCTCGCTAAAGCTCGCATTTCGAAGTGAAAACTCATCGTGATTTTTTTTTTTAGCTCTCTAAAGCTCGCATTTTATCAGTCGAACTGATCACGAGTGATTTATTTTGCGCTCGTTAAAGTTTGCATTGTATCGGTCGAACTGAGTTCTCGTGATTTATTTTGCGCTCGCTAAAGCTTGCATTTTATCAATCGAACTAAAAACGAGTGATATATTTTGCGCTCGCTAAAGCTCGTATTTTTTCAGTCGAACTAAACACGAGTGATATATTTTGTGCTCGCTAAGGCTCCCGTTTTATCAGTCGAACTAAACACGAATGATATATTTGCTCTTTCTGAAACACGCATTGTATTGGTCGAATTGAAAATTCGTGATTTATTTTGAGCTCTCTAAAGCTTGCATTTTATCGGTGGATTTGAGCACGAGTGCTTTATTTTACACTCGCTGAAGCTCGCATTTTATCGGCCGACTTCAGCACGAACGGTTTATTTTACGTTCGCTAAAGCTCGCATTTTATCAGTCGAACTGAGCATTCGTTACTTTTTTCGCGCTCGCTAGAGCTTGCATTTTACTGGTAGACCTGACCACTCCTTTTTTATGGCACAAGCTAAGGCTCGCATTTATAGTTCGAACTCAACACTCGTGATTTATTTTGCACTCGCTAAAACTCGCATTGGATAGTTCGCACTCGGCACTCGTGATTTATTTTGCATAACGGGAGGCCAGGTATAATGTAATCTCTGTATCAGCACGCACATGTCAATCGCCTATGTGGTTTATCATTTCTTCGTGATGGTCATTCACGTCATTGTGAATTCTGACAACCACTCTTCGGCGATTGTTGTAATCTCAATAATGTGTGTAGTAATAAATGGCGAACCAAACAAATCTAAAATTAACCCCCATGTCGCGAGTGATTACACAATTTGCTTCTGAAACAACGGTACATCTATCGACATTCACATGAAGTAAATAATATAAATGATACAAATGTTGGTGATCTAGAAGGAAACATCAGCGATATTTTACATAATAGTACAGCAACAACTTTAGTTAAATTAATTTGTCATACTCCTATCGAAAAAAGCCGTAATATGTGTACAATTGAATTAAGTTTAAAGTTGTTGCTTAGTTGTTGGTGTTGTTCTTGTTGTTGTTGTTGTTGCAGTTGTTGTTGTTGATGTTGCTGATGGTGTTGCTGTTATTGCAGTTGTTGATGTTGTTGATGTTGTTAATGTTGTTGATGTTGTGTTGTTGTTAATGTGATGTTGCTGCTGCTGTTGTTGCTGCTGCTGTTGTTCCTGTTTCAGTTGTTGTTGTTGTTCTCGTCGTTCTTGATGTTGTTGTTGATGTTTTTGATGTTGTTGTAGATATTCTTGCTGTTGTTTTAGTTGAGGAGGTGGGGGAGCGGTGTCTCCAATCACCAAAATGTTACATTTTATATACATTAGACAAAATTCATTCATTCATTGCGCTAATGGATGTCAATAGGACCGTAGCACACATGACTAACAGAGACATAAGTTCTCATGAGCTCCTGCTACTGTGGTTCTCATGAGCTCCTGCTACTGCGGTGCTCATGAGGGTTTATGTATCTTGCAGCTAGGTAACGTAAGGCGTTGAATATTTCAGCCACACCACAATTAAACACTCTCTCCACTCAGCGTGTCTTCCCATTTCTGATATGAATATATAGTGTCTGTCGGCCAGCAGACAAGTACGTATCTCAACTCATGGTGTGCCAACTTACTTACTTACTTACGCCTGTCACCCCTACCCGGGTATAGGCCGTCGACGAGAGACCTCCAGCGACTCCTGTCCTGTGCTTCTCCTTCGGTTTTACTCCAGGTGGTTCCCAGTCTCTTGATGTCTGCTTGGAGGTCTCGACGCCAGGAGTTTCTCGGCCTACCTCTTTTCCTCTTTCCCTGGGGATTCCATGACAATGCCTGCCTAGTGATACTGGAAGCTGGCTTTCTCAGACTGTGACCAATCCATCCCCATCTTCTTCGCCCAATTTCATTCTCTGCTGTTATCTGCTCTGTTCTCTCCCAGAGTCTGATGTTGCTGATTTTCTCTGGCCAGTGGATTTTCAAAATTCTTCTAAGGCAACTGTTTATGAAGACCTGTACTCTGTTGACAGTGGTTTTTGTCAATCTCCAAGGTCAAACCAAATCCCCAAATTATGGGGTTGTCCTCTGAAGACTATTAAAATCCAGGAGAGAGATCAGCCATAATAGTCCAAGAATAGCTTGGCGCCTATGGTTAGCAGGGAAGGGGGGGGGGAGTTAAGAACACTTTATTTTCTGGACCAGGTCGCTTTGATTTGCCCCTTTCTGATTATTGATTATGTTAGCTATTAATCGTTTATATTGCCTTGGAACAGATCGATTTAATATGCCCCTTTTTGCTATGAATATCAAGTAACTGTCTTAGAGAAAATATCTACAGACTACGTTCATATGTACACGCTAATAACACTTTATTTTATGGAGCAGGTCGCTTTAATTTGTCCCTCTCTGATATGAAAATAAAGTGACAGTCTTTACACAAAATATATACAGACTACTCTCGCGTGTGCTTGTTAATAACCCAGTCCGCAAAAGGACACCGGGCCGACGTTGGCAGCCGTTGGCCCGGTGGCCTTTTGCGCATTGGGAAGCCTTTAGCTTTTGGAGTGGGCCGCTTTAATTTGTCTCTCTCTGATATGATTATAAAGTGGCTGTCATCAGACAGAATATCTATAGACTCCGCTCGCGTGTGGTCTTGTGTGATTGTCCACCGGCTTGCCAGTGTTACTACTGGGTCACTGCAAACAAGAGTGGGACATTTGTCTGGACAATGTAGACAAGCGATGCTGGACTTGACAAAGCGGTATTCAGCTGTGACTGATAAATTCACATTCTTCTACCTTTAACGCCTGACAATTCGCTTCGGGACAAACCCGAGCACCTGCACGAGGCATAATCCCTCATGAGCCCCCGCAGTCGCGGGGGCTCACGAGGATTTATGTCTCCTGTTAGCTCTATGTTCTTTCTACCTACTTTTAGTCCCATTTGACATCAGCTTAAAGACCCATTACCGCCGTAACTGTTCCAAGAAACACTTCTGTAACAGATAGTTATGAAACGCTACACACAGGTCTAACTATGGTTCATTTAGACACAGGGCAATCCAGTTCAGCATAAGTCGTCTTTATATCAAGTAACCAGACAATGACTCCGCTACGTTCTAGAAATACAACACTTTCAGTGAGAGAAACAGCTAAAAATAGACTGACACGCTAACAACAGCGCAGAATAAATATAAAGTGCGATTACGCGTGTGCTTTTGCTGCGTGTCAAAACTGGTCTTTAAATTCATTAGGTGGGTCGACAAGACATAACAAACACAACTGGTGCTGAAATGTGTCTTCGTATTATGTGTACTGGTACTTTAATCACTCCAATGTCGGTCAGCGTGAATTTGTTTCAGACGCGAAACTCCTGATTACTGTCGCGAGCGGGTTAACCCCTTTGGGTGTCGGCAGCGGTTTTAGTCGCGATGATTCCTGCAGGAATCATCGCGACTAAAACCGCTACCGACACCCAAAGAGTGGTTTCTACCTTCAAGCTATTCCCCTTTTCAACAGTAATATCAGTAGACAGTCTGTCAACGTTCTTTAGTACTAGCCTATTTAGTAGTTCACTGCAACATTGCTGACATCAGAAGCATATGGGACATAAACCATAAGTGTTTTTGTTGTTGTTGTTGTTGTTGTTGTTTTGTCAGGAGTGTTACAAAGGTACCGGAACGTCTGTTACAGTTCATCTCTTTAACTGACAGACATTCAGTTTATTTAATTAATTGAATGCATGAATGATGATGTCATGTGTTGTATGGGCAGACAGTGAGGGATTAATAAAGTATTGTTGTGTTGTATTGTATTGCATTGCATTGCATTGTATTTGCGTTGCACTGCATTGTATTGTATTGTATTGCATTGCATTGCATTGCATTGTATTGTATTGTATTGTATTGTAATGTATTGTATTGTATTGTATTGTATTGTAATAAAGTGTCTGTTGGTATGCCTTGTCTGGCCATCTGTCTTCTCTTATCTTTCAATGTCTCAGGCCCCACCCGACGGATGTACGCTCGCGTGGGTCTCAAGATTCAATAGATACTTCGTGAAACTGATGGATTAGTTCTGAGTTTAACGTCCACGGCACCGGAGTGATGATCAATGCACGGCCCTAAAGAAGCGGGATGTGGGGGAAGGGGGTGGTAGGGCAGGGCAAGATATCGGCTGGGGAGTGCGACCTGAACACTGATCAGTTCAGGTACACTGCCACCGTGCCAAGTTTATTTTTCCGGGGCTTTTTCAACGGGCACGCTGGGTGGCCGAAGAGGTGGCGGGTTTCGAGGGGGGAGGGGGGGAGGGGAGGAGGTGGGGGGGGGGGGGTGACGAACGAGAGGACGCTAGAAGACACTTCAAGTTATAACATATTATACCCAAGGACCGAAATCCTCAAATTTTGAAGATGCCCTCTGAAGGACTGTTAGTACAAACCTAGAGACTGATCGAGATGATAGTTTAAGGGTGGTTTCCAGAACAGACTGGCACCTACGGGCGCCAAGCTATTCTCTCACCACCCTTGAATTTTTGTGCTATATCCATGTCTTGCTGTGGTGTGTCGGGGCTGAATGAGTTAAGTGTCTGGTTATAGTGTCATCACTGTTCTTGAGAATGATTAATTGTCATGACAACATCCGCTATAAAATCTTGTCCACCTTTTGCAATCCTGTTACGTCTGATCGAGGCGTAGGCTCTCACAACGCCCCGTTGTTGCAAGGTGTCATGTGAATCTATACCATGTACTAGCAAGGTGTGGTGTCAAACTCTGTGTTCCTAACAGAATGTCTATAGGCTGCAGGCGGGGTCAGTTGCTTGAGTGAGCTTAGTCCTGCGCCAGCGTCTGCACAAGCATATTTAGTCCTGTGCAACCCACACGCACACTTAGACCTGCGCCAACCCCCTAAGCAAGGTGCTCCGCTATAGCGGAGCACCTTGCTTAGTGGGTTGGCGCAGGACTAAGCTCACTCATGCAACTGGCCTAACAGGGCTTTATGAGGATCTACCTACTCACGCACGCACGCACGCACACACACACACACACACACACACACACACACACACACACACACACACACACACACACACACACACACACACACACACACACACACACACACATGCTCGCGATCGCACGCACGCACAGACGCGCGCTTGCGGGCGCGCGCACACACACACACACACACACACAGACACACACACACACACAGTCACGCACACAAGCACGCACAAACACACATACACACACGCACTCAGGCATATACACAAACGCATGCACGCACGCATACACACGCACACGCGCGCACACACATTGTCACGCACGCACGCATGCACGCACGCACACAATACACACACACACACGCATCCGCACGCTTTCACGCACGCACACAACACACACACACACACACACACACACACACGCACGCACACACACACACACACACACACACACACACACACACACACACACACACACACACACACACACTGACACTAACACGTTTGACACAGCGTCTCTCAAATCGACACCATAGCAACGCCCAAGGGAGGTAAGTTATACGAGGGCGATCACGTATTGATGAAGAAACCTTGTGTCCAAGTCTGGCCGCAGAAAGGCGGTGAGGAACCGTATACCCAAAGCTGTACGAAGCATCACGGCCTGCTCAGCTGCGTTCTGTCTTTGCGACTGCCGAAGTATAAAACTGCCAAAGTGTGCCTTGTGTCCTTTAATCAAGACATGTCCTCTCATTGCAGCCGAAACTCTGGAACTCAGACTGTGTTTCAGGTAAACTTCGATTATTCAACGCCAAAATAAGATCCCTCTCTTTCCCAGAAGCATGGATTCAAAGTGGTGTCAGCAAGAGGCGCAGATCCTCATGAGCCCCCGCAACTGCGGGGGCTCATGAAGATCTGCGCCTCTTGTAGTTGGGCAGTGTCCAGATTTTTTCGGCACTTAACGGCCAAAATTTGCATTTGAAGTCTGCATCACAAGTCTCCGTTCCTAAAGAGTCAGTATTTTGTACGAAGTGTCTTCGTGTCGAACGTAGATTCTAAACGCTACCTTTCCTTAAACACCAATAATCCCATGTAAATATGACCAGCTGGTTCGAAGCAGTTCGTGCGAGCCATTTCTATGATTGTGTGTTCCAATTTGTCCAACGCGGCACCCAATTTCGTATCCGACTGCGTGATTTCTTATTCGCTCATGGGAGCAATTTTTTTTTTTTTTTTTTTTGCATGTCAAATGTGTTCAAAAATATGACGTAAATTGTGTCATCTGACGCAAGTTCTCGCGCCGTTCTGATTTTTTGCGTCATATCAGTGGTTCCCAGTGGGCGGTCCGTGGCGCAGTGGTTAAGGCGCCTGCCACCAATGCCAAAGGTGCGCGGTTCGATACCGGGTTCCGGCGTTGGACTTTT
>BTPG01000002.1:23786141-23851141 GCA_036245525.1 Semisulcospira habei | reverse complement strand
AGGGACCTCAGCACTCTGTACAAGGTCACCAGGACCCTCTCAACCAAAAAGACGAACGTGGACAAACCAGTTAAAGACAGAGAAGGAAACCCCATCAGCAAAGAGCAAGACCAAAGATAACGATGGGCTGAACACTTTGGGGAACTTTTAAATCAACCCCCACCGTCAGTGAGACCAGACATCCCCCCTGCAAACGCACCGCTCAAAGTCAACACCAACCCTCCCGCGAAAGCAGAAATCCTAAAAGCCTTGAAGACCCTGAAAATCGGGAAAGCAGCCGGCCCAGATGGAATTCCGCGAGAGGCGCTCAAGGTAGACCTTTCAGTCACAGTCAACATGCTGCTGCCTCTACTGCAGAAGGTCTGGAGGGAAGGAATAGTACCAGCACAGTGGAAAAAGGGACACCTGGTAAAACTTCCCAAGAAAGGAGACCTAGGATCCTGCAAGAACTGGCGCGGCATCATGCTACTGTCAGTACCTGGCAAAGTACTGACCCGCATTATCCTCGACCGGCTGAAAGATGCAGTGGACGAAAAACTTAGACCAGAACAAGCTGGCTTCAGGAAAGACAAGTCGTGTACAGACCAAATAGCAACGCTCCGAATCATCATCGAACAATCCTTGGAGTGGCAGTCGACGCTGTACCTCAACTTCATCGACTTTCGCCAAGCGTTCGATAGTGTAGACAGAGAAACCATCTGGCAGCTCCTCCACCACTATGGAATCCCTCAAAGCTTCATTACCCTGATCCAGCAACTTTATGAAGGCGCCACCTGCCAAGTTATCCACAATGGCAAACTGACAGAAGACTTTGAGGTGAAAACAGGAGTCCGACAAGGATGCATGCTCTCCCCAATGATCTTCCTGTTAGTGGTCGACTGGGTGATGAGACAGGCAACTAAAGCAGGAAAAACAGGAATCCAATGGTCCATGAATCAGTTTCTTGAGGACCTGGACTTTGCGGACGACTTGTGCCTGATGTCCCAGAAATACCAACATATGCAACAGAAAACAGATAACCTGGCCCAAGAAGCATCCCAGACTGGACTGCAAATCAACCTGGAAAAGTCAGAAACCATGACCTTGTTCAAGAAGCAGCAGAAGCTAATCACCCTTGGAGACAGCGAGCTGAAAGAAGTTACCTCTTTCACTTACCTGGGCAGCATTGTATCAGCAACAGGTGGTTCTGACGAAGACATTAAAGCCAGAATCGGGAAAGCGAGATACGCCTTCATTACCCTGAGACCAGTCTGGAGGTCAACATCTCTGTCTGTCCGCAACAAGCTACGAATTTTTAACAGCAACGTTAAGTCTGTCCTCCTCTATGGCTCAGAGACCTGGAGAGTCACCAACACCCTAACCAACAAGATCCAAGTATTCGTCAACGGCTGCCTTCGCAACATACTGAAGATCAGGTGGACAGACAAAATAAAGAATACCGATTTGTGGCAGCGGACAAACCAAGATCCCATCGACCAGCAGATTGCCAGGCGGAAATGGCGATGGATAGGACACACCCTGCGGAAACACCCACAGGACATCACCCGGCAAGCTTTGCAGTGGAACCCCCAAGGAAAGAGACGGGTCGGTCGCCCTAAGACCACCTGGAGGCGATCCTGTGAAGAAGAAATGAAGAGCTGCAACCTGTCGTGGGGTGAACTGAAAAAGGCTGCCCAGAACCGAGTGCGCTGGAGGACTGTTGCAGAGGCCCTTTGTTCCACGAGGAATCCAAGGAATTAAGCAAGTAAGCAAGCAGAGGAAAATTACAAATCCTGACCCTTACTTTGTCGCAGTGTGTGCCAGCGTGTGTTGTACTGTCAAAACCTGTCGAAGCGACCGCCTGCAAGATGTGACCATCTGCCCTTAAGCAGCCTACCCGTTTTTTTGGAGCCGCATAGGTTTCTCTTTGTTACTTATATGTAACGAGACTAAATGCCTATAAACCGTAGTAACCGCCTTATATCGTTGTACAGGCCTTGAAGTAGTCATCGTACACAGTTTGGCTTTTAACCCGTTCAGTGTCGAGAATATGAAAAACACCACCCAACCGCGAGAGGCATAGATCCTCATGAGCCTCTGCAATTACGGGGGGCTCATGAGGATCTATGCCTCTCGCTGACAGCATTTTGAATCCACCTTCCTGGGACAGCTAGGGATGTTTGGTGATCAGATAACTAAGACTGCAGAAAGACAGTCTGCGTAAGCTGGCATTCAACGGGTTAAGTTTGAATCGACAAAAATACTAGATTAACACCTTATGTCTGAGAGAAATCAAAACTTGATAAAAGACTGACAACAGCATGCTCGTTCGATCCGCCTCGGGTACAACACCAGGTTGGGTGTCATTTCAACGAACCTCCTCATAGCCTCACACATTTCAGCATACGCATCTTTTGGCAAAATACATCCCACTTCATCCGCCGCAAAATGACAGAATCTCTTTTCGCGGACAGGCTTGGCACGTAGCATCCCCGTGGTTTGAACATTCGACCCTTGGGATGTATGCTTGAGCTGATGGGTGGTTGGTGCCAGACTTGATCTCACTGCTCATACTTGATGCTACCTTTGATACTTGAAGCTACCGTTGCACTGATTAGTGTGTGTGTGTGTGTGTGTGTGTGTGTGTGTGTGTGTGTGTGTGTGTGTGTGTGTGTGTGTGTGTGTGTGTGTGTGTGTGTGTGTGTGTGTGTGTGGGTGTGTGTGTGGGTGTCTATATGTATGCATGCACGTGAGCGGCAGCAGGCACGAGTAAATGCAAATGTATCCAGTGACGTGAATGTATGTAGACGTAAGTTTTGTGCTACGTGTTTTGTGCATGTATATTTGCGTCATTTTTTTGTTACGTCATTCTGAATTTTTCTCTATACAGGACGACGTCTTTTCTTTCTATCATGTGTTCTTTTCTGTTGTACATTGTTTCCATATCACCCAGAAGAAGGATCTTTTGATTAAAACGTCGTGTTCCATGTACCTAATTTAAAAGGTTTCCAGCCTCTATTTTCTGTTTTCCTTTCACATGTTTTTCCTGTTGGTTTTCAAGGGTGAAAACTGTATCATCAAGACAATGGTGACAGGAAACACTTGAGAGTTTGCCTGGAGGCCGGAATGATATCGCAAAGGTAAGCATCCCATTGCTTTCGTTTTTTAACACATTCATCCATTAACCCTATCAGGGCTACGAACATTTGAACACCGCATGACTTGCTTGCTCCACCTGCGTGAGGATATCTGTATGACGTGTTCAGGAGACCACTTGTTGATAGTAATTAACCCTATGGCTGTCGGTAGCGGTTTTTGTCGCGACGATTCCGGCAGGAATCGTCGCAACAAAAACCGCAAACGACAGCCAAAGGGTTAACCGCCTTACCCCGTTGTACAGGTCTTGTAGTAGTCATCCTGCGCAGTTTTGGCTTTAACCCATTCAGTGCTGAAATATGTCATTCTTTCTGGTTTCTTTGTTGTTGTTGTTATATTGTTGTTGTTATTAGTATTCTTGCTGTTTATTGGTATTGTTGCTGTTGTTGTTATTGATAGTGTTGTTGTTGTTTATATTGTTGTTGTTTATTAGTATTCTTGCTGTTGTTGTTATTGATACTGTTGTTGTTGTTGTTGTTGTTGATTATAATTGTTGTTGTTGCTGTTTTTTGTCAGTTGTTATTAGTATTCTTGCTGTTTATTAATATTGTTGCTGTTGTTATTGATAGTTTTGTTGTTGTTTATATTGTTGTTGTTTATTAGTATTCTTGCTGTTGTTGTTATTGATACTGTTGTTGTTGTTGTTGTTGATTATAATTGTTGTTGTTGCTGTTTTTGGTCAGTTGTCCCGCAGAATTATTTGTTTACTTTTGCTATATCCGGAATCTTCAGACATCTCCTACTTCAGACAAATATCCAATTTTTACTCACCTCCAACTTCGATATCAGCGGACTCGAGTGTGTGCTTAAAGTATCCGTACCCATAAATTTAAAGATACATTTCAGCACCGTTTGTGTTTGTTATGCCTTGTCGACACACCTAATGAACTTTAACAGCAGTTCGGACACGCAGCAAAAGCGCACGCGTTATCGCATTAATTGACTGCACAGCCGTCAGCGTGTCAATCTATTGTTAGCTATTTCTCGTAATGAAAGCTTTGTATTTATTTTTTTTTTTAAAAGAGTGGAGTCATAGACAGGTTACTTCATATAGAGACGACGTGTGCTGAACCGGATTGTCCTGTGTCTAAATGAACCATAGCTAGACCTGTGTGTAGCGTTTCGAAAGCATCTGCTACAGAAGTGTATCTTTGAATAGTTACGGCGGTAGTGGGCTTTAATGCACATAAAATATGTTTCTTTTCTGATTCTGCCTAAATTACCTTCAAGCGCCACGAGCCGGAACGAAAACGGGGAGCTGGGTGCCTAGGTGATAGAGCGTTCGGCTCTCGTTAGAAAGGTCAGTGTTCAAATCCAGCCGGAGTCAAAATTTGTTCAGACCCTATTCGGTGCGCAGTCTTTGAAATCACCTTCGTGATGGACACAGGAGCGTTAACTCATTCAGCCCCGACACACCACAGCAAGACGTGGATCGAGCATGACAGTTCAAGGGTGGTGCCAGAATAGCTCGGCGCCCATAGGCGCCGAGCTATTCTGGCACCACCCTTGAACTATCACGCTCGATCTGTCTCTGACACTCATAGTACAGTGTTCATAGGGCAGTTACAGAATTTGTGGATTTCGGTCCTGGTGTAGGATATGTTAAGTAAGCCCTAATCGTTTAACGTTTTGACTCCAACAGGCGCGCTCCAGTAAAAACAGTAGCTTTTTTTTAATAGCGGCAGGTCTGACCTATTTGAAACGAGCCGGCTTCAGAGGCTTGAACCGCAAGTCAATACTACACTAGAAAGAAGGATGTCCCAAATTAGGTTGCGTCCCCTGAGAGTCGGAACATCCATGCAGAAACACATACGACGTTCAGTTGGATCGATGCGGTAGCTTCCCCTAAAGCAGGGAACAAATTAATTAATAGGCAGGTGTCTTCCGCGCAGCTGAGTCCTTCACTGCCGAGGGAAAAACCAACCTGGATCAGGCTGCAAGAGGAATAGATCCTCATGAGCCCCCGCGACTGCGGGGGCTTATGAGGATCTATGCCTCTTGCTGAGACCACTTTGTGTTCATGTCTTTTGAAACAAAATATACGTAATGAGGCGCTACCACTGGAAACGTATATTGTCCCTGAAATTGTCGTTCACTCAAAATGCAACCAAAAACCACAAACGTCCAAAGTAACATAGATGCGAATCGGTCTCAGCAAGATACATGGGTCCTGATGAGCCCCCGCCACTGTCTCTTGCATTTAGTTCGTGTTGACTTTTTCACAAACTGGAAGGAGTTAATTTACGGAGGAGTTTTAGAGGTGTGAATGAAGGGCACTCCTTACTCCAGCGATCGAGAGGCAAGATTTTCACAAGCATTGACGGCCGCAGAGAATGAGGATAACACATACATGTATGAGATGTTGTCTCTTAAGACGAAAGGCTATGACTTAACCGCAATGACCGTGATCTGCGTGTTTTAGTAGCCTGACCTACTTCTGACTTTGGGATAGCGTCTATTTATTGGTCAACGAAGTGGGTCAATTTGTACGTCATTTTCAACAGCCGGTATCAGCTGTCATCGTCCTTGGCCTATTTTTAGTCCCACGCTACACCAACAAAATCTCGCTGCAATAACTTGACACATTCTCCCCCAGGACCGAAATCCCGAAATGTTCCGGTTGCCCTCTGAAGGACTGTATTACAGTTCTAGAGACAGATCGAGCATGCTAGTTCAAGGATGGTGCCAGAATAGCTTTGCGCCGTAGGCGCAAAGCTATTCTGGCACCACCCTTGAACTATCATGCTTGACCATGCCTTGCTGTGGTGTGTCGGGGCTGAATGAGATAAAAAAAAAAAAAAAGGACAGCTTGTTGGTAGTTTCTGACGTGGAAAAGTTTCACGCCACCGGCCACTGTATTAGTGTAAGTTTCTACTCATATGCTTTTTTATAGGCATCAGGGACAGAAGTTACGGGCATCATTACAGTCTGGGGATGACACTTTTTTAATTAGGTACTACATTTGGGGTCTACGTTACACTTCGGGAGACAAATCGACCATGATGGTTCAAGGGTGGTGTCAATAGCTTGGCGCCTACAGGCTCCAAGCTATTCTGACAACACTCTTGAACTATCGCGGTCGACCCACATCCTGTAGTAGGATGTCAGGGTTTTGGGGTTAAGTACAAGGAATATGTAGCTAGACATGACGTCATTTCTTTCTTGTTACTTCTTTGCTAGAATTTCTGCCCCGCACGCCAAAAACGTCATGTGCATGCTCCGGAATGTGATCCGACCAGCCCCATATCAAAGCCTACCGTATTTTTTATATACGATAGACAAAAACGTGACTTTTAGCAGCATAAAAAATGTTATCATTGACAAAGTGGAATATGCATCTTTAATGTGATTTGGGCACTCGCGGCATTAGATATCCGTTGAGCTCTTCGGGTACTCTCGACATTAAATATGTTCCGATAGGATGAAAATTTCATGTTCGCATTCTTCTTTGCTGTCCTTTGCGCCTTCGCAACATTTAAGGTCGTTTGACATAGTAGCGCACAACGTTTTTTTCAAAGATGTATTAGAAAAGAACCACATTTTTATACCAATCTTAGAACAAATATCGTTCAGGGCTAGTTTACCTAATACGACCTATATTTCAAGAAACTCGAACAATGTGTCAATTTTGCTGTACCGTCGTAAAAAAAAAAAAAATCAGATTAAAAAAAATGAAATGACTGATTTTACATCCCTAAATGTGCCCCACATACATTCAGCCCAGTATAAGAAAGATCCATTTTCACGTGAATGAGTAAGTTGACCAAATTTGCAAACCTGAGACAGTGCAGACAAACTTAACTCATTCTGCCCGCGACACACCACAGCAAGATATGGCTCGAGCATGATAGTTCAAGGGTGGTGGCAGAATAGCTTGGCGCCTATAGGCGCCAAGCTATTCAGGCACCACCCTTGAGCTATCATGGTCGAGCTGTCTCCTGAATTGTAAAGCAGTACTCAGAAGATAACACCAAAATGTGGGTATTTCTTACCTCGGGCACAATGAGTTAAAGTCTGCATGCTTGATCTCGATATGGCCGGTTTCCCGCCGGAGGCTCTATTAGGGTATTGGCAGTGGCTCACAATATTTTACGACTGTACTGAAAAATCAACAAATCATAGGACTTACGTCAAAATAGCTCGTATTAGGTCAATTGAAAGGAGTCCTCGGCAAGCATGGCGTTGGGAACTGCAATGACAATGGTCGCCTACTGTTGGAGCTCTGTGCAGAGCAGCAACTTGTCATCACCAACACTACTTTCCAGCAAAAGGACAGCACTGGCACCTTATCGACCATGTCCTAGTGCGTCAGAGGGACCGCAGTGACGTCCTCCTCACCAGAGTGATGCCCAGCGCAGAGTGCCACACTGACCACCGCCTTGTTCGCTACAAACTCAGGCTCCGCCTCAAGCTGAAACCCAAGAAAGGGGGTCCCCCCAAGGAAAAGCTTGATGTTGCCAGCCTTCAGCGTGACGACAAGAAAGCTGCCCTTCAGGCCGATTTACAGCGCATGCTCAAAGACACAGTTGATCCAGCAGACTCCTCCCCTGAAACACTCTGGGAACAACTGAAAACTGCTATTGTAAAGTCCTCTGTGGAAGTCTTGGGCTTTGCTAGAAAGAGGAACAAAGACTGGTTTGACGAAAACGACGTAGAGATCCAGGAACTTCTAGCAGAAAAAAGAGCCGCCCACCAGGCCCACCTAGCCCAGCCTTCCTGCCCTGTGAAGAAGTCTGCCTTCCGCCTCATCTGCAGCAGTCTCCAGCTCAAGCTTAGAGAGCTCCAGAACGAGTGGTGGTCCAGACTCGCACAGAGGACCCAGCTCTGCGCTGACAACGGTGACTACAGGGGCTTCTACGAAGCACTGAAGCAGTGTATGGCCCTAGGCACCTGGTACAAAGTCCCCTGCGAAGCGCTGATGGACAGGCACTCCTCACAGATAATACCTCCATCTTGAACCGCTGGTCGGAATACTTTCAGGACCTCTTCGGCGCTGAACGCACTGTTCAAGAAACAGTCATCCTCCAAATCCCACACCTTCCACTAAAGGTTGAATTGGACGAACCGCCCACCGCCGAAGAAACCCTCACAGCCATCCACCAGCTCAAGAGTGGCAAAGCAGCAGGCATTGACGGAATCCCGCCAGAGATCTGGAAACATGGAGGCCCAGCACTGCACAACAAGCTCCACGACCTCTTTCTCTGCTGCTGGGAAAAAGGAACACTACCAAAGGATCTCCGTGATGCAGTCATCATCACCCTGTACAAGAACAAAGGAGAGAAGTCTGCCTGCTCTAATTATCGTGGAATTACCCTGCTGTCCATTGCCGGGAAAATTCTCGCAAGGTTGCTTCTGAATCGGCTGGTACCTGCCATCGCTGAAGACCACCTCTAAGAGGGCCAGTGTGGCTTCAGAGCCAACAGGAGTACCACCGACATGGTCTTTGTGCTGAGACAGCTTCAGGAGAAGTGCCGCGAGCAGAACAAAGGGCTGTACGTAACGTTTGTCGACCTAACAAAAGCGTTTGACACTGTGAGCAGGCAAGGTATGTAGCAGATCCTGGAGCGACTAGGTTGTCCCCCAAAGTTCCTCAACATGATCGTCCAGCTCCACGAGGATCAGCAAGGCCAGGTCAGACTAAACAGTGACCTCTCAGAACCATTCCCCATTCGCAACGACGTGAAGCAAGGCTGCGTGCTGGCACCGACCCTCTTCACCATCTTCTTCAGCATGATGTTCAAGCAGGCCACAGTGGACCTCGACGATGACGACGCAGTGTACATCAGGTATCGTCTCGATGGCAGCCTGTTCAACCTCAGACGACTGCAGGCCCACACGAAAACCCTAGACCAACTGATTCGTGAGCTGCTCTTCGCTGATGACGCTGCCCTCGTTGCACACACAGAGCCTTGCAGCGCATTACGTCCTGCTTCGCAGATGCTGCCCAGCTCTTTGGACTTGAGGTCATTCTGAAAAAGACAGAGGTCCTTCTTCAGCCGGCACCCAAGGAAGAGCATCGCCCTCCCCACATCACCATCGGCGAGTCCGAACTGAAGTCTGTACACCAGTTTACCTACCTTGGCTGCATCATCACGTCAGACGCCAAGCTGGACAAGGAGCTGGACAACAGGCTGGCAAAAGCGAACAGTGCTTTCGGGCGACTATTCAAGCGGGTGTGGCACAATCAACAGCTGAAAAAAGGCACCAAGATCAGCGTGTACAGAGCTGTCGTCCTCACCACCCTGCTGTACGGTTCCGAGTCCTGGGCCCTCTACCGCAGCCAACTACGACTCCTCGAACGCTTTCACCAGCGCTGCCTGCGTACCATCCTCAGCATTCACTGGAGTGACTATGTCACCAACGTCGAGGTCCTTGAACAGGCGGAAACTGTGAGCATCGAGGCTTTGCTGCTGCGGACACAGCTTCGCTGGGCGGGGCACGTCTCCAGGATGGAGGATCATCGCCTACCCAAGATCACTCTGTTCGGCGAGCTCGCCACTGGACACCGAGACAGAGGGGCACCAAAGAAGAGATACAAAGACGGTCTCAAGAAGTCACTTAGTGCCTGCCAAATCGACCACCGCCAGTGGTCTTCGCTTGCTGCGGACCGTGACACCTGGCGCTCCACCATTCACAAGGCAGCCGTCTCCTTTGAGGACTCTCGCAGAGCTAACCGTAAGGACAAGCGGCTCAGAAGAAAAAACAGAGTTGTCGTAACTCAGAACCCTGACCAGACCTTCCCCTGCAGCCACTGCGGTCGAACCTGCCTGTCCCGGATTGGCCTCCGCAGCCACGAAAATGCCTGCAGACGACGTGGGCAAGCCCTATAGAATCTTCGTTCGCGAAGTCAAGCCAAGTGTAGTGTAGAGTGTAGTTCAATTGGCACTAAATGATGTTTGTTCTTAAAGTGGTGCAGAAAAGTATTCACCAGACGGAGTAATTTGAAATAAACAGTGTGCGCTCCAACGTCAAACGAGTTATAACTATGCTTTTAAAGGCCCACTACTGCCGTAACTGAGTGAGTATAGATTGCTTTACGTCCCGCAAGCGACAAAGGCCTTCTCAGGACGTGCCTGCGCTAAAATGAAGAAAAGAACTGCAAGAAGCGCAGACAGGAGGGAGAATTTCAAAAGAAAAATACAGATGAATGGACCAGAAAGACAGAAATACAAACCCCCAAAAGAGTAGAACCCACCTTGCAGGGGTTAGACAAGATGACCCTAGGAACTATAAAGTAGACAACCCCACCAAGGTCCCTTAGGGCAGACCCGATGGGGGACCGCCGTAACTATTCATAGATACACTTCTGTAACAGATGGTTACGAAACGCTACACACAGATCTAGCTGTGGTTTATTTAGACACAGGACAATCCAGTTCAGCATACGTATTCATTGTCTCAAGTAATCTGACATTGACTCCACTCCATTCTAGAAATACAACGCTATCAGTGCGACAAACAACTAAATATAGACTAACGGCAGCGCTGAATAAATACGTGCGATTACGCGTGTGCTTTTGCTGCGTGTCCAAACTGCTGTAGGTGTGTCGACATGGCACAGCAAACCCAACATCCTTAGGATCGACCCTTGATAGTTCAAGGGTGATGCCAAAATAGCTTGGCGCCTATGGGCGCCAAGCTATTCTGGCATCACCCTTGAACTATCATGGTCGATCTGTGTCCTGCATTGCACTGCAGTCTTCAGAGGACAACGGCAAAATTTGGGGATTGTTAATGTGTCTTCAGATTTAGGCGTAATGGTACTTTAACAGCCGCGGCATGACTGGTGTCTTTCGCAACACAAGATATCCGTGTATGCTGATTTTGCGACCTTAGGAACATGAATTATAAGTTACAACATGGAATTCGTATCTTTAACAAGACGTAATGCACCATTAACCTTCTTGTGCGTGCGGCCACCAAAACTGTTAACAGTTTTCGTGGCCGAAGGCACAAGAGGGTTAATCTAATTTGGGCCTCACCCAGACTGATGTAGGCCCAACATCAAAGGCCGCTTAATTGCTTAAATGCAATGTAATACCATAATACGGATTTGCACCGACTCTTCCCTGGATTAACGGTCTGTGTGACAATAACGGCTTTATCGCGATGATTCCCGCAGGAATCATCGCGACTAAAAGCGCTACCGACAACCAAAGGGTTAACGGCGCATTGCCAGTCTTTTATATAAGCCGCTTTCATAAAACACTAGCCTTAGTAGCCTACATATGAAACAAGCTCGTAATATGATATATAATAATAATACGTGTGTAAATGTATCAGAGAGAGAGAGAGAGAGAGGAAAGAGAGAGAGAGAGAGAGAGAGAGAGAGAGAGAGAGAGAGAGAGAGAGAGAGAGAGAGAGAGAGAGAGAGAGAGAGAGAACTGATCTGAACTGAACTGAAACTTTATTTTGTAAGGATAAAGACAGTAGGCACGCAGGCCTTTTTACACGTCTGTCCTTGATTACATTTCGAATATAACATCAGGAAAGTTAACAAGACAAATACAATTACATTTTTAAAAGATAATAATAATAATAATAATAATAATAATAATAATAATAATAATAATAATAATAATAATAATAATAATAATAATAATAATAATAATATAATCATAATCATAGAATTAAAGACACACGGACATAAATTCAGTCAGATGTAAGGCAGCACAAGGGTAACGCATGATGTCTGTTATTCGGCACACACACACACACACACACACACACACACACACACACACACGCGCGCGCGCGCGCGAGAGAGAGAGAGAGAGAGAGAGAGAGAGAGAGAGAGAGAGAGAGAGAGAGAGAGAGAGAGAGAGAGAGAGAGAGAGAGAGAGAGAGTTAGTTAGTTAGTTAGTTATTTGGGTTTAACGCCGAGCAGGCGACTAAGGCCATCTCACGGCGGCGAGAGTGAGACAGAGAGTGAGAGACAGACAGACTGACAGACAGAGAGGGATGAAGGGAGAGAGCGAGAGAGAGCTCATTGTAGATGAAAGCCGTTTGCTTTATAGCACTTATGCCTGATTTAGTATATAATTTATTAGGTGTACGGCTACTTACAATTACATGTTCCATATATAATGAATAAACTCGTATTTTCTGATTACTGCCCTTTTTTTTCATGTCAGGTTCCTCCACACCCCATAAGGGGGCAAAGGAATGATAATGATTCTTGAACCTTGAAACTTGGAAAGGAGTTTTCTATCTCAACAATGGCGTTGTATGCGTAGGACAAACGCGTGACATGACACGTGACAAACACGTGATAAGACAAAGGGTTATAGAGTTTAAGTTCGTCATATTTAGTTACAACGTATTGAGCCCTCCACTACAGCAAAAAGCAAACACCATGCGCCAAATTGCAAGACGCACAGACCCTCATGAGTCCCCGCAGATGCGGGGACTCATGAGGTTCTGTGCCTCTTGCTAGGCCTACGCTATATCTGTTTTTCTTGGACATGATTTGTGCTCGCTGGGTAAATTGGGTCTAGCCTATCACGTAATATTTGCTAACGCCGTTTGACATCAGCGCGCACAACGTTCCGCGCCCTCCCGCCACCCCCCCTCCCCCACCCAAATATCTCTGCAAATAGACATTTTTCTGTAACACTTTAAGAACAAATATCATAAAGTGCATATTGTCCTAATATGTAATATTTTTACTGAACTCCTACGATTTGTCGATTTTGCTGTACAGTCGAAAATATTTGGTGAATTTATAAGGACAAACCATTTTCAATACCCTAAATAGAGCCCCGGCAGATTTCAATATCGAGGCCAAGCATTCAGACTTCCTGTGTGCATGCGCTGTTTCAGGTTTAAAAACTTGGCCAATTCACGTGAAAATGGGTCTTTCCTATGCTGGGCTTAATATATCTGGGGCACATTTAGGGATGTAAATTCAGTCATTTTATTGCAAAATTGCAAATGTTTACGACTGTACACAAAACTTAAGTTTCTTAAGTTTTGAGTACTGACAATTCTGCCAGCGCTAGCCTCACCTATCTGGTTTGTGAGTTAAGTTTCTTAAAAGTAAGTCGTATTAGGTCAACTGTCACTGAATGATATTTGTTCTAAGATTGGAATAGAAAAGTGTTTATTTGCGGAGATATTTGCGAACAACGTTGTGCGCCCCGATGTCAAACTCCGGTAACACTGTTAAAGGATCGTAAAGAAATTCTCCTCAAATGGAATAGTTGTAAGATATATACACTATCGACCCGCCTCGTGTAATTACAAGTGGGTTTTTTTTGGTCGTGTTTTGCGCATAATAAGTAGATTACATGAGATATGTCACTGTAGTTTGGGTGTTTTGGGGGTGTTGTTTTTGTGTGTGTGTGTGTTTTTTAATTTCAATTCTCTTTAACCCGTTCATTGCCGAGAAAATCTGAACACTGCCCAGCTTCAAGAGGTATAGATCCTCATGAACCCCCGCAGTTGCGGGGGCTCATGAGGATCTATGCCTCTTGCTGACACCACTATGAATCCATGTTCCTGGGTCATCGATTTGTTTTTTGTTGTTGTTGGGGGGGGGGGGGGGCGGGGGGTGGTTGATCTGCAATTAACGAAGATTGCAGAACGCACTTTAGGGATTTAAGATGACAGCCATGACGTGTATCTGTCAATCGCTTTCGATATATTGTCTTCATTCGTTTTCATTATTTCATTTTGTGGGTTTTTTTTTTCTCTCTCCTAGTGTCGTAAACACTGCCAGACGTATCACAGCAATTATTTTCAATACATTTTACCTCTTTTTTTTTTTTTTACTTGTTTTTTTTATTGGTCTCATCACAGGTCCCTAGAAAGCGGCTGAAAAAGTGATGTCCCTTGACGGCTCGGAGTCGCCAGGGGACATAATTCGTACAGTCGGTTTCCTGTGACCTGTTGTCACGTGTCTAGCGATGTTAGGTTGTGATAGGTTCTCGTCTGCATAAATGTACATTTGTAAAGTAATTCAATTTCCAATCAGAAAAGTGACATGTTTGCTGGGGTCGTATATTTTGTATACAAAAGTGCAGCAGCCTTTACTGAGGGTGTGCGTGCGTGTATTTACGTCCTCAGTAAGCAAAAGGTCCTCGGGTCCACGGCGGCCGCGGTGAGCCCGCGCACGGCCGTGCGCGGGCTCACCGCGACCGCCGTGGAGCCGAGGACCTTTTGCTACTGGGGACATGCATGGTTCAGTACGCTCTTGTCTGTTTCTCGCCAACAGTTGCATTCAGGCAGAAACTAACGACCACTTGTAATGATAAACTCGTTGCATTGTCTGTTCCGAGACTATTAACCCTTTGTGCATGCAGCCACCGTTGCTGTTTGACAGTACCGTTGGCTGCATGAGCAAAGGGGGTTTAACCTTACCAGTACTCAGGTCCGGCTATCAAAGTTTAAAAGTCGAGAGCACTTGACAACTACTTGAAGGAATTTGAACGCGGGCCCTTGTTTTCTGAGAGGTGCTTCAGTTTTTCATATCCGACCCTTAACCTTTCCGGGCGCCTCTTTGTGGAATCTCCACCCCATGCGTAAGAGCCGTTGACCTTTTTGTGTGTCGGCCGCCCCACCCACCACCGCTACCCCTGCCACCTTTACCCTTACCCCTATCCGTCCTCCCCCCCCCCCCCAGCCCCTGCTACCCACCTCTACCCACCCCAATCACACTGCTTTATCCGCCCTCCCCTCTTAAATAAATAAATTAAATAAATAATAATAACAATAATAATAATAATAATAATAAAAATATAACATAATATATAAATAAATAATAAATATCTAATGGTAATAATAATAATAATAAATATAAATATATATAAATATGAATAATTATGATATAAATAAAACATAATATAATAAATATATAAATAAACAATAAATAACAATAAATAACAATAAATAACAATAAATAAATAAATAAATAAAAAATCAGGCATTTCTCTTATTCTTCCTAGCCTCATTTTTACATCAATTCTGGTCTTTTCAAGTCCCTTCTATTGATAGTAGGGACTTTTTAGTTCGGGTGGCGTAGGAGCATACCCACGATGTCATAAGCAAGCAGGCCGCAAAATCTGACAAATAAAGTAACCAGATAAAAATTACGTCATTTTGATGATCCAATTTACTACCGCTGGGCCCCTAAGCTGGCTAGCCTGATGTCAAAAAAATGCGGTCGACGTCACCCACAGCGCTGTCAGTTATAACTAAAGTCGGACACAACAACTTTTTTTTTTTTTCTTTGAGTGCATGTAAATTACTTGCTCGCTACAAATTACAACAGACATAACAAACAAAAAGAGTATTCAGCTGAGCAAAATAATATGACAGGTGCGTTAAATTCGCTCTTCCTTTGTCAAAGATAGAGACCACCTCATAAAGGCCGTTATCTGACTAGATCAGAATTTCAGTATAAGACCTTAGCAGTCGGCGCAAGGAGAGGGCTATCCATCTGCAAGAGACATAAACACTCATGAGTCCCCGCGACGCGGGGACTCTCACGAGGGTTTATGTCTCTTACTTATGTCCGTTTTGCTGACCATTTACATGCGTGTGTGTGTGTGTGTGTGTGTGTGTGTGTGTGTGTGTGTGTGTGTGTGTGTGTGTGTGTGTGTGTGTGTGTGTGTGTGTGTGTGTTTATTTTCACTCGAATGTCTTCCAGTGTATATCGTGGTGGTTTCAGACGCGCGTTTCTTGATCACTGGCAGAGAACGGGTTAATATGAATTCGTAATATCTCCAGCATGTGAGACTAAATGAAAGCAGCTATGAAAGACAGCCACAAAAGTTTTTTCCCAGCACTATTCGACCTGCATTTTGGCATAGATTCTCATGAGTTCCGGGAGCAGCAAGGGCTCACGAGATTATATATACCGTCGTGCTGCTATGAGACCGGCACTCGTTTGCATTCTCATATGGAGACACTCATCTAAGCTTAATAAGCTTTTTACTGCCAATCGACGCATGTTCTGTTTTTGTAATCCGCAGTTGGAAATGGGACGTCAAACTTCCCTAGCCCGTCAAAGGAATATGTCAGCAAGCGAGCAAAAAGCATAGATCCTCATGAGCCCACTCCGCCTCGCCCACCCCCTTGCCTCTTGAAGTTCGGTGGTGTTCAGTTTTTCTTGGAAGTGAAGGGGTGCTTAACCCTTTGGCTGTCAGTAGACGTGAGCACAGGTTCTGAAAGAGGTACCATCGCATCACACAGTGAAATCTAGACAACCTCTCTGCAGAAGAAAAGCACGCACAAGCAAGAGGCATAGATCCTCATGAGCCCCCGCAGTCGCGGGGGCTCATGAGGATCTATGCCTCTTGCACTCGGGTGGGTGGTGTTCCCTGCCACTGAAGCGGTTAAGTCCTCCGCCCACAGAGAGTTCATAAAACTATTCATCTCGAGAGAGCGCACGTACATACAGGTCTCCACGGGAGAGCGTTTACACAGGCAGTATGCGTGTCACTTTAGACGTTGGGCACTTGAGATCCACAATGCAAGGGCGTTTTCAGTTGTCTGAGCGGCTCTCGATATCAGCTTAACCCCTTCGCTGCCAGCGATCAGTAAACCTAGCAAGTATGCCATGAAGGTTTAACCCCTTGGCCACCAGCGATCAGTAAAACCCGTGTTGCATGCAAAGTTTCAGTCTCAGTGGATGATTTCTTTTTTTTTTTCAATAAATTGCCGACCACTTTTCTGTCGGCGACCAGTGCAGGTAAGGTGCCCGTCTGGCGGATTTTTAATAACAATTTAACCTTCTCCCTGCCAGCGTATGTGTGTAAAGGGTTCTCATGAGCAGTATATTTTTTTCAGTAACAATTTTAACCGCTTTTGCGCCAACGACCAGGAAAACTGTGTGTGTCATGATTCCCCCCACGGTGTGTGCTGCGCCTAAGACATGAAACGTTATGTGCGGTCAACCCATTCTGCCCCAGGATCGAAATCTACAAATTTTGAAGTCGCCCTCTGAAGGACTGTATTACAATTCTTGAGACAGATCGAGCCAGAATAGCTTGGCGCCTATGGCACCCTCCTTGAACTATAATGTTCGATCCATGTCTTGCTGTGGTGTGTCGGGGCTGAATGAGGTAATTCAGTTTTATATGTTTACATTTACTTTCTTTTTTTTTTTTGTTTCTTTTTTTTTTTTTTTTTTTTGGGGGGGGGGAGGGAGGGGGGTGTGGTGGAGGGGGGGGGGCTGGGACGACAGATTTGGGTTTATTTATTTTGTTGGGGTTTTTTTTTTTGTTTTTGTTTTTCTTCTTTTTTTAGAGGGGGGGGGGGGGGGCGGGGGGAGGGGGGTGGTTGTTGCTTTTTATTTTCACAAGCAGCGCAGTCACGTCCTGAGAAAGCGATATTCAACCAACCGACCAGTAAAACTCTATGTCCCTTGATCTAACGCAGATTCACAGCTATGTTCCTCACGCACACGCACGCACACGCACACACACACACACACACGCACACACACGCGCGCGCACACACACACACACGCTCACACACACACGCTCACACACGCACAATGCATGACTCGAGCAAGAGGCACAGATCTTCATGAGCCCTCGCGAATGCGGGGGCTCATGAGGATCAGTGCATCTTGCAGTCGGGTGGTTAATGCTGACTGTGTGTTAATGGCAGCTAAACAGTTAACAGCAGCTACAAAAATGTTGCTATAAACGCTACAGGTATATTAGTGCCGCATTGCACGGACGCACTAAATTAGATTTTTTTTCCCATCTAGACCTTTCACATTCGCAGCTGTCTACAAAGAGCTAGATGGACAGTGGTTGTTCAAAGGTAGTCTCTGATTAAGCAAAGCTAATCTAGTACTGCACTTGAGATGTCATGATCCGCCTAACTCATTAGATTTCTACGTGACTGTTTCCGGTGATTCCAAAAAATGTCGCATTTCTTTTGCTCGTCAGTATTTTACCTGTGAATTACGACCTGATCACTGATCAGTTCGGGCGCACCGCAACTGCGCGAAGTTTTATTTCCCAGGATCTTTCAGGGAAATGCTAGAAAATAATTCGCCTATCTTTTTCATCTGGATTAAATGACGCGTGGGAGTTGCGTGTCGCTTAGCGTACGCGTGTACTGGCGTTAAATTAACAAAAGGGGACTCGAAGCCAACACAGCAAAGGTACTTAATATTGCATTTGATCAGAACAGAATCAGCTAGCAAAAACAATTTCAAAAATACTTTTTGCAAGCTGACTATGTTGTATTAAGATACAAAACGAGTCCCTGTGTTGTGTTATGTTGTTTTGTGTTGTGTTGTGTTGTGTTGTGTTGTGTTGTTGTGTTGTGCCTTTTTTGTGTTGTGTTGCTCGAATCGCTTTGCGTTGCGTTGTGTTGTGTTGCGTTGCATTGCGTTGCGTTTGTTGTGTTGAGTTGCGTTGCGTTGCGTTGTGTTGTGTTGCGTTGCGTTGTGTTGTGTTGCGTTGCGTTGCGTTTTGTTTTGTTTTGTTGCGTTTTGTTTTGTTTTGTTTTGTTTTGTTTTGTTTTGTTGCGTTGCGTTGCGTTGCTTTGTTGTGTTGTGTTGCGTTGTGTCGCGTTGCGTTGCGTTGTGTTGTGTTGTGTTGTGTTGCGTTGCGTTGCGTTGCGTTGCGTTGCGTTGACTTAGGGCACTCTTTCTGCTAGCTAATTCTGTTGTGTTTCAGCTATCAGAAAGAATTTCAAAATAACTTTCGGCAAGGTGATTTTGATGCGTTAAGATACAAAATGAGTCCTTGTTTTGTGTTGAACTCGGGCGCCCTTTTAATACATGGTAGTGGGTGTACGAGTATTTGCTATTGTTCGTATCTTGTGTTGTGGCTTCGGTTGCCCTTTAAACATGAGGCTGCTGGTGTATCTGTTATTGTTCCTCTATTGACAAACGCTGAATGGAGGTCTGGATACGATGTGGGCGGACAGAATTGCCGATGAATCAGTTACGGATGGGAGATCGTATTTCCTTGACAACCTAATGAGCATTGTGTCTTTAGAACGTTTTGTCACAACAGGAACACGGCAACGGGCATGTATGGTCGGACCGCTTGACCCGAAAATTCCCGGCCAAGAAAAGAAACGAGCTTAGAAAGGACAAGTGACAGTGTTGTACTTGTCCTTTCTAAACCTGTTTCTCTCCTTGCTGGGAATTTCCTTGCGTTTTCCACGTTTGGCAGTCCCTTCTCTCTCTCTCTCTCTCTCTCTCTCTCTCTCTCTCTCTCTCTCTCTCTCTCTCTCTCTCTCTCTCTCTCTCTCTCTCTCTCTCTCTCTCTCTCTCTCTCTCTCTCTCTTTTTTCTTTTTCTATTTTTTTTTTTTTTTTTTTTTTGGGGGGGGGGGGTATGAGGGTGGATGGGGGTGGGGGAAGATGGGGGGGGGGAGGGTTCTGGGTTTAGTAGTTGTAGGATGTGTTTTGGGAAAACAGTTGACTTGGCCTTTAACCCTTTGGGTGTTGGTAGAGGGTTTTAGTCGCGGTCATTCCTGCAGGTATCATCGGGACTAAAACTTGCTACCGACACCCAAAGGGTTAACAAGCTCGGATATATAATCAACGTCGGATATTACACCACTTTGGTTTACAGGTCCCAACTACACGTTTTTTTATGTAATTTACTTTGCTTAAAACAAACTTCAGACACAGATATAAAACATCAGTGGGCTCCCTGGCGATTTTCCACATACGAAGTTGACTGTATAAGTCACTTGGCTTCCCCTACAACAACAAAAAGGTCTGGTCCCCAGCTACTGCGTTATTTCCGACGTGTGTTGTAATGTAGACTTGGGGCCAGGTGCATGAGCGAGCTTAGTCCTGCACCAGCCACTAAGCAAGGTGCGCCGCTATAGCGGCGCACCTGGCTTAGTAGCTGGTGCAGGACTAAGCTCGCTCATGCAACTGGCCATTGTTGTTTGGGTTTTTTTTTTTGCCTTTGGTTTTGCAAGCACAATCTGCATGGCTTTTTAACTCATTGTACCCCAACACCGAAATCCTTAAATTTTGCCGTTGTTCTCTGAAAACTGCATTGCAGTGCAGGACACAGCTCGACCATGATAGTTCAAGGGTGATGCAAGAATAGCTTGGCGCCCATGGGCGCCAAGCTATTCTGGCATCATCCTTGAACTATCATGGTCGATCCTTATCTTCCTGTGGTGTGTCTGGGGTAGAATGAGTTAACTTGATCGGATATAACAAACGTCGGGTATAAGAACGCTTTTCAGAGGGTCTTTAACTCATTCTACCCGAACACCGAAATCCCCAAAGTTTTGCCGTTGTCCTCTGAAGACTGCGTTGTAGTGCAGGACACAGATCGACCATGATAGTTCAAGGGTGATGCCAGAATAGCTTGGCGCCCATACGGGCGCCAAGCTATTCTGGCATCACCCTTGAACTATCATGGTCGATCCATATCTTGCTGTGGTGTGTCTGGGGTAGAATGAGTTAAATAACTTCGCCAGTCTTCGGATATAACAACAATAAAAGCTGGCGATTTGTTATGTCCGAAGTTTACAGTATTGCATTTGCAAAATCAACGCCAAAGGTTCCGGTCCATCCAAGAAAGACAGTATCAGAATACTCAACAAAGCAGAGTAACTGTTTGTCTGTCAGGCGGGAGCACGGGATCTAACTGTTTGTCTGTCCAGCGCTGAGTAATTTCCCTTGGTATGTGTACAGTATCAGAATAGAACACGCAAGAGGCACTGACACTACTCGTATCTGTGCGGGCCATATTTGCCTCAAAATGTTATATATATATATATATATATATATATATATATATATATATATATATATATATATATATATATATATATATATATATATATATATATATATATATATATATATATATATATATATATATATATAGCACTAATATTTTCTGTGGGTATGTACATTCCGACCAACAACAACAACAACAAAAAAATAGTTTTCACATTGAAGTCTTGTTTTGTAGTGACTAGAGGGAACCTGAGTCCGAAATAGCTCAGGCGGTTAAACGTCGGAGCAGGAGAGCGAAGGGGATCGCCGGGTCGTGGGTTCGAATCCCGTCCCGGCCCCGGTAGCTGGACTCACAATCCAGGGGGAAGAAAAGGATTAGTTCAATAGCATGTCCGTTGAAAGGCCCTGGTAAATCAAAGTGGCACAGTTGGAGTGCGCCTCAGTTGATCAGTGTTCAGGTCGTACTCCACAGGCAATAGATTTCCCTGTCCCCCATAACCCGCCCGTCAGGGCCGTCCATGATCACCTCGGTGCTGTGGACGTTAAACCCGAGCTAACCAACTAGAGGGAATAAATACTGTATACAGTAAACGTACACCTCGTGATAAAAGTATTCGGTCCTCTTCCCCATGCCTTTTTACTGCACGACCTTGGGTTTGCAATGCGAGGCCCATTTTAATGTCCACAAAAATACGTTTACAGGAGGCTTGGCCTCCTTCGTGTTGCAATGCGAACACCACACTGACACAAGCGACCATATCTTCGCAATTCGCCATGGCCTCGGTTAACAATACCCGTGTGTTGGTCCGGGAGTCTAGACCCTTTGTGATGGTCTGTGATTTTGGACCTTACGGTCGTCAGACCCTAAAGTCCAAAATCACAGACCAGCGCAACAGTTATGTCATAACCGGGTGCCACACTGTGTTATTAGCTGGGCGGGGTTTTGGACTCGTACCAGCTTGCACAAACACAGGACATGTTTGGAAAACTCTTTACAGCCACCACCACCCCCCCCCCCCCCTCCCCTTTGGGAAAATAGAAGTAACATGAACAGCAAGGCAAGTTAGATCTTCATGGGCCCCTGCAGAGCGCGGGTGTTCATGAGGATCTGTGCGTCTGGCAGGTGAAAGGTGTTCTGTGTGGAAGTGAAGCGGCCGCGGGGCCTGACCATTGGAGAGGAGAGACTCTGTAAGATATGCTTGGGTCCTACGCCTGCTAATATGCCGTGCGAACAATGTTTCACCTTTTCCATTTAGGGTCAGTAGTTCAACACCCGGATTCGCAACTTCGACTGGTGGTACGTCGACCTGAGATTTCTATATTACAGCAGAACCTGTTTTGAGCAATCGCCCTTACAAGAGACCCCTTGTCATTAAAAATCATCATTTAGGTGGCCGTGTTCACCAACATGATCATAGTCTTTGACTCATTCAGCCCGATGCACGTATTTCCCAAATTCTGGATTCGTCATCTAACGACCGCATCTGTGCAGGAGATTAATTGACCATGATAATTCAAGGGTAGTGCCAGATTAGCTTGGCGCCGACAGGCGCCAAGCTAATCTGGCACTACCCTTGAATTATCATGGTCGACTCATCTCCTGCTGTGGTGCGTCAGGGCTGAATGGGTTTAAGACAGTTGTGACTTGTTGCCCTTCACGATATCTCTAGGGAGTGCACGTCTTTTGAAGCCACCTTTTTCTTGCAACACGGGTTCTACTGTATAAAAAAGTGCCACAAGGACTTTGCAAGGCTGCTTTTCCAGGATACATGGTCTTGGAACGAGATTTTTGCAGTGCCGCTTACAGCATGGTGCAATACGATGATTACTTTCTTGACAATAATAAATGATTTGTTGTAACTCACATTGTGACGAAAATAAATACCAACATTCTTTGATATAAATTGTAAAGAATTGGAAAGCGCCTCGAGCTCTGTCAGGAGGTTAGGAGCTATATAAATACCCATTATTATTATTATTATTATTATTATTATTATTATTATTATTATTATTATTATTATTATTATTATTATTATTATTATTATTACGTATCTGGTAAACTATGAATGCAACAAGACCAAAAGGGTGACAAGCACGCGTGGTGTACAATGCAGAGGAAAAACCGAACGAAGAAAGAAACACGCTTAGAAATGACAGCCACAACACATATTTATTAATATTGCTTTTTCTCACTCACAAAATATGAAGCCACCGAGTTCTATACTTTTTTGTTTGTCAATTGTGAAGGGGGAAAAAGTTTTTTATCCGAAATATTAATAAATTGTGTTGTATAACTGTCATGTCAAAGGGTGTTTCTCTCTCCGTTGGGTTCTTCTTTCAATACAGCATATTGACAGAGGAGCCGATTTTTCTTGTTTTTAAATCCGAAGATTTTTGTGTGTGAAGTATTAACTCATTTCGCCTCAGGCTGGAAGTATCCACATATTGGAGTTACCATCCTATGACTGTATTACATTTCAGGAGACAGATCGACCATGATAGTTCAAGGGTGGTGCCAGAATAGCTTGGCGCCCACAGGCGCCAAGCTATTCTGGCAGCACCCTTGAAATATCATGGTCGAGCCACATCTTGCTGTGGTGAGTCGCGGCTGAATGCGTTAATTATATTGTCACAGTAAAAATGGTGTAGTGACGTCTGAAAAAGTCTTTTTTTTTTTTCTTTTTTTTTTTTTTTTGTTGGGGGGGGGGGGGGGGGTGTTCGACATTGGTTTATAAGCGAAGTCCACTAAAAACTACGTGAGAAAGGAAAGGCCCCATCGAGCTCCCCATTTGCTTTGAGACAGTCAGTGATGTTTTAAGGTAGTGCTTGATTACCTCACAATGTCTGCATACATCTACTCCGACAGCTCAAAAGTTGTGCTTTATTAGCCTTTTGACTTGTAGGGATCATCGCGACAAAAAAAAAAAAGCGCTACCAACAGCCAAAGTGTTAGCATGGTCCTCAGGATCTACCGTGATCCTTTAGGGTCGTGCCCGAATAGCTTGACGTTGGCCTCTGATCTCTCTAGCATCTATCTCAAGTTTAGCGCCTGAAGAAACGGGGATCGATCATGACAGGTCGAAAGTTTCGAACACAATTTCTTTGGCGTCTGGCATGGAACGTAAAGCTCTTAGCTCGAGGGCAGTGGCCGGTTTTGCTTGGAGACCTGGAAAGGCGCCAAGCAAAAACCGGCACTACCCTCGATCTTATATCGACTCTCAGCTGTGCCCTCTTGTTTGGTGGTAGGCACGTAACGGTTAACCCAATCAGCCCTGACGCACTACAGCAGGAGATGGGTCGACCATGATAATTCAAGGGTAGTGCCAGATTAGCTTGGCGCCTGTCGGCGCCAAGCTAATCTGGCACTACCCTTGAATTATCATGGTCGATCCATCTCCTGCAACAGGTGCACAGTCGTTAGATGACGTCTCCAAAATTTGGAAAAGAGGGCCTACGTGCGCCGGGCTGAGTGAGTTAATGCCGTGTGTGCACACTTTATCACATAACCCAGGGTCAGGCTGGGAACACACTGTCCCCATGACTGGGGCCAGAGTCAGACGGGGTTTGCCACGTACACTCAAGAGCAACACCACCCACGTGCAGTAGAAATGGAGGGATCCTCATAAGTCATGACCATTTTTTGTTGTTATTATTATTATTATTTTTTTTTTGTTGTTGTTGTTTTTTGTGGTTTTTTTGGGGGGTCGGTGGTAGAGAGAGAGAGAGAGAGAGAGAGAGAGAGAGAGAGAGAGAGAGAGAGAGAGAGAGAGAGAGAGAGAGAGAGAGAGAGAGAGAGAGAAATGAAATGAAATGAAATGAAATGCAATTAAACTTTATTTCTAAATGATAAATAAGTAGGTACAGAGACCCTATTTTATTTTTTTAATCATGTCCTTGCATACACACACACACGCACACGCACATACACACACGCGCGCACGCAGACACACACACACACACACACATAAACAGGCACACACACACACACACACGCACGCACACACACACACACACACACACACACACACACACACGCACGCACGCGCGCGCGCGCACACACACACACACACACACACACACACACACACACATACGGCATTGTCGCCTAATGCATTGAGAACTCGAAATAACGTTAACACTTTCAGCCCGGCGCACGTATTTCCCAAATTTGGGAGGCGTCATCTACCGACTATGCACATGTTGCAGGAGATGGATCGACCATGATAATTCAAGGGCAGTGCCAGATTAGTTGGCGCCGACAGGCGCCAAGCTAATCTGGCACTCCTTGAATTATCATGTTCGACCCATCTCCTGCTGTAATGCGTCTGGGCTGATTGGGTTAACCGTTACGTGCGTACCACCAAACAAGAGGGCACAGCTGAGAGTCGAAATAAGATTAAGGGTAGTGCCGGTTTAGCTTGGCGCCTAGAAAGGCGCCAAGCTAAACCGGCCCTGCCCTCGAGCTAAGAGCTTTTTGATCCATGCTAGACATGCTAGATCCATGCTAGACTGTAGGTTAAATAATAACAGCAACAACAAAATCGGCAATACAAATCTATGGCACTCGAGTCACGCTGGAACAAATACTTCGAGATGGGTAAGGGGGGTGAGACAGAGAGAGAGAGAGAGAGAGAGAGAGAGAGAGAGAGAGAGAGAGAGAGAGAGAGAGAGAGAGAGAGAGAGAGAGAGAGAGAGATTTGACCTAGGTGTACATTGTTTACATTTTGCTCCATATAACTCCAGGCCACATTTTCCAAATTGTATACGTGTCACCTAACACCTATGTACCAGTATCACGAGATGGGTTGACCACAATAAGTCAAGGGTAGTGCCAGATTAGCTTGGCGCCTGATAGCGCCAAGCTTATCCGGCATCACCCTTGAATTATCATGGTCGATCCGGCATCTCCTGCTGCAGTTGTGTTGGGGCTAAATGGGTTATCTAAAATTCCCACAACAAAATAAAAACTGTTTATGAATTGTTTATGTATAGGCACTAAATTAACACAGACAATCAAAGCATTTAAAATGCAGTCGATAAAATGCTTAGGGCTTTAAAAAGTCTTTTGCCACCACGAGGGTGAATATTTCAAAGACGGTGCACAGAACAGCGTGCGTGCAGAGTTGGACACCACCTTACAACTCTACCAACTCAGCCACCGTGTCCCCCGCAATCGGAAGAGAGTGTTCTTATAATTTACAATCGACGATACACAGTCTGCAAGAGTCCTAGATCCTCATGAGCCCCCGCTACCGCGGGTGCTCATGAGGATCTAGGCCTCTTTCAGTTACCGGGATGTGTGTATGCTGTGTTTTGAGTGAAGGGCTCAATACAACACAGACGCGTTCGCATCAGGGCAATTAAGGTATCGCAGATGACTACGTCTAGTTTGCCTGTTCCCATGTGTATCGCTAACCCCCTCAATGCCGAGAAAAGAAGTGAACGTCACCCAGCTGCAAGAGACTTAAATCATCATGAGCCCCCGCGACTGCGGGGCGGCATGAGGATCTATGCCTCTTGCCGAAACCAATTTGTATCTATTTTTCTTGGACGGTTTTGCTCTTGGTCGATTTACATAATAGGAATGTTATTGTAACTGTGACTGCCTTTCTTTTATGCCAGTTCGGATATATGCTGTTTGTATGTTTACGGGTCGACCATGGTCGATCCATCTCCTGCAACTGGTGCATAGTCATTAGATGACGCCTCCAAAATTGGGGAAATACGTGCGTCGGGCTGAATGAGTTAAAATGGCCCTGACCTGTATACGTGTCCGCTGGTCTGAAAATTTGGCACCGTACGCCGACCTAGAGCCAGCACTCAATACAAGGCACAGCCGTCTGGGCCGAGACCACAGACCTACATGCATAGTAAATGGCCCACCGACATAACCTTGCCGTCTCGATCAGCTCGGCTCAGTGGGTCAGGATCATGGACCGCCTGTGCCGTCGTGTTTATTATTTATGGACAATAGCTAGGACAGATCACGTGACTATGCAATAAGTCGTGCCATTGGCCAGGACGGATCATGTGACTGTGTAATAAATCATGGTCATTGGCTAGGACGTATCACATGACGGTGTACATAATGCATGTCCATTGGGAAGGTGAATTCACGGGACCAAGATGATTTCAGTCACCGGCTTACTGGTCTGGTAATGTCGGTGTCAGTGAGGGTTAAAAACTCCCAATTAATTAATTAACCATGACGGAATTGAACGCGTGGCTCACGGTCACAGATGCAAAAAGGGTCTGAAAGTGGCACTGATACATTATCATGAGACGCCACTCATGTGGGGACTGATAAGGATATGTTTCCCTTGCAAGTGGTTTCATTTACTCACTGAAGATTACTGGAAGAATTTTTAAGAAAGCCGTTTAAGTGCGTGAATTTAATGCAGAGAGACTTGGAGAGGGGTGGAGGGTTTAAGATGAAAGTGTGTGTGTGTGAGTGTGTGCGTGTGTGTGTGTGTGTGTGTGTGTGTGTGTGTGTGTGTGTGTGTGTGTGTGTGTGTGTGTGAGAGAGAGAGAGAGAGAGAGAGAGAGAGAGAGAGAGAGAGAGAGAGAGAGAGAGAGAGAGAGAGAGAGAGAGAGATGAAATGAAAAGTTATTTCTCAATCGGACTGCATAAAGGATTAGGTACACAGACCTTTTTTCAATCATGTCTTTGCGCACACACTCACACCAACACACACTCGCGCGGAAAGCAGAGAGAGAGAGAGAGAGAGAGAGAGAGAGAGAGAGAGAGAGAGAGAGAGAGAGAGAGAGAGAGAGAGAGAGAGAGAGAGAGTTGTGGCCTATTTACTCGGTATCTAAGACAAAGCTACAAACACAGCGTGATATCGCCACCACTCTTAATCAGACCCAACACGCCACGAAGGGCAGCCATGTTTGATGACGTCACTAAACAAGATCCCTCCCGGACTGCTCCGTACCTCTTCCAATCCAGGTATGTCATCGATGAACCGCCAGCGGGGATTTTTTATTTTGTTGTTGTTGATGTTGATCAAGCGGGCAGTGCCTGATTAGCTTGGCGCCTTCAGGCGCCAAGCTAATCAGGCTATGCCCTTGAGTTACTCATTCTACCCCAGACACACCACAGGAAGATAAGGATCGACCATGCTTGTTTAAGGGTGATGCCAGAATAGCTTGGCGCCTATGGGCGCCAAGCTATTCTGGCCTCACCCTTGAACTATCATGTTCGATCTGTGTCCTGCACTGCAATGCAGTCTTCTGAGGACAACGGCAAAATTTGGGGATTTGGGGATTTCGGTGATGGGGTAGAATGAGTTAAAACACTGTATGTCCGGTTTCTGTAACAGGCGAATTTTAAACTGGCCTCTCTTGGCCGTAGCGTCGAAGGGTATCTTTCGCACTATCATCACGGGGGGCTCTCAAGTGAAGGATAAGGCTTAAGTTACGTTGGGTTATCTGTATTAGAGAGTTTGTGCAATGTTTTAACTCTCTGTGTGTCGGGTTGCGGTTTTTTTCTTTTGTCGCGACGATTTCCTACAGGAATCATCGCTACTAAACCGCTGCTGACACCCAAAGGGGTTACCCGCCTTGCTGCCAATGGTCACTAGGAGTTTCGCGTCTGAAACAACATCAGGCTGACCGACACTGGAGTGATTAAAGTACCAGTACACATAAATCTGAAGACACATTTCAGTTGTGATTGTTATACTCCTTGTCGACACACTTACAGCAGTTTGGACACGCAGCAAAAGCACACGCGTAATCGCACTAATTTATTCTGCGCTGCCGTTAGCATGCCCGTCTATTTTTAGTCATTGTCAGGTTACTTGATCTAAAGACGACGTGTGCTTAACTGGATTGCCCTGTGTCTAAATAAACCACAACTACACCTTGTGTGTAACGTTTCGTAACCATCTGTTACAGAAGTGTATCTTTGAACAGTTAACGTGGTAGTGGGTCTTTAATTGCTTCGCTAATAACAAACTTCGGATTTTACAAAAAAGCTTAGTTGGTTCCCATGGCGATTTGTCATATATACGATGTTTACTGGGGGGGGGGGGGGGGGGGGGGGGGGGAAATCGTGTATAAGGACAACAGATTTGTTCACTAGCATTCTGTTACACATCACAAACTGTATTGAGTGACCACACGTTATGAGGGATCACTTGCCATTAAAGCGACCTACTTCAGGCAATAGTTACAATATTTCCTTTATAAATGTTCTTAGTATGTTTTCCAATATGCTGCACAAACGGACGAACTTAAATTATGAAGTCTGAATGCCGGAAACTGAAAGACTTTCAGCTCTTCTTCCCCGTTGCACAAAGGAGAGTTCCTTCCGATACGTTTAACCCGTTCCGACCCGACAGAAAGACGTGAATCGAGCATGATAGTTCAAGGGTTGTGCCAGAATAACTTGGCGCCCATAGGCGCCAAGCTATTCTGGCACCACCCTTGAACTGTCGTGCTCGATATATCTCAAGAGTTTGAATACAGTCCTTCAGAGGGCAACTTCAATTCAAAATTGGTGGATTTTGGTCCTGGGGTCGAGTATGTTAAAGACCATCATTCAGGCCGTTGTGGCCAAACACAAACTGCAGTTGCATCAACATCTATCCCTTGAATATCGAATCCGCAGATGAGCTGGATCGCATATGACCTTGTCCAAGAGTGGACACACTTATTTTGTACTAACCGAAATGTGCGAAACTAAATTCAGTCTATCCCTTGAATGTCGACTGAGAACGAATTAGTTAGTTAGTTATTAATTAGTTTGTTAGTTACTGAGTTAGTTAGTTAGTTAGTTAGTTAGTTAGTTAGTTAGTTAGTTAGTTTGTTGGGTTTAACGCCTAGCAGGCGACTAAGGCCATCTTACTGCGGGAAGGGTACAAATCTCGCCAGCCAGTCTAGAAAAAGGTCTTAAGACGATGTAAAAATATATATATATATATAGTTCATGCTAAAATTTGGCACGAGTCTTCAAAGGGAAAGTCTGCAGATAATAAATGCTCGAATCTTTGACTCTCGCATAAAACTGAAGATTTTGTCCTTAAGAACATCCCAGAACAAAACCTTCAAAGAGTCCACTGTGAGGTGTTTATGTCGCGTATGAGAGGTCACCTGTCATCAAAGACCATCATAAGGCTGGTCGTCACCAGACTCAAACTGCGTCGAAATCATTCATTTGAATATTGACTGGGGAGGTGAGATGGCTGGCGTACGAGGATTTCCAAGCTCGGGGGGCAATACTTGTACTGAACTCTCTGAACTCAGCCAAAAACTGAACATAGTAGTCTAGCCCTTCAAGAGAATATCGACTGCGGCGTAGTGCGCCCGAGCCCGCATGAGCTTCACCATGTTCGGATACAATTGTTTATCTCCACCTAACTGAACTGAGCCAAACTGAGCCAACTAGAACCAGAAGTGGAAGAAAACAATCCGAGTAACGCCTTAAGTGGTTTATGTTGATAGGCCTCAAGTGGGCAACAGATAATCAGGCCGCGACAGTTGGCCGCAGGTGGCCCGCGTGCGGCTGTCCGCGGGCCACCTGCGGCCGACTTTCGGGGCCCGAAGACCTGTTGCGCAGTGATTGAGAGCGTAATCCGTTAAAACCTCTTCTGGATCCGCTGGTACACGCAACAAGTTTGCACTCACAGATAATGCGGGCTTGCGTAAACCGTAAGCGTGGAAGTCTGTCTGTGAAACCTTTCTGTCTGCAAAGGAACATAGATCTCTATAAATTTCGTTGCCTCTTGTCAGCGGTGATTTATTTGATTTATATCTGGTTTGAATCGTGGCGAGGAGCTTATATAATAATATTTTATTACTGGGTGGTTTTGTTTGTTTGTTTGTTTGTTTGTTTGTTTGTTTACTTGTTGGTTTGTTTGTTTCTTTTTTCTTCTTTTTCTCTTTTTGTGTTTGTTTCTTTTTTTCGGGGAGGGGGGGGGGGGAGGTTTCCTTCCCTTTTCTACTGCATTTGGTGACATGCCATGAGTTTGTCAAATTTTAGTGTCTACCTCTTTCTCTCCTTCACACTTAGTTTTTAACTTTTTTTTTCTTTTGCAGTGAATTATTTTTCAGTTGATTATTATACCTGGTGTACAGCATCTCATTGCAGTTGTACTGTAACGTTTGTGTAAAGGTTTTAATATTTCTTTCGTGTGTAACGTAATTCACGTACCCATGAAGAGGTTTTAAATAAAACTTAAACTTGAAAAAAAAAACTTGACATGTACATTACTTAGGCGCACATGAACAGTGCGCTTCTCTCATTTAAAGAATTGCATAGAACAAACTTCGGATATGCCACCGCTTTTCCGAGCGGTCTTCCTCTGCACGTTTTCATTTTACATTGCTTCATTGTAACACCATCACTATTGGGAGAATAATAATAAGCGCATTAAATAGGCGCTTTATCCCAATTGAAAATCGGCTCAAAGCGCCGCCGCGAACTGAACCCAACAAGCACGCTCACGTGAAACACGCGCATTCACTCACACACTGTACATAAACACAGAACATTCACGTGGTGCTAAGGGCAAGCTCAAGCGAGCTACTGTAGTTTTTGGAAATTCAAAGTCGTTTGTATTTGAAATTTGATTAAGTGGGCTGAAACTGATACCAAAGTGGAGGGGGAGGAAGAGCCGGAGTACCCGGAGAAAGAACCCCCGACGGTCCGCCCGAATTAACGGTGACACTTACTAGAGGAGAAAAATCCGACGCCGGAACCCGTAATCGAACCTCGCACCTTTAGCATTGGTGGCAGGCGCCTTAACCACTGCGCCACGGACCGCCCCAAGGCGACAATTCTGCAAGGGACACAAACCCTCAAGCGCCCCCGCAGTCCCGGGGGCGCGTGAGGGTTTATGTCTCTTGTTAGCTCTGTGTTCTCTGTGTACATTCAGTGCCACATTCACATCTGTGTTCTTCAGGCGAATGTCGGTCGGTGCGCGGTCGTTTCAGACACGCAATTCATTACTACTGGCAGCAGCGAAGGTGTTAAAGGCCCACTACCGCCGTAACTGTTTAAAGACACACTTCTGTAACAGATTGGTTACGAAACGCCACATGCAGGTCTAGTTGTACTTCATTTAAAAAACTAGACCGAAAGGGTTGACTGCCAGTGCTTGTAATTTTTAAAAAAGCTACCAAGTGAGTTGGAAAAAGCACTGTCAAGGGAGAGAATTGAGCATGATAGACCAATGCTCATAGATCTACTTTGGTCGAAGCACACACACACACAAACAAAAAGAAAGATATGCATTAATTCCAGTCGCTTACTTAGCGCACCACATCTTTCCTATCTTTGTGTGTGTGTGTGTGTGTGTGTGTGTGTGTGTGTGTGTGTGTGTGTGTGCTTGGACCAAAGTAGATCTCTGATCATTGGTCTATCATGCACAATTCTCTCCCTTGACAGTGCTTTTTCCAACTCACTTGGTAGCTTCTTTTGTACTTCATTTAGACACAGGGCAATCCAGTTTAGCACACGTCATTTTAATATTTCAAGAAGCCTGACAATGACTCCACTACGTTCTAGAAATAAAACAATCCAGACCAAACAGGTGACTGCCAAGCGTGTAAAATGCAAAGAAGTACCCAACAGAGAAAGAAACACGCTTAGAAAAGAGGGTTACAACACAATTTATTAATATTTCGGCTAAATACCCTTTGTCAAAATAGACAAACAAACAAACAGAGAGATTAGCCGCTAAATATCTTCATTCGCGAATAGGTTGATTACAAAGTAAAGTAGGTAAAAGCACTGTCAGGGGAGAGAATTGTGCTTTATCAACCAATGAGCATAGATCTACTTTGGTCAAAGCACTAAAAAGGATAGAAAAGAAGGGTGCGCTAAGTAAGTGATTGGAAGCAATGAATATAGAAGATCCCCTCACCCCCCACCCCCCATGGGGGGCGATCGCATATTCACTGGATTTCCAGCCCCTTGATGCATGGAAATTTAGATCTAGGTCCCCCAAAGGGGGAAGGGGGTCGAGCAGATTGTTTAGCCGATGTGGACCAATCTCGATCTATGATCATTGGTCGATAATGCACAATTCTGTCCCCTGACAGTGCTTTTACCTACTTTACTTTGTAATCTTCCTAAAATATTAGCACTGGCAGTCCCCCCTTTTCTTTTTATTTATCGAATAGGTCGTTTGACATCGGAGCGCACAACGTGTTTTTCGCAAATATCTCCGCAAAGAACCACTTCTCTATACCAATCTTAGGACAACATTATTATTCAGTGCCTGTTCACCTTATACAATTTTCTTTTAACTCACTCTACCACAGACACACCACAGCAAGATAAGGATCGACCATGATAGTTCAAGGGTGATGCCATAATAGCTTGGCGCCCATGGGCGCCAAGCTATTCTGGCGTCACCCTTGAACTATCATGGTCGATCTGTGTCCTGCACTGCAACTCAGTCTAAAGAGGACAACGGCAAAATTTGAGGATTTAGGTGATGGGGTAGAATGAGTTAAGAAACTCGAATAATGTGTCCGTTTTACTGTACAGTCGTAAAATTTCGAATTTTTCTCATGAAATAACTGATTTTTCATCCCTAAATGTGCCCCGGATAAATTATTCCAGTGTTAGAAAGACCCATTTTTACGTGAATTGGCCAAATTTTCAAGGCTTAAGCAAAGTGCAGGCATACATGAAGTCTGCATGCTTGACCTCGGTATTAAAATCTATACCGTGGAGTGTTGTTTCTCAAACGTTATGGAGAGGAGGGCGGCGGGGGTGAAGGGGGGAGCGGGGGGGGGGGGTGGACAGAGGAGGGGGGGGGGGACGGCGAGTCAGCAGAACTCGGTGTTCGTATTTTAGGGTCACTAGGTTGAATTTCTGAACGTTACAAATTGTTCCTTAAGCTTTGAGGGGAAGAGGGCGGCGGGGTTAGGGGGTGGGGGGGGGGGGGGTGTTTTGGTTGGGGGGGGGAGGGGGGTAGGGGGTGGGAGTCAGCAGAATTTGGTTTCAGTATCTTAGGGTTACTAGCCTGAATTTCTGCCGCACAAATGTTCGTCTTACTTTTCTTTGTCAATGCGCTGCCTCTTTGAAGTCAGTAACCTAGTCGGCACGTTTTGGCCCTTCTATGTGTGCCGGCCTGTGATTTTGAACATTACGGCTGAAAGCCGTAAGGTCCAAAATCACAGACCAGCACATCCTCTCACACGCACACACGCGCGCCTAGAGCATGTCTGTTCTTTTATCAATAGTTTCATGACCTTGTTTGCAAGTTCGACCCCCCTTGCAGGAAGGACAAAAGTAGTGCCTGACATTTTTTTCTGAAGCATTCAGTTCAATTCAATTCAAGTCACTGCCTTTGAAGTACTTTAATGACCTTGCCAAATCCTTGTCCACGAGGTCGACCACTTGCTCCTCTGGGTGTGTGTGTTTCACTGCTATTGTTGTATTTGTAAATGATCTTGCATACGAACTCGCCCCTGCGAAGAATACATTCCGAATTTTCTATTGGCTCTCTCTCCTCTCTCTCTCTCTCTCCTCTCTCTCTCTCTCTCTCTCCTCTCTCTCTCTCTCTCTCTCTCTCTCCTCTCTCTCTCTCTCTCTCTCTCTCTCTCTCTCAATGCTTCCCACCGCCATTAAGCTTAATGTAGGTCGACGTAGTAAGGCGTTCAGGCAGAAATAAAATTTGTATTTTCTTTTTCTCTTTCTCTATTTTTCATGCCTTTGTTGTTGCTCCTAATGCAGACTTTCGCCTCGTGCGCGCGTACATCTTATTGTATACAATGGACATGGCACTGGTACATCTTATTGTATACAATGGACATGGCACTGGTACATGTTATTGTATACAATGGACATGGCACTGGTACATGTTATTGTACACAAAGGACATGGCACTGGTACATGTTATTGTACACAAAGGACATGGCACTGGTACATGTTATTGTATACAAAGGACATGGCACTGGTACATGTTATTGTACACAAAGGACATGGCACTGGCACATGTTATTGTTTACAAAGGACATGGCACTGGTACATGTCTCAGTAGCAAAACGTCTTCGGGCCCACTGCGGCCGTGGTGATGGGCCCGAGGACCTTTGCTTACTAGGGTGAAACAAGAATAGTGTGCGGGAAATGTCTGTAAGTGTAATTTGAGTTCTAACTTGGTGGTGGCTGATATCGCTTAGATCAAAGAAAGGATAAATTTGGAGAGAGAAAAAAGAGAAGGAAAAAGAAGAAGTAGGGCGCGAGGAGCAAACTGGCATCGGGACTGACATCGGCCGTAGACGGCCTGCGCACAGCTGTGCTCAGGCTCACTGCGACCGACAATGGTTCGATGACCTTTAATCGCAATTTTGTTTATCTATTGGTGAGGCGGTGTACAAACAACTTCGTATTCTGGAGAACAAAAAGCTGTGCAGAGAAAATGTAACTTGACACCACCCAAATGCAAGACGCATAGATCCTCATGAGCCCCCGCATTCGCGGGGGCTCATGAGGATCTATGCGTCTTGCTGAAACCACTTTGAATCCATGTTCCATAAGACGGTTGTGGGGACCTTTGACGTTGAGTGTACAATGATTCCAAAAACAAAATATGCGTTCACTAGCCAGGGGCGGATCTGGGAGGGGGTGGGGCTTCAGGGGTTCCCTGACCCCCCCCCTCACCCACCCACCCACTCTCCCACCCCAAACAAAAAAAGGTAAAAAAAAAATGTTAATGCTCCAACAACGTCGTTTTTGGAGGTGTTTGCCGCTCGCCACTCCCACCACCTCATTTTTTTTTTGTTAGTTGAGACATACACACACACACACACACACACACACACACACACACACACACACACACACACACACACACATACACACACAATCCCCTTTCCCCCCTTCGTTGTTTGAATTTTTTTTTTCGGCCACTGGATGACAGTCTAGCGTCGAGGACGTCTTTTGTGTCCGGTTGAAGATCCCAATGAAAAAGTTGAACCCCCGCCCTCCCCCTTCCCCCCCACCCTTCCCCCCCCCCACCACCCCACCCCCTCCCCCCACTTTCGAGGTAACAGATCCGCCCCTGCTGCCTGTGAAACAAACTGCGCATATTCTTCACGCTTTTTTTCTCTCTACCCCCCCCCCCTGCCCCCACCCCCGCCGTCCCCCCCCCCCCGCCCCATTCCCCTAATCCCCCTCTCCCTTATAACAATTGTTGACAGAACATTTCCATGCGACTAAGTTTCGCTACGTAATCAGTAAAGGCTAAAATTGTCTGTGTTCTAGCGGGCATAGCGTTGAATCTTAACCCATTACATCCTGAAGCTGTTTTTTGTTTTGTCTTGTTTTTTTTAATTGGATTGTGTCGTATAAAGGCTACATTACCGATTATCAGATAGCTCAAACCATTTTAGTTCAAGGGTGGTGCCAGAATAGCTTGGCACCTCAGGCGCCAAACTATTCTGGCACCATCCTGGAACTATCATAGTCAAATTTATTTCAAGCAATATGTGTATCAGGATGAAAAGGGTTTATTTAAGTGGGGCAAATGAAACTGGAAACAGCGTCATGGCGGAACAAATTCTGGCTGATATATTTTTTTTATCTGAGACTAATTTTCGCTCTGTGACAAGTAAAGGCTAAAATAGAATCTGTATGCTACCCATTTAGTGCCGAGAACATTGGACTACCACCCAGCTGCAAGAGGTATAGATCCTCATGAGCCCCCGCAGTCGCGGGGGCTCATGAGGATCTATGCCTCTTGATGGCACCACTTTGAATCCATTATCCGGGGACAGCCAGGGTTGTTTGGTGCCGACTTTACGAAACTCACAAACCAGATAGGTGAGACTTTACGAAAGAATTTTTTTTTTTTTTTAAACAGCCCACAATCGTAATCTTTGTCAACTGGCACTGAACAGGTTAACTCTTTCTACCCCAGACACACCACAGCAAGATAAGGATCGACCATGATAGTTCAAGGGTGATGCCAGAATAGCTTGGCGCCTATGGGCGCCAAGCTATTCTGGCATCACCCTTGAACTATCATGGTCGATCTATGTCCTGCACTAGAGTGCAGTCTTCATAGGACAACGGTAAAATTTGGGGATTTCGGTGTTGGGGTAGAATGAGTTAAAGAGACCTGCTCCACTCGATAAAGGGTTACTAGTTTGTAATATATCCTTTTAATGAATGTTCTGAGTGTGTCTTTCAATGATTCTGGACAAAACTGAAGGGCTGAAAGAAATGTTTAGCTTAAATGTTTTAAAATGAAAGACTTTTCTTTTTCTGCACTTCTTCTCCTTCGTACGCAGGAGAGCTGATCGACTCGAGCAAAGGGCAGTAGATCACCTCAAGTAGTGTAACGTGTGCCTACATCACAGGGGCTGTGAAAAGAAGGGTAGACAAAAAAAAAAAGTCTGAGTTGAAGCAAGGCAACATTGACATCCAGATGTAGCGGCGCGATTTAAGCAGTCACAGCCACCCGCGTAGCAGATCGCTTTAACTTTAACTCCTTTGCTGTTGAGGTAGAGAGAGAGAGAGAGAGAGAGAGAGAGAGAGAGAGAGAGAGAGAGAGAGAGAGAGAGAGAGAGAGAGAGAGAGAGAGAGAGAGAGAGAGAGTAAACCCGATCGAAAATAAGACAGACGTAGACACTCCTCAGGTATAGGCCGGCAAGAGCATAGATCCATATAAACCCCCGCAGTCGAGGGGGTTCGTATGGATCTATTATGCTCCTTGCTGACAGCATCAGTTTTGTATCTATGTTCCTTGAACGTCTTTTTTTCGGGGGGGGGGGGGGTTAACACAGATTTCAAATCACAATCTGCCTCTAGTGGCAAGGAAGGTGTTAATTTATTGATTGTTTGTTTGTTTGCGCTTAGCACCCTGAGGGGATTGAAACCAGGAACACTCTCTTTGACACCAACTACGTAACAGGAAGCCCACGTGCATATATTTACATAAACATTTTCCCGTATGCTGATTCAGAAGTGTCGCGTGTATCTCTAACACAGACCCGCATGGGGTCTGCTCGTAGGATATTCACGTGACTTGACGTGGCCAGTGACACCAAACATCCCACTCGACCAATGGTCAGAATTATAAAGTTTTCCTCGTGCCTTTGTAACAATCAACAAATTACGTCACTTCCTGTAGGGATTGTGCTGGGGGGAAAATGCTACAAGAAAGAATATTGATTTATTTTTTTAATTTAATTAAATAAACTGAATCAATAATAATAATAATAATAATAATAATAATAATAATAATAATAATAATAATAATAATAATAATAATAATAATAATAATGAGTATTTATATAGCACTTAATCTTATCAAAAGCTCTAAGCGTTTTACAGTCTGTACACAAAAATAAAAATACAATGACATTTGCACATAACGAGCAAAACACAATACACGAACACACCGCTTTTACAATGAACTAAACAACAACCCATACATAATATGTTCTAATTAACATTCAGTCTAAACAAGGAGGATTACAGAACTACAACTACGGCATCAAACACAGTTATTCTAAGTAAAGCTTGAGGAGGTGAGTTTTCAACGACCTCTTGAAGTCAGAGACAGACTCACTGTTTCTGACCTCAAGAGGCAGTGTATTCCATAACACTGGGGCTTTATAAGCAAGTGTTTTAGTTTGGACAGAAGGTACACACAATTTCTGTTAATCAGAAGAGGAACGGAGCTCACGAGAGGGTGTATACACGTGCAGCAAAGAGGACAAGTATTCTGGACTGGTGCCTGAAAAGCAGTTAAAGCAGACTGACATAACTTTGTATTGAATACGTGGGGACACAGGTAGCCAGTCGAGGGACTTCAAGATTGGTGTGAAGTAATAATTTGTTATAGTCTTAATAACTTTATTTGCACGTTGTATTTGAAACAAAGAAAGGCGTGCATTGAGTTCCGGGTCAACATGCAAAGGTCAGTTCATCAGGATGGCATTGAAACATTTTTTCCGCCTAGATCCGGCAGCTTTATCGATCCGGCCAGGGAGGTATTCATGAGCGAGCTTATTCCTGCGCCAGCCACTAAGCAAGGTGCTCCGCTATAGCGGACGCGGGGGCTCATGAGGATCTATGCCTCTTGCTAACATCACTTTGTATCCACATTGCTGGCTCTTTTGGGTTTTTGTTGTTGTTTGATTGGGGTTTTTGAGTGAGGGGAGGCGGGAGGGGGGACTGAGGGGGGAGGGGAGAGGGTGTATGGAGGGGTGTTGGGGAGTATTAGGGGCGGGGGGAGGGGGTTGACGTTGAATTAACAAACAGATTTGAGAAACACAATCAGCGTCTTCTAGTAGTGAAGGATTTAATCCAGTCTATGTTTTATTCAGCATCACAACATGCTATGAAACTACGTCTTGACCCCCTTTGCCGGTGGCCTCCCTTGGCCTTTCTAGTTGTTCTTGTCTCGTGTTTGTTTTTCAGCGCTATTTGTGAAACTCGTTCGCACTTTCAGGCGAAGGTTGGCAAAACGTTTGTCTGATGATGATGATGATCATGATGATGATGGTGGTGGTGATGGTGGTGCTGATGATGATGATAATAATTATTATTGTTGTTATTAGTATTATATTATAATTGCAGCTTCTGCTGCTACTCTTTTTGCCGTTATCATCATCAACGGCGGCGGCGTCATTTCCATAATTCTTATTATCATCATTATTTCCATCATGATGATATGATAATGTTGTGTTTCTATATTATTATTTATTGTTATTGCTTATTATATTATTATTATTATTATTATTATTATATTATTATTATTATTATTATTATTATTATTATTATTATTATTATTATTATTATTATTATTATTATTATATTATTATTATTATTATTATTGCAGCTTCTTCTTCTGCTGCTGCTACTCTTTTTACCATTATTATATTTCCGTCATCGTCGACATCGTAGTCATCATCATCATTATATCCAGGATGATGATGATGATGATTATCATCATCATCATTATCACACTATTATTATTATTATTATTATTATTATTATTATTATTATTATTATTATTATTATTATTATTATTATTGTTCATTTTCATCGTATTGAACATCATCAAGCTGCAGAAAGCAAACATGGCAAACATTCTTTTCAATTAAGGTCACAAACCTGCGCTAACACAACCTCCTGGGTGCGGGTGGAGAATTAGGGGCAAAAACTGTATTCCCCCCGCACCAGTTAACCCCTTAACCCATTCTACCTTAAGACCGAAATCCCCAAATTCTGCCGTTGTCCTCTGAAGACTGCATTGCAGTGCAGGACACAGATCGACCATGATAGTTCAAGGGTGATGCCAGAATAGCTTGGCGCCCATAAGGCGCCAAGCTATTCTGGCATCACCCTTGAACTATCATGGTCGATCTTTTATCTTCCTGTGGTGTGTCTGGGGTAGAATGAGTTAACTGCCTATATAAATTGAAAACCACCACAACTGCAAGAGGTAGTTCAGAACTCCCAGGTGCTCATGAGGAATATAAGCCTCCTGCATATGGTGAAACCTGACTGCCTTCTCCGCAGGAGAAATTAATTATAAACCCACACAACTGCAAGAGGTATTGATCATCATGAGCCCCCGCAGTCGCGGGGGCTCATGAGGATCTATACCTCTTGCTGACACCACTTTGTATCCATGTGCCTTCGCCGGCTGGGGGATCTGTGACGCTGACTTTGCAATGATTTTAAAACGCAGTCCATGTCTGCTGACAATGCATGGGTTATTTTGCATACTTGTCAGGGAAACTCAGATTGTCTTTGTTGATGTGTTTTTGTTTGTTTGTTTGTTTTTGTGTGGGTGTTTTTTGTTGTTGTTTTTTGTTTGTTTGTTTGTTTGTTTTATTTTTATTTTTTAATCTTGTAAATTCAACTACAAATATTCCCTTGCCTTCAAAGGAACATAGATTTAACCCGTTTAGCCCAAAGGTCCCATTCTCCAATTTTGAAGGTGTTGCCTATCGACTATGTACCATTTCCAGGAGATGGCTTGACCATGATAATTCAAGGGTAGTGCCAGATTAGCTTGGCGCCTTTTAGCCAAAAGGTCCCATTTCTCCAATTTTGAAAGTGTTGCAAATCGACTATGTACCATTTCCAGGAGATGGCTTGACCATGATAATTCAAGGGTAGTGCCAGATTAGCTTGGCGCCTTTTAGCCCAAAGGTCCAATTACTCCAATTTTGAAGGTGTTGCCTATCGACTAAGTACCAGATCCACATGGCTTGACCATGATAATTCAAGGATAGTGCAAGATTAGCTTGGCGCCTTTTAGCCCAAAGGTCCAATTTCTCCAATTTTGAAGGTGTTGCCTATCGACTAAGTACCAGATCCAGATGGCTTGACCATGATAATTCAAGGATAGTGCCAGATTAGCTTGGCGCCTTTTAGCCCAAAGGTCCAATTTCTCCAATTTTGAAGGTGTTGCCTATCGACTAAGTACCAGATCCAGATGGCTTGACCATGATAATTCAAAGATAGTGCCAGATTAGCTTGGCGCCTTTTAGCCAAGGTCCATTCTCCATTGAGTGTGCCTATCGCGATAGTGCGATATTCAGTGTGCCATAGCTGCGCTTTCCAAGTCATTCCAATTTGAAGGTGTTGCCTATCGACTATGTGCCAGTTCTCGGAGATAGCTTGACTATGATAATTCAAGGGTAGTGCCAGATTAGCTTGTCGCTTTTTAGCCCAAAGGTCCCATTTCTCCAATTTTGAAGGTGTTGCCTGTCGACTATGTACCAGTTCCAAGAGACGGCTTGACCATGATAATTCAAGGGTTGTGCCAGATTAGCCAGTCAAAGTGCTTAAATTGCTTGGGGGCATTAATGTCCACCAGTGATAGACCCAAAAACGTGCAACGACGGAAACGCGTCACCGTTTGCCGGGCACGTCACAGTCTGTTGTTTGGATTCGCTTGATTGGATATCGGAACAATAGAGAGAAAAAAAAATCCCGAGTGTACATTTACCGCTGTTTTAATTTTTCCCCAGAGATCCGGTACAGATAGGGCCGCACGCAAAACGGTATTAAGCACTACGGTAACCCATTCAGCCCGACGCACGTATTTCCCAAATTTAGGAGGCGTCATCTAAAGACTATGCACCTGTTGCAGGAGATGGATCGACCATGATAATTCAAGGGCAGTGCCAGATTAGCTTGGCGCCGACAGGCGCCAAGCTAATCTGGCACTACCCTTGAATTATCTCGGTCGACCCATCTCCTGCTGTAGAGCGTCAGGGCTGAGTGGATTAATACTTTCTACGTTTCCTAACCAGGTCAACTCATTAACCCCTTCCCTGCCACTGTATGTACGATTTTGATTCTGAAATCTTTGGTTCATTCAACGACCCAAAGCCAAACACCGTCCGCGAAACGTGGATACGACTTGGCAGTCGTCGTTCATTGGTCACCTTTGAAAGCCCCAGCTGCCCCAGAAACGTGGATTCAAAGTGGTCTCAGCAAGATCCTCATGAACCAACCCCCCCCCCTCCACCCCTCCCCGCGGTTTCGGGGGGTGGGAGGGTGGAGGTGGGGGGCTCATCAGGATCTTGTCTCTTGCAGTTGGATCGTGTTCATTTTTTTTTCTGCAGTGAAGGGGTTAAGCATTAAAGGCGCGTCGATCAGAGTGGCTGTTTTCGACCCGTCAAACACGCGCTTGGGTTTTTTTTTTTTTTTTAATGATGCAGATACGAGAGACTGTTTTTTTGTCAAAAGACTAAAACAGGCCTTTGAACCGACCTTCTGTAAACGGTAATAGCGAGTGTCTGGAGAGCTAGGGCTTGGTGGGCATTGTGTCTATTGGCATCTTGGGATCCTAGAAAACTTAACCCATTTAACCCCAATGCCCTACAGCGGGAAATGGATTGACCATGATAATTCAAGGGTAGTGCCAGATGGAGCTTGGCGCCTGAAGGCGCCAAGCTCCATCTGGCACTACCCTTGAATTATCATGGTCAATCCATCTCCTGTAACTAGTACACGGTCGAACGCTTAAGACCTCAGGTTGCTGTTAAAGTTCATTAGGTGTGTCGACAAGGCGCATTATACACTAATATATGAAATGTGTCTTCAGATTTATGCGTGTAATGGTACTTAAAGGGATGTATGACCGTCTTGAAAATTATCTGCGTATTTTCCTGTGGGCCGGCGATAGGGTGCCTCTTAACCGTTTGTCTGCCCAGCGATGAGTAGTCCTCACCGGTGTGTGTACTATTTCTGTCAGAGATAGCCTTGCCTACTTGGTAGAGTCCGAAACAGCTCAGGCGGTTACGCGTCAGAGCAAGAGAGCGAAAGGGAACGCCAGGTCGTGGGTTCGAGTCTCCGTCCCGGCCCCGGTAGCTGGACTCGCAATCCAGGAAAAAAAAAGACGGGTTTGTTCAATAGCATAGTCATTGTTCGTTGATAGGTCCTGGTAAATCAAAGTGGTAATGCCACAGTTGCAGTCCGCCTGAATTGATCAGTGTTCAGGTCGTACATCACAGGCAATAGATTTCTCTGTCACCCATAACCCGCCCACTACCGCCGTAACTGTTCAAAGATGATACACTTCTGTAATAGATAGTTACGAAACGCTACACACAGGTCTAGATATGGCTCATTTAGACACAGGACAATCCAGTTTAGCACACGTCGTTTTGATATCAAGTAATTTGGCAATGACTTTACTCCGTTCTAGTAATACAACGCTTTCAGTACGAGAAACAGCTAAAAACTAGTTGGACACCTAACGGCAGCGCAGAGTAAATAAGTGCAATTACGCGCATGCTTTTGCTGCGTGTCCAAACAGCTGTTCGTTAGGTGTGTCGACAAGGCATAACAAAAACAAAATATGGTGCTGAAATGTGTCTTCAATTTTACGCGTGATGGTACTCTAAGGGCGGGTTATGTGGGATAGGGAAATCTGGTGCCGGTGCCGTGGACGTTAAGTCATTCAGCCCTGACGCACTACAACAGGAGATGAGTCGACCGTGATAATTCAAGGGAAGGGTAGTGCCAGATTAGCTTGGCGCCGACAGGCGCCGGCCAAGCTAATCCGGTACTTCCTTTGAATTATCATGGTGGATCCATCTCCTGCAACAGGTGCATAGTCGTTAGATGACGCCTCCAAAATTTTGGAAATAGGTGCGCCGGACAAAATGAGTTAAACCCAGAGCTAACCGAATACTTGGTTGGCGTTTATACGATTGTCCTGTAACTTGCCTTGTTTGGCACTGACAGTATTTACTGGGCGAGACCGACCGTGTGCGTCAGCTTGGTGTGGTATGAATGGTGTTGGCTGGGGAAGGGGGAGGAGGAGGGGGGTGGGTTGAGTTGGGACTAGAGAGAAATCAATTGACACGCATGAATAATTTCTGCTGGTAGAGAATCGCCTGATCCGGTTACATCTATCACTTCCTCTCTCTCCACAATGCACACAAGGTCATCGGGCCGACATCGGCCGCCGTTGAGTCCATACGCGGGCCAGCGGCCGAGATAGGCCCGATGGCCTTGTGCGCATGGCCTCTCTCTCTCTCTCTCTCTCTCTCTCTCTCTCTCTCTCTCTCTCTCTCTCTCTCTCTCTCTCTCTCTCTCTCTCTCTCTCTCTCTCTTTTTGCCAAGAATTTTTACTGATTTGTTTTCAAAGCTTAAAGCGCTCAAATACGGCCCCACTTGGACTATGCCTCAGCTATGAGGGATGGTGCTAGTGAAGCTAAATTCAAAAGGTTGAATTTTTTTCATTGAAGGGCAGTGAAGCTGATAGCTGATAGAGCTAGCTGCGCAGTTAGCACTGATGACAAATTTAAGCAGCTTGGTGTTTTACCGCTGCACAAGCAACTCATTTATAATAAATTAGTGCTCACGCGCAAGATAACGCTTGTTAAAACACCAAATTACTTTAATTCACTTTTTCATCTCACCCAGAGACAGAGCCGAGGGCTGAGGAACGATCTTAAGAGTACGCCAAAGCCCCGTCTAGATATATATATAAAACATCCTTTTCATATTCATGTGCTAACCTTTGGAACTCACTTCTAAATGATTTAAAATCAATAAGTACCATCCAGTTGTTTAAAACCCGGTTACACAAGCGTCTTCAGGACAGTTAGAACACAAAAAGGGTCTGCATAGTGCTTTGACATATTACTCGCATAGTCTTTTCACACATGTATCTTGGTCTTTGTTTTCTTTGCTTTCCAATATTCCACTTAGATTTCATATTGTGAACATCTTCCTAGTGTTAATACCAACGGTCTTCCAGAATGTCATAATCTAGATCATTTGTTAACACGTGTGCATTGGCGTAAGCGTATATGTATTATGTCACCCCTTGCTTCACTGTATTTAGGTTTTTGGCGTGTTTTCTTATTTTATTTAAATTTTACCTGTTGCTTGCGCTGTATGTAGTCCATGATACTGATTGCGTGTTGTTACATGGCTTGCTGCACTTAAACACAATGCGTATGTGTTTGTCTCCGTGCAGCGACACTAACACTTCCCCCCCACCTCCCGCCACCTCCCGCATGCAGTGCAGGCCAGTGCGTGTACTGTATTGATTAGTAGATTTAGCAAAGATATGATTGAAAAAAGGACGTTGTACCTATATCATTTATCCTTGGAAAACAGTGTTGTTATCGTTATCGTTATGGAAATAAAGAAAATAAAGAAGACCATTTGAGACACCTCTCTCTCTCTCTCTCTCTCTCTCTCTCTCTCTCTCTCTCTCTCTCTCTCTCTCTCTCTCTCTCTCTCTCTCTCTCTCTCTCTCTCTCTCTCTCTCTCTCTCTCTCTCTCTCTCTCTCTCTCTCTGTTCTGTGGGGTTTGGTTAATTTATCAAGAGATACATTTCATCCGATGTTCGTTTTGCACTAAAAGAGGTTTCTGAAGCCTGAACAGCACAGCGCACGTAGTCTAACCAAAAGGCTACAATGACTGGATTAACACTTTGAGTGAGCTGCTCTTCGCTGATGACGCTGCCCTCGTTGCACACACAGAGAGAGCCTTGCAGCGCATTACGTCCTGCTTCGCAGATGCCGCCCAGCTCTTTGGACTTGAGGTCAGTCTGAAAAAGACAGAGGTCCTTCATCAGCCAGCACCCAAGGAAGAGCATCGCCCTCCCCACATCACCATCGGCGAGTCCGAACTGAAGTCTGTACACCAGCTTACCTACCTTGGCTGCATCATCAGGTCAGACGCCAAGCTGGACAAGGAGCTGGACAACAGGCTGGCAAAAGCGAACAGTGCTTTCGGGCGACTATTCAAGCGGGTGTGGCACAATTAACAGCTGAAAACAGGCACCAAGATCAGCGCGTAAAGAGCTGTCGTCCTCACCACCCTGCTGTACGGTTCCGAGTCCTGGGCCCTCTACCGCAGCCAACTACGACTCCTCGAACGCTTTCACCAGCGCTGCCTGCGTACCATCCTGGGCATTCACTGGAGTGACTATGTCACCAACGTCGAGGTCCTTGAACAGGCGGAAACTGTGAGCATCGAGGATTTGCTGCTGCGGACACAGCTCCGCTGGGCGGGGCACGTCTCCAGGATGGAGGATCATCGCCTACCCAAGATCACTCTGTTCGGCGAGCTCGCCACTGGACACCGAGACAGAGGGGCACCAAAGAAGAGATACAAAGACGGTCTCAAGAAGTCACTTAGTGCCTGCCAAATCGACCACCGCCAGTGGTCTTTGCTTGCTGCGGACCGTGACACCTGGCGCTCCACCATTCACAAGGCAGCCGTCTCCTTTGAGGACTCTCGCAGAGCTAACCTTAAGGACAAGCGGCTCAGAAGAAAAAACAGAGTTGTCGTAACTCAGAACCCTGACCAGACCTTCCCCTGCAGCCACTGCGGTCGAACCTGCCTGTCCCGGATTGGCCTCCGCAGCCACGAAAATGCTTGCAGACGACGTGGGCAAGCCCTATAGAATCTTCGTTCGCGAAGTCAAGCCAAGAAGAAGCAAGAAGAAGTCGGTAGCGGTTTTTGTGGCGACAAAACCGCTACCGACACCCAAAGGGTTAAGGTTTGGCAGCTTCGGTTTTTAACATTCTTGCTGCCAGCCGCTGAAAATCGGATATAACCAAACCTACCTGTTCAAGGCGGCCACCTTATTAGGCCACCACCTGTAAAATGCAACCACCTACCTAAGCGGACATCGCCTATGGTCCCATTGTCTTCTTTCTGTCGCTTATCTGTTAGGAGACCACACCCTGCCCAAGGCGACCGCGCAGTTTTGATAGTTCTTTGGTCGGTCGCTGCACTCAAGTTTGACTGACTGAGACCGTCCCGACGAGGAAAGAAACACGCTTAGAAAAGACATCTGACACACAATTTATGAGCACATTCTTGGACCCCAGGACCGAAATTCCCACAGTTTGAAGTTGCCCTTTGAAGGACTGTACTACAATTCTAGAGACAGATCGAGCATGTTAGTTCAAGGGTGGTGCCAGAATAGCTTGGCGTCTATGGGCGCCAAGCTATTCTGGCACCACCCTTGAACTAACATACTCGATTCATGTCTCGCTGTGGTGTGTCGGGGCTGAATGAGTTAATATTTTGGTCTAAAACTTTTTTTTTTCAAAATAGACAAAATACGAAAAAAACACCGCTTGGAAAATGCGACTTATATTATTGTTTTTATGTGTCTGAAACTGTCACACTACGCGAGAGGAACACCGATATAAAGGTGTCAGCGAGAGGCATAGATCCTCATGAGCCCCCGCAGATGCGGGGGCTCATGGGGATCTATTCCTCTTGCAGCTATATTTTGTTTGCACTGATCGGGTGAAAGAGAATTGACAGGATATTTTTTTTTATACTGTGACAAGTCTTATATAATATACTTATTGTACGCAACGCACGGCCAGAAAAACAAAACCTGTAATTACATGAGGCGGGTCGATAGCGTGTGAATCTTCTGTCTGTCTGCGGGGGCTTATGAGGATCTATGCCTCTTGCACTTAACCGTTCGATGTGTACTCTCCACCAGTGCCCGGGTAAAAAAAAAAATGTGCAGCAGTCTAACGGGATAAAAAAAAAAACTGCCAATTAAACCATCTTGACTTGACTTAGGGAAAAACAACAACAACAACAACAACAAAACCACTCGAACCGACTTTTGTAATGACTCCTTCTAAAAGCCGCACAATGCGATTTTGTACTCGGTTACTCGCTCTTGGTTGGCGGTTGTCATAGAAACGTCAATAAAGGGCCGAAGCGTAAGATTGTCAAATGGTGATTGCATAGTGTACTGAACACTGGATGCCAACAAAAGATGTAAAACAGTCGTGTAGCATGATCTTCAGTGGGTTATAGCTGTTTCAATGTTACGTTCATCGGCAATTTTTGTTTTGTTCGCCTTACGGTGCTTCGCATCGCATTACTGTGAAGCACGTACACTGACGAACAAAAGAAATGAGACATTTTTAAATCATCCGTAACACTAACACAAATAAAATTATAATTTCCATTTTCGATTCTTTTTTCTTTTCTTTTTGTTCTAATTTATTACATATCTTCTCAATTACTGTTTTTCCTCTATTTTGTTTCCTTTTTGAGTCTCTTCTATTGATAGAAGAAACTTTTTTAGGACGCGACGAGGTGGGGCAATTTCAAAATAACATACACGACAGTGTAGGCGGGCTAGACTAAAACTCTGACAGTGAAGTAACAAGATAAAAATTACGTCTTGTCTAGTTATACAAACCTCGCTGTAAAACGTGATTTTGGCGCGAACGGCCGTGTGTGTGTGTGTGTGTGTGTGTGTGTGTGTGTGTGTGTGTGTGTGTGTGTGTGTGTGTGTGTGTGTGTGTGTGTGTGATGGTGTTGTGTGTGTGTGTACGTGTGTGTGCGTGAGTGTGTGTGTGTGTGTGTGTGTGTGTGTGTGTGTGTGTGTGTGTGTGTGTGTGCGCGTGTGCGTATGTGCGTATGTATGTAAACAACAAAATCTCCGAAGTTTGCGAACGTACAAGCTTGATCAATTTTTGTTTTGTTCACCTTACGATGCGTCGTATCGCATTACTGTGAAGCATGTACACTGACGAACAAAATAATTAGACATTTTAAATTATCTGTTTTTAAATCATCTGGTTTATTACAAGCTTGATATTAGAGGAGATGCTTTATTCAAGGGGTGCCTAGGAGCCCATCCGAGCATTTTGAAATTGGATGTCTCAATGAAGATTTAAATGACCGTTTATTGGAAGTCGGTTGACCCGCATTAGAGTCCGTTATTTTCATTATATTCACTTGCGGTTTTGGATATAGCAGGATTGGAGAATGACATTGAATGAGTTCGTTAGCCAGCTGTGTATCATATAAACTTTTTCAGTAAAAATTAATTCTATGAAGAAATGTTTTAAAAAGTAAAAAGCCTCGACTTCTAGAGAAAGTCAGACAGTGACGGTGACTTAAAAGCAGAAATTTCGTCATCACAGAGACATTGACGCAATACTCTAGATGACGTATTTGGCGCGAGCAAACGCACACACATCGACGCGCTGTCAGAAGAGCATGCGCGTGTACAGTAGAATATCACGTATCTAGATAAAGTCAACCTCTCTTCACACATATTATTTAGACTGGAAACTGCACCGTGAAATTCTAGTTTGATCACCATCTATTGCTTCTCAGGTCTGGAAGGCAAAGTTGAAGGCTTCCATATGCATTTCTTCCATTCACTTACTTAGCGCACCCCTCTTTCCTATTTCTTTTTTTAGTAGATCATCATTGGCCGATAATGCACAATTCTTTCCCTTGACAGTGTTTTTTTCCTACTTGCTTGGTAGTTTCTTCTAAAGTAGTTGAACTCATATCACGCAAAAAAATAATATTACGTAAAAACTACAATTACGACATGACAAATAATGTTTTCCAAACCAATGGCGTGTATGCACTGTGCCCTGGATATGCCGAGGCCTGGCGCATTGCCAAATCTGCAAGGCTTTTTCAATAGGAGATATTTCAACATCAGAATCGGGTCAAAGACAACAGGTGCAAGTAGAGACCCTTGACAAGCGCAAGTGCAAATTTTAAAGGATAAGGACTTCCAGCTTTCGCTGATTTCGCCGGGGGGGGGGCGGGCGTGGGGGGGGCGGGGGGGGGGGGCGGGGGTGCGGGGGGGGGGGGTCCGGGGGGGGGGGGGTAGTGGGGGGTTGTTTGGCTGTTCGTCGCTGATGTCCGCGCATCGCTTTGTCCTCAACTTCTCGTCATGGCCTTCCGCGCCTCGGGAGGCTGGGTCGTTGGGGGGAAAACCTGTACACCCGGGGAGAGCCTGTATTCCCGTCTTGTTCGTGGGTGGTGTAGGCTCCTGTTTCTCCTTTGGGGTCACAGTTCAAGGCCCGGTTTTTAGGCCCGCCCTCTATTTCCCTTACTGTTTGAAGGGGGGGGGGGGGGGCGGGGGCTGATTGGTTTGGGGTTTCTTTGGTGGAGGGGGGTGGAGGGGTTGTCATTCGGTTTTTTATTAGTCATTGTTGACTCGCCTTGCCCCGTCAGTAAAAAAAAAAGTTGTTAACCCATTAAATCCTGAGGCTGATTTTTTTTTTCAATTTGTTGTTTGTTCTTTGTAGGCTTCGTTAAAGATTAAGAGATAAATCAACCAGATTAGTTCAAGGGCGGTGCCAGAATAGCTTGGCGCCTCAGGGCGCCAAGCTATTCTGGCAGCACCCTTGAACTGTCTTGCTTCAATTTACTTCCTGCAGTAGAGTGTCAGGATGAAAAGGGTTAACCAGCCAATAGGTTCGCGGACATAAGGGCTTACATTCCCAAGTGGTTGTTTTTACTGACCCCTGGGAGGCCTCGCGCAGTTTACACTTTGGCGACACCAAGTGCCATTTGGAGACCAATTTGTCGGAACCCCGAGAGGTGTCCGAGATTTATTCTTGACAATTGTCGGTTCCGGCTGGACTGTGTAGGTATTGGGGCCGGTGATCTGACAAAGGAGCGACTTGAGCCGGGGTTTAGGGCCAAAGGTCGGAAGATTTCTGAGGGGTACTCATAAACTTGGGAAGGTGCCGATGAGGAGTGGGGGTCAAGGGTAGGGGTGGGGGTACTGATCTCGACGCTTTGATGAATTCGTTCTTGCAAATCGTGAAATACGAATGTTTACGGAAGGTAATTTAAAAACGGGGCACCGAAAGGAGGTCTGTACTAATTTGACCACACACACACACACGCACACACACACACACACACACACACACACACACACACACACACACACACACACACACACACACTGATATATGCCAGTCCGCACACACACACACACACACACACACACACAAACACACACACACACACACACACACACACACACACACACACACACACACACACTGACACCAAGCAAAACATCGAACATTAAACATTAAAAAGTTATGATGTTACGCTTTACAAATCTAGTACATAATATTAGAAGACATAAAGAAGGTATGTCTTCTTTTTCGCTGAGGTTTCAAAACAAAAGACAAATGACAAAGAACACCTCAGCAAGTCTAAAGTATTATGATACACGAATATGAATTAAGAAATGTTTCTGCAGTCAATGACAGTATGTGAAAGAAAATATGAACAATATGTTTTCACGTGTTCTTAATAAAAGTATGCTTGGTTCTTGAAAGTTCGTAAACAAGGTGCTGCTTTAATGTCTGCTGGAACTGTGTTCCATAATTTTGCACCAGAGTAGGAGAGGGACGTCTTAAAAATATCTAAACGAGGCCTTGGTACTACCAGATTGTTCCCTGATGTTCGACTAGATCTGTGGGCAAGTGCGAACAAATTATAGAGATAGGCTGGTGAGTCTCAGAGAGTGATTTTGCGCATGAGTACCAACTTATTATAAATGAACTGCTTGTCACGTTGCAGGATATCCAGCAGTTTGAACTTGTAATCATTGGCATCACTGACTCTGCTCACTCCTGGTTTCTCTCCTACCTCTGCGACAGACAGCAGTCCGTCACCATCGACGGCGTCTCCTCCAACCCAGTCAGGCTCTCCTGCGGCGTTCCTCAGGGGTCCGTCCTGGGCCCGGTCCTTTTTACACTCTACATCTCCCCACTGTCCAACATCATCCAGTCTCACCACATACACCACCACCTCTACGCTGACGACTCACAACTACTAGACAAAGACAAACTCGACAACACTCAGACACTACTGACTCGCACGGCTGACTGCTATGAGGACGTGAAAAACTGGATGACAGCAAACAAGCTCAAACTGAACGACGACAAAACGGAAGCCATGCTGGTAGGCACTCGCCAGAAACTTTCCCAGCTCTCTCCCTCTCTCCACCTTCAACTCGACAGCACCCCCATCTCCCTCTCTGACTCGGTCAAGAACCTTGGCGTTATCCTCGATTCCTCTCTTTCCATGACCAGCTTCGTCTCCGCCACGGCCCAGGCATGTTATTTCCACCTCCGCCGCATCAGTCAGATCAGAAAATACCTCACTACCGAAGCTGCCACCAAACTCGCTGTCTCTCTCATCTTATCTCGCATCGACTACTGCAACTCTCTCCTTTCTGGCCTTCCTCACTCCACCACTCTCACTCTCCAGCGCGTCCAGAACAATGCTGCCCGCCTCGTCCTCAGAAAGAAAAAATCCGACCACATCACTCCCCTGCTCAAGCTCCTTCACTGGCTCCCCATCCCCCAACGTATCCAATACAAGATTCTGTCTCTCTGCTACAAATCCCTGAACAACTACGCTCCTGCGTATCTCTCCAACTTACTTCACCCCTACACTCCTCCCCGCTCCCTCCGCTCCGCCTCTGACCCTCTCCGCCTCCTCATCCCCCGCACCAAACTCAGCACTTTCGGCCCCCGCTCTTTCTCAGTATACGGTCCAACCACCTGGAACACTCTCCCACTCTCTCTCCGTCAGAAACACTCGCTCTCCTCCTTCCAGTCTGCCCTCAAAACTCATCTCTTTCAACAGTTCTAGCACTATATCACCACACTCCCCAGCCCAAGCTGATCGTCCTAATGTATCTTCACTATTTGTGTTACGTGAGTCATTGTCTAAAGCGTGCGCATGCGTGTGCGAGTTGTGAGTGCGCGCTTATAGTTATAATTATTATAAGATAAGCGCATTATAAATACCGTAATTATTATTATTAATCAGTACTAATGACTTGCATTGCTCTGTCAACGATTAATTTGATTGCCCGCTTGTGAAGTGAATTCTTCCTTTAGAGAGAACTGAATTGAATTGAATTGAAACTTTATTTTCTAAGGATGAAGACAGTAGGCACGCAGGCCTTTTTACATGTCTGTCCTTAATAACATTTTAAATAAATATAACAGCAGAAACGGTAACATGACGAATAAATTAAAAAAAAGAGATAATAATAATAATAATAATAATAATAATAATAATAATAAACAGAAATATTTCACACACACACACACACACACACACACACACACACACACACACACACACACACACACACACACACACACACACACACGTTCAGTCAGATGTAAGGCAGCACAAGGGTAACGCATGATGCCTATTACGCACGCACACATACAGACGCACACATACGCACGCGTGCGCATACATTAGATTTAAATAAAACTAAAAGTGATCATATATTATATGAAAGAATATTAACTCTAAGATTTCAACTAAAAACTGAAAGAGAAAGCTAAAACTTCAAAAGTATACTATTGAACACTAACCGTTAACTGTAACTATTTAACTGAAAATATCACACATACACACACACAGACACACACACATACTGACACACGCACATGCGCACACGTGTGCTAGTTGTAAGGCAGCACAAAAATAAAGTAAAACACCCATTACTCGAGTGATGCGTTACGCATGGAGAGAGAGAGAGAGAGAGAGAGAGAGAGAGAGAGAGAGAGAGAGAGAGAGAGAGAGAGAGAGAGAGCGTCTGTGTGTGCGTGCATACGTGTGCGTGCGTGCGTGCGTCCGTTCGTGTGTGTGTGTGTTTGTTTGTGTGTGTATGTGTGTGTGTGCGTGTGTGTGTGTGTGTGTGTGTGTGTGTGTGTGTGAGTGTGTGTGTGTGTGTGTTAGCATACGTGCGTGTCTGAGAGAGACAGACAGACAGAGACCGACAGAGACAGACAGACACAGATACAGACAGGCAATCATACAGACAGACAGACAGACGTGACAGACACTCAGACGTAGAGACAGAGAGACCGAAATTGTGTATGTCACCCGTAAGATATTTAACACAGTGCTTCATAAAATGCCCCATTATCCACCCCCATTTCACGCGAAAGAAATTTCGATTTACGAACACCATTGTAACAAGAAGCATATGATCCTCACGAGCACCTTGCAAACCATCACGGGCTCATGAGAATCTATGCTTCTCGCAGAACTCCCCAGATTAGGCCCAGCTTGTCTTATCATACACGGCCGGTCTACCTAACTCTAACCTACACTGATTATTTGTACGCTGGGACCTCATATTTTGTATCATGCGGCACCTTGAACTCTGTGTGCTGGTCTGTGATTTCGGACCTTACGGCTTACGTGATTCGAACCCACGACCCGGCGATTTCCTTCGCTCTTCTGCTCCGACGTTTAACCGCCTGAGCTATTTCGGACTCTCATCGCCGCGTTTACGTACAGCAAGTGGTAATAAATGATCGCACATGTATAATGGCGTTTCGTCATATTCATTAACACGTTTAACCTGTTCGGTGCCAAGCACACCATTGCAAGAGGTATAGATCCTCATGAGCCCCCGCAGTTGCGGGGGCTCATGAGGATCTATGCCTCTTGCTGAAACCACTTTGAATCAATGTTTCCAGGTACATCCAGAGTTGTTTTATTTTCGGGGGGTGGGGGGTGAGTGGGGCTGTGGGGGGAGGTGGAATGAAGGTGGGTGGGGGGGGGGGGGTCTTGAATGAACGAAGACTGCAGAAACACAGTCTGCATCCCACGCTGGCACTGTACGGGTTAACTCATTGGAGACATAGTGAATACGGATACGCGCCTGATAGCCGAGTACCCATATGCGGCACGACTCGAACGATTTGGAGTGTTGGTTTGTTCGGGATTAACGTCCACGGCACTGAAGTGATAATGGACGGCCCTAACGGGCGGGTTATGGGGGAAAAGGGAATTTACCTGAATTTACCTGAGTGGCCACTGAGCGCGGCCGACGGGGTAGGAAGTTTGAGAACTTATTTAAACCCCCTTAACTGTCTCTTTATCATGGCGGTTCTTGAACTGGTTGACAGTTTCAGCTTCGACAATTGTTTGTTTCAGAGCATTCCATGGGTTCACAACTCTTTGGGAGAAAAAGTTTTTTCTAAGATTCAGTCTGGACCTCCCTTTGAACAGTTTGCTGCTGTGACCTCTATGGTAAAATGATGACTGGCATGAAGTAAAAAATATGTCCGCAGAAACTTTTTCAAGTCCCTTTATGATCTTGAAAGTCTCGATGAGATCTCCCCTGTCTCTCCTTTCTTCCAATTTCTGCAAATTGCAAAAGGCCAGTCTCTCCTCATACGGCAGGTGACCAATCCCTGTAATCGATCTTGTAGCTCTCCTCTGCACCTTTTCCAACTCTGCGATGTCTTTTTTGAGGTAAGGTCGCCATGCTTGGATACAGTACTCTAAATGTGGTCGTACAATTGTTTTGTAGAGTGGGACAATAACTTCTCTAGTTCTGGCTGTAACTGTTCGCATGATCTGCCCCACTGCTCTGTTGGCTCGTTTTGCTGCCACGCAGCACTGGCGACTGACCGACAGTGACCTGTGCATGATGACGCCTAGGTCCCTTTCTTCCTCCACTGCTCCAAGTTCTTGTCCTCCCAGCGTGTAAACCTGACAAGTGTTTTTACGGCCTGCATGCAGAGTCTTGCACTTTTCCACGTTATACTGCATCAGCCACCTCTCTGACCATCTTTCTGCTACCTTAAGGTCATGCTGTAGTTTGTCGCTCCCCGCTGGGTCGGAGACGTCGCCGTAGATCTTAGTGTCATCAGCAAACTTTAGAACGCTGGTCAGCATATCGTCCTCCAAGTCATTAATGAACACCAGGAACAAGGTCGGCCCCAAAATGGATCCTTGTGGAACTCCGCTCGTCACATCTACCCATGGAGAAGCTTGTCCGTTGACCACAACTCTCTGCTTCCTGCCACGTAACCATTCTTCCATCCACTGCAGAACTTTTCCGTCTACACCGTGTGCTTTCAGCTTGTCCATAAGCCGTTTGTGAGGGACCTTGTCGAACGCCTTGGCATAGTCAAGGTAGATGACGTCTACATCTTTCCCTTCGTCCAGCATGCGTGTCATGTCCTCCAGGAAGACGAGCAGGTTTGTCAGGCAGGACTTTCCTTTTGAGAAACCATGTTGGCTGCCTCGGATCAGCTGATGCCTCTCAAGGTGATTGTTCAGAAAATCCCGCACAACACTTTCAAAGACTTTCCCAACCTGAGAAGTCAGCGATACCGGCCTGTAGTTTCCTGCTATACATTTTGCACCCTTTTTGAATATCGGCACAACATTTGCCTCTTTCCACCCCACTGGCACCTCTCCGGTGTCCAAGGAAGCCTGAAAGATCAGTGACAGGGGATATGCTACGGATTCTGCTGCTCCCACCAGTACGGCTGGAGAAATTTCGTCAACCCCTGGCGCCTTGCTAGCGTTCAGGTTTTGCAACTTCTTGAGGACTATGTCCTCTGTAAAGATCACATGTACCAGTCTTTCCTCTGGTAAGCCCGTAAACTTACATTGGGGTTCCGGTCTGTCACCATTGCCCTCCACCGTGAAAACTGATGCAAAGAATTTGTTCAAGATGTCCGCTTGTTCCTCATCATCAGTGTGCAGCTCCCCGTCGCTATCTTCCAGAGGACCAACCTTGACCTTGCAGCGCAGCCTGTCTCTTGCGTAGGTGTAAAAAGACTTTGCATCCTTCTTGATGTTTTGTGCCAGCTTTTCTTCAAACTTCAATTTACTATCTCTGATGAGTTTTGTACTGCCATTCTGCCACTGTTTATATACAAGAAAGTCTTCTTGCCTACCACTCTGCCTGTATTTTTTTTTCCATTTCTTTCTCTTCTTCTTGATTCCCCCACCCGGGTCTGCCCTGGGGGACTTGGGTGGGGTTAGGTACTTTTTAGTTCCCAGGGTCACCTTGGTCAGCCCCACAGGGTGAGTTTTTCTCTCTATTCTGGGGCATGTGTTTCTGTCTACCCTTTGTCCATTCACCTGTATTTGCCTTTTTAAAGCTCTCCCTACTGTCTGCACTGCCTGTAGCTCTTGATATTGGATGTGTGTTGCTAAATGGTCTTAGCTTTATTTAGGCCCCATGTGTTAGGTTTATTTAATGTATTTGACCGGCTGGCGACATACATTCAATGTTCTGTTTAGGTTGGTTATTTTTTTTTTTTTTTTTTTTTTTCACAAGCAGTGCAGGCACGTCCTGAGAAAGCCTTGTTGCTGTCGGGACGTTAAGCAATGTACAATCAATCAATCAATCAATCTTCTTCTTGACACTTTTGAGTGCCTCTCTGTTCATCCACTTGGGCTTCCTAGTGCACCTCGTTTTCTTCAACGGTACGAAACTTCTCACCACCTTCTGCAGCATTTGATGAAACAAGTCCCACTGTTGACTGCAGCTCTTCCCTTCAAATTCATTGTCCCAATTCACCTTATCTAACTTCTCTCTGAGCACTTTCCAGTTTGCCTTTCTGAAATCCCTTATCTCTTTCCTCCTGTCGCTGTTACTGTCTCTAGGCTCGGAAAAGGCCACTTTGAAGTGCACAATGTTGTGATCGCTGTTGGCTAGAGGATCGCCTATCTCGACCTCTTGCACCATCTCTTCTTCAGAACTGAACACCAAGTCCAACACATTTGCTTTTCTAGTGGCTACAGCCACATGCTGAAACCAAAAACAGTCACTTACTGTATCGCGCAAACCTTCCCCTTCTCCATCACACTCATACGTATTCCAGTTAATACCAGGACGGTTGAAGTCTCCAGTAACAACCACATGCCTGTACTTTGCTGCCTCTTTTAAAACTGCAAACAATTTCTCCTCATTTTCCTGACTAACACCGGGTGGATTGTACACAACACCAAACAATGTTTCTTCTTTGTCGTGACCATATATAACACACCAGATGCTTTCTGTATAGTCCTGCTCCTCACAGAGTTTCACTTCTCTAACCTGCAAATTATCTCTCACATACATCAAGCATCCCCCTCCTCTCCTTCCCACTCTATCACTTCTAAATGTCTTGTATCCATTGATGTGAATTTCACTATCAGAAATGTCTCGGAATCTGTTGGAGTGTCTGTCTGGCTGGGAGCTTTAAGAAACAAAATCGCACGCCAGCCCGCATTTTCTCCTGCTCAGATTGTTTTAGTGTGGGTGCGTTTAAGTCTACACTATAGAACATATATTATAAGTAATCCTCTGTGGGGGTCCGAATCAGTTTTGCCCCCTGTAGCGCTGGGTGTGATACCCGTAGGTTCAGCTAGCGTGGCCCACACGCAGACAGTTACTTCCCGTTAGCAAAGCCCGCCGCTGTCTTTCATAATTCATATTTTATAATGTCTCATAATTAATTTTCAGGGCTGCTGAAACGCTTCCCTGCCACAGTACGTACATTTTTGGTTCTGAAAAGTGCGAACATTGAACGACGAAAAGCCACAACAGTCCAAGAAACATAGATATACATTCATCTCAGCAAGAGGCATAGATCCTCATGAGCCCCCGCAACTGCGGGGGCTCATGAAGATCTATACCTCTTGCAGTTGGTTGGTTTTCAGATTTTCTCGGTATTGAACGGGTTAGCACAAAGGTATTCAGATGTGACGTTACTGGCGGCGTGCGGCCCTGATTCCAGTACAACAGTAGAGACTATGAGCAGCCGCACCCTTTATGTATCAAAGGCAAGACCCGAGCAGACACCATTCATTGCATATGCTGGTCTGTGACTTTGGATCTTACGGCTCCAAGCTGTAAGGTCCAAAGTCACAGACCAGCACACGTTTGGTCTAGTCAGCAAGTCGCAGCGGCATATAGTCTATGGTCCTTTATGTTGTGGTTGTTTTTTTGTTTGGTGATTTTTGTTTGTTTGTTTGTTTGCTTGTTTGTTTGTTTGTTTGCTTGTTGTGTTGTTGTTGTTGTTGTTGTTTTGTTGTTTTTTTGTGGGTGTTTTTTTTTTTTTTTTTTTTTTTTTTTTTTTGGTGGGGGGGGGGGGGGGGGGGGCGTGGATTTTGTTTTGTTTTGTTTGTTGTTGTTTTGCTTCTTTTTTTTTTTTTTTTTTTTTTTGTTTTGTTTGTCGTGGGGTTTTTGTTTTTGTATGGATTTTTTGTGGGCTTTTGTTTGTTTGTTTGTGTTTTTTGTTGTTTTTTGTTGTTGTTGTTGTTGTTGTTTGTTTGATTGTTTTTTTAAGGAGGGAGGGAGGGGGGGGTGGGGGAGAGGATGTTCGGCTGAAAGCGGGGGTGGGGGGGGGGGGAGAGGGGAGTTATATGTGCGGACAGAGATGTAAATATAATTTATACTTGTCGATGCAGTCACGAAAGAGATACAGATACTCATGAACCCATGCCGTCACATGAGAATATATGTCTCTTGCAGATGACGCGGCGGTCTTATCGTCCATGCAGGGAAGGGTTAACAGTTCGCCGTGTCTCCTCTGTCAATTCTCTTAGTAAGGCTTACACTCATGCTGGATAAAACGGCTAACTTACATTATGAAGTCTGAATGTCGTAATATGAAAGACCTTTCTTCTCTTCTTTTCTTTTCTACGCAGAAGAGTTCCTTCCGGTATGCTTAACTCATTGTACCCCAAGACCGAAATCCCCACATTTTGCCGTTGTCCTCTGACGACTGCAGTGCAGTGCAGGACACAGATCGAGCATGATGGTTCAAGGGTGATGCCAGAATAGCTTGGCGCCCATGGGCGCCAAGCTATTCTGGCATCACCCTTGAACTATCATGGTCGATCCATATCTTGCTGTGGTGTGTCTGGAGTACAAAAGAGTTAAAGGCAGAGGAAAACCTCTGGTACCTGTGCCTTACTCACATGGCTTGTGAAAAGAAGGGTAGTCGGTTAGTTAGTTCTTTGGGGTTTAACGCCGAAGCAGGAGACTAAGGCCCTCTCACGGCGAGAAAAGAAGGGTATAGAATTCTTAGTTGTAGCAAGACAACATTGATAACCCGTTGTATCGGCGACTTCTGGCTGGCAGCCCAAGCCTGCTGTATAGAGCAGGTGGCCTTAACTCATTGTGCCCGAGGTACGAAATACCCACATTTGGGCGTTATCCTCTGAGGACTGTAGTTCAAGAGAAAGATCGACCATGAAATGAAATGAAATGAAATGAAATGAAATGAAACTTTATTTCTGAACGGAAGAAGCAGTTAGCACATGTGCCATTTTTCACGCTTGCCGTTGCTAAACTACAAAGGTACAAATCTGCTAAAGGTACAAAGCTACTAACATGAAAGTGCATATAATATAACAAGTCGTTCAAAAAGAGATGGTTAAGGCAAAATGTAGGGCACCAATTATGATTACTATTATAACAATGTGAACGGGGGAAAAAAAAAAAAAAAAAAAAAAAAAAAAAGATAGTCTTTAAAATTCCTTCTTTCACTAAAATCAAACACGCGCGCACGCTCGCGCCGCATGCTCTCACACACACACGCACACACACACGCACGCGCGCACACACCCATATACACGCACGTGCGCGCGGAGGTTAATATCAAGGCTTTAGGCGATGGAGATACCCGAACCAGTGAATGAGCTGTTAGATAGCAGGTACTTGAAGAGGCTTTCCTTGAAAGAGGGGAGTGAACCAGTGTGTGTTATGTGCGCTGGCAGTTTATTCCAAAACGAGGCGCCCGAGAAAGCAAGGGCGGTTTTAAATAAATCTATCCTCGGGCGTGGTGTGATGAAGTTTTGCCTTGATGTTGAATAGCCTGAAGCTACCTTGGTGAAGAGATTACACAAGTATTCTGGGTGGATTTCATTCCAGATTTTATACATGACTACCCCTTTGTTAAAGAGATGGTGCTTGTCAAGAGGAAGCATTTTTAGTTTTTCAAATTTTTGGTCAGTAGAAAGAGCTGGATCAGGCAGGATCTGCTTCACTGCCCTGCGATGCAAGGAGTTAAGCCTCTTCATGTGTATGTCACCACTGCCGTCCCATGTCGTGGAGGCATAATCGATGTGGGATTTGACATGGGCATTGTAAAATAGTTTGCAAGTGTTGACATCAATAAGATATTTTAGCTTAGACACCATAAACACATTTCTGGACACAGTTTTACAGACAACATTGATGTGAGATTGCCATTTCATCTGGTTTTCAACAATAACTCCAAGTAGGCGATGTTCAGTTACTTGTGTAATGGTGTGGTCTTGGATTTCCAGGCTAAGCGAAAGTGGCTTGAGCTGATGCTTCTGACGGGTTGCTATCGTCATACATTCGGTTTTGGTGGGATTAAGGATCATTGCATTATTTTCACACCATTTGGAAATTTCACTCAGTCCCTGTTGCAAACGATCATTTAAAGACTCCAGACACTTATCGGGGGTGTGGATTGTTGCGTCATCGGCAAACAAGTCACATTCAATTCTGTCATTCGTGAAGTGTAGTGGCAGGTCATTGATAAATATGCAAAAGAGAAGAGGTCCCAGGACAGAGCCCTGGGGCACTCCTCTTGTTACTAAACCACTTGAAGAGTAAGATCCATTGGCTATCACGCGCTGCTGTCTGTCTGTAAGATAGGAAGCGAAAAACGAGGTTGTTTTAAAGGAATGAATAGATGCCTGAGAACTGCCGTCTGATGTATGAAAACAGTTACTTGAAAATGAACCATCCAGATATATACTGAGCTTGGAAAGGAGAATTTCATGATCTACCATGTCGAAAGCTTTCCGAAGGTCTATGAAAACAGCACCTGTGAATTCGCCTTTGTTCATTGAACTTAGCCACGTGTCAGTAAGTCGCGATAAGGCTGTATGACAACTATGCTTCGGGCGAAAACCTGACTGGAGGGGGTGGATTAATTTGCGTTTTTCCAGGTATTCTAACAGATGCTTATGAATATGTCGTTCAAGGGGTTTACTTAAGACAGACAAAAGTGAAATGGGGCGATAATTGTTAACATCGGACAGATCTTTTGTTTTAGGTAGGGGAATAACTTTAGCTTTTTTTAGTTCTTTTGGGAAAACATTTTTCTGTATGCATAAATTGTAGACATAAGTTATTGTTTCTACAACATAGGGAAGTGATAGTTTCAGTATTTTGGGGCTTATTTCATCTGGCCCGGAAGATTTTTTATTCTTCATGGAACTTATTGTCTTACCAACCTCGTGAACTGCCAGAGGTGGAATAGTAAATGGATGAAATCTCGCAGTTCGCGTTCTACAGAAATCAATCAGGGTGTCAGGACAGGTATAAGGCCGAGAATTTGTTTTAGAGGGGACCAGGGACTCGGCAATTGAAAGGAAATGATCGTTAAAATTATCGGCAGTCAGAGTAGTCGGGATTACAGGGGATTTCCTACTCTTGCCTCCAGTCACTACGGCCATAGCGCGCCAGAGCATGGACATATCTTTGTCTTGTTTAATCAAACGATCAATAAAAGATTTTTTAGCCTGCCGCACTAAACATTTGACACGATTGCGCTCACGTTTAAATTCAACAAAACACTTCTGTTTTCTCAGATCATCTCTCACCCTCATGGCCTGAATGATGTCTTGAGTCAGCCACGGCGGGAGTGAAGCGTGTTTGACTCGCCTCCGCCGCACAGGCGCGTGTTTATTTAAAATAGTAAGAAAAATGCTATACCAGACAGACAGAGCGCTGTCAGGGTCAGTTTCACTAAGCACTTCCTCAAAAGGTGCGTTATTAAGGTCAGATAAAAAGTCGCTCTCACTAAATTTTTTAAAAGAACGATAGGTGATATACGTATGACATCCTTTCTTTGCTTTTGGGAACTTAGTGGACCACGTACAGCTGATGGGAAAGTGATCACTGATGCCAAGGTTACCGACAGACACATTATGAACAGACTCCGGCTTTGTGGCATAGATGTGGTCTATGAGTGTAGATGTTGTTGGTGTTATTCGTGTCGGCGAAGTGACTAACTGTTTAAGACCCAGCAACGTCATCGTAGAGTCCCATGCATGATGAGACCTTAACATGTCTATATTAAAATCTCCCATAAGTATGACATTAGAATTAGGTTTACAGGCTTTATCAAACATACTAAGAAAATTATCGTGCCACTCAAAGTTTGCAGCAGGGTTGCGGTACAGAAAACCGATAAGAAATGATGGTGATTGGGGGGCTTTCAGCTCAAGCCACATACACTCAACTTGCTCAGTTTCTAAGTCATGTCGTCTACGTGTAAGAGCTTGAACAGACGTGTGAATATAAGCAGCTAATCCTGTTTGTCCACAGTTCAAGGGTGGTAGGCAGAATAGCTTGGCGCCAGGCGCCAAGCTATTCTGCCTACCACCCTTGAACTATCATGGTCGAGCCATATCTTGCTGTGGTGTGTCGCGGGCAGAATGACTTCAAAGTGAGCTTTCCACGGCGTAGCGAACTCACGCTTCAGAGGGAAGTCTAGCGGTGGGACTAAACAGACAGAAAGATCTCTCTGTCTGACTGGTGGTGGGGTCCCACTTGAGACTGAAGCATTTATTGGTTTTGCAGAAACATTATCAGAAATGACATAGCTGATAGCTATCTAGGGGACCCCCCTAAATAGCTACCAGCTAGATCATTTCTGAAAATGACACCAAAAGGTCGAATAGGGGTGTGTAGGTGTTGTCGGTGTTTGAGAGACGGGAGAGGTGAGTGTAGCATGTTCTGAGGGTGTGTGGGCTTCAGTAAGGAAAAGGTCCTCGATCGGGCCGCCGTCAGCCTCCGCTGAGGCTTGAAGGCGGCCCGAGGACCTTTTGCTCACTTGGCAGGTTCACCCACTTCAAATCCCTTTGTCAGTTTGTCGTGATTTTTTTTTTTTTTTTTTTTTTTTTTTTATTAACTTTGTCGTGCACTGTTTGCAGTGTGGGTGGTCAAGGTCAATGAGGTTTTTTTTGTTTGTTTTTGTTTTGGGGGGAAGGGCTGGGGGAGGGGGGGGGGGTGCATTTCAGTTTGTTTTGGTTGGTTAGTTCGGAGTTTAACGTCCACGACACCGAAGTTATAAAAGACGGACCTGACGGTCGGGTTCGAATCCCGTCCCAGCCCCGGTAGCTGGACTCACAATCCAGGGGGAAAACGGATTTGTTCAATAGCATGTCCGTTGAAAGGTCCTGGTAAATCAAAGTTGCACAGTTGGAGTGCGTCTGAGTTGATCAGTGTTCAGGTCGTACTCCATAGGCAATAGATTTCCCTGTCCCCCATAACCCGCCCGTCAGGGCCGTCCATGAGTACCTAGGTGCTATGGACGTTAAACCCGAACTAACCAACCATCGGGTTATAGCGGACAGGGAAATCTATTGCTAATGGAGTACGACCTGAACACTGATTAATTAAGGCGCACTGCAACTGTGCCACTTTGATTTACCAGGACCTTTCAGCGGACATGTTGTTGAACAAGTCCGTCTCTTTTTTCCCTGGATTGAGAGTTCAACTATCGGGGCCGGGACGGGGACTCGAACCCACGACCCGGCGATTCACTTCGCTCACTTTCGCTCCGACGCTTAACCGCCTGAGCCATTTTGGACTCATGTTTTGTTTCGTTTTAGTAATTTTTTTTGTTTGTTTGTTTTGTTTTGTTTTGTTTTGTTTTAAACGAGACCAAAGGGTTTATTAATAGTGGTAGAAATTTAGAAGAAGTATTTGTGTTTCAGAAATCGTTGTTCATTTAGCGATAAAAAGAAAACAAACTTGATACATGTACAAGTTTAAGCTTCTAATATTACGGCTCTGTGTAGTTTGTAATTTAGGTGACCAGGCTTGATCCTGAATAAATTCTCTCTCTCTCTCTCTCTCTCTCTCTCTCTCTCTCTCTCTCTCTCTCTCTCTCTCTCTCTCTCTCTCTCTCTCTCTCTCTCTCTCTCTCTCTCTCTCTCTCTCTCTCTCTCTCTCTCTAAGGACATGATTGAAAAAAGGTCTGTGTACCTAATCATTTATCCTTGAGAAATAAAGTTTCATTTCAATAAAGTTTCATCTCTCTCTCTCTCTCTCTCTCTCTCTCTCTCTCTCTCTCTCTCTCTCTCTCTCTCTCTCTCTCTCTCTCTCTCTCTCTCTCTCTCAAATACTGTCTCCT
>BTPG01000002.1:23716141-23781141 GCA_036245525.1 Semisulcospira habei | reverse complement strand
ACCTGTTGTTAATGACAAAACTGTACAACTTACTGATAACGTTCAGAAGAGAAATTCCTCTGTAGTTGTCAACATTTCTAGGGTTACCCTTTTTGTGTAGTGGAAATATCACAGCCATGGTCCAGCTTTCAGGGTATTCCGCACTTTGAAACACACGATTGAACAAAGGATGCAGAAATTTCACAAGGATCTCACCTGCATGATGAAAAAGGTCAGTGGGCAAGCCATCAGGGCCTGATGCTTTCCCTTTCTTCATGCTATTTATAGCACTGCGAATTTCATCCTGTGTGATTTCCTCGTCAAATTTTGCATTATGACAACCATCACAATCATCAGATATATGGTCATTCAAAACACCCTCGGCCTGTCTGCTGAAACCTGAATCATCAACATTCTGATCCACATTTAGCAAATTACGAAAATAATCATACCACACGCGTGGTGAAATGACATCAGAACACAAATTTTTAACGCCAGTCAGAGACTTTATTTTTTGCCAAAATGTTCTTGAGTTTGCATCATTACATGCATCGTTGAGCTCATTCAAAACCCGTGCGTTGTACTTTCTGTACTTTCCTGTATTTTCTGGTTGTAAAATTGTATTTTGTGTTCATATGGGCCAGATGGCCTGCAAAAACTGAAATAAATTTATTATTATTATTATTATTATTATTATTATTATTATTATTATTATTATTATTATTATTATTATTATTATTATTATTACACACACACACACACACACACACACACCATTTATACACACAAACACACTTGTCAAAGCAATTACCCCGGACTAGCAACCGTTAAGAACGTAACCCCTTCCCTGCCGAGAACATGCGAACACGACCCTTACCGCAAGAGACATAGATCCTCATGGGCCCCAAATTACGGGGGCTCATGAGGATCTATGCCTCTTGCTGCCACCACAGTAACTGCTTCCGCCTTCTTTGGAAGCCTAATGCTCTTTTTGAGCGTTGATTTAACACATTCTGCCCCAGGACCGAGATCCCCAAATTGTGAAGTTGCCCTCTGAAGGCCGTATTACAATTCTAGAGCCAGATCGAGCTTGATAGTTCAAGGGTGGTGCCAGAATAGCTTGGCGCCTATGGGCGCCAAGCTATTCTGGCACCACCCTTGAACTATCATGCTCGACCCATGTCTTGCTGTGGTGTGTCGGGGCTGAATGAGTTAACAAAGATTTGAGAAACACGACCTGCGTGCACCGGCATTGAAAGGGGTGAAGTAAACCTATTGTGTTGTTGCCTGGCGCACGTACTTGTAACGCCGTGTAGCTAATGATCTTTAAATGTTATTATTATTTTATTACCCAAATGACTTTTTTATATGTACATTACAACGAAGTCCAGACAACAGCTACAGAAGTAGATCCTCATGGGTGCCCAACACCCTCCCCCCCCCCCTACCTTCCCGTCCACCCCTAGCCCCCCCCCCCTCTCCCGCCCTCACCCCTCCCACACACACACACACACACACACACACACACACACACACACACACACACACACACTCGCTTACACCCGACCACCAAACCCACCCCTCTACCAAACTGATACTCGTACTGTGATCCCAGACTAAAAGGCGAATGCCAAGCGTGTAACTTGAGCGACCCAAAAACGCGAATCCGATACGAACTCGATCCGAATCCGAAGCGGGTCCGAAACAGGAAGGTTGGTGCGAGTCCTTTTCACGTTTGTGTGTTTCCATGTGCCCGAAACGGATATTCGCATCCGGCTTTCAACGAAAATGACGCAATGTTTTTAAACGAAAATTGCATCACCGCATCGGGTTCGGATCTTATTCGTATCGGATTCGTGCTTATGGAACCGTAGCTTTAAATGCAAAGAACTTACTGACAAAGAAATGGGGGGAAAAAAAAAACAACGAAGCAAGAAACACGCTTTGAGAGGACGAGCACAATTCTGTATACTAACTTTGCCCTTGCGGGTCTCCAAAGGGTATGTGAGGCACCGTCCATTTTGTTTTTTTTTTGTCTGTTTTTTTGTTTTTTGTTTTGTTTTGTTGTTGTTGTTTTGTTTGGTGTTTTTTTTTGTTTTTTTTTTTTTGTTTTTTTTTTGGGGGGGGTTGATTTTTTTTGTTGGGGGTGGGGGGTGGGGTGGGGGGGGGGAGGGGTTATTTCGAAACAGGGGTTTAGGCCGAAAATTTAGTAAATTGTTGTCGGGTCGCCTTTTGCTTCCGAAAGATGCGAGAAGCACCGTCCTATTCCTTTGTTGTTTGATTGTCTGCTTCGCAACGGGCGCTTAGACCGAAAATTGAGTACTGAAACTGTTTAGTGCTCGTCCCTTCAAAGCGTCTTTGTGTTCCTTATTTGTAGGAGATCGATGGGTTCTTTTCACAAATATACACCACACAGAAATTTACTCGTGAGTATTTGACCCCATCCCTACCAGTGCACGTTCCTTTTTGTTCCTGAAATCTTTGTTCATGCAACCACCCAAACCACAAACCTCCAAGGAACATAGATATAAATTAGTCTCAGCAAGAGGCACAGATCTTCATGAGCCCCCGCGACTGCGGGGGCTCATGAAGATTTGTGTCTCTTGCAGTGGTGTTAGCTTAATTTTGCTCTTTGGCAGTGCTCGGGTTAATAGCCTATTGATCCTTAGACGCTTATACTGTACAGATGTATACTGTACAGATGCACACCTTTTCATATTGTATATAACCACGGTGTTTCGTATGCACTGGGGAATGCCGGTTGGCTGTCATCAATCACGTGGCTCTTATAATCAGGACCCTGAAGGGGACTATAAATACTTAAATTTCTTGTGACGACTTAAGTCTCTTGTGATAACTGATTCAGTCCACGAGTGACACCCAAACCTGTCCTCGCGGCCACCTGAATAAAACAGCAACCTGTCTAAGCTCACCACTCATGTGTGGTCCCAGTACGGTCTTTTATAAAATTAGTCAGATGATCGTAGTAATGATCCACCTGAGTCAACGCGGTGGCCTGTCCTTTGGGTGGTCGGGCGGTCGATCGTCTCACGCAGGTCTGACTACTGTGCTCTGGCGGACTAAGCGGCTAACGCTCGTTTATTTGCAAAGAACCGCGGCGACAAGAAGGCACGCCTCACCCCCCCCCCCCCCTTCCCCGCGCAACAGCTACCTAGGTGAGTGTAGATTTATATCAAGGTGTCGCAAATGCTGCTTAGGTCTACCTTTTGTTTTCGTGCCTTTTACAACGTCATCATACTTATAGTAGACGTGCGCTCAACACTGCACCAGCTCTTCCTCGTACCGAAAGTTTCCAGTCGGCTCATTTAAGTAGGTCTCTCGCGCAAGCTCCTCTCGTCTGCAAGAGGCATAGATTCTCATGCTCCCCTGCGACTGCAGGGGCTCATGAGAATCCATGCGTCTTGCGTTGGTTATAGTCCGGCTTCGGCTCTTTCGCCAGTAGAGGGTAGTATTCAAGTGAAGCGGGCCGGCAGTTTGTTTACAATATTGAACAAGACAGCCGCAGCAAGCGAGTAATAAGCAATAGGCGTTGCGTGAGCATGTCAAGAAGGTGAAATAAGTAGGTCGAGTGCTGCCTGCGCATGTGCGGAAGGCTGAGGGTAGAGCCTAACTGACATTCGTGTGACCGGCTTTGGCCAGAGCCTGATTCTGTCGTAGAACTGAAAGCGGACACACATTTGTGTTGGTAGGCTGTGGTGTCGGTGTGAAGGCTGCCGAAGTGTATATTACCATATACCAACGACTGCGGACTGCCGAGAACAATTCACGGTGTGTAGATGCTGGCATGATTTTTTTCTGTGAAATAGCACGGTTGCAAGGTCAGTAGGGAATATAGTCAGATGAAACTGTTGATAACAATTACAGTTGAAAGTTAGCCATGTTTTGCTTACGATGACAGTAACGATGATAACGACAACAGCGACGATAATAATGGTTGACGATGATGTGACGAAGTCTGTCATTTGTATTATTTGTTGACATCATCAAATATAGTTCTTTTTCCATGAAGACATGACTGTCTTCCTATTTACTAATTTTCAATTCAGAGACTCAGGAGAGACTCGAAAGAGTTAGGCGGGAAGGGGGCGTTGGGGGGTGGGGTGGGGGGAGGGGGTGGTGAGAGTAAACTGTGACGTTAAAGGTTTAAGGCTTAACGTCTTTTGTCCACCGCGAAGGTGATTTCAAAGACGGGACACCGAAATAGGGTCTGAACTAATTTTGACCCCATCTCATGTGAGTGGATACAAATCCGGGACCTTTTTGTCAAGACTCGAACGCTCTACCACCGAGCCACCCAGAGAGAGAGAGAGAGAGAGAGAGACAGACAGACAGACAGACAGACAGACAGACAGACAGACAGACAGACAGACAGACAGACCGACAGACAGAGACAGAGAGAGAGAGATATGAAACAGAACTGCACTGATTTTTGCAAGGATAAAATTAATGATTAGGTGCAGTCCCACTGACACATTTCCAATCACATCATGTCCTTTCTAAGCTACAACAACGCACACTTACACAGGCATATCATTCTGAGAGAGAGAGAGAGAGAGAGAGAGAGAGAGAGAGAGAGAGAGAGAGAGAGAGAGAGAGAGAGAGAGAGAGAGAGAGAGAAAGAGAGAGAGATGTTGATGATGATGATGATGATGATGATGATGAAACGTTTTTATTCAGGATAAAGTTTTAGGCATGCGAATGCCTCTCTTACAAACTGTCCTGTTACACTACACACATAGATATACATCGAAAAACACAGTAAAATAATTTGTTAATAAAAACACAAATACACATGATATCAAGAACATTCAAGAGTACGAAAAACATAAAAGGAAAAAAAAACAAAAAAACAAAAAAAAAAAACATAAAAAAAAATTATATTCATAAACCGACATAAGCTGAAGGTCATCTTGTAATTAGAACATGTCTCTGAGCGTACAGTATTAAACAGAAGAGAATTGAATCGTTGTATTAATTCAGAAGTAAAAAGCGATAAAGACGATCCTTAAAAAATGCTAGAGAGAGAGAGAGAGAGAGGGCACATATGCGTCGTCAAAATTACAAACAACTTGTTGTCGACTATGAGTAAGAACACTGAAAAGCATAATATACTAGCATACATGCTTCGATCCCGTTCTGTCTGTCCCAGGAGGCGAAGATCTTCGGGCCGATGTACGTCGGCCGCAGTAGACCTTCTGTGGCCCACGACGGCCTGAGAACCTTTTGCTCTCCGCGTTTGCACCCCGTGTCCTTCATAGCCCAGGGCCACTTATCTTACGAGTTTTGTTTTTTCCGACCAGTGCCAGCTAAGGGAAGCAGCCGGCGATCAGCCATGACACCTCAAGGGCAGTGCCTGATTAGCTTGGCGCCTTCTGGGCGCCAAGCTAATCAGGCACTACCCTTGATTTTCTTTGGTGGGGGTGGGGTGGGGCCGGGAAACAATGCGCCAAGCAGATCATGTCAGTTATTGATTGGTTGGTTGGTTGGTTGATTGATTAATTTATTTTTGTTTAATTTATTGATTAATTCATCGATTTATTGATTTTAAAGATATACCTTTTTATTGAGTTAATTAGGTGTTTTTCTTAATTTTCATAGTCGACAACAAGTTGTTTGTATTTTGGACGAGGCACGTGTGCGCGCTCTATCTCTATCTCTCTTTATGACAGTTAGTTAGTTTGTTGGTTAGTCAGTCAGTCAGTCAGTTAGTTAGTTAGTTAGTTTTGCTGTTTTTTCTGTTTGTTTTTTTTTGTTGTTGTTGTTGTTAGGTTGTTGTGTTTTTGTTTTGTTTTTTGGGGGAGGGGTCCTTTCTTTTTTTAGACAAAAGGGGGGGGGGGGGCGGGGGTGTCGCATGGTCTCATGGTCTTTTATTTTTGTATTCGTACTCTGTCATTATTGGTCCGTCGCCTGTAGTATATTCCATGCAGTCGACTTCACATTTCACAGCAGTGGGGCGGTGTTCACATTTTCTCGGCACTGCAGTGTTGTTAAATCGCAAAACGAGTCTGGCTGACACCAGCAGCTTGGCTCTGAAAAGGAAAATAGGCGTTAATGCATAAAACGCGGCCAGCCAAAAGCTTATTTCATTTTGCATTGTCGGCTTACGTCACGGTATGCTTTGCATGCAGGCCTTTTCACATAGAAGGGATTATAGCGACAAGACAGTATACATGTCACACACACACACACACACACACACACACACACACACACACACACACACACGGACACACGCACGCACACATACACACACACACACACACACGCACACACACACACACACACACACACGCACACACACACACACGGACACACGCACACACACACACACACACGCACACACACAAACCCGCACACACACACACAAACACACGTACACACGCACGCACACACACGTACACACGCACGCAAACACACACGCACGCACGCACACACACATACACACACACACACACACACACACACAAACACACACACAGCTTGCTTTATGAAACGATCATAAATGCATTATGGAAAATGTATGAACTCGGTTAATTCTGTGCCCGTCGGTAGCAGCGCTTGTATTGTCGAGGTGATTCTTCACCTCCCCCCCCCCAAAAAAAAAAGGCGCTGCTACCGACAGGCAAAGAATATATTGTGGGAAATACATGGACTCGCTTCACCCCTTCCCTGCCACTGTACGAACATCTTTGTTTCTGAAATCTTGGTTCATTCAACGGCCAGAAGCCGACACCGTCCAAGAAACATGGATACAAATTGGCCTCAGCAAGAGGCATAGATCCTCATGAGCCCCCGCAGTCGCGGGGGCTCATGAGGATTTATGTCTCTGGCAGTTGGACCCTGTTTAGAGCTTTCTCAGCAATGAAGGGGCTAATTTTCTGGCCGTCCGTGGCAGCGCTTTTTGTCGAGGTGATTCCTTGCAAGTAATCACTTCGCCAAAAAAAAAAAAAGCGACATCCAACGGGTGAAACCTCTGTTCTTAGGATATTGGGGTGTGTTTTGTTGATGTGGTGCCCTTTCCGGTGAATGAACCATTCGGGCGAATGTCCTTCTTTGTTAAGAAATAAGCGGGTCTTATTTATGTCATGCAGGAATCACCTCGACAAGAGGCCTTGTGATAGTTGGGTATTTTTCTGTTTATGTGATTCCTTTCGGCCGAATGAACCATTCACCCGAAGGTCTTTCTTTGTTAGAAATAAGTGGATCTGACTGTGTATACACGTGCGCATTATGGAAAATATGAACTCGCTTCTTTTTTCTATTTTTTTTTTCTTTTCTTTTCTTCTGGGCGGCCTTGAGGGATAGAAGTATATTAAAGTGGTTCCTTATGACGCACAGACCCTTTTGTGCGTTTAGATATGTACGTACACGCGCGCACTTAGGGGATAAAGTGAACTCGCTGATGGTGAAAGGGAATGTTTGTCAACGCTAGTCCTTTGACCGCAGTGTGGCAGATTGACATGGGTCTTTCACGTGCTGAATTTCTATCTTAAAACGTGTGTGTGCACGTGTATTTTGTAGGGTGTGAAGACACTTTAATCTTTGCCATCACTGCGCTTTTGGAGTTTTGTTCAGCAACATGATTTTGTTTTAAATTATTATTAGAGGCCATTTGACCTACGTCAAATTGGCCCTTGATAAAATCATGTCGATAAACAATACTTCAAAGGCGTAAAGAATGCTAAAAGTTAACCAAGAAAATCTAGCGTATTTTAGCGTAGCCAATTTGACGTAGGTCTTTTTTACAGGAAGTCGTTTGAAATACGTACGCACCGTGTATTACATTACGGATAATATTTGAACTGACCGAGTTCTTTGGCACTCTTTACGCCTTTGAAGTACTGTTTGCCGACATGATTCTCTTTTTCTTGTTTATCAGGGGGTCATTTTGACTTAGCTCTTTTATACACGAAGTCCTTTGTTTGAAAGGAATATGCACCGTGTATTATACATTATGGATAATATACTCAGCAGCAAAAGAAATGCGACATTTTTGGAATCATCGGAAACACTTTAGTATTTCCGAATATTCCATAAATGTCGCATTTCCTTTGGTCTTACTTACTTACGCCTGTCACCCCTACCTGGGTATAGGCCGTCGACGAGAGACCTCCAGCAACTCCTGTTCTGTGCTTCTCCTTCGATTCTACTCCAGGTGGTTCCCAGTCTCTTGATGTCTGCTTGGAGGTCTCGACGTCAGGAGTTTCTCGGCCTACCTCTTTTCCTCTTTCCCTGGGGGTTCCATGACAATGCCTGCCTAGTGATACTGGAAGCTGGCTTTCTCAGACTGTGACCGATCCATCCCCATCTTCTTCGCCCAATTTCATTCTCTGCTGTTATCTGCTCTGTTCTCTCCCAGAGTCTGACGTTGCTGATCTTCTCTGGCCAGTCGATTTTCAAAATTCTTCTAAGGCAACTGTTCATGAAGGTCTGTACTCTCTTGACTGTGGTTTTTGTCAATCTCCAAGTCTCTGCTCCATATAGGAGAACTGCTTTTACACTGGAGTTGAAAATCCGGACTTTGGTGTGTTGTGACAGCTCTCTGGAACTCCACACTTTTTTCAACTGGAGAAAGGCTGCTCTGGCTTTACCGATTCGTGCTCTGACATCTGCATCAGTGCCGCCCTTTTTTGTCTTTGATGCTCCCGAGATAGGTGAAGGACTCCACCTCCTCCAACGGGGTGCCAGCAAGCAAGACTGGTTCTTCCCTGGTTGCGTTCAGCCTCATTGTCTTTGTTTTCTGTTTGTGAATGGTGAGGCCCACTTGGGACGAGATGTCAGCAAGCCTCGTGGTCTTGTCCTGCATTTGTTGATGAGTGTGGGACAGTAATGCCAAGTCGTCTGCAAAATCAAGGTCGTCAAGCTGTGTCCACAGTGTCCACTGTATTCCACTTCGTCTGTGCTCTGTGGTCATCTTCATGACCCAGTCTATGGCCAGTAGGAAGAGGAAGGGAGACAGCAGACACCCCTGCCTGACACCAGTTCTGACCTGGAGCTCCCTGGTGAACTGCCCTTCGTGGATCACGCGACATGTCATGCCATCGTAGCTGCTCTTGATCAGGCGGACGAGCTTTGTGGGTACACCGTAGTGTCGTAGGAGTTTCCACAGAGTCTCTCGGTCCACACTGTCGAATGCTTTCTCATAATCCACAAAGTTGACGTACAGCGGGGAGCTCCACTCCAGAGACTGTTCCACGATGATGCGGAGAGTGGCGATCTGGTCTGTACATGATCGGTTCTTCCTGAATCCTGCTTGCTGGTCTCTCAGCTGGGGGTCAACGGAGCTCTTCATTCTCTCCAGGATGATCCTGTTGAAGACCTTTCCTGGTACTGACAGCAAGGTGATTCCTCTGTAGTTGGAACACTTGCTGAGGTCGCCTTTCTTGGGAAGCTTGATTAGGTACCCCTCCTTCCAGTCAGCCGGCATCACCTCCTCTTCCCAGATCTTTCCAAACAGTGGGTACAGCATCTCCACTGTTGTCTCTAGGTCTGCTTTCAGAGACTCCGCTGGGATGCCATCTGGGCCTGCTGCTTTGCCATTCTTCAAAAATGCCACTGCTCTTCTGATCTCTTCCCGGCTGGGTCTGTCACAGCTGATGGGTAGGTCGGACTCTGCCGGCTGGATGTCGGGGGGGTCGGGTGGGCTAGGTCTGTTCAGTAACTCTTCAAAATACTCGGCCCATCTGTCGAGTTGGTCTGCTCTGTCTGCAATAGGCTTGCCTTCTTTGTCTTTTACTGGTCTTTCTGTATGGCCATACTTACCCGACAATCTTCTGGTAATGTCGTAGAGCTGTTTCATATTGCCGCTGCCTGCTGCCTTTTCTGCCTCTGCTGCCAGACTGTCTGTGTAGGCCCTCTTGTCTGCCCTGATACTCCTCTTCACCTCGCGGTTGGCTTCCCAGTATTCCCCCTGTGCCCTTACTTTGGCTGCTCTCGTGCGACTGTTGTTGACAACTGCTTTCTTCTGCTTCCTCACTTCTATCTTCTTCAAGGTCTGTGCCGACAGCCAGTCCTTGTGATGGTGTTTCCTGAACCCTACAGTGTCTTTGCAGGTTGAGTTCAGCGCCTCTCTAACTGCCTTCCACTGCTGCTCTGTGGTGGCCGCCTCCTCTTCATTTACTAGCTCCTGTAGCGCTTGAAACCGGTTGGACAGCACCAGTTTGAACTCTTCTCTAACTCCAGTTTCTCTCAGGAGGCCTACATTATAGCGCTGTCTTCTTGTTGTCTCTGTGCGGCTTTTCTTTAGCTTGAGCTTCATTCTTAAGGTAAGCAGATGGTGGTCGGAGGCGACATCTGCTCCCCTCCTCACTCGAACATCTTGAAGGGATCTTCTAAATTTCTTGCTAATGCAGATATGGTCTATTTGGTGGTCAGGTGAGACCCAAGTTGCTTTGTGTATCCTTCTGTGTGGGAAGATGCTGCCTCCAATGACAAGTCGGTTTAGAGCACAAAAGTCTACAAACCTCTCCCCGTTCTCAATCATCTCCGAGCCTAGTCCCTGTCTCCCCATCACCTCTTCGTATCCGGTGTTGTCCTCCCCTATTTTGGCATTAAAATCGCCCATGACGATGGTGATGTCTCGCTCCGCACATTTGTCCAAGGCACTCTGGAGTCGGTCGTAGAACTCTTGTTTCTCTTCCTCGTCCCTGTCATTAGTGGGCGCATAACACTGGATGACGTTCAGCTTGAGCTTTTTCTTGGTTCTAAAGGCTGCTGTGATGATTCTTGGCCCAAGAGGTTCCCAGCCCATCAGCGCTCTCTGTGCCACTGGTGACAGCATGAATGCTACGCCTTCTGTATGGGGGGCATTCTCCTCTTCATGACCTGAATACAGAATCATCTCCCCACTTAACAGCCTTTTCTGGCCAGACTGCGTCCATCTGGCTTCACTGATACCTAGCACGGAAAGGTTGTACTTTTGCATTTCCGCTGCTATCTGGGCGGCCTTGCCGCTCTGGTACATGGTCTTGACGTTCCATGTGCCCATGGTTGTGTCCCTGGATAGAGAGAGGCGGCTCGGTCCTGTGGCTTCCGAAGACTTCCGGCTTTCACCACAGAACGTCATAAGTCTTCTGGTAGAAGAACCTTCCTCCTCCAGGAAAGGAATTACTGTTAGTCTTTTCGTCGGCGTTTTTGTAGCTATTTCCTTTTTTGCAGGGTGGGGAAGCTACCCCCACGCCCAACCCCCTTACTAGGAGGACCAGGGGTTTTCTGTCGGGGTCACCTTCCCTTAGACCATGTTGGTTCACGGCACCTTATTTCATTCGGTGCACCCCTCTCACGAGGGACCCCCTATCCACCACCCAGGGGACGCGCCTCAACGCCATATGGTCCCAGCGCGAGGATTTCCTTTGGTCGTCAGTATAAAATTATAAACTCACTGAGTTCTTTTGTCCTCATTGAGCTCTTGAAGTATTGTATGTCGACATGATTTTTTCTTGTTTATCAGGGGTCATTTTGGCGAGGGCTTTCTATGCGCGAGTCGATGTCCTTTGTTGCAATGAGTAGGCCTTTATACCCGTATTATATCACGGGTAATATTAACATGCCTTACATTCATTCAGCCCCGACACGCCACAGCAAAGGCATGGATTGAGCATGATAGTTCAAGGGTGGTGGCAGAATAGATTGGCGCCCATAGGCGCCAAGCTATTCTGGCACCACCCTTGAAATATCATGCTCGATCTGTCTCCACAATTGTAATACAGTCCTGGCAGAGGGCGACTTCCAAGTTTGGGGGTTTCGGTCCTGGGACATAATTTTTTCAATTCTTTCGGTCTTTAGGTGGAGCATTATATAACAAGTTGACATGAATTTCTTCTTTCAACATAGACCGCTTTTGGCGTAGGATTAGATCGTTTATCCTATAAGCGGGCGTTCTTTGTTCAAACGAGTGTACGCACGGTGAATTATATCAACTTGAATAACCCCTTCACTGACCGTGGACGCAGACTATGTGTATTTTAAATAATTGTCCATGCAACGTGAAAGATCCCCAGCCGTTAACTCATTCAGACCGACCAACGTATTGCCCGAATTTTGGAGGCGTCATCTAACGGCTATGCACATGTTGCAGGAGATGGATCGACCAGGATAATTCAAGGGTAGTGCCAGCTTAGCTTGGCGCCGACAGGCGCCAAGCTAAGCTGTCACTACCCTTGAATTATCCTGGTCGACCCATCTCCTGTTGTAGTGCGTCAGGGCTGAATGGGTTAAAGAAACAAAGTTACAAAGTGGAGTCAGCAAGAGGCAATGACCCTCAGTTAGTTAGTTGGTTAGTTCGGGTTTAACGTCCACAGCACCGAGGTGATCATGGACGGCCCTGACGAGCGGTTTGTGGGGGACAGGGAAATCTGTTGCCTATGGAGTACGACCTGAACACTGGTCAACTCAGACGCACTCCAACTGTGTCACTTTGATTTACCAGGACCTTTCAACGGACATGCTATTGAACAAATCCGTTTTTCCCCCTGGATTGTGAGTCCAGCTACCGGGGCCGGGACGGGATTCGAATCCACGACCCGTCGATTCCCTCATGAACAAGTGCACACGCCTGTGTGTATTGCTGTCAGAGAGAACATCATACACACGTGCGTGTATTACTTCTTTCTTCTTTTTTTTTTTTTTCTTTTTTCATTAACTCATTCTACCCCAACACCGAAATCCTGAAATTTTTCCGATGTCCTCTGAAGACTGCATTGCAGTGCAGGACACAGATCGACCATGATAGTTCAAGGCGCCAAGCTATTCTGGCATCATAGGCGCCAAGCTATTCTGGCATCACCCTTGGACTATCATGGTCGATCCTTATCTTGCTGTGGTGTGTCTGGGGTAGAATGAGTTAAAGTACCATTACGCGTTGATTTAAAGACACATTTCAGCACCATTTGTGTGTTATGCCTTGTCCACACACCTAATAAACTTTAACAGCAGTTGGGACACACAGCAAAAGCACACGCGTAACCGCGCTTATTTGGCGTGTCACTCTGTTGTTAGCTGTTTCTCGCACTGATAGCGTTGTGTTCAGAATAGCACGGAGTGGAGTCATTGTCAGATTACTTGATATAAAGACGACGTGTGCTTAATTGGATTCTCTTATGTCCAAATGAGCCATAACTAGACCTGTGTGTAGCGTTTCGTAACCCCATCTGTTGCAGAAGTGTACCTTTGAACTGTCACGGCGGAGGTCGGCGTGGGCCTTTAAATTAGACTCAATAGCACAACAATAGAACAGGTGACCGCATTTAACTCTTTCTACCCCAGACACACCACAGGAAGATAAGGATCGACCATGATAGTTCAAGGGTGATGCCAGAATAGCTTGGCGCCTATGGGCGCCAAGCTATTCTGGCATCACCCTTGAACTATCATGGTCGATCTGTGTCCTGCACTGCAATGCAGTCTGCAGAGGACAACGGCAAAATTTAAGGATTTCGGTGTTGGGGTAGAATGAGTTAACACACGTTTGCAGCTGGCAAGCGGTCCAAATTGACGGGTTTGACTGTGTGAGGTGACATCATTTTAACCGGCGATCGCATTGAGCTGCAAACCGAACCTCACAGGTCTGCCTGTACTAAGCCGAGCAGACGACTGGTATGGCGCAAAGGGCAGCTAACCCGATCCGACAGCAAAAGGCATAGATCCTCATGAGCCCTTGCGGGGGCGGCATGGGCTCATGAGGATTTATTCCTCTTGTTAATAAGTTCTGTCTCTTTTATGTCCTCAAACAGAGGACGTCAGCGGGGGTTTCTGTCTAAGCCTGAGGCTAAATTGTTCTTTCTTTGTGGCGGAGTAAAGAACTATTTGGCCTACGCGTCATTGAGTGGAAAGGACTGGTACGGAGAGCACTCATGTTCCGCGTTTGTGAGTACTGAACGCTTTTTGTCATTGTTTTGGCCAGTGTTTTCAGTTTATGTGGAGTCTATTTCTTTTTCTGTTCACATTAAACATGTGGCCTCCTGCTAATGTGGGTTTTTTTGTTTTTTTGTTTTTTTGGGTTTTTTGTTGTTTTTTTACCTCGTAAACGCAAGTAGTTCTTTAATAGTATAAGAAAAAATGCATAAAAAACGGTTAGTATGGTTAGGAAGTGCATGCTTAACCCCTTCCCTGCCGAAAAAAGCGAACGCGAGCTAACTACAAGAAACATAGATCCTCATGAGCCCCCGCGACCGCGGGGGCTCATGAGGATCTATGCCTCTTGCTGAAATCACTATGTGTCCATGTTGTATTGGGCAGTTTGTGGCATGGACACAAGTTAGTCTCAGCAATAATAATAATAATAATACCGGTTATTATACAGGCGCGTTTTCCCAAACGAATCGAATCGGCTCAAAGCGCCGCGAACTGCACCCATCACGCACGCTCACGTGACACGCTCTCATTCACCCTGAAGACAAACACACTACAAGACAAACGCAGGACATACAAGTGGTGCGAAGGGTCAGCTCAGCTACAAAGGTTACGGAAACTGATTTTGATCGCTTGTATTTTAAATATATAAAGTGGCCTGAAACCGGTACGGGGGGCGGGGGGGGGGGGTGGAGGCTGTCGCGTGGGGGGGGGGGTGGTTGTGGGGGGCTCATGAGGATCTATGCCTTTTGCGTTTGGATCACGGACGTACACGTCTTCTCGACACTGAAGGGGTTAAACCGTTCAGCGTGGTCATTCTACGACGGGGAAAAGTCCACCGTCGTCTCTGAAATGATCTCGTGTCCTAAACTGGAGTGTAGCAGCGTACAGGCTGGCCGTGCTTTGTATTCAACTCCTACACTGCCACAGGTCCGTACACCGTACGTCTGAAATCTGCCTCAGTAAATTCAAGGCGATTCAAGGGCGCCTCCAGCCGTGCCATGAACAATGGCTACAAAGTTGGTTTCAGCAAGAGGCATAGATCCTCATGAGCCCCCGCATTCGCGGGGGCTCATGAGGATCTATACCTCTTGCAGTCGGATCGCGTTCTTCTTCTTACTCTCGGCAGTGACGGACAAAGTTAATTGATTCTTTGAGTACGAACGTCGTTGGCGTGTCACGGCTTTAATTCCTTATCACGGGTCATTTTGACGTAGGTTTTTTTTATGCACGAGTCGGTGTTCTTTGTTGCAATGAGTAGGCCTTTATACCGCGTATTATATTACGGGTAATATAAACATGCCTTACATTCATTCAGCCCCGACACACCACAGCAAGACATGGATCGAGCATGATAGTTGAATGGTGGTGCCAGAATAGCTTGGCGCCCGTAGACGCCAAGCTATTTTGGCACCACCCTTGAACTATCAGTCTCGATCTGTCTCTAGAATTGTAATAGAGTCCTTCAGAGGGCAACTTCAGAATTAGGGGATTTCAGTCCTGGGGTAGAAAGTGTCAACAGCGTCTGCAAATGACGTCAAAACAAAACGAAGAGAGAGAGAGAGAGAGAGAGAGAGAGAGAGAGAGAGAGAGAGAGAGAGAGAGAGAGAGAGAGACAGAGAGAGAGAGAGACAGAGAGAGAGAGAGAGAGAGAGAGAGAGAGAGAGAGAGAGAGAGAGAGAGAGAGAGAGAGAGAGAGAGAGAGAGAGAGAGAGAGAGAGAGAGAAACAAAGAGAGAGATAGAGAGAGAATCAATGAATCCCTATTTTACAACGATAAAGATATTAACAATGCCAGAACAATGTCAAATCTGCCGTTTCTACATCTACAAACAAGCACATCAATTACATTAATTCATGTATATGAGCAACGCCTAAGCAATGGTAAGAAAAGAGAAATGAACAACAACGCAGCAGCAACAACTACAAAACGCCGCGCACATATTCGCATGCGCACACACCGATTCACACACGCACAACGATTACGCACATACTCACGCACGCACACTCAAGTTGTACATGTATACATATATAGCAGTAGAATGGGTATTTACTAACTATGATAATTTATATACCTATAGAAAGCAAAGCTTACATATAGTTATGGCTGCAAAGATAAATATTTTAAAAGACTTTTCTTGAAACGTGATACCGTTCGAGTGGTCTTCGTGTGGGATATAAGTGAATCCCACAAAGTCGCCCCCGAGAATGCTAGATTGGTTTTAAATAAGTCTATTCTGGTTTTGGGTACTACATACATGCTTTTCGTATCGCCATCGCAGGATTGAGACTCGACTAGCAGCTGGGTTAGATATTCTGGCATGTTTTTTCCGAATCTTGAACAGGAGAACACCTGAGAGAGAGAGAGAGAGAGAGAGAGAGAGAGAGAGAGAGAGAGAGAGAGAGAGAGAGAGAGAGAGAGAGAGAGAGAGAGAGAGAGAGAGAGAGAGAGAGAGAGAGAGAGAGAGAGAGACAGAGATTATTGTGTGTTGTTTGTCGCGCATCAATGAACAATGGGAAGGATTGTCAGACAATGCACCTGTGTTGCCAAGTATTGGGAGTTTAATTATTTATCGGCTGGTAAACTGTAATTCATTGAGACAGAGTGTAAGCACGCATGTTATTTCGATAAAACTGGCATGCAGATGTACCGTCTCTAGGATGCCTCAGTTGTCGTTGTTCTTGTTGTTCTTGTTTTTGTTCTTGTTGTTCTTCTTGATGGTATTGTTGTTGTCGTCGTCGTTGTTTTTGTTCCTATTGTCGTTAATGTTGTTCTTGTCGTCGTCGTTGTTGTTCTTGTTGTTGTCATTATTATTGTTGTCCTTGTTTTTTTTTTTCTTGTTGTTCTAATTCTTGTTGTTCTTCTTCTTGTTGTTGATGATGTTGTTGTTGTTGTTGTCGTCGTCGTTGTTGTTGTTGTCGTTGTCGCCGTCGTCGTTGTTCTTGTGGATGTTGTTTTTTATGTTGTCATCGTCGGTGTTGTTGTTGATGTCGTTGTTGATGATGTTGCTGTTGTCGTCGTTGTTGTTCATGTTGTTGTTCTTTAAACTGCCTGGCGATATGCACTCAATGTTCTGTTTTGTTTTCTTCTCGGTTTGTGTTGGTGTTGTTGTTTGTTTGTGTTTTTGCCACAATCACAGGTTCACAGGTAGTGCACCCATGCGCTGATTAAGTCTTTGTTGCTGTCTGGACGTTATGCAATATAAAACCAAACTTCATGTATACCTACTTAACTCCACTAAATTAATACGTGCTGGTCTGTAATTTTGGACCTTACGGTTGAACGCCGTAAAGTCAAAATCACAGACCAGTACACCGGACCACTACACACATTTCCCTCGACGCTTTTTTTCGATTGCGCTTATTTGACTCGAACAAGGCTAAGTTTAAACTTCTATTATAAGCGCTTTGTCTGTGTTTTAGCCACGATCTTGGCTAAATGTAAATTTGTTATAAGCGCTTTGCATGTGTACACTCAAAAGGGCTTAAATCGCGATCAAGGCTAAATCTGATATTATATTATAATAATTTTGTCTGGTGTACACTTAAAAGGGCTTTAGACCAGATCATGGCTAAATTTAAAAATCTGTTATAAGCATTTCGTGCATGTACACTCAGCTAAATTCTACCCTTTGCGTGTCGATAGCGGTTTTGTCGCGATGATTCCTGTAGGAATTATTGCGACAAAATCCGCTACCGACACGCAAAGAGTTAAAAATTCTGTTCTAAGCACGCTGTCCGTTTACACGTAAAAGGGCTTTACATCGGATCATGGCTAAATTTAAAATTCTATTATAAGCACTTTGTGTATATACACTCAAAAGGGCTATAGACTTGATCATGGCTAAATTTACAATTGTATTGTAAGCTCGTTGTCTATATGCACTTACAAGGGTCGCACACCCGCACTTGGTGATTATTTTCGTAATGGACGGTTCTGATTGTTGTCAAGAAAAAGGTGGATTGGAAACTGGTCTGGTCTTTTTTTTTTTTTCCACGGCGAAGAAGGCTTAATGATTCATCAAACCTTCTGTCTGTTTTCGTCACACAACACTAGTTCTGCGTGTCCTGAAGTCTTTTAATTCTGCGATACACCCCATTCCATCTGCACGACACACGACTGAACAGATGGTTTGTACAACCATCAATTAACCCTTTGGACTGCGGAGTGATCACGGATATCGGGGCTGGAATCGACTGCACATTCACCGACATTCGCGTGAAGAACACAGTTGTAACGGGACGAAAACGGAACACATGACTAACAAGAGACATAAATCTTCATGAGCCCCCGCGACTGCGGGGGCTCATGAGGATTTATGTCCCTTGCAGCTGGGGTAGCGTTCGGCAGTTAAGGAGTTAATTACTGATTCACTGACGTGGTTTCGGACCCAAAAGTTAGATACAGGTCGTGTCCAAACGAAAGCGCGAAACATAATTATTCGCTCGTGCTGTGTTAGATTTATTGTCGTCTGCTCCATTCTGCTATCGGCGGTGGTCTGTGGTGCGCTATGCCAAGGAAAATCAAAATAAAAGAAACACACTTAGAAGGCTAAAGACAACACAGTTTGTTAAATAGATTCTGCAGCAGCTCAGCGGTAGCGAATAGAGCGAGACAACCAGTGTGGCTTTAGAGCTGACGTTAACCCGTTTAGTGCTATCTGACGCAGACTGCGGTTCTAGCAATTTTCGTTAATTCAATATAAACCACAAAAAACCCAAACAAACAACGTAGATGTCCTAGGAACGTGGCTACAAAGTGGTGTCAGCAAGAGGTATAGATCCTCATGAGCCCCCGCAACTGCGGGGGCTCATGAGGATCTATACCTCTTGTAGTCGGGTGGTGTTCAAGTTTTCGCAGATTGTTTCTGCAATCTTCGTTAATTCAATAGCAAAAAAAAAAAGAAGTAGCTGTCACAGGAACATGGATTCAAAATGGTGTCATCAAGAGGCATGGATCCTCATGAGCCCCCGCAACTGCGGGGGCTCATGAGGGTCTAACCCTCATGTAGATGGGTAGTGTTCCAGTTTTCTCGGCACCGAACGGGTTAATGGCCACGAGCAGTAAAGGCTGTATGCGAACTTTTGTTTTGGAAATCTTTCAATGGTTTTTCTCACGTTTGTTACAGATTCTGACGGGACCGCAAGCAGACATGGGGCGGAAGTAAATTTTGACGTGACTCTTACATCACACCCCTGAGAACATTTTACAATCAGTGAGACATCACCAACAAACAAAGACAATAACATCGTAAACAGCAACGACGACGACAGCACATTCATCGTCATCATCATCATCACCAAAGTCAGTCACGACAAGCCATGGCCAACAAAAAAGACCGGGACGCTCAGCGGCAGCTGAACGCCGCCATCTCTGCTGCTGACGTCACCAGCATCCTTAGCCTTCTGGACGACCCAAGCCTAGACCTGAACGCCGGTGACCGAGGCCACGACCTTCAGACTCCTCTCATGCGCATGTGCCACATGGATGTGTACCCTGAGTCTTTGTGCGCCATTTTGGACAAGCTAGAGCACTGCGCGTGGAATCCCAATGTTCAGGACGCCACCGGGCGGGCGCTCCTCATGCACGCGTGTATCGCCGACAAAATCGACGTGGTGGACATGTGCCTGGCGAACGGATGCGACGTCAGCCTGGTGGACAGGGACGGAAATTGTGCCATGATATACGCGATCAGAAGCGGGAACGAGAGCATGCTGGGATTGATTCTGGAGCAGGAGGAGTGCCTTCCCCTTTTGACGAAAACCAACAATTCGGGTGAGCATCCTCGTGTGTTAAGTAGAATTTATTTTTGAAATCTTTTTGAAACATTTTTTAGCTGATGCGCACGTTTATCTTATTCAGCCCGACGCACGTATTTCCCAAATTTTGGAGGCGTCATCTAACGACTATGCACCTGTTGCAGGAGATGGATCGACCACGATAATTCAAGGGCAGTGTCAGATTAACTTGGCGCCGACAGGCGCCAAGCTAATCTGGCACTTCCCTTGAATTGTCATGCCCGACCCATCTCCTGCTGTAGTACGTCAGGGCTGAATGGGTTAATTAGCTAAAATCCCGCGAAATAAAACCAGCTGTTTAACCGCTTCACTGCCAGTGATCACAAATGGCGCGTCTGAAACCACTGTACACCGAATGACATTCACGTCAAAAACACAGAAGTAAATCCGACCCCAAATAATTAGGCCGGAGAAGAACACAACAGGACTGACAAGATACTCACAAACCAGATAGGTGAGGCTAGCGCTGGAAGAATTGTACAACAAACCAAGGGGAATTACTCAGCGCTGGACAACAGTTAGATTCTTCCAGCGCTAGCCTCACCTATCTGGTTTGTGAGTATCTCAGTATAACTCGAGGCAAATGTGTATCGTTACATTGTTGTGTAATGTTCTGTGCATCTACTGTGGGAATACAGGGTACTTACCTGACCACATATAGTAATGCACCTTCGTGTATGTGTATGTATGTTTCCCCTGCCTACTTCCTAAGTTCCGGAGAAAGACATGGGTTATATAAGAGACCTGATGCATCTTATTGAAGATGCAAATGATCGTCTTATTCTATACCTGCGTATTTCTCTGTGGGCTGGCGATTGGGTGCCTGATAGGCGGGGGCAGGGGATCTAACTGTTGTCCAGCGCTGAGTAATTCCCCTTGGTTTGTTGTACAATTCTTCCAGCGCTAGCCTCACCTATCTGGTTTGTGAGTATCTCAGTATAACTCGAGGCAAATGTGTATCGTTACATTGTTGTGTAATGTTCTGTGCATCTACTGTGGGAATACAGGGTATTTACCCGACCACATATAGTAATGCACCTTCGTGTTTGTGTATGTATGTTTCCCATGCCTACTTCCTAAGTTCCGGAGAAAGACATGGGTTATATAAGAGACCTGATGCATCTTATTGAAGATGCAAATGATCGTCTTATTCTATACCTGCGTATTTCTCTGTGGGCTGGCGATTGGGTGCCTGATAGGCGGGGGCAGGGGATCTAACTGTTGTCCAGCGCTGAGTAATTCCCCTTGGTTTGTTGTACAATTCTTCCAGCGCTAGCCTCACCTATCTGGTTTGTGAGTATCTCAGTATAACTCGAGGCAAATGTGTATCGTTACATTGTTGTGTAATGTTCTGTGCATCTACTGTGGGAATACAGGGTATTTACCCGACCACATAATGCACCTTCGTGTTTGTGTATGTATGTTTCCCCTGCCTACTTCCTAAGTTCCGGAGAAAGACATGGGTTATATAAGAGACCTGATGCATCTTATTGAAGATGCAAATGATCGTCTTATTCTATACCTGCGTATTTCTCTGTGGGCTGGCGATTGGGTGCCTGATAGGCGGGGGCAGGGGATCTAACTGTTGTCCAGCGCTGAGTAATTCCCCTTGGTTTGTTGTACAGGACTGACAAGAGACATAAATCCTCATAATCCGCCGCAACTGCGGGGGCTCATGAGGGTTTATGTCTCTTGTAGCTTGGTGGCATTCGGTTTGCTTTGCCCCGGCAACTGCAGGGATTCAGACGGCGGAATGAATGGCATAGCAGGTCCCGCCAGTGTAGATAAAGGAATACACACCGCACTGCTAAACAAACATTGTTTTTAGGACACTTTCGTTCAAAAATTACTGTGGTGCCACCATCTCTTTTACTTCAAATGTCAAACAAGGCTAATAAAGTGAGCGAGAGGTGCTCGGGCCGCCATCGGCCTAACTGGTTGTCCCGCGCACAGTGTACGTACTTGTACTTGGCTGAGTGCTTGTGTGTGCGTGTACGGTGCGTGTGCATTCGTGCGTGTCAACTAAGGTTAGACGAATCAGACTCAAATTTCACGCAAAGGGTAGAGTAGTAATTAAAAAATGATTGATCTGTTTACACTTGCCAGTCTGCACGCATTCTGAACAAGTTACAATACGGCTCAATGATTCGCTTAGATAAATTAAAAAAAATAAAAATAATAATAATAAAAACACTTCGTTTAGTTTGTTTGTTTGTTTGTTTGTTTTTTGTGGGTTTTTTATGTACCTTTTATTTATAAAAGGTACTTTTTAGGACGAGTCGCGGTGGGGCGAATTTAATAGCATGTCCACGATGTCAAAGGCGGGCAGGCTAAACCTCTAACAGTTGAATTAACAAGATAAAAATCACGTCATGTATAGTTACGCTAACCTCGCTGCTGAACGTACATTTGGCGCGAATCGCCGTATGTGCGTATGTAAGTATGTATGTATGTATGTGTGTGCGTATGTATGTAAACAAGAGAATCTTCGACATTTCTGTACACACAAGCTTGAAACTTCGCGAAATACTTTCTTAAGTGGATGGCTAAGAGGGCCTTCGAACACGGTATTGAATGTCTCATTGAAGACATAAACAACCGTTTATAGGAAGTCGGTTGACCCAGATTAGAGTCCGTAATTATTGTCATATTCATTTGAACTTTTTGCATATAGCTAGTCTGCAGAAAGACATTGTAAGAGTTCGTTAGTCAGCTTTGCATCCTTTCAACTTCTTTAGTAAAAATGAATTCTTTTCAGAAAATAATTAAAACAGTAAAAAAAAAAAACTTGACTTCTACAGAAAGTCAGACAGTGCCGGTGACGTAAAAGAAGCAACTCCGTCACCACGCAGACATATGACGTAATTCTCTCCGGCTCTCTCTCTCTCTCGCTCGCGCGCTCGCTCGCTCTTTCTCACACATATATGTGCGCAACTCCAAGAGGCATAGATCCTCGTACTCGGAGGGCGCATGAACATCTATGCCTCTTGAGGATGTTTGAAGCGCGCGCATGCACTCACGCACACGCACACGCATACACATACACACACACATCGACGCGCTTTCAGAAGAGCATGCAGGTGTACTTAGTATAGTATGTAGCTAGATAACGTCAACCTGATTTCACACAAATTATAGCAAGACTGAAACTGTACCGTGAAATTCTAGTTTTGTCATCATTTTGCAAGTCTTGAATCGAAAGCGAAACTCATATCACGTTAAATATAAAATTACTTAAAAACAAACAAAAAAAATACGTCATACCAAATGACGTTTGACAAACCAATGACACATGCGCGCATCTCCAAGAGGCATAGTTTCTCAAGTGCCCGGATGGTGCATGAACATCTATGTCTCTTGAGGATGTTTGCAGCGCGCGCAAGCACGCACGCACACGCACACGCATACACACACATCGACGCGCTTTCAGAAGAAAATGCAGGTGTACTTAGTATAGCATGTAGCTAGATAAAGTCAACCTGATTTCACACGAATTATAGCTAGACTGAAATTGTACCGTGAAATTCTAGTTTTGTCACCATTTTCACAAGTCTTGAAGCGAAAGCGAATCTCATATCACGTTAAATATAAAATTACGTAAAAACAAAAAAAATACGTCGTGACAAATGCCGTTTGACAAACCAATGACGCATTGGCACATATGCAAGGCTTTTTCAAAAGAAGATATTTCAACATCAGAATCAAGTCAAAGACAAAAGGTAGAGACCCTTGATAGCGAAGACAGCTGTCATATAGAAGGGACTTTGTGGGTTATGGTTCATCGCATCTTGTTTTTGTTGTTGTTTAGTGTTTATTTTATTTATTTATTTATTTATTTATTTATTTATTTATTTATTTATTTTGGGGGTGAGGTTTAAGCAATAGGTCTACATTAAGTCGTGTGCTCGTAGGTAATTTTGGGCCTTACCTCACGCTGAGCTAACGGTGTGATTTTGCTTTGCCTTACCTCGTGCTGGTCTGTAATTTTGAACACAGACCAGCACACATCGTAATTGGTAAACGTATATCTTCCGCGGTTGAGCGACAGTAAGCTTGCAGTTCAAACACAGAAACCATACTGTATGTGAGTGATTAATGAGGCGTTACATCGAGTTAAATTGCAAACGCGAAACATCTGACAGAGGGACAGATCCTCATGAGCCCCCCTCAGGCTAGGAGGGATTATGGACTTTATAAATATAAGGAATAGATCCTCATGAGCCCCTCACCCCCCCCCCCCCCCCTCAATTCCTGCCGGCACAGACGGCTTCAATATAAGTTACATGCATGAAATATGTAAAACGAAGAGACCATACACACAAACACTATACAGATTTCGTAGTGACACCACCCAACTGCAATAGGCATAAATCTTCATGAGCCCCAGCTGGGCAGCAAGGGGCCCATGAGGATCTACGCCTCCTGCAGTCGTGATTTACATGTGTTCGCCAAGTTAGGGAAAAAAAAATTATTTAAAAAATATCAGATTGCGTGTTGTTACCATAATGATAGACGCGCAATGACGCGTTAAAAAGTAAATTTTTCTTATTTTTGGCTTAGCATGGGGTCCTTTCATTTAACTTGTAACCCAAGTGTAACGAAATATACACCTACCCTAAAACCCCATTGTGCGTGGTGCCCCCGGTATTGTTTACTATATCGGTGGCTGTTTTAGTCCCCACGCACACCTGTCTAAGTACTAGGTCTGTAAAACTTTGAAACACGTGACACCAATGACTGGCCACAATGCTAGTGGGTTTTCTTGACTGCTTTGTTCCCTTCGAAATAACAGTGCCATTTCTCAGCGTCAGCGGAGAAATGGCACGGTTATATCGAGGCGAAAAAATCAGACTACAGCGGACGTGGCGGCCATTCACTAGGTCAAAGTTTACCTCATTACAAACTCTTAATGTGTTCATGTGGTAAGGTTAATTGTTATTGTAATTATATTTCAGACGTTCACTGTAAATGACGGCGCCACGCTAAGTTGGCACTACCCTTGAAATATCATGGTCTGGTGAATTATCCCTTCAATCATGGTCGACTGAACCACCCTTGAATTACAATGGTCCTGCAACCGGTAGGAGGATGGTCGACCATGATAATTCAAGGGTAGTGCCAGATTAGCTTGGCGCCTGACGGCGCCAAGCTAATCTGGCACTACCCTTGAATTATCATGGTCGATTGAATTATCGCATCAATCATTGTCGATTGAACTCTCCTTGATATCACGCTACGTGGTAGTTCATTGCCACCTCCGAAATTTGGCTTGGTTGGTTGGTTAGTTCGGGGTTTAACGTCCACGGCACCGAAGTGATAATGGACGGCCCTGACGGGCGGGTTGATGGGGGACACGGAAATCTATTTCCTATGGAGTACGACCTAAACACTGATCAATTCAGGCGCACTGCAACTGTGGCACTTTGATTTACCAGGGCCTTTCAACGGACATGCTATGGAACAAGCCCGTCGATTTTCCCTGGATCCGAAATTTGCCAAATGCGGCCGCGGTGTTAAATGGGTTAACAGCAGACGGTCTCTCATTAGGGCGGTCGCTAACGACAGGTACAACTGTAATAGCGTTATGCTTTTATTACGGGGATGTCCGTTTCCTTAGACGCTAATGACATAACACATAAAAGAGTATCGATTAGGAAATGTCAATCTCACACCACGCTAAGACGCAGTTTTGATAAACATGCCAGTACGTTCAGACACTTAAAAATAGACGTAACGATAGAGTTTGAAGACGAAAAGTAGTCATTCAATACGGTGAGGATTTATACCACCGGGGGGGGGGGGGGGGGGGGGGGGGAGAGGAGAGAGAGAGAGGGGAGGGTGGGAGAGAGAGGAAAGACAGACAGACAGACAGAAACAGAGTCAGACACACACACACACACACACACACACACACACACACACACACACACACACACACACACACGCACACACACACACACACACACACACACACACAGTGACAGAGAGAGAAACAGACAGGCAAAGGATACACAGACACAGAGACAGGCACATAGAGCGGGAGAGAGAGAGAGAGAGAGAGAGAGAGAGAGAGAGAGAGAGAGAGAGAGAGAGAGAGAGAGAGAGAGAGAGAGAGAGAGAGAGAGAGAGAGAGAGAGAGAGACTGAAAAAAATGAAAGTTTATTTTGTAAGGATAAAGACAGTTGGTACGCAGGCCTTATTACACGTCTGTCCTTCATAACATTTTAGAGAGAGAGAGAGAGAGAGAGAGAGAGAGAGAGAGAGAGAGAGAGATATTAGCCAAGCTGTACAGGTCCGGTTCAATCAGGGGCGGCCACCCCCCGTACTTAGGGGCAGGTAATCCCTCTCTCACATGTCGGTGTGTGGACACAGTGTGGGCCAACTTGCTAGTTTGTTGACATAAAGCAAGCTACGAGTGGGCTTTGTTATGACAGTGGGGACTCAGCAGGCTTGGGTAGAAAAGGGAAAATGTTTTCAGTTGACCCTTTGTAGCGACGCGCAGCACTATCACCCCTTCACTTCCGATAAAAATGAGCTCCACTCAAATGCAAGAGGTAGAGATCGTTACGAGCCCCCTGCAGTTGCTAACATCATTCTGAATCCATGTTCCTAGAACAGCGAGAGTTTTTTATCCACTTGTTTTGTTTGTTTATTTGGTGTATTTTGTTTGTTTGTTTGTTTGTTTTTTTGAACGAAGACTGGCACTGAGCTGGTTAACTCATTCGAGGCGTGCCGCCTCCGGATACGCGGTATAAGCCGCGTACCCGGAGTCCACACCTCTCGAATGAGTTAATTTTGCATTACGATTATAGTCTGTTTTTACATCCTTAGCGATAGCTATTTTTTAGAAGAACCCAACTGAAAACCCAATGCACACGCATTCACGATTGCACGCGCGGGCGCGCTTACACACACACTCACTGTAGCTTGTGATCACCTTTTCTCTGTCTCTCTTTTATAAGTTTTTAGTTGACGTCATTTTTATGTTATCTCTTCTTTTTTACGCACTTTTGTTCTTCTTCTATTTTATGTAACATCCTTCATTTGCCACATTCCTTCTGGGCTGATAAGATACTACTGATCTCTATATTATGTTTTGTTTGTCTTTTTTGAAGGGACCCGAAATATTAACATTTTGTATTGTATCTATTTTCTAAGCGTGTTTCTTTCTCCGTTGGGCTCTTCTCAGCATTTTACACGCTTGGCAGTCACCTTTTTGGTCTGGATTGAAAAAAAAAACATTGTCTGGATTTTAATGCGATTTATTCTACACCATTGCTAAAAGTCTCCGATGCAACGGGTTATCAATATTGTCCTACCTCTGTTATGACTTGTCCACCCTTCTTTTTCACAATTCGTGTGAGTATACACGTTCCATGTGTTTTTCACTGCCGTTTGAGCGTAAAAAAGAACAAACTCTCCTATGAACAAAGGAGCAGAACAAGAGCAGACTAAATGCAATTCAATTTATGACAGTAAACCTTCATCATTTATCTCATTGTGTCCCAGGTACGAAGTTGTCCTCTGAGGACTGCATGACAGTTCAGGAGACAGATCGAAAATGATAGTTCAAGGGTAGTGCCAGAATAGCTTGGCGCCTATAGCTTGACACCACCCTTGAACTATCATGGTCGAGCCATAACTTGCTGTGGGGCGTCGGGACTGAATGAGTTAAGAAGACGATCCATTCCGTGTTTTGTTAAGAGCATAACAGTGCAGAGAGCTCACGGTTAGACGTTTCTTTAACAGTACACATGACGTAACCGACACATGGCATTTGGGAGTATTGTTCAATCCCCGTGGTATATTATAAGTTATTGGTCGCAAGGGTTTGCTACACGGACCTTTGTAGGCCTGAGGGAGGTCAAAGAAACCATTGTACCCCGAAGGCCGAAGGCCTGAGGGGTACAATGGTTCCTTTGACCTCCCGAAGGCCTTCAAGGGTCCATGCGGAAAGCCCCTGCTACCATTAACGTATTTGTTTTCATTCCTCCACTATTTTCGTAAACGAAATCAAGACGAAATATTCCGACCTTGACCACGCCAGACATGACTGACGTCAAAGGAATGTACATTCATACATAATAGACTTATGACGTAATTTCAAATCGTTCATGACGTTTCCTTCTCCAGTAGTGTGCCTGTTGTTTCGAACAACACTAAGTAACTTTGTACTTTAGAACGTTTGGGTGATCTTTTGTAGAACAAAACTGGCATCCAAGACTCATCGGAAATAGGGCTACAAAAAGTCGGCCATTTGTCGCTACAAGGGTTTTGTAGCTCGTCCACGTGGTACTGTTTGCGCTAGAGAAATTGGTCTTGTGACGTAGGGATGAAAACAAGGGGCAATGTCTTATAGCTTTGGTCAAAACACACCACGTTATGCCTGCATGTGCCGAACGCATTGTACCACTCACAGAGTTTATTAATGTAGGCGCACGTTGACTAACCGAACATACGATGAACGTATTGACATAATGAGCCAGCATTATTGACATAACCGAGCCAGCAAGAGACATAGATTCTCATGAACCCCCTCGCCTGCGGGGGCTCATGAGCATCTGTGCCTCTTGCAGATTCTGGCCGTTTTCTCTTTGCTTTCTTTTTGCAGGGCTTCGTCACCGTGTTGTGTGCCGATGCACATGGCGCAAATTAACGCAATATTTCGGGTGTTTGCACATGGGATCGGATTAGTGTTTATTCCCCTAGGAAAGTTCATGTGTACTGCGATGTGAAAAAAAAAAACCACACAAGAGAGTGTACGAATATTTTATTGCACACGTTCTGGGAAACTGACTGTGTTCGGTTCACATAAAATCGCAACCATAAAAGCGGAATTGTGGCCTGATCTGTCGCTCTCACGAAACCAATGTTTTTTTGTTTGTTTTTTTTACATTGGCCAAACTTATATCACTCACTCCTTATTGAAAGGGGAGGAACGCCCCTGCTGCTTCGCCTGCGACGAGCCGTTTTCGGTGAAGCACATCGACACCATGTGCTGACCTAATCTATATAAGACGGAAACACTATCAAGCACAATCTTTGAAAGTTTTATTTTGGGTCTTCAGCTTTCTAAAGGAAGCCAATTTGTTTTACGAAATTTAAGTCTCTGTAGTCTATGTAAATCTGACTGTTCTTATGAACTTCCAAGTCTGTAGACATGTACGATTGACCTGTGCGACGCTTTAGCTGAGATTGCTTTTAAACTGTATTTACATCATGTTTTAAGACCTTTCTCCTAATCTGGCTGACCAGAGTTTTTTCCTTCCCGCCGTGAGATGGCCTTAGTTGCCTTCGCGGCGTCAAACCCCAATAACTAACTAACTAGCTTTTGTTTTAAAAAACACATGAGACCATATTATTGTAACAACTCATATTAGTATGTCTTGCCAATATCTGTACGTTAACGTGTGTTCTTTTGTGCGGTTCTGTGATTTTTGGACCTTACGAGACCGATACAATGATCACAAGGCTGAAATATAAAAGTGAGAAGAAAAAAATATCATTAAAAACTCAAATCGAATTAAAACAAATGCATCTGATAATTAACAAATTAAAAAAAATAATAAAAAATAAAAAAAGTAAACAAAAATGTAAATACTGTTTGACGTTCGTGTGCTGGTCTGTGATTGTGGACCTTACGGCTTCAGCCGTAAGGACTAAAATCACAGACCAGCGCACACGTATGGATTTTCCTCATAATGTCGACCTTTCCATTTCAAATGCAGGCTTTGCAAAATCCAGTATGTCCATTGATTTTTTTTAAACCGAGATTTCCCTGCTTAACAATGAAAATCACGCTTTTCTAACAAAAATGAACAGCCTGGATTTTTTTTGTTTGTTTGTTTGTTTTTTGTTTTGTTTTGCCAAATAATGGCAGATTGGAAAACATTTGGCACTTTCTGCTAAGTACTATGAGCGAGTAAATGATAAATGATACGTGAATGGACTGTGCCAGCTTTCGAGTAGTGCCGATACGCCAAATCAGTCGACGCTGTCCTCGCTGTGTCATTATTGTTATTGCAGTCGACGTAGCTCATAGCAAGGTAGGATGTAGTGCAAAGACATGGCAGTCTTATGGGGCCCCCAGCGCAGTTCTTCCATTTAACTCATTCTACCCCAACACCGAAATCCCAAAATTTTGCCGTTGTCCTCTGAAGACTGCATTGCAGTGCACGACACAGATTGACCATGATAGTTCAAGGGTGATGCCAGAATAGCTTGGCGCCCATAGGCGGCAAGCTATTCTGGCATCACCTTTGAACTATCATGGTCGATCCTTATTTTGCTGTGGTGTGTCTGGTGTAGAACGAGTTAAGTAACTTCGCTTAACTCATTCAGCCCACATTTTGGCGGCGTCATCAAATGACTATGCTTCAGTTGTAGGAGATGGATCGACCATGATAATTCAAGGGTAGTGCCAGATTAGCTTGGCCTTGACAGGCGCCTAGCTAATCCGGCAATACTGTTGAATTATTATGGTCGACCCATCTCCTCCTGTATTTGCGTCAGGGCTGAATGGGTCGGGTGTGACAAAGATGTTTGGTCAACTGTATGCTGTATTTAAAGTTCACTGTATCGTTAGCAGCAGCAGCAGCAGCAGCAGTAGTAGTAGTAGTAGTAGTAGTGGTAGTAGTAGTAGTAGTAGTAGTAGTAGTAGTAGTAGTAGTAGTAGTAGTATCATCATCATAGCCATTTCGGTTGAGTCCATCTTTCACGACTGGCGCTAAAAATGAAACTCCTGGTCTGCATTAATCTTACATTACGAAATAGCCTGCTTTTTACAAGAGACTTAATACAGAGTTCAGGGATTACAGAATTACTTTTACCCACACAAATGGCGTAGGGCCGCAATGACTACAGGGGCGTTCTGGATTTAAACAGGCAGTCACCGTGTTGGACCGGAATCGGCGCTTTGGTCGCTGCGTAGAAATGACAAATGCACATTAGTATGCACTTAGTGCTAGGACTAAATCAGTTCGAGTGCGGCTGGAATTGCCATCAGCAACGGATTGTTCTGTTCTGACGTTGTGTCACTGAGTACATAGCGTTCTGTTCTGACGTTGTGTCACTGAGTACGCAGCGTTCTGTTCTGACGTTGTGTCACTGAGTACGCAGCGTTCTGTTCTGACGTTGTGTCACTGAGTACGTAGCGTTCTGTTCTGACTTTGTGTCACTGAGTCCGTAGCGTTCTGTTCTGACGTTGTGTCACTGAGTACGTAGCGTTCTGTTCTGACGTTGTGTCACTGAGTACGTAGCGTTCTGTTCTGACGTTGTGTCACTGAGTACGTAGCGTTCTGTTCTGACGTTGTGTCACTGAGTACGTAGCGTTCTGTTCTGACGTTGTGTCACTGAGTACGTAGCGTTCTGTTCTGACGTTGTGTCACTGAGTACGTAGCGTTCTGTTCTGACGTTGTGTCACTGAGTACGTAGCGTTCTGTTCTGACGTTGTGTCACTGAGTACGTAGCGTTCTGTTCTGACGTTGTGTCACTGAGTCCGTAGCGTTCTGTTCTGACGTTGTGTCACTGAGTACGTAGCGTTCTGTTCTGACGTTGTGTCACTGAGTACGTAGCGTTCTGTTCTGACGTTGTGTCACTGAGTACGTAGCGTTCTGTTCTGACGTTGTGTCGCTGAGAACGTAGTGTAGGTATGTTGTTGCCTTAACCTATTCAACCCTGACGCACTACAGCAGGAGATGGTTCGACCATGATAACTCAAGGGTAGTGCCAGATTAGCTTGGCGCCTGTCGGCGCCAAGCTAATCTGGCACTGCCCTTGAATTATCATGGTCGACCCATCTCCTGCAACTGGTGCATAGTCATTAGATGACGCCTCTAAAATTTGGGAAATACGGCCGTCGGGCTGAACGAGTTAAGGTTAGTGGCCTGATTGTGCGGAGAAAAAAACACACAACTCACTGCAGTGGTGTTTACATTTTCCCGGCACTGAACAGTCGACATTTTGTAATGTTACGTGAGAAATTACGTCTGCATTCGAAATGATAAAAGTTGCGTCATATTAGAAGAATATACTTTAGTGAAATATGTTGTTGTGTTTTTTTTCCTTGTTTGTTTCTTTCTTTCTTTTTTATGTTTGTTTGTTTCTTTCTTTCTGTTGTCTCCAGATCATCCAGCAGTTTTACTTCAACGCTTTTCTTACGTCAAAAGTATATTCCGTCAGTCGAATAGTTCAGAAAATGCTACTGTGTATAGTAGTATACAACTATCGCACGGCATTTGTTTATGGCTATACAATTGCTTGTTGCTAACTCGTAATTGCTATTGGTGCTTCTTAACCTTTATCATTCGGAATACACCAGTGTGTGAAATAAGATTGTCTAAAATAGTTCAATGGTAGTGTCAGAATAGCTTGGCGCTTCTAGGCGCCAAGCTATTCTGGCACCACCCTTGAACTAAAGCCACTGGTCTATATCCTTATCTGTAAATTCTATAATGTAGTTTGCATTATGGCAGTGTACAAATTTGAAGCTTTTATCCTCAGTATGATATAAGTTAAATATCCCGAAGTTTTTCGTCGTAAAGTGTCCGAAGGACACATCGGAGACTTCGGCGAAGTTATTTTGGTCACTTCGGCGAAGCCGTTGAAGTGCTTTCGAACATGTATCATTTTGGGGCACAGAGAAGGTTAATATATCTTCGTCAAATGACTGAAAAATGAAAGAAAAACTGGTTTACAAAGAGAATAATTAAGCCCATTCCTCGCGGAAATGTACATACAGCACAACTGTGGATAATGGGTATATATACTCCAGCAGCGAATGTTACAGATTTTGCATCGAATATCAGCGGCATGCAAGCATAGGTCCACATCAGCTATAGCATGTTATATGGATCAATGGATCATGAGGATTTATGGCGCTTGCTGGCCTCAGATCATTTACATATACATGTATATTAATTTACTGATAACACAAGTACATTAGCTCATTCGAGACGTGTCGCCTCCGGATACGCGGCTTATGCCGCGTATCCGGAGGTGGCACGTCTCGAATGAGTTAAACTTCGGATATAACGAAATCGCCATGGGACCCATTTAGTCTCGCTCTGATATCCGCTGTTTGTTACAAGAGAATTAATTTACTTAGAAAGAGTGTTGTCGGGACGTCCGAAAAAAAAGGGTTGTACTACCCGAAGTTAGTTATAAGCGAATTAATTTACTTACAAAGAGTGTTGTCGGGATCTCTGAAAAAGTGTCGTTATACCCGAACTGTGTTATATCCGACTTTTGTCAAATCTGATCTTGTTATGAGCGAAATAGACTGTACGTTGATGTTGTCTTTGCATACACAAGTCAATATTCATGTTACCTGTACCGTCATAGTTGCCATGACAGGATTCAATCGTGCGTGGCATAGCAAACATTTTGTTCTGGTCTGTGATTCTGGACAGACCCAGGTGCAGTTGCTTGAGTGAGCTCAGTCCTGTGCCAGCCATTAAGCAAGGTGCTCCGCTATAGCGGAGCACCTTGCTTAGTGACTGGCGCAGGACTAAACTCACTCATGCAACCGACCCCAACACACAACAGACAGAAGGTGTGTATACCTTGGAGTGCAACAATAATTAAAACTTGAAACAAGTGCAGTAAGTAATCTCCCATTTTGTCGGTGTTTGCAGGCTACACGCCGGTAGAGGTCGCTAACCATGAGGGCTACGTGACCATGGCTAACCGACTCTCCGCCCTTCTGCCCGCGCATCTCACCAAGGCCAGCCGCAGGTCATCAAAGGGCAAGGGTCAGACCCCTAGAAACGGGAAGGCCATGAAGAGGCAGGCCAGCCTGAGCCACCACATCCTGGAAACCAACGGTCTTCCTCTCTCGCAAAACAACGACAGGAATTTGGACGACACCGAGACCGGGCATCTGTCCTCTCGCCCGCTCAACTCCTCACGGCAGCCCACGTCGTTCTCAGAGCACGTCATTCACACCACGCAGCTGAAAGGCGACTCGAGCACTGACGGTCGTCTGACGCAACGACGGATGACTTCAGATTCGGACAGGACTAGCGACAGTGAAGCCGCGGTGGGGATACGTCACAAAAACTCTCAGGAGCTCCCGGGCAATGCCAAAAAGACCCAGCGCCTATTGCGGCGAGACACCGTGGAGCTGCCCCCAGCAGACGACAAAAACAGCTCCCAGAAGAGGGGCAAGCCTGGGTCCAAACAGCTCGGGTTCTGTCGGAACGACTCCTCCTCGCTTCCGGACCTGCGCGATTTCAAACGCAAACTCGTCACTTCCGGTGATTTGACGCCCGCCGACGCCATGGACTCTCCCGAGGGCAGGTCCATCGAGGAGAAGGAAGAGGAGGATGTGTTTTCCCCCAATGACTCTTACGTGGAAATGTACAAGAAGTCTGCCTCTTCCTGTTCCCTCCCTCCCCTCCTCAGCAACTCCGCGGACTCTGATCGCCGGAAGGAGAGGCAAGTGCACAATAATGGTCGTTCCAAGCCCAAGAAGGCGAATGGACAGGATGAAGTCATGTTGAGGAGCTTAATAGTTTGATTTGACGTCACGATGAAGCTTTTTGTTTGTTTGTTGTTTTGGTTTGACGTCAATGTGATCCCTATGTGGACGCTGTGCTTGGTTTAACCCGCTGTGTGCATGCCGCCACCAGTGCTGTTTGCAAGCACATGCCAAAGGGCATTAACCCCATCACTGCCGAGAAAATGCGAACACGATCCAACTGCAAGAGGAATAGATCCTCATGAGCCCCCGCGCTGCGGGGGCTCATGAGGATCTATGCCTCTTGCCGAGACCAATTTGTATCTATGTTTCTTGGACAGCTGTGTCTTCCGGTCTTTGAATGATCGAAGATTTTAGAAACAAAACAACAACAACAAAAACGTACAGTGCCAGAAAGGGTTAATGATTCTATTAAGACGTCGTGAAAGCTTTTCACAGTAAATGCATATGTACTGCGTGCTTTTCTGTGAATTTGGACAATAACCGCATGATCCACATATCAGGTCTTTGGTTATTTAGCAAAAGCCAGTATGTTCGTTTTTTGAGAAAAGCAATATTTGTATTCTTATGCCATGAAAATTTAGCTGTTCTTAAAAATGAACCGTCTTGAGGTTGTCCGACTGAGCGTCAGAGCGAACTGTGCTTGGTTTGATTTTCACGTCACGGTGATATTGGGATGTGTGACGCATTGCTCAAGACTGTTTGAACAGCGGTGAGTTACGCTGTTGAAACGAAAACCTAACTTCAGTATTGTTACTTGTTACGTGAAGCTGTCAGAGTGGAAGGTACAGTGGAGAACCACAATTTTTGTCATAATGGAGAAGAGGATTTCGCGTCATAACGGAGAACTGGATTTTGCGTCATAATCCAGAACATGATTTTGCGTCATAATGGAGAACAGGAGTTTGCGTCATAATTTGACGTCATAACGAACGAAGTCTTCTGAAAGTTAGTGAGCATGATATCAAACTTAGCTTGATGAGCCTTGAATGGTTTTGCGAGGAAACAGTGGTCTCCCGTGGTTTCAAAGGGGATTAACTCAGCTTTCAAAGATGCAAGTGGTCTAAAACCCCTCTCGAAATAAGGCTGTCCAGGGATATCGGAGAATGTTTCAACGAGGATGTTATTTTGTGGACGTAATGCAAGCGTCCGCTCGCATTTCGTCCACAAAATAACATCATCGGTGAAACATTCTCCGATATCCCACGACAGCCTTTTTTTTTTATTTTATTTTTTAAAAGTCCGCTGGATCCATTGTAAGCATTCTGCCCACTATCATGTGCTGGAACTGCGGACGGATGATTCGACTGTGTTAACTCCTTTGAAGTTGAAAGACACTTTGAAGAGTGTTTTACAAAGGCAGAGACAGTTACTTCATTGAAGACACTTTGAACAGTGTGTTACGAAGACAGAGACAATTATTGCATTGAAAGACACTTTGAAGAGTGTGTTACAAAGACAATAACTAAATTCCCTCGTCAACGTGAAGCTGAATAGTGACTTTCAATAGATTTTGTCTTCCGATTGTGATTGTGTCAGTCCAGGAAGAGGCTGTACCAATCTATACCCAACCATATATGTGTACTGACGAGCAAAAGAATGCTACATTCTTTGGAATCATCGGAAACACTAAAAGTGTTTCCGATGATTCCAAAAATGTCGCTTTTCTTTCGTTCGTCAGTATGCCTATTAGTTGTGGGAATTGTCTTCGGTCTTGTTGTGCTGCAAGCATAACAACTTTCAGAGCGAAAATTGAGGAGGGGAAAAATCACGGTGAGCCTGGAATCCAAAAGGAGATACACACGAAGTCCTGTCGGTGATGGGTGATGCTGGTCGGTTGGTTTGAGGTTTTTTTTGTCAGTTGACGAATGTCAGTTTGACTGCAATTGTGTTTGATTGCATGCGACAACCATATCTCATAACAAAAATATCTTTTATATGTTTTCCCACTGTGTTGTACAAATGATGCTTTCGGTTGTTGTTGGAGTTGTTGTTGTTGTTGTTTTTATTTCATTGTAAACCTGTAACTCCCTTCTTGCGCGAAAGCAAATGTATTAGCGTTAACACATTCGAGACGTGTCACATCCGGATTCGCGGCTTTATGCCGCGAATCCGGTTGCGGCACGTCTCGAAAGAGTTAAACACACACGAACACGCAATATATTCACCCTGTGCTGCATGCGTGATTGGATTGTAAATACTGTGTGTGTGTGTGTGTGTGCGTGTGCGTGTTTTTGTGTGTGTGTGTGTGTGTGTGTGTGTGTGTGTGTGTGTGTGTGTGTGCGTTCGTGCGTGCGTGTGTGTGTGTATCCGTGCGTACGTGCGCGACGGCGCGCATAAATGTATGTGCCTGTGGTATTCATTTGATCTACATTGTACGCATTCAAAAGCTGAGTCTCACATGAATGTAATTAAGCTTTGAATCACTATTCTGCGTTATAAGCCAGTATGTCCATTTATGAGAAAAGCGAGATTTTCATTGTATAACAGTGAAAATCTCGCATTTTTGAAATACGGACATATTGCCTGTTGCCACATGACGGCAGTACTATGCACACGTGTCGATTTATTAGCCTACTTTCCATTTTTAGCAATCTGTCTGGTGTTCAAAATCGAAAGTCGCCTAAATTTTTTTGTGTCGGGAAACAAGGGACATGTACAGAAAATTAAACGAAACATTTGAATGTCCAAGCAAACGGGTCTTCTTTCGTGAGTCCTTGCAACGGTAAAAGTCTTTCCTACTGTGAATGGTCTTTATTTTGGGTACAAGACGAACACTGAGCATTAAGATAAGTTTACACACGTTTAATTCCAGCAGTTGTTAATTGTTTTTGTTTATGCATCTCTGTGATATATAAAAGACTCTGGCACACAAACTATCAGGATCGTCTTTAACATGTAAACGGTTTCTGGAAAGTGTCTGAGCGCTTAGTTTCGTGAAGCATTGCCGCTTTAAGCTTCAGTGCATTGTGCAAACATTTGCACACGTTCCTTTTTGGTCCGGGGACATTGTCCCCGGACCAAAAGGGAACATGTGCAGACGATTTTAGGATTGGTCATGATTTACTCCACGCTTCGCGGATTATGACGAATACACGTAAAATGGACGCTTTTTCGTGTCCATAATCAGCAGATTATGGCGAATACAGACACGAATCCGCCGATTATGGCGAATATACTTAGTTTAGAGCTACTTTTAGAATAAACGCTAAACAAATCTCCATTATTATTGTTATTATACACAACATAACCGCTTACTCATGGTCATATGTTGCGGATTATGGCGGATACGTGCAATATGACCACGTTCTCATGTCCAGATTCCGCGGATCATGGCAAATACACGCAATACGGCCGCTATCCAATGCCCTCTATTAAGATACCCCTTTCAGAAATTTGAATCGGCTTTTGATTTTTTTTTCATCATACCCTCTTGACCTAAACGGCTTATACCTAAACATAAATTTTAATAAACGAGACTAGCGAGAGTGACTTCCCTTAGACACAACAGAATGTTGCAGTGAAGTACGTCACGTCATTTAATATGTGTATTGCTTACTTACTTAAGCAATACACATATTAATGTGACGTACTTCACATTTATCTCACGTGGGACGGTCCCGCGTAATGGAGCCAACAATGGTCGACTTAGCTGAAACTGTCTTCTCCGTCTGCCGTGCGGTGTCGCTGCTCTCATAAGGGGAAATGTCACTATTCTCGGAGTCTTTGACAGCTGTTCGTGTGCATATATAGGTTTCGGTACTCGCGCTAGACTACAGGCCGCAGGTATATCACTCCTAAACTCGGTGCCCGATTCGATGACATAGAAAACAATAGAATCCGGACACGCTAAGCGCAGTAAACCTCATTAACCAATCCTACTGTGCGATATACCGGATGAAAACGAAAGCGGCCTGTGCACAGACCACGACATACCCGTGGCATGCAGTATATCGCGAGGACCCAAGATAATGTGCACGGACAAGGATCAACTAAAACACTGAGAATGCCGAGTTTAGCCCCTACTGTGTTCACGCCACCTTGCGGCAGCAGCAGTGAGCTCAGTCGCTCATATCGTGCCGTGATGATGGTGTAAAGGGAGGTAATCATGTTTACACGTTGGTCCATGTATCGCTTTGTACGGTACAGCCAAAATCGACGAGTGTGTATTATTCAGTCAGTATTTGAACCCCTTGCCTGCCGGAACCCAAATGCAAGAGGCATAGATCCTCATGAGCCCCCGCAACTGCGGGGGCTCATGAGGATCTATGCCTCTTGCTGAGACCAGTTTTTGTCCATGTTCCTTGGACGAACGAAGTTCTTGGGCGTTGAGCTGACAAAGATTTCGGAAACACGGTCCAATCCACTGGTATGAAAGAGGTTAACATTGTTACGATGTTACGAAGTGTCTATGTTACTGGACAGGTTGTTGTTCAGAACTTTTCAGCAGAATTGCATTTTTCTGTGCCCATTTCAGTATTAAAAATAGTGTATAAACAGTACTGGTTATGAAAGCAGTCGCTTTGTTTGAACAGTATTGCTCAACTTGTTATCGGCAATATTCTTTCGCAATTTGAGCGTTTCTTTTGTCATCGTGTTTTTTATTACTTTTTGTTGTTGTTGTTGTTTGTTGTTCTTTTCGTGTAATATGCTTATTTCTTTGGTTTTGTGCGGGCGCCTGTATCGGTTTTGTTATTAAAGTTTAACGCCGAGCAGGCGATTAGGTCCATCCCGCGGCGTGTGTGTGTGTGTCTGTGTGTGTGTGTGTGTGTGTGTGTGTGTGTGTGTGTGTGTGTGTGTGTGTGCGTGTGCGTTTGTGTGTATTGGTGCATGCGTGCGTGCGTGTGTGTGTGCGATGTTTGTTTGGATTTTTGTTTCTTTGTTTTTTATCTTTTGGTGGTGTTTTTTGCTTGTGTGTTTGTTGTTGTTTTTTATGTATTTTATTTTTACTTTGTGGGATGTACATTCATTTGTCATGTTGTACAATGTTGCAGTTGCGAGCGAATGTTGAACTTACGGCGTGGAACCCTAAGCTCAAAAAGCACACACAAACTTATTGTACTATGTGCCCTGCAAAAATCATTGCCTTTGTTTTGTTGATTTCTTCGCTGAAACCTACACACACAGAAATCGTATACTCACATACATACACATAGACAGATGTTTTACAAGCATGCACGTGCGCGCGCGCGCACGCACACACACACATACACACGCAAACACACACACACACGCACACTCACACACGCATGGTGCTTTTTGGTACACAGTGTCAAGTTGTTTGCAGAAACATGTATTTTGCACATTTTAGAAACTTTTAGAAACTGTGACCTTTGCAGTAGAAGCAATACGCTTGTTCTTGTAATCCGTTGATGGTTTGTCACAGTATTACAAAATATGCAGTGGTCTGTAATTTTGGACCTTACGGCTCAAGCCGTAAGGTCCAAAATTACAGACCAGCACAGGAACGTCAAACAGTATTTATTTTTTTTATTTTGTTATTTTTTTTATTGTTAATTTTTCAGATGCATATCTTTTAATTCGATTCGATTTTTTAAATGATTTTTTTTCTCACTTTTATATTTCAGCATTGTGATCAATGTATCGGTTTGTGAAAAAAACGTATTGTTATTCCATGATCAGAAATATATTATCATAATTACGTGTGCATTGTAAAAGATTTGTAACTGGCTCATGCCTTTCAAACCACACGCGGACTGAAATATTTTTTTCAGTAATGGTGTACATATGATGTGATTCTGTAGATAACTTTAAAAATCTGTTCGGCATTTGTGAAATATTGATATGCTTAAAATAAAAAAATCACAAATCTCTTCTGTGTGTCCTTTGCGTGCTTGTGTGTGTGTGTGTGTGTGTGTGTGTGTGTGTGTGTGTGTGTGTGTGTGTGCGTGCGTGCGTGCGTGCGTGCGTGCGTGCGTGCGTGCGTGCGTGCGTGCGTGCGTGCAGCAGACCATTTCGCTTCAAACGTCCAATATCAACGAGTGCAGGTGATGCAAACAGTAGGAAAGAATGTAAAAAGGACAAATGAATGTGAATGGACAAAGGGTAGACAGAAATATAAACTCCACAACAAATAGGAAAACCCACCCTATGGGGCTGACCAGGGTGACCCTGGGATCTAAAATGTTTACCCCACTCCAGTGATTTTTTATTTAAATGGGCATGTGATGACATTTGATAACACCCCTTGACTACCAGTGGATCGTGTTTTTGAATACACTCTTAACTCAACGTCGAAGATCCACAGCCTTCCAAGGAACACAGAAACAAATTGGTCTCAGCAAGAGGTGCAAATCCTCATGAGCCCCCGCGATTGCGGGGGCTCATGAGGATCTACACCTCCTGCAGTTGGGTGGTGTTCTATTTTTCTGGTCAGTGAACGGGTTAGGTCTCTAAAGGGTGCATTGTATATACTTCGTTTGATGAAAATCGACTGAGCAGCAAAGATTTTCTTCTTTTTTTTTTTTTTTTTTTTTTTTTTTTTTTTTTTTTTTTTTTTTTGGGGGGGGGTGAGGCTGGGGGAGGGGGAGGTGTTTGATATGACCCGCCTGATTAGTATAAAAGTAAAACAAGAAGAGGCGGAGGGGGGGGTGGAGAGAGAGAGAGAGTGGGGGGGGGGTAGGTCATTGAATCCAAAAGTTGCCATGCTGAGCATGGTAGCTGTGTCCAGTATGCTTAATAACCGTTTTCATTTAAAGCCCGGAGATGGTGTGACTCAAGTAATAGGCAGGCCCGCTATCAATTAATTAAAATAGAATGAAATAATTAATGGGCATTTATGTAGCGCTGACTAACCTTCTATGAGCCAAAAGCGCTATTTAACCCGTTCACTGCCAAGAACATCTGAATATTTCCAAAAACAGTTGCGGGGGCTCATGAGGATCTATGCCTCTTGCTGAAACCAATTTATATCAATGCTCCTTCGCTGAATGGGCATTTTTGACGTTGATTTGACTTTTTTTTTTTTTTTTTGAAGACACGCACCAATCGGCATCCATTGCCTCACTGCTATAATCAATCCAGTAAACACTACCTCAGTATGAACACAAACACAACCTAACACAAAATATGGCACGAAAACACAGTACGAGCTTACACGCAGCACGCAGCATGCGACTATATATATATATATACTATGTCATGTTATGTTATGTATTGTTATGTTATGTACTGTATACTACCATACTATATTCATACATACATACATACTTCATGTATACATACTATAGTCATTATATATATATGAGCACACCCAAGCGCAGCCAAAACTGGTAATCACCTCAAATCACCATCCGCTCGGCAACTCAAACTCCGCAACAACAACAAAGGAATATGTCAGTATCACAGCACCAGACATGTCTCTTCTCATCTTGCAACATTCTGCCCCTGTACAAAATTTCAAACAAAGCAGAAGAAAGAAAAAAAAAAGCGGTTCTCTGACTGCCTGATTTGACTATGTACCCTGACCTGTAGTTCCTCCGTGCGTATATCGGGCAATGCATCACGGTAAGCGAGGCAACTCTTTGCGTCGGAAAGGCAAAGACGAGGACGAAACGGTTGTCCCTCCTGCCAAGACGACTGTACACGATTTAACCCGTTTAGCCCCAAGGTCCCATTTCTCAAATTGTGGAGGTGTTGATTTACGACTATGNGTACCAGTTGCAGGAGTTGAGTCGACCATGATAATTCAAGGGTAGTGCCAAATTAGCTAGGCGCCTGTCAAGGCCAAGCTAATCTGGCACTACCCTCGAATTATCATGGTGAAGCCATCTCCTGCTGTATGGATCCGGGGCTAAAAGTGTTAATCTTACAAAGGTATGCTGGAAGAATTACATTAACAAACACAAAAAAAAGTACAGCGAAAAGGATCGCAGAATAGTTTATGAGTAATGCCAGATTTACTTGACGCGGGAAGGTGTCAAACCAATCTGGCACTACCTTTGAACTACTATGATTGATCCATCTACGACGGGTGCTACACAGCCATTATACATGATTCACAAACTCACAGACCAGATAGGTGAGGCTAGCGCTGGGAGAACAGTACACATACCAAGGGGAATTAGCAACGCTGGACATACAAATGGGACAGTTTGTATGTCCAGGGCTGAGTAATTCCCCTTGGTATGTGTACGATTCACAAAACTACCTCTTAAATTTTAAAGTGTTCTTCCACACGACTTCTATGTGTTTCATTAATTTGCCAATAAATAAATAAATATGCCAGTACATAAATATGTCAATAAATAAATAAATATGCTTGAGTGATTGTACATTGCTTAACGTCCCGACAGCAACAAGGCTTTCTCAGGACGTGCCTGCACTGCTTGTGAAAAAAAACTAAACAGAAAAATGAATGTATGTCGCCAGCCGGTCAAATACGTTAAATAAACCTACAACATGGGGCCTAAAGAAAGCTAAGACCATTTAGCAACACACATCCAATATCAAGAGCTACAGGCAGTGCAGACAGTAGGGAGAGTTTTAAAAAGGCAAATACAGGTGAATGGACAAAGGGTAGACAGAAACACATGCCCCAGAATAGAGAGAAAACCCCCACCCTGTGGGGCTGACCAGGGTGACCCTGGGAACTAAAAAATGCCTAACCCCACCCAAGTCCCCCAGGGCAGACCCGGGTGGGGTAAATATGCGAATACATAAATACGCCAATCAATAAATATGCCAATAAATAAATAAATAAATAAATAAATACGAATATTCCATTCCTTTAGTCGAATTTTGGTAATTCTAGAGACGTGTGATTTTTTTTATTTTTGAATAGTTTTGTACGTACATATTACGGGAGATGGATCGATCGCGCACGCTTAGTCGTTAGCATGGCATGATTTGCTATGCCTGCAACCTCTGAGCTGTCACGGTCGATTCGTCTCCCTTACAGCCTGAAAGAAACGAAAACATGCTAATCACATCATGATAAGCCTCGTTCAAATGCCATGTACACTGATTTATGCAGAAACGACAGCAAACAACTTGGATCGTCACAGCAACAAACGAGAGCGAAGTTGCCAACTTCTATCATAAACATAGGCAACACTCCAAACATATCCAAGAGGCATAGATTCTCATGAGCACTCCAGGCTCATGAGGATCTATGCCTCTTGGAGATGTTTTGGAGTGTTGTCTCTGCTTACGGTACAGAACTGGTAATCCGCCGTGATGTCGATGTCGGTCGTTGGGACATGGGTGGGTCACTTCATTACAACATTGTACAGAATTTTGCTACACAGGTACCAGTAAAACTGACAGCAAAAACCATATAGATGGTCACATCTCGAAAACACTGTACTAGGAGTTTTCAATGATAGACCGGTACATGATCTGATACTAAAATGAGGTGGGGTGGGGTGGGGTGGGGGGGGGGATACGGGTGGACAATTCATCAAAACATTATCACACCGTTCTTCAAAACCTACAGTCATTATTACTTGAAACACCTGAGAGAGAGAGAGAAAAAAAATATATATATATATATATATATATATATATATATATATATATATATATATATATATATATATATATATATATATATATATATATATATATATATATATATATATATATATATTGACGGCCACGTTACCAAAACATTATCACTACGGTGTACAAAAGCTAAATTTGTAGCAACCCATCTAGCTCCAACGCAGTACAGCAGGTGATGGATCGACCATGATAATTCAAGGGTAGTGCCAGATTAGCTTGGCGCCTGATGGCGCCAAGCTAATCTGGCACTACCCTTGAATTATCATGGTCGATCCATGTCCTTCAACTGGTACATAGTCGGTAGATGACACCTCCAAAACATGGGCTAAACAAACATGGGTGGTCACATTATCGTCAGATTATCACAGCAGTGTTCAAACACACTAAGGCACGTGTAAAAGCGAGAGTAAAAATATATGAGTGGTCACATCGTTGTAACATTAACACAAAAGTGTCGAAAAAATACGCTAGTACAATTAAAACTGAGAGAACAAAAAGGGCGGGCATATAGTCGTAACATTATCACAATACAGTCCAAACGATTCACTAATACGTGTAACCAAGTTATAAAATCATATCATCATAACATTATCACAACAGTGTCCAAAAGATAGACTGTGCAAGTAAAGCTAAAGAGTAAACATAGTGACAATTAAAGCTGACAGAAAAAAAACATATAAAAAACAATTAATTGAAAGAAATAATGAAAACTAAAACATGAACGGTCACATAGTCAAACATAATACCAACAGTGTTCAAAGATACACGGGTACTTTGTTAAAACGAGGGTGGGGGAAATATGGTTGGTCGCATCATTGAAACATTAACATGACGTTGTCCAAAAGCTACCTCAACATCGTACATGTAATGCTGAGATCTAAACAAAAAAAGGGTAGTCACGTCATCGTAACATTTTTACAACAATGTACAAAAGATATACTAGTACGTCTGAAGCGATGAGTAAAATGACAGGTTTAGTCACAAAAATAAAATAATTATCACGTCAGTTGGCGAAAGCTGCACCGTCACCTGTAAAAACGACAGAAAAAAAAACACCAGTGGTGCATAATAAGACAAGCGATCGAGAGAAATACACACGACAGTCACGACGCTTCAGCCTTCTCATCTTTTGTGCACCTTTAACTTGACTTTTAATCCGCCTTTTGTCTCCCGGCGTCACCACCTGCCTTGTATAGTGCATGTAAGGGTAGGGTACTCTGCAGTTCTATTCAAGGTATAACTCTTACTGCGAAGTTGACTGCCTGTTTTTGCCCGTTCCTAGTAAAGTAAGTTGAGAGAGCGCTGCAACCCTTGTTATTTGTTAGTAGCCAATAGGTATTTTTTTTTGTTTTTGTTTTGTTTTTGTTTTTGTTTTGATAAATCATTTTAAAGCTTTCAGCCTCTTTGTGTATACACAAAGAGGCTGAAAGCTTCCAAATGGTTGGCTACTCTGTGGTCAGTAGTATTTTTTACCTGAATCAATCATTCCTTTGTCAGTTAGCCTGCGGATCAGTGGTACAACTCTGCTAGACTATAGACTGTGAACATGTGAACACACATTCTTTGTGAGAACTGTGTGACTCCATTGCAAATATGAAGAACTGATTTTGTTCAAGACTTGAAACTGTAAGTAAGCCTCTGTAAGTACCAATTTTTCTGATTTATTACTGACGTATTTATTTGAATTATGCCGATTTTGTCTCGTTTGGTCTTTGTAATGATCAGTTAACTTTCTTCATTTTGGAGCCAACTGTCACTGTAGTAGCGTCTGCATGATCTATTTGGGAACTGTTTTCTTTGTTTGCGCAATGGCTTAGTTTGATTTGATGCATTGTTGGTTGCATTTTCTGATGTCTATGATGAGGCTTCATTTGGATGGATTCATTTAACTTCATTAAGATATACTTTCTTTATATGGTTTCCGATGCGATGTAATTCTTAGCGGAAAATAAGATTTACATGCATATTATTTGTGGAGAAGTGATACACTGTGATTGGTTGGTACACTTCTGGATTGAAATAGATCCACTTTCGGTTGAAAGATTTTGTAGTGCATATGTGCATAGTTAATTTTGATATTGTGTTTGTCGTGTGCTAGTTTGTCTACACCCCCCCCCCCCCCACCCTTCTCGCCTTTGTGTGTTCCTAAAAGCCACCATGGCGCTGATGCTATGGCCGAATGTATGTTCTTTTCTTTGTGTGCAAACCCTCCACTCCCCCCCCCCCCCCTCCCCGAACCCCCGCCTGCCTTTCCGCCGTTGTGTATTAGCTGATGTCTAACATGGCGTCGGTGCGGAGCTGTTAGCCATTTGCGTGTATGTAGCGGTTTTTGTCGCGATGATTCCTACAGGAACACAACCCATACCTTCCTGCAGGAATCATCGCGACGAAATCCACGACCGACACGCAAAGGGCTAGTATAGCCAGTTGTTTCTATACTGATTTACTTTCAGGTGTAACGCCGATAACCACTGTGGGGAGTTGTCCGAGAGCGGCAAAGTCATGTTCGTTTTGTACCGTCAGTTGCGTTCACGTCTTATGTTGATTTTCAGGTGTTATGTTTGCGATGCGTTTTTCTGATGATCCAGTGGCTTTCTTGAGCGGTGCTATGGGAATGTGTTGTGTTCGGATGTTATGTTTGTCGTAAAGGTGTTGGCGTTCGGATCTAATGTTTGTGGTGTGGCACTGAGGGTTGTTTGCGTTGCTGTATCCGAGTGGTTTGTTTGTGTCGTCCGCTGCAGATGAATATGATGCGGTTTTAATATTGTTTAGTTTCAGTGTTTGTGCAGATGAGTTTGTATTTCAGTTGTCTCCCTTGTGGTCGTGTGTTAGCTGAGCGCTGGTGTGTTGCTTGCGCTGTATGTAACCGAAGTATGTTGATTGGCGTTATATTCGTTTGTCAGATGTGTTAGTTTAATTACTTTGGTGCGTTAGTTTTATACTTTGTATTACTTGATCATTTTTGTCATTATTCTTCATATGTCTTTGTTTTCTTTTTGTCTACCGTATTGAAAATGCGGTAGACTTTAGGACGGGGCTTGTCGGAGCGCGTTCCGTAGAATGCAAAGGACATAACAGGCGGGAGGGGCTCATGGTCTGGCAAAGAAGTAACAAGATAAAATGACGTCACGTCCAGCCACTCTAACCTTGCTGTTGAACGTCGATTTGGGGCGAAGCGCCGTTATGTGCGTATATATGTGTGTGTGTGTGTGTGTGTGTGTGTGTGTGTGTGTGTGTGTGTGTGTGTGTGTGTGTGTGTGTGTGTGTGTGTGTGTGTGTGTGTGTAAACACGAGAATCTCAGATATTACTGTATGCACAAACTTGAAACTTGGCAAAATGCTTTAATAAGTGGGTGGCTGAGACAGCCTCTGAGCATATTGTAATTGGATGTCTAATTGAAGACATAAAAGACCGTTTATAGAAAGTCGGTTGACCCAGACTAGAGTCCGCAATTTTTATTCTATGCACTTGAAATTTTGGATATGGCTAATTTGTATAAAGACATTTTATAAGTTAGCTAGCTAGCTTTGTATCTCTTGAACGTTTTCGAAAATAAAAGTTTAATGGGGAAAATATGTCAAAAGTAAGACTCCTTGATTTCATCAGAAGAATCAAACAGTGACGTTGACGTAAAAGCACAAAACGCGTCAGTGTTTTATACAATGTTTTTAATTGACGCAAATCACCAGCACTTCAGTGTTTTACGTGTGCATGATGTGTTTTACATGTATACATCGCTGGCGCGATGTTCTCCTTCATTTATTTTTGTATGATATTTGCAAATGTATTGTGGAAAAGGTGGAATATACATGCAAGCTCATACAGAAGAGGCTTTCTGGGCGTGGGCCATTCCACCTTATTCTTCAAAATGGCCGTGGCTACGCCAGCACACAGAACGCACAACCGGTAGGAAGCGCCGTGTGTCTGTCGCATGTGTTTGTGTGTGCCATTACCGTGCGGATCAGGCGCGGGGAGGGGTGGGTGGGATGGGGGATGAAAGGGAGATACTGAATGAGTTCGTAATCCAGCGTTGTACCTTTTCAAAATTTTCAATAATAACTAATTCATTTTTTCAAGTTTCGGAGCCACTATTTACTCCCATCAAACATTCAGCGCTGAAAGAGGCTATGTGGAACAAAACAGTCAGCTCTGGAAGAGCGTGCTTTTCAGGTGAGTGACGTGAAATATCAAATTCGTCACAGTGTACACGGCGTCGTGAGACCAGCGATGCCATGACGTGAAGCTTATAGTGACGTCATTTTGCTGTTCGTGCTATTCTTTTTCAGAATTCCTGTCGCTACTCCAACCCACAGAGTGTACTAATGGCGGGAAGCGCTGTGTGTCCGTCTTTATTTGTGTGTGCTGATCAGAGGTTGGCTTAGGGATGAGGGAAACGGATCAGAAGGATAAGCTTTAAAAAGATGAACAACTCTGCATATTCCTACAAGAAAAACGCACGTGAGCTCAAAACAGTACGGCGGTAGACTTTGGGTTGAAATCCTCATCTTCTTTATTTAGACACTATTTTTGGTATGAAAGTAGTAAATAAACAAAAGTCATTACAACCTCTTTGTTTGACTCCCTCAATTACCCTCAACACGTCAAGACCCTGCAGCATCCTCTCACCCCTCGCTCCATCACACGTAGTCTCATCGTCCAACGGAACCCGAAGAGAATAGCACAGTATGTGCACTAAAATATTGAGAAAACCACGATGGGGAGGAAATCGAAGTTTTTATGCCCAAGAGTGTTGTACCCGTAACTGGCTCCAAGCGTCAACATTGACGCTCGGAGCAAGTCAGGTGCACACAACTCTTCGCAGACAATCCTCCCCCTCCCCCACCCCATTCCCTTTGAGAGGACCAGTACGCCTCAAGCTTTCAGGACCACACCCTTATTCCGCAAACGGTTCAGTTGTCATTTTCTGCACTGGCGCCAGCAGCCCGCAGACGTTCTACAATGTTCATGTGGCCCTGTTTGGAAACAAGCTGCAGAGGCGTCTCCAAATTGTGCGTTAGGGCGTTTACATCGGCACCAGCCTCAAGCAGACACGTTACAACACTCTCATGGCCCTTGTCACACGCCTCGTGTAGAGGAGTGCAACCGGCACAGTCACTCGCATTTACCCGGGCTCCGGCAGACAGAAGACGCTGTACAATCCTCACATGCCCATTCAGACAAGCACAGTGTAACGGCCTCCGTTCATCTTTATCACTAATTTCGACGTTGGCGCCAGCCGACAGAAGGCATTCTACCATATTGACATGGCCATACAGACAAGCACTATGTAGCGGTGTACAACCTTTCTCATTACTCATCTGTACACTGGCCTCAGCCGACAACAGGCGTTCTGCAACACCCACGTAGCCATTCTGACAAGCAATGTGTAACGGTGTATAGCCATTCATATCACTTACATCAACAGTGGCGCCAGCCGTGAGAAGACGTTCCACAATATGCACGTGATTGCTGTTACAAGCTCTGTGTAACGGTGTGATAAAGCTCATAGACTTCACATTCACATTGGCGCGATGAGACAGAAGACTTTCTACAACAACCACATGGCCACTGTCACAAGCATCATGTAAGGGTGTGAAACCATTCTGATCACTCACGTTTACATGTGCGCCGGCAGCCAGAAGACGTTCAACAACAACCACATGGCTCTTCTGGCAAGCACCATGTAGTGGTGTCAAACCGCTCTGTGAGCTCATATTTACTTTAGCGCCGGCAGTCAGAAGTCGTTCTACAACATCCACGTGGCCAACCTGACAAGCGCTATAAAGCGGTAAAAAGCCGTTCTGAGCGCTCATATTAACATCAGCGCCTTGAGACAGAAGACTTTCTACAACATCCACATGACCTTCAAAACAAGCGCTACATAGCGGTGAAAACCCGTTCTGAGAGCTCATATTTACACTAGCGCCATTAGACAGAAGACTTTCTACAACATCCACATGGCCCTTTAGACAAGCGCTATGTAGCGGCATAAAACCGTCCTGGTTGCTCGCATTCACATCGGCGCCATCAGAGAGGAGACGTTCAACAACCTTCAAATGGCCCTTGTAACACGCAATATTCAGTGGCGTGTACCCGTTCTCATTACACACCTCTAAAAACGCCCCAGCAGAAAGAAGACGGTCTGCAACATTCATATGGCCGCTATGGCAAGCAACATACAGTGGCGTCCTGCTATCTTTCATTATGACCTCTACACGGGCTCCCGCAGACAAAAGACGGTCCACGACATTCAAATGACCCTCCTGACAAGCACAGTGTAGTGGAGTCGATAACTCTTTACTAGTGACGTCAACGCCGGCGTCAGCAGACAGAAGTCGTTCTACTACACTCAGGTGACCATTGAAGCAAGCATAATGTAGCGGGGTGAATCCTTCTTCGTCACTCACCTGCACCCTGTAGCCAGCAGAGACAAGACGGTGCACAGTATCCACGTGGCCATTGAGACAGGCGCTGTGAAGCGGTGTAAAGGTGTTCTCGTCATTCACCTCTGCTATAACCCCAGCAGACAGAAGGCAAGCTACCACATGGTCGTGGCCTTCCTGACAAGCAAAATGCAATGGCGTCCATCCGCTTTTGCCACTTGCCTGAGCATTTGCACCCACAGACAGAAGATGTTGTACAACATCTACATGACCCTTTTGACATGCACTATGTAGTGGTGTATACCCGTTCTGATTACACGCCTCTACCCTGGCGCCCTCAGCCAGAAGACGCTGTACAACATCCAGGTGACCATTCTGACACGCCATATGTAGCGGCGTCCTGCCATCTTTTATTTTCACATCAACACTGGCTTTTGCGAACAAAAGATGATCCACAACGTTAGCATGACCATTGAAGCAAGCATAATGCAGCGATGTAAAACCGTTATGATCACTCGCTGTGACATCGGCGCCAGCAGACAGAAGTTTGTCAACAACATTGAGATGGCCCTCCAGACAAGCGATATGTAACGGCCTCAAGCCAGTGTCATTACTCGCCTCTAGCCTAGCACCAGCAGACAAAAGTTGTGCTACAACACCCAAGCTGCCACAGTGGCAAGCACAGTGTAGTGGTGTAACGCCTTTCTGATTGGTCACTTCAACACTGGCATCAGCAGACAGAATGCGCTTGACAATCTGCTCGTGGCCCCGCAGGCAAGCAATGTGCAGAGGCTTCCAGCCATGTTGATTACCCGCCTGTACTCTCGCGCCGGCAGTGAGAAGACGCTCTACAACCTCGTCGTGGCCACTGAAACAAGCGTTGTGTAGCGGTGTCCAGCCAAGCTTATCGCTAACCCGTACTGTAGCATAGCCTGCCAACAAATTTTCGACCACCATTTGAGCAACAGAAGATTGGCCCTCTTCACATGCTAAGTGAATAGGCTTTTTACCTGTTAGATCAATAGCAGCTGTGTCTGACCCCTTTTCTATGAGAATCTTTACCACGCATGGATGCCCATATTTGCAAGCGTGATGCAGTGGTGTATAGCCGTTAACGTCCTTTACTCGAGTGTCTGCATTACGGGCTAGCAGCGAAGTCACGATCTCCAGATTCCCTGAAAAGCAAGCTACGTGAAGCGGTGTGCCGCCAGATTCCATCACAGCATCAACAGGAGCATTGTGATCTAGCAAAACCTCCGCAACCCGACTGTGCCCATTGCTGCAAGCCAGATGTAGAGGGGTCCAGTTTTTTGTGTCCCTGATCTTAGTGTCCGCTCCCCGAGACAGTAAAAACTCGACCATGTTAAAATCGCCCACAGCACTTGCACAGTGAAGCGGAGACCACCCCAAGTTACCCTTGGCTTGGATGTTAGCCCCGCAGTCGAGAAGCTGGCGTACAGTATCTACACTCCCGTTTTGACTTGCGTCGTGGAGAGGTGTGTTCTCATCTGCGTCGCTACACTCCACTCTAACCCCAGTCTGTAACAACTGAGATATGTTTCCTGAGGCGTCTGTTGGGCAAGCACGGACAAGTTGTTCTCCGGGGGTATGCGTAGGTGCAGTGTTGTTGAAATCCGTTTCAGACACATTTGATTCTATGTTTGTTTTTCCCACAAACACGTCGTATTTGTCTGGACTTTCAGGAGGCATCGAAGCAAAGTCGCTACAGCAAGAAGGGAAGGCGAGGCCGCTTGAATCAATGGCGAGGATTGTGTTCAGGTCTGCTGTTTCAGGACTAATTTCTTTTGCATGCATGTGCTGTTGCAGCATATTTATCTTTTCCGAGTCAGTCAGTGAACTTGAAGTCTCAAAATCGAGAAGAGGCATGTCCCTGAAAGCTGCTTTGCTACCACACCGTATGTCCATTTCCTTCTTCACGCGACTTTTAATAGTAATAACCACTAGACACGTGCGGTCATTGGCAAAGCTTCTCATGACATGAGATATTCTTGACCACCGTGTGTACTGATCAAATACAAACTCATCTTCCCCAAATATGTTATCAAGAAAAACAACCTGTCTCTCCCTCCCTCCCACAAACTGTCTCCACTCCTCGTGGCTATGCAGAACCAGCGGGGTGTGTCCCTGGCTGTGGAAGTGACGCATCAGGGCGCTACCCATAGTGGTCTTACCACACCCTTGTGGACCTGTGATGAGGACGGCACCTTGATTGTCCATCAGCTCCACGGCATCACGGTAGGTCTGCGTCTCCACGAACACCGACTGTCTAGAACTGATGTCTGCAAGGCTTTGAGCTGAAACAGAGTGATCAGAGTGTGGGGAAATTGTACAGAGCAAACAAGAAATTCAAATCGTTTACCATCAAACTGCAGTGGGATCTCATTGTAATGATTCTTCGTTGAACAACGAATCATTACAATAAGATTCACTGCAGTTTGATAGTAAACCTGTATGGAATCGAAGCACGGAGGCTTTGTGGGAAGAATAATGTGAACGACTGCAGTTTCAGTCATCATCCGAATTCAACATATGAGAAATTTTTGTCTGCAGGTGAATTTTCAGCTAACGCAACACATTTTCAATAAAGCTAAAGTCAGTAGATTGTGACGGTCATTACAAACACATTATTCTATTGTTTGCTTTCCCTGTAACCTGTGTTATGACTCGTGGTATCGCACGTGGTCACCTTGAAAGAAATAATTGTCTGTTTGCAGTTTTTCTGCGACAACGCTTACAGAATTTGGTCTAGGACGTCAGTTTCATACTCACTGGTCTTATTTTTGTTAAAAACAATCAATGGTGCCACCCAAAAAAATGTCACACACACGAGTGCGCGCACACAGACACACACACACACACATACACACACGCACGCACGCACGCACGCACGCACGCACGCACACACACACACACACACACACACACACACACACACACACACACACACACACACACACACACACACCATAGTCTTGTGCTCTTCCTCAAACTGCGAGTAAGTAAACAACGCCGCCATTAGGAAAGCTAAAAGGCGGCTTGTTCAGCTCTCCTCTCGATTCAGTTGTTCGGAGCACACGCAATATCGGAGCTCGGCCTCTCGTGAACAAACCAGTTATCTGATTACACGTAGATCCTTCTCCACGTACTTGTGTGATTAGCATTTTTTCTGTATGTGTCAACACTTGAACTCTTCTAGCCATTTTGATCTGACCGGCGCGTAAAACTGTGCCACGAAGCAGAGGACCCAACTTCTTTGCGTGTAAACCGGTCAGTCTTAACTGTTACCGCATGAAATATCTACACTCGATGCAGTTCACCTTTCATATATAACCTTTCAAGACCACTTTTACATAGATAGCATCCCCAAACTATATTTCCTAGTCTTACCGCGCTAAGCTTTCTGGGACATTCTAGTATACCGCCCCATCTTGGGGAGATTTGGTCTTTGTCCATGTCACGAAAACAGATTCCAGACCAAATGCTTTTCACTCACTGTACAAACATTTTACTTCAAACATTTCCCATTTTTGTCTTCTGTGTTGAAAATACTTAGACTTTCAGATGGGGCTGGTCGGAGCATGTTCCGTAACATGCAAATGACGAACATAGGCGGGCACACATCAGACTCTGACAGTGAAGTAACACGATAAACATTAGGTCGTGCAATGCTACGCCGAACCGCACTGTTGAACGTACATTTGGCGGGAAACGCTGTGTGTGTGTGTGTGTGTGTGTGTGTGTGTGTGTGTGTGTGTGTGTGTGTGTGTGTGTGTGTGTGTGTGTGTGTGTGTAGACACGAGTTTCTCCTGTGTCTGTGTAGGTATAGGTCTGAAAATTTAGGAAATGCTTCCTTCAAGATTTATCTCGGAGTACTTTTCAGTATTTTTAGATTAGATTACTCATTAAAAAAGAACCACATTGATACTTTTGAAATTACAGCACACCTAAACTGACCAACAATTCAATTCGGACATGTGTCAAAATGAGGGTTAACATGGCTTTTACACCCTCCACTACAAACGTTATATCTTAGGTAGTGTTCATCTTAGGCATACGAATCAGACACTAAAATGTGCACGAAAACACGACAAAACCCTTTCTATTTGAGAACTTCACATTAAACCTAGAAGGTTCTCCCGGCCGCTTGTCGCACACCACGGCTACTTTCATGCAAAGAAACTATATGATTTGTATTTTGTCAGACAATGCAGTTAATTCAACTCGCAAGGGCAGTATATTTTCACTTCCACCTATTGCACTGAACGCCTACTTTGTGTAGATAAACTATACGGCCACAAAATTCGTTCTGAGCGACCATTCTTGTGAGAGATCACCTGTCATTAAAGACCATCGTTTAGGGGGGGGGGGGGGCTGTAGACACCTGAATGGTATTCTTTGACAGGTGACACTGTTTGCCCATCAAAATTGCTCATTAGATAGCATCTGTGTAGTTAGTTTCTGTTTAAGTTCCCCGAGCGTTCAAAGCGATCGAGAAAAAATACCAGCTGTCTTTAAAGATGACACGTATATATCCAGTTTCGTTGGTTAGATTGGGCTTTAACGTCCACGGCTCCAAAGTGATAATGGATAGCCCTAAAGGGCGGGTTATTCATATGTATCTGAGTTATTTTGGATAAAAATTACGTACCTTTTTAGTAGGATTCATTTTCTTTTGCTTGGAGAATTGCGATCGATTTCTGTTGTCTAGCTAGAACGACGCATGTTTTGGCTACAGTGTTGTAAAGGTTAACCTACATTAGACTGGAATGTTCTAGTAGGGGTGCGATTATTATAATGACCTCAGATATGACGTCAAAGTTGTGCAGTACATAAGTTGGTGACATTTAGCAACATTTATGGTATGCGCCTAGATGTTAGTGGAAGGCTGTAGATAGATCTAGAGTGTTCTTTATAATTAATATTAATGACTTTTGGTTACTTTTCTTTTCTAATTGGTTGAGTTGTGCAATTTGCCGGATTGTTCTTAAAATCTGTAATAGTATAAAAGAGTGTGTTAGAAAAGATGTGTACATTGTATGGGAGACGCAGTGTATCAGAATTGTGGATGCATTGTATGAGTCAGTGTACCACACTGTGGATGCATTTGTGGACCCATTGTGCTGAGAGTGCATCGTGAGAATAAAGTACTGTTGGAACTGTTACTCTAGTGTGGTCTGCAACCTTGTTCCACGTGTGACGAGTTGCACCTAAGTGAAGTTTCTTTACAAGAACCCTACATGCGTGTCTCTGGTGTGATTGTATCATACTACGACTACGACTACGACTACCACGTAACATTTGGCACCTCCGACGGGACCTCTTCATTTGGCGCAGTGGAAAGGGTAGCCGAGACAACAGCCAGCAGTAAAACGCAGAGATGGCGACATCGGAAATGGAGACAGTCCTGAGAATTGGAAAGGAATGCGGACTGGAGGGAACTCATCTTCTGACGTTTCTGAAGGAGAGAGAGAGAAGGAGAGATTGGAAAGAGAAGAAAAGAGACTGGAGAGAAAAAAGGAGAAAGACGAAAAGAGATTGGAGAGAGAAGAAAGAGCCAAAGAGCGTGAGATCAAGAAACTCAAAATTCAAGCAGAGGCAGAGAAACAGCGAGAACATAAATTTCAGCTCACAAGAATGGAGCTAGAGGCACAGGGCCAGGGAACAGCTGAAGCAGCAGGCTTAGCAAGCAGAGAGCAAACAACACGTGCGCCAAAAATACCTCCTTATGCAGAAGGTATGGATAAAATGGACGCTTACCTGGGCCGGTCCGAGCGCTTCGCAAGTATCAACAACTGGAAACAAGAGACTTGGGCCACCAAACTGAGCGCACTTCTGACCGGCAAAGCGCTTGAGTTCAACATCCACCTACCAAGAGACGAAGCCGAGGATTACACCAAGTTGAGAGCCACCCTGCTGAGACAGTACGACTTCACTGAAGAGGGTTACAGACGACGATTCCGGAATTGCAAGCCAGAGGAAGAAGAAACACCCGGCCAATTCATTGAGAGAATCAGGACCTACCTGGAGAAATGGATAGAGCTAGCTGGCTTGAAGAAGGAGTACAGTGACCTGTGTGACCTCATCATCAAAGAACAAGCCCTAAACGCATGTTCTAAGGATCTGGCCTCTCACCTCAGGGAGCAGAGGGGCCAGTCCCTGACGGCCCTAGCAGACTTCGCTCAAAGATACCTGGAAGCCCACAACATGAAGTTCGGGCCCGGCAAGCCGCAGCGTGTATCTACTACAGCAGAAGAAAAACACGTCTTCAGAGATACTCCAAAACAGATGTCGGTGGAGAGCCTGACATGTTTTTCCTGTGGAATGAATGGACACAAGGCGGTACGTTGTCCTACTAAGGATGTTCCCCGAGGCGACAACACCAGAAGGCCTAACCAAGACCGCGGGACAACAGGCAGAAGTGGTACCACGTCTCAACACAAAGCCGCTGCTGTACCGGCCAATGATGTGACGTCACCTGGTGACTTTGAGTCTGGAGAAAGGCGGGCGACACCGGAGCAGATCGAGTCTTTCAGAAGGAGTAGACGCATTCCAGTTGGTGGTGGGGCAACATTCTTACCAGTCTCAAACAGCCTTCTGCCTGAGAGTAAAGTGCCCAATCGTGGTGTCAGGATTTGTCGGCAACACATCGGTGAAGGTGCTGAGAGACACGGGTTGTAGAGGCGTCATCGTGAGAGAGGACCTAGCAGCTGAAGAACAGAAGCTACAGGAGTGGACAACCCTCATCCTGGCGGACGGAACTGTGAGAATTATCCCCCTTGCCAAGGTCAGCGTCAACACTCCGTACCTGACAGGAGAGGTGAAGGTGTTATGCGTGAAGACCCCAGTCTACGACCTTATCATCGGAAACGTTTACAGTGCCAGAAACGCAGAAGGTCCAGATCCTGAGTGGAGACCTGAAACCTGTGCCGTTACCGCGAGACGTCAAGCAAAGAAGAGTCACCAGATTATCCCTCAAAAAGTGGCTGACAACACAGAAGCAGCCGTGGTGAACAGGGACAAGCTGGTGCAACTACAAAGAGCCGACCCCACGCTTGACAAGTTCCGAGGTCAGACCTAGCCCGTGACACTAAGAGGGAAGGAGGTAACCTTCGAGACCAGAAAAGATATCCTGTACCGGGTATACACCAGCTATGGAGACAAGCCTGTCCGTCAAGTAAGGGTTCCTGAACCTCTGCGGATGCAGGTGAAGAAACTGGCCCATGATTCCATCTTAGGAGGACACCTGGGAATCAGTAAGACCCTCGACAGGATCCGAGCAGTCTTCTACTGGCCTGATATGGGGGACAACGTCACCCGAGTCTGCAGGTCGTGCGACATATGCCAGAAGACAATCTTCAAGGGAAAGGTGTCTGAGGTTCCTCTCGAGAAGATGCCACTGATCGATATGCCTTTCAAGCGGGTAGCTGTGGATCTAGTGGGGCCAATATCTCCTCCATGTGAAGGTGACCATCGCTACATTTTGACACGGGTGGATTACGCTACAAGATATCCTGAGGCCATACCACTAAAGAAGATCGACATTCCAACAGTGGCAGAGGCGCTCGTGGACATGTTCAGCCGTCTGGGGATTCCTGAGGAGATCCTTAGTGATCTAGGGACTCAGTTCGTCTCCGACTGCATGGATTGATTGATTGATTGATTATTGGTGTTTAACGCCGAGCAGGCGACTAAGTCCATCTCGCGGCGGGACTGCATGGAGGAAGACAATCGGCTGTTGAGCATCCGACACCTCACTACGACCCCTTACCACCCTATGTGTGATGGGTTGGTTGAAAATGTTTAACGGAACATTGAAGGCTATGATGAAGAAACTGCGTGCTGAGCAGCCAAGGTTGTAGCATATGTACATCAATGCTTTGCTCTTCGCATACCGTGAAGTCCCCCAGGATTCGACAGGCTTCTCCCTCTTTGAATTACTGTACAGCCGGACAGTAAAGGGACCCATGCACACCCTGAAGAAGCTGTGGACCAAGGACATCGACGCGCCTGAGGTGAAGATAAGCTACCAGTATGCCTTCGACCTGACTGATAAGCTGTAGGATACCCTCAGGATGGCTCGAAAAAAACCTGGAGAAGGCGCAGAGCAAGGGCAAGCATTATTATGACCGTAAATCCAAACCTCAACGGTTCCAGCTAGGTGATCAGGTGTTGGTTCTTCTCCCCGCCGACAACAACAAGCTCCTGATGCAGTGGAAGGCACGTACGTGATTGACACAATGGTTTGCATCAATGACTACAGAGTCAAAGTCAACAACAAGATGAAGACTTACCACGCGAATCTGCTGAAGAAGTGCGTCGAGACAGGTCGTCAGGACAAACCACAACAAAAGGCATCGGTGCGTCTAGCTGCTGGCGAGAGACTAGACAACGAGAACCTTTTTGACCTTAATGAACTCCGCCACAAGGAGGGCGTTGAAGACATCCAGCAAAACCTGACCCAGGCACAACAAGAATAGTTGAGAGCCCTAACTACGGTGTTCAAACATCAGTTTACGCCTGACCCGGGGACAACAGACACCATACATCACGAAGTTAATCTGACATCAAACGAGCCGGTTCGCAGCAAGACGTATCGTCTACCTTATAATACGAGGGAACAAATGAAGAAGGACATCAAGGAGATGCTGGACTTGGGCGTCATCGGGGAGTCCAAGTCGCCATATGCGTCCCCGGTAGTCATCGTGAAGAAACCAGATGGATCCAACCGGGTGTGTGTGGACTACCGTAAACTCAATAAGCTGACAGTCTTCGACCCAGAGCCCATGCCCACAGCGGAAGAACTGTTTCAGAAGGCCAGTGAAGACCGATTTTTCTGCAAGATTGACCTACGCAAAGGGTACTGGCAAATCAAGGTTACAAGACAGCTGTCGTCACACCCGACGGTCATTGGGAGTTCCTGAAGATGCCTTTTTGAATGTGAACAGCAGTGCCACTCTGAAGAGAGGACTGAAAAAAATCCTAGAGGATATGCAGAATGTGGTCTTTTACTGGGACGACATCTTTATCCATACCAAGACCTGGGAAAATCATATCAAGGTTCTCCGAGAGCTGTTCTAACGCTTGTCAGATGCGAATTTCACCATCCGAACAAGCAAGTGTATCCTTGGGGCCGACAACGTGGACTTCATTGGGCACTGGTTAAGCGAAGGTTTGAAAGGACTACATGAAGACAACGTGAGAAAACAATCAGGGATGCCCCACGACCTACTACCAAGACGCGCATTCATGTGCCTGTCGAACTACTACCAAGAGTACATCCCAAACTTCGCAGCTGTCACAGCACCCTTGACTGACTTGCTGAAGAAAGGACAACCCAACGAAGTGAAATTGAGAGGAAGCCCAAGAGCGAGCATTCCAGGCGGTTCGTGACATCTTAACCGAGAGGCCCGTTCTACACCTCCCCGATCCGTCGAAGACCTTCGTCCTGAGGACCGAAACCTCCAACGACGGAGTGCGTGCCATCCTAACGCAGGAGGATGATGAGAAACTCTACCGAGTGAGCTACGCCAGCAAGAAGTTGACCCGAGCCGAGAAGAACTACTCTACCGTCGAGAAGGAGTGCCTAGCACTTATCAGGGGAGTGAGGAGGTTTGAACTTAACCTGCAGTGAGTTCCATTTGTACTGCAAACGGACCATCAACCCTTGAACTATCTGAACTCTGCCAAGTTCACAGACTCCCGTATCATGAGATGGGCGATGTTTTTACAGAACTTTGACATTAAGTTACAGTCTATCAGGGGTTTGCAGAATTATGGACCTGATTACCTGAGTAGAGCAGTTAAAATGAACATTTCTCTTCCTTCTTCAGGACAGTTTAAAAGAACAGTGAAACTATTATTTCAGAGTAGTTTATTTGATTTGATTTTGATCTGAGTTTGTTAGTGGTTATAGTTTTGTGTAGTTTAACACAGCCACAACTGTGTTTTGAGGTATGAGAAGAATTTTTTGTGAAATTTCGTTCTAAAAGGGAGGGTAATGTTGCGTTTGTGGTTGTGTTATTCTTTTGAGAGCATGTGTGTGTTGATCATAAAAAAGATCCTATATTCATTTGGGTTATTTTAGATAAGAATTACGTACTTCTTAGTAGGATTCATTTTCTTTTGCTGGAAGACTTGCGATCGATTTCTGTTGTCTAGTTAGAATGACGCATATTTTCGCTACAACGTTGTAAAGTTTGACCTACATTAGACTGGAAGGTTCTAGTAGGGGCGCGATTATTATAGTGACCTCGATATGACGTCAAAGTTGTGCAGTACATATGTTGGTGACATTTAGCAACATTTATGGTATGCCCTTGTTAGTTGGAGGCTTTAGATAGATCTAGAGTGTTTGTTTAATGAATATTAATAAGTTTTGGTTACCTTTTATTTTCTGATTGGTTGAGTTGTGTAATTTGCTGGATTGTTCCGGAAATCTGTTATTGCATAAAAAAGCGTTTTAGGAAATATGTGTGCATTGCATGGGAGACGCAGTGTATCAGAATTTTTGATACATTGTACAAGACAGTGTACCAAGTGTGGATGCATTTGTGGATGTATTGTGCTGAGATTGCATCTTGAGCATAAAGTACTATTGGAACTGTTACTCCAGTGTGGTACGGTCTACAACCTTGTGCCACGTGTGACGAGATGCAGCTGAGTTAATTTTCTTTACAAGAACCCTACGTGCGTGCGCCTGGTGTGATTGTATCATACTACGACTACGATTACCACGTAACAGCCACTTTGATTTACCAGACTACTTTTAACGGAATCACTGGAGATAAGACTTGATATACGTAAGAAACGCTGCTGGTATAGTGTGTCCAGGTTAGGAAGATCACTGCCTATGATGTTTGAAGCGGTCTTGACCACCCTGCTCAGTCTGATTTTCTCTTTGGCCGTGATGGAACCATACCAAACCGTGATCGAAAAGGTGAGCACGCTCTCAATCACAGCTTAATAAAATGCATCAACATATGGGCACTGAAACCGAAACCTTTCAGACGTCGCTGGAAGAACAAGCGCTACTGTGTTTTCTGGACGATGAGGCGAGTGTTTTCCTCCCACTCAAGGTCACATGACAGGGTAGTGCCAAGAAACTTAAACTTCTGGATAGGTTCAATGATTTAACTATTGATCACAAGAGATGGAGAGGGAGGGAACTGTTTCTTTCTAAAGTCCACAATCGTTTCTTTTGTTTAGCCAGTGTGCAATTCAAGGTTGTTGTTATTACACCAGCGAATTAGAGCCTCAACCTGACTTCGGTAGACGGATTTGTCTGGGTATGTAATGCACCCTTCCACTGTGGTGTCATCTACAAATTTCATAACTTTAGTACTGGCATGGCGTGAAGCACAGTCATAAGTAAACAGGGAGTAGAGCATAGAGGAGAGAACGCACCCCTGCGGCGTGCCCGTGATTAAAATGAGGGTGGATGACACATTTTCACCAATTTTAACGACCTGTGGTCTCATCAACAGGAAATCGAGGGTCCAGAGGCACAATGCCTCTGGAACTGAGATTTGCTGGATCTTCTGGTACAGTTTTGGTGGAATAATGGTGTTAAAAGCAGAGCTGTAATCAACAAATAAAATTCTGGCATAGGTGTTTGGGATTTCAAGGTGTTGTAAAACATAAAACAAACCAAGTGACACGACATCCTACACGGAACGTTTTTCCTCGATACGCGAATTGAAAAGAATTTAAATTATAGTGAGCTTAGTCCTGTGCCAGCCACTAAACAAGATGTGCCGCTATAGTGAGTGAACTTAGGCCTGCGCCAGCCACTAAGCAAGGTGCTCCGCTATAGCGGAGCACCTTGCTTAGTGGCTGGCGCAGGACTAGGCTCACTCATGCAAGTGACTCTTAGGTCGAAATGCAGGTAATTTTCAATAGCCAAAAATTGCATGTCATGATCATAGCGGCTTTGTTCTATTTTATCGAGTTCGCGCAAAATGTTCGCTGCAATGCAGATTGAGGTTGCGGTTTGTTTAGTTCGGGCAAATACAGTATATTATAATAATTATTATACTGTCTTTGTTTGAGGGACAGGGACAGCTATTGCCTATTGAGAACGACCTGAACACTGATCAATTCGGCCGCACTGCAACTGTGTCACTTTGATTTACCAGGCTTTTTAATCATGGATTGTATACCATTCACTAAAAACGTCATATTTTAGGTAATTTTGATCTTAGGCACACGAATCAGACACTAACATGTACACAAAAACACGACAAACCCCCTTCTGTGTTATACTTTCACATTAAACAAATAGGAGCTTGAGCAGGGGAGTGATGTGGTCGGATTTTTTCTTTCTGAGGATCGATCGATCTATCCATCCATCCATCCATCCATCCATCCATCCATCCATCCATCCATCTTGATATAGTGCCGATAACGGACAGATGTGATTACTTGACCCGAATCAAATGACATCAAGCAAAATGCTGCTCAATATATTCAAATCTTATTACACCTTTATGTAGTTAGTTATTGTTGGATCGTAATGAAAACAAGAATGGTAAAGCCCTTAAGGTTCACGTGCATTACAAATCCACATAAATCATCTGACCTCGTGACCCTTACCTTTCCAACAGTACACTGAAATGAACAAGTGCTCATGTGCTCTTACATAAGTAAAGGGCTGACTTTTATACCTGGGAAATCCATATTTTCTCTAAATATATACACTTTCAACACTTTTGTCAATCTCCTGTAACCCTTGACCTTTGCTAGTAGTGAACCAAGTTAGTATGCATAGATAGGTCTTATCATCAGCTACCTTTTTGCCGAAATTGGTTTGAAAATTAAGCTTTGTAAAATGCTGATAAACTATAATTCTAAAGAAAATATAACTTTTTCACATCATTTGCCGATCTCTTGTGACCTTTGACATTTCCAAGAGATCAGCCAGATCAGGATGCATAGGAAGGTCTTATTATCGGGCAACTCCAAAAATAGTTGTAAATAGTATTAGAGAAATACAATTTTTGCCTAAAATGGCTATCTGTGACCTATTACTGATCTCTTGTGACCCTTGACCTTTCCCAGTGATCATCCAAATTAGTATAGAGATGGAGGTCTTACTATCAGGTATACATGTACACAGTTTGGGTTTGAAGTTTTGAATAATATTTGCGAAAATAAAGTGTTGTCAAAATATGGCTATTTGACCTATTTCCTGATCCCCGTGACCTTACCTTAGAGAGATGTCACTAAATTTGGTATTATAATAGACTTGCTACAGCGTATCTTTGGCCCAAGTTTGAAGACAGTGGCTTGAATGGTCTCTCAGAAAATGCCATTGTTAAAGTTTACAAAGGATAACGGCGGACGCTAAGAATGGCAGAGAACAGAGTGGAATCGAGGGAGCTGGTTGCCAAGTCATCAGGGGTGCCCCAACGGTCGGCAAGACTACGGGATATAGATAGATAGATAGATAACGGCGGACGGACAGACGACCACTGGACAATTACATATATATACTCACTTTTGTTATCGCAAGTACTCACAACTACCATTTGCATGTACATGTACCTGTAGCCTCTAACACGAAGAGAAAGAAAACCTTCATTTTCAATTCCACAGTCCAAAGTTAACATTAGCAGCATTATTCAGGAAGATGTTTCATTTTTGAAAAGTCTGCTTTTTTAAGGAGGAAAGTCGACGTTACTATCACGTGTCTTCCCTTACGATAGGTTTCAACCTACAGTCTGACTTAGAAACAACTCATGTTGAGGCACCGTTTCAATTTAAGCTCCTATTACGAGACGCAGGTAATTAAAAAAAAAGTTTACCTTTGATTTGTGAGTAGCCAGGCTGAAACAAGTCAAAGTCAGGAAGGCTAGGGCTGATAACGTCACACGGCTGAATGTGGGGATTGGAAGGTGCGCCACCAGTCGCGATCTCTATGGAAACTGAAACAGTCCTTCGCAAGTGATAAGAGTACACACACACGAACACACACACATGAAAACGCACGCGTGCGCGCAAACACTTATTTGAAGGGAGAGATAGACAGACAGACAGGCAGACTGACAGCGGCAGGTAGATATCTATACGTAACCTTTGGCTGTAAAGCGTCGAAAAGTACGTCAGTGAAAAGTTGCGTTTTGTCACAATGTCATTCACCACATTTGCTGAACTTTTATGGCATTAAAGGTCCACTACCTCCGTAACTGTTCAAATATACACTTCTGTAACAGATGGTTACGAAACGATACACACAGGTCTAATTATGATTCATTTAGACACAGGACAATCCAGTTAAGCACACGTGGTCTTCATACCAAGTAACCTCGCAATGACTCACTCCGTTCTAGAAATACAACACTTTCAGTGCGAGAAACAGCTAAAAAGATTGGCATGCTAACAGCTTCACGGATTAAATAAGTGCGATTACGCGTGTGCTTTTGCTGCGTGTCCAAACTGCTATCAAAGTTCATTAGGTGTCGACAAGAAAAAACCAACACAGATGGTGTCTTCAGATTTATGCGCAATAATATTTTAAACCTTTAGGCGATTTACAACAAATAACTGTTGTTTTAATTTGTCACGAAAACGGGTCTTCAATGTCGTCTTAACTTTCCAGACCAAAAAGGTGACTGCCAAGCGTGTAAAATGCAAAGAAGTACCTAACGGAGAAAGAAACACGCTTAGAAAAGACGGGTACAACTTAACTTTACCATAGCTATAAGTCATCATCAACGGTAACATATCTTTCATTGTCATAAAGCCCATCAGAGAACTCTCCCATGTAGCAGAGAAGTAGAAGAACAGAAAACTCCATGATCTCACGAAATGTGATTATTAACTCTTTCGAGAAGCCGCGAATCCGGATGCGACACGTCTCGAATGTGTTAAACACAACTTTGCCACTCTTGTTCAGCTGTACATACTTTTATATTGGCATCATGTATTATCAATATACGAGTGTGACC